>CP139504.1:69820691-70524283 GCA_021014915.2 Artemisia tridentata subsp. tridentata | reverse complement strand
GAGACTGGATTTTGCCTGATTTACCCATCTCTAGTAGGCAATATGATCAAGGCAATATGATCATCACTCTCGCTTCCCTTATTTTTCTTATTAATATCATATCATGATGAATTGATGATGGTATGATGATGATGATGACTGATCAACGTTACCTGGTTTTTGGCTACCAAAGGCACAGAATCCCACGAAAGCAAGGGTGTAACTTTCTGCATTTTCAATTGCCAACTCGCTATTCTGCTATATATTCCATTTTCGCGGTGTTGTAAATGCTTGCTGAAGACGTATATGATGGTTCTGCATATATCATGGGATGTTTACGTACAAAGTTCATAATCATTATGAGCAGAGAAGTTTAGTTAGTGTGTTGTGTGTAGCCATGTTGTTAAACTCAATCATATTCTGGAAAATAATACAAGGACTTATTGTGTAATTTATTTATTCGTAGTTTAAATGCTTATAACTGTGAGGGGCTGGACATGCATTTCTGAAAGCTAAAGTACTGAAAGAGTCAAGTTGGAAAAATTTGTGGTCAAAGCTATATAAAGAAGAGAACGACTTAGGGTTTCTCATAATTCATATCCGCCTATCTCTAAAACACTTTCATCTCAAGATATTCGTTTTTCTCTCTTGTTATACACAAATTAAGATCTATGTTATTGTAATGGCATATTCATCAAGTAAATGAATGAGTTACACATGATTAGTAGTGGTAACTTGTTTTGGTTGATTTGCTGAATGTGGTTGAATTGAGATTCAACAGTTTAGATTGTATTGATTCTATTTTTGTTCATGGTATCATAGTGATTAAGATTCGTCTCTATATCTTGTTTATGATATTAGGGTTTTTAAAGATTTTGGGATTTTGCTTTCTTGAGGGTTTTGTTTTTTTTTTTTTTTTTTTTTTTTTTTTTTTTTTTTTTTTTTTTTTTTGTCGATTTACGTCTTGTAATCCAAAGATATTGTTTAGATTGTGGTCAATTGAAGGTTTCAAAGAAAATCCCGAATATTTTGTAAAATTAAAGTTTATTTTGGGGCTTTTGATTGATTTGGGGTTAGTAGTTGATTGACTACTGACTGTGGTAACTAGTGGAGTGAATTGATGATCTTGAAAGAATTGGTTGAAAACACTAATTTTTAGGGTTTGGTTAATTGCTTCCGTTGTGTTCTTGGTTCTTTGTAGATCAAAGTTTAGTTATGCGAGTCTTCTTTTCCTACCCAGTTCTAAGTAGTAAGTTTGGTAGACTACAAGGATTAATATGTGCATTTTTCATTTCTGTTATGCATTTTTATGGTCATAGGGATAAGCTTGAGGAGTATGAGCAAAATGAATGTTATGGTAGTGATTCATGTAACTCAAATTAACAAACTTTATTCTAGTAGTCCATTACATTTGTGTTAGTGCAAATATTTCGATATTTAAACTAAACGGTTTCTTCGGTTTTAATAATGACAAACATGTAACTTATAATACATAACGTAAAATGTGCAAGTTACTTGTAAACACAAATCATCAATGCATACTTACATCAACACCTCCCGACGTCTCAAGTATGCTTCAACAAAGTCGTAGATTTCCATCCCAACGTAAATCACTCAAGGTATGGACAAACAAATCTACTACTTGACAAATGATCAAAGGATTATATTTTTCTCTAAACTTCACATTTTTAATGTGACAAAACATTTCTTTCAAAAATATATTTTACAAATTATTTTTGAATTAAAAAGATATGTTTTATTTTGAAAAATAAGTTTAAAAACTCCCAACAGTCATTTTCCCCCCAAACAGCTCCAAACATTCCCAAATAAACCTTCCCCACTAAAAACAAACGGAGGAGCGTCCACGGTGCCACTAAAGTACCGACGGCTCCACTAGCCGTGTGACAATTAGTGGAGCCGTGCCTCTGTAACGGCTAGTTTTCCCATTGCCTATAAATAGTGGACCATTTTACACTTCCAACTTGATTTTTCCAGTCAGTTTTCTCTGGTCTAATCCCTCCTCACTTAGATGACTTTCTTTGATCATTTAGAGAGTCTTAGTTTGTTTAAGAGTGATCCTTTCATCCCACCAAGAGATCCTCTTCATTCCTCTTCAATAGCAAGAGAAGAACACAAAGTATCCAAGTAGATACAAAGTGTTGTCATTCCTCTTCAATAGCAAAAGAGAAGAACTCAATGGTATCCAAGAAGATACAAGAGTTGTAGTTGTAGTTATGGAAGTTGTAACATTTGTTACACACTTGTTGTATCCTAGTATACATCAAGATCATTTTTCTTTTGTGAGAGAGTGAGTGAAGATCATTGTGATCTTATAGAGATATTGATTATCTCTTGAAGCCATTGGGCTTGTGTGATTGATCAAGAAGATCAAGGGTAGATAGGGTAGATCGAGTCAAGTGGGAGTAGATCATTGTGATCTTGTCGAGATCTTGGAGATCTCTTGAAGCCATTGGGCTTGTGTGTATTGATCAAGTGGATCAAGGGTAGATCGGGTAGATCGTGGTAGATTGGTGCTAGCTAAGATTAGCACTCAACATCTAGCTTAGTGTCAGAAATAGGATAAGCGACGTGTACGGTGTAGATCGGGTAGATCGTGGTAGATTGGTGCTAGCTAAGATTAGCACTCGACATTTAGCTTAGTGTCGAAAATTGGATAAGCGACGTGTACGGTTTTCTCCGCTGAAAGGAGCTTGTTGATTAGTGAAGTAACTCTCGAGTTGGGTACTCGGGGAGTAGAGTAGGGCGAAGAGGAGCTTCATGACCGAACCACTATAAATCACCGTGTCTGGTTTGCGCCTTCTTACTTATCTCTTTACTTTCATTTCATTCTTTATCGCTTTATATTTATATTTGCATTGCGTTTATGTTTGTGTGGCTAGTTGCTTATGTTATGATTGATTATGTATGTGTTAAGGTTTGATTGTGCGTATGTTGTAGTTTACTATATTCATCTCTAGATGCTATATGATCATAGTTGACACTTTTCATATTACGTCACACTTGATCGGGTGTTTGATACAAAATGTTTTTAAGTTTTTAAATGGAAACGTATTCACCCCCCCCCCTATGTTTCCACAATTGGTACCAGAGCCACGTCGCTCAAATTTTTAAAACAAATGGTTTTCAAAATTAAGTACGATCCATGTATCAAATTGCCCATGAAGGTGATAAAATATGAAAAGTATTTACTTGCTTAATACTTACAAGGTTTGTTGTTAAGTATACTTTGTCATACTAGCTTGAAGGTTTTCTTAAACCACTAAAAGAATAGAGTTTGTAAGTGTCCGGTCATGTCTATAGAACGAGTCATAAAGTAATGTGGTTGGTTTTGTTCAAAACTGTAAAAACAGTCACGATACCGTTAAATATAACGTACGGTACCACTAAATATGGACGGTACCGCTAAATTTAACGGTACCTTCGTCTGATTTTCAGAATTTGGTAATTTTTAAAAATTCGTATAAAATCAACCGTAAGTCCGTAGGTGTCGTGCCACCTATCGTTTTAAACGTAATTAAGTTGACTCTCATTTAAAAATACTTTTATAAAATGATTGTAAAGTAAAATTTACGAGAGTCTTTGATTTGTAACAGATAGGCTTTTCCGGTCATTTCAATTGCACAAATTTTTGTCAAATTACAAAGAGAACATCACACATTGATGTATTCATATTTTTCAAAGTGTTGAACTTGATCAAATTTTGAAATGGGGTGGAAAATAATTCATTTTCAAATAAAATCAAGCTAAGTATACATTGTTATACTTAATACACAAAATGACGATAAGTATTTTTATGTGTTAAACTAAATGGCTATTTGTTTTTCTTTGTGTCTTAGCATTGTTAGTTAACATTTTTGTATGCTTATTTTTATCTTTAGTTGAGATAATTTTATCTATAAGCATAAGTGTCTTTCATGCCTTGTTGCTATGTGTCGATTATTAATTTTTCGGCTTATGCGTCAATAGGACTTAGACTAGACTTCTTGCACTAAGTTGCGTAATTGATTTTGCATTGCATATAGGCATAGACCATTTTTCTTGCATATGTTGCAAGTTTTTAAAACTTTATTAGGAATAGAAATTAAGTTGGTAGATCATGTGTGTCGAAAGATATTGTCTTACACAATTATTTTTTCAAAGGTTTAAGTGTAAAAAGTATATCACCCCAAAATACTTAACACTTTCATAAAATCCGTAACATGATCTCTAAAACATTAAATCATTTTGTCTTGCTTGACCATAGGTTGTCTAAACAAGATATAAGATCATATTAATACATTAGTATTTAAGTAAAAGAAAATATGTTAAACTTGCATTGATCTAACACACATACAAAATGTTTTAAACATTTAGTATTTTACGTATGTGGTATAAAAATAGTTAAGATAATTATTTTTATACTAATGAGGTTTCGAAAAACTAATAATATTATACTTGATAATATAAATAGTTTTTCTCAAATAAAAATAAATAACAATATCAAAGTAGTAACTTAATATGTCATTAACCTCACACATACAACTAGTATTAGAATAAACGGAACACATTCCTTAAAATTTTATTTTCTTTTTAAAAAGGAGTGATTGTGAGGGTCAAAAAGATTTCGAGTACATATCAATTCATTATTCAAATTATGATTGATATCATTATCGAATCTAATTGACAAGTTTTCGAGTGTGGACATGAAAATGGAGTCATTATTGGTCTAGCTTCAAGATAACATCAAAATATGATGAAATATACTATCTTGAATCTACATACTCAATCACACTCGATTGTTATGAAAATAATGACATCTTCTCAAGACAAAAATAATGTGCATAGGATCATAACTCACACTTATGTTGAAGATGCCATATTGAGTCTTCTTGTCCAATGGTTGTGTTCCAAACTTTAAACTAATATGTTTAAAAGATGCATAAAATACACAATTAAGTAGGATTGACAACTTGGATGTTTCATCCGAAATATTCAAGTAATTTACTTTGCAATGCAATTAGTAAATGTGTCATTTCCGAAAAACCAAACACGAGCAAACAAACAACATATGTAAACTTTGCTCATGAACGACTCAACACTCAAAATCACATGTCTAGTAAAAGTCTCACACATAATATGTTACTAACTATTATGTACGTCATCAATCTTCGAGAAAATCACATGTATTTCTCTTATCAAAAGATTAACAAAAGATAACTTATATCTTATGCATCTTATTTTCTTTGTAACATGAATGGTTATGTTACAAGAGAATACATTGCATCCTATTAACAAATATAGGATATTAGAGTTGAATAATAACCTAATACGACATGTGTCATTGCATAAACAAGTAAAATTGGTCATACACTAAAATACTTTGTTTCACAAAGCATTCGTAAGAGTGATAAGTTTCCTCTTAGAAAAGCATACTTGTTGAAATAAATAGTATGTCTCATTTTAAATAAAATACTCACAAGATCTATTGAGGTAAGTAACCTTTACTAGATTCTCCCTCAAGATATGCAATGGAGCATTCTTGAAACACACACGATGTAGTAGATTCTACATTGTATCACATTAGAGTGTCTCTTGGTTCTAGAAAACCAAATCATGTTAAAATAACATGTAACAACTCAACAAACACAGATGTTGTCCAAGAGATCATAAAATACACCATCTCCATCAAATAACCTCTAAATCTCAAACACGAAATTAAAACATTTCGCTTGCCTTTGTTAGGAGTTGTGTAAGACATGTCATTCTCTTAACCGACTTTCAAAGTACGGTTAGTTGAGTCATATTAGGCCATGTATTAGCGAAATAAGCTAATATCATCTTTGCTACACTTCAATAGGCAAATATAGGAATTTGAATTTTTCTAACATGAGAATGACTAGTGGAGAACCTATCGCACTAGAAATTCAATTTGACCTAACGGTTGAATTTCTTCCAGGAGAGAAGTTGGGTTTGTGGTATAACCCGTAAAAATGGTTGTGTTTATCCTTAATTGAGCACCACTAGTGATAGTCTCATACTCATTCTCTAACTTGAAAATTTTTCATTCCTACATTTGACTAGAGACATTTTACATATGTGAACTTTATCTCCCGTTAGGATTTCATTTTGAACAAGCAGTAATTAGGATCTTCCTTAGCAAACCTAGATTGCTTGCATCCCACATACGTGTTTCAAAATGATAACATGTTCTCGTAAGATATGATTAAATGACTTCATGATCTTAAATGCTAAATGATTATCATGTTTTGCATGATGTTTGCATTTATTCCTTATGTGCATTTTACATGATTTGCTTGTAAAGTTTGCACCCACACTATGTCCTTTTGACACATTAGGAATTAGTTATGCCCATCACTATGAACCCTTAGAAGTCATAGAGTCATACACTAGTGTCAAAACCTATAAGTTAGAGTAGTCGCGAAGTTGTCCTAATTCCCTAGTCATCACTTCGCCTTCTTCCAAGTAATACACCCTTTTGTCATGGGAAGGTTAGATACAAACCTAGTAGAACTCGGAGTAGGGTTGACAACTTAAATATTTCATCCGAAATATTCAAGTAAGTTTAACTTGCGATCGCAATTGTTAAATGTCATATCCGAAACATCATATTCAAGCCTTTTAACAACAAATGTTAAAACGCTCATCCAAAAGCTAAAAGTTAACATCACCCCTCTAGGTCTAGGAATGATGAAACATATTCCATAAATCTTATGACTATTTAAATATTTCACTGGAAATATTAAAGTCATCCCTCGTACCCCTCTTATGACTACTTGAATATTTCACTGGAAATATTGTAGTCATCTCGTGCGTCTCGTCTCATGACTCTTTAAATATTTCACTGGAAATTTTGATTCATTCTTTAAATCCCTCTCATGACTACCTAAATATTTCACTGGAAATATTAAGTCATCTCTCACGTTCCTCGTATGATCACTTGAATATTTCACTAAAAATATTGAGATCATCTCTTCTATTTCGTGTCATGACTTTTAGATGTTTCACTGGAAATATCAAGTCATTCCCTCCATCTCGTCCCATGACTTTCAAATATTTCACTGAAAATGTCAAGTCATATTCACTGAAAATGTCAAGTCATATCTTGTGTCTCGTCTCATGACTTTTTAAATATTTCACTGGAAATATTAAGTCATTCTTCACATTGCTCTAATGACTACTTATGTATTTCCTCGAAAATATAAAAGTCATCTCTTCTCGTCCAGTATCGTTCAAAGAATTTATTAGGTATAAATTCTCTCCTCGTGTCAAAAAGTCTCACTAAATCAACGAGATTTATTCGTAAAATCCTCTTAAATTCCAATGACAACTTAAATATTTCATCCAAAATATTTAAAGTATATTTAATTTTCGAAATGCTATTAAATGTCATCTCTCGTTCTCGATCAACGTTCATCGAATCCCGTTGGATTCATTCATAAAAGAATTTATTTGGTATAAATTCCTTTAATCTAAAGTCCAGAAAAATCACAACATATGTGAAATTTCTTGGTCAAAAATCTAATTCTGTGTCAAAACTGACCTCAGCAGGTCACGGTACCCTTAAATAAGGGACGGTACCGCTAAATTTAACGGTATCGTCGGACCGTTGTCTGCTGAGACAGTTTATCTTGTTTTCAATTCTCACCAACACTGTCAAAACCCACTCGATGTAGTCTTGAACCAAAACCGTCTCCTATCAGAATAGATTCTGTCTATCTTCTGATTCCTTAGATTTTTCCCCTTTCACTTCCGCATGGTACTGAACACACCATATGTATGGTTACTTCCATTTCCATTATCTTCCCAACTTATCTACATTTTTCAACCTTAGTTCTACACTACCAATGCTTCCGTATCCCACTCACCTTTCACACACTTCAAGCGAAGAATCACTGGGATAAGTTGAGATAACCCCACTAGAACCTTATCACTAACCCCATAACCTTGAAGATTTTATCTTCTTAACCCTTAGGATATCTCCACGTGATCACATGCCTCATCATATGAATATTCTATGAATATTCACAATGATTGAGAAGAGCTACGTGACTTCAAAGGTGAAGTTTATCGTATGCTATCCACCACTTGTCATGACGTTACTAAGCTCATCGCTTCCGTCAACGTTTGTTTTCCTCTTTATCTTTTACATCTTGTCCGGATGGTCATAGATTAAGGGGGAGCGAAAACGCATTCATATAGTCTTTCACCAAACACTCTCAAGAACACACAAATGTGGTTCTTATTCCCTAGGAAACTTCCCTTTAGCTGCCCAGAACGAGGCTGCACAGGAAAATTCGTGACTTCCAGGTCACGGTACCATTAAATAGGCCACGGTACCGTTAAATTTAACGGTACCGTGTAGTATTTAGTGGTACCGTGCCTATGTTTGACGAATTTTCACTGTTCCCTTCAGATCCCTGCATCCCTAACCTCAAACATGCAAAATTTTGCAAACTCACATACACCCTAGGATTCCCTCACTACACCATAAGACTCTACCACCAACTTTAGTTCGAATCCCAAAACTTTTGCCTATATAAGGCATCACCATTGCAAGCTTATCTTGCATCTCATCTTCAAACCTCACATTAACATCATTCCTTATCACACTCAACCCTTATAACTAAACTTCACTCTTGACAGTGATATTTAGTTTCAAAACCTTCAACCCTTATATCAATCCCACTCAAACCTTTTAGCTACAATTCACTCTTGACAGTGATAGTTAGTCTAAAAACCTTTAACCCTTATAACAATCCCACTCAAACCTTTTAGCTACACTTCACTCTTGACAATGATAGTTAGTCTAAGAACCTTCAACCCATCAATCATCACACTCAAACCTTACAACTATTCCTCACTTTGGATAAGTGATAGTTAGTTCACCAATCTTCAATCCTCACAATCACACGAAACCCTTCATACACCAAATTATCTCTAACACACACCTAGGATCATCCAAACTAGAAATCTAGAACTTCGTTACCTCAACCCCGTTAGAGATATCCACCCCCAATCCTGTTAGGATCACATGCACATTTTTTTTTCTTATGAAATATATCATGCATCTCATTGTCAGTGCAAACGATATATTAATCTAAACCATCCCAACACCAATCATCTCAGGTAGATGATTATGTTGTTCAAAAGGTTTGTTAGAACTTGCCTTCCTAATGACAACTTGGAAGAAGTCATTTTGTGTGTCAGTCAACGAATGAATCTCGTTCTTGATTAGTGTGATTGAGTGAACAATTACACCTTAGGTTTTCGGTCGGGTTGTGACACTTACGTGTTAACATAGTTTAACCCATGCATGTCTTGCTATGTGTATTCTATCCCTATAATGTTGCTCCTATACTGTTATATATTATGCTGCACGAAGCTAACCCTTGATGTAGGAAAAGCCTTTGTAAGAATTTGATCCATGGATCCGCTAGATACTAAGGTAAATAAACAAGGGGATTAAGTCACCATAGGGGAGCATTGAGCTAGGGGGAGCTCGGGAGTATTTGAATACATCGCACGGAGCCTTTCTAAAGGTGGTGATAGAAGACTTCACTAGGGATGATACAAGCTCGCCTTTCGGGGGAGAAAGGAAAGTAGTGCAATAAGGGGAGTAGGGAGTGAATTCAAGGGAGCACTCGAGGCAACTACCTTTTTGATTCAACAAAAGGGGAAGAAGAGAGTGTAAACAGGTAACTTTTACATTTTACTATGTGTTATGGTTTACATATTTGTCATCATCAAAAGGGGAGATTGTTAGTGCAAATATTACGATATTTAAACTAAATGGTTTTCTTCGGTTTTAATAATGACAAACATGTAACTTGTAATACATAACTTAAAATGCGCAAGTTACTTGTAAACACAAATCATCAATGCATACTTACATCAACACCTCCCGACGTCTCAAGTATGCTTCAACAAAGTCGTAGATTTCCATCCCGACGTAAATCACTCAAGGTATGGACAAACAAATCTACTACTTGACAAATGATCAAAGGATTATATTTTTCTCTAAACTTCACATTTTTAATGTGACAAAACATTTCTTTAAAAAATATATTTTACAAATTATTTTTGAATTAAAAAAAATGTTTTATTTTGAAAAATAAGTTTAAAAACTCCCAACAGTCATTTTCCCCCCAAACAGCTCCAAACATTCACAAATAAACCTTCTCCACTAAAAACAAACAGAGGAGCGTCCACGGTACCACTAAAGTACCGACGGCTCCACTAAATTTAGTGGAGCCGTGTGACAATTAGTGGAGCCGTGCCTCTGTAACGGCTAGTTTTCCCCTTGTCTATAAATAGTGGACCATTTTACACTTCCAACTTGATTTTTCCAGTCAGTTTTCTCTGGTCTAATCCCTCCTCACTTAGATGACTTTATTTGATCATTTAGAGAGTCTTAGTTTGTTTAAGAGTGATCCTTTCATCCCACCAAGAGATCCTCTTCATTCCTCTTCAATAGCAAGAGAAGAACACAAAGTATCCAAGTAGATACAAAGTGTTGTCATTCCTCTTCAATAGTAAGAGAAGAACACAAAGTATCCAAGTAGATACAAAGTGTTGTCATTCCTCTTCAATAGCAAGAGAAGAACTCAAGGTATCCAAGAAGATACAAGAGTTGTAGTTGTAGTTAGGGAAGTTGTAGCATTTGTTACACACTTGTTGTATCCTAGTATACATCAAGATCATTTTTCTTTTGTGAGAGAGTGAGTGAAGATCATTGTGATCTTATAGAGATATTGATTATCTCTTAAAGCCATTGGGCATGTGTGATTGATCAAGAAGATAAAGGGTAGATAGGGTAGATCGAGTCAAGTGGGAGTAGATCATTGTGATCTTGTCGAGATCTTGGAGATCTCTTGAAGCCATTGGGCTTGTGTGTATTGATCAAGTTGATCAAGGGTAGATCGGGTAGATCGTGGTAGATTGGTGCTAGCTAAGATTAGCACTCGACATCTAGCTTAGTGTTGGAAATAGGATAAGCGACGTGTACGGTGTAGATCGGGTAGATCGTGGTAGATTGGTGTTAGATAAGATTAGCACTCGACATTTAGCTTAGTGTCGGAAATTGGATAAGCGACGTGTACGGTTTTCTCCGCCTGAAAGGAGCTTGTTGATTAGTGAAGTAGCTTCGAGTTGGGTACTCGGGGAGTGGAGTAGGGCGAAGAGGAGCTTCGTGACCGAACCACTATAAATCACCGTGTCTGGTTTGCGCCTTCTTACTTATCTCTTTACTTTGGATTTCATTCTTTATCGATTTATATTTATATTTGCATTGCGTTTATGTTTGTGTGGCTAGTTGCTTATGTTATGATTGATTATGTATGTGTCAAGGTTTGATTGTGCATATGTTGTAGTTTACTATATTCATCTCTAGATGCTATATGATCATAGTTGACACTTTTTATATTACGTCACACTTGATCGGGTGTTTGAAACAAAATGTTTTTAAGTTTTTAAATGGAAACGTATTCACCCCCCCCCCTCTACGGTTTCCATAATTTGCATGCAGATTATTCTGGTATTCATACGATTGTATCTTGTAGTAATGCTAGTACCTCTCAGAGATCTCAGTCTTCCGTGTTTGTTTCTAAGATTGCTGATAGGGGAAATTTTCAGAGGTCTCAAAATTCTGCTAATTTTGCTAAAAGTTTTAATACGAGGAGGAAACTGACTGGAGATCCTACCTTGGTCTATGAGAATTGTGGTTATAATGGTCATACTATTGATAAATTTTTTAAGCTAATTGGTTATCCTACTGATTTTGGTAAAAAGAAAAATGTTAACCAAGGAACTCAAAACTTTAATAAGAGATTTGTTGATAATAATAACTCTGTTGGTTCTAGTTCTACATTTTATTTTTCTGATGAACATATCTCTAAACTCATTTCTATGATAAGAAAATTTAGTCAATGGTTTTGGTAAAGGAGTACATGCCAATATGGCAAGTATTGTTTTAAACAATAGCATTTTTTTCATCAAAATTTTTGATAAATTTTTCTGCCCAAATTGTCATCTTCATTCTAGTTTGGTTAGGATAGGATTGATTGTTGATTTAGGTGCTAATCACCATATGACATACACTGATAATGACTTAGTCAATGTAATTGATATATCTTATCTCAAGATAAAGGTTTCTCATCCCAATGGAACATAAGCTTTGATTATAAAGATTGGTAATTTGATTTTAACTGCGTATTTAACTTTGTATGGTGTGCTTGTTGTACCGGAATATTAGTCTTATGTCTGTTCATAAGGTGGCCAGAGACAAAAAGTTTATTATTGCTTTTAATGATACTAAGTGTTATGTGTTACCTCGGGCTTCGAAGGAAGGGAAAATGCTGGGGATTGGTAGGCAGAATGGTGGTTTGTATTACTTTGATGGAAATCAAGGTAATAACATAGAATTTAAGTATGATAAGTCTCCTTGCAGTTTATCTAAACATAACTGGTTGTAGGCTTGGTCATCCCTCAAACCAAGTCATGAATGTGTTAAAACATGAAATTGATCTTGATAATAATACTGATAGTGAACCTTGTGAAATTTGTCAAAAAACTAAACAAAGTGGAGAACAATTTCCTCTAAGTGAGTACAAGTGTATTGTGCTTGCTGAATTGGTTCATTTATAACTTTATGGTTCATACAAGGTCACTAGTAAAGAAGGTTTTAGGTAATTTTTTACTGTTGTTGATGAATATTCCAGAGTTGTGTGGGTGTATTTGATTAATACAAAAGATGGGGTGTTTGATTGTATATATGCCTTTTTTAATTTCATTATGAATGAGTTTGGTAAAACTATCAAAACTTTAAGAAGTGATAATGTACCGAGTTTGTTAATCATAAGGATTTCCAAGTTTTGTGAAGATAATGGTATTACACATCAAACTTCTTGTTCTTACACCCCACAGAGGAATGGGATTGTAGAAAAGACACATAGGTATCTACTTAATGGTGCTAGATCCCTTTTGTTTCATGGGGAATACCCATAAAACTGTGGACTGAATGTATTCTAAATGCTATTTATTTGATTAATAGATTGTCTTCCTTAGTGCTATATGGAAAGTCTCCATATAATCATGTCTATAAAATAAATAATAATAAAATAATAATAATAATAATAAAATAATATAATAATAATAATAATAATAATTAATAATAATATATATTATTATTATTATTATTATTATTATTATTATATTATTATTATTATTATTATTATTTATTATTATTAATTATTATGAGTGGGACCCAGTTAGTATCTCGGCTCCCCTATAATTTCTTGTAGATCCTATGAGTTTCTAATTAAGTGATGTTTTATAAATAATAATAATAATAATAATAATAATAATAATAATAATAATAATAATAATAATAATAATAATAATAATAATAATAACCTTACTCTTTCTCATTTATGGGCTTTTGGGTATCTCTGCTTTGCTAGTGCATTTAATAATCATGAAAAATTTAGTATTAGAGCTGAAAATGTGTTTTGGTGGGTTACTCCAGTTTTAAAAAAGGGTATAAACTTTTTATTCTTGAATGGAGTCAAATTGTGTTTTTCCAGAGATGTAAAGTTTTTTGAAAATGTGTTTCCTTTTAATAAAGAAGAGATACATGTTGCTACTAGTGATCCTAATCAAGTAATGACTCATGTGAACTTCTTTGATGAGTTTTTTCATGATGTTCTTAATATTCCCAGTGATGATGAGAGAAGGCAATCAAGTCTTACTAACGATGTTAGCAACTCTCCTCATTCTGGCATTCCTATCAACAACCAGACAGAGAATGAGTAGGGACATTCTTCTAGTTTAGGTAGTTCTACCCGTGGGGATTAGAAGGCTACAACATCTGAGGACATACATATTAGCTCTGAGGGTAATGATTTTTTTTTACTAAATCAAAACAATGAGCAAAGTTCTCAAAATGTTACAAATCAACCAGTATGAAGGTCTAAAAGATATTTTTTTCCAAATAAATACAATGATTTTGTGGCTGATTCAAAAGTTAAATTTGGTCTTGAAATGTTTGTGAGTTATCCAAAACTGAGTCCATGTTTTTTTATTTTTTATTTATTCGTAACTGAGTTGAATATAAGAATAAAGACTAAAAATTATTGGCAATTTAGTAAGATCAGCACTGGGTTGAGTCAATGAATAATAAAATAGAGGCCCCATATAAGAATAATACTTGAGAACTTACTGATTTGCCTAATGACAGAAAATCCATAGGATGTAAGTGGGTTAACAAGATAAAATATAAGTCTAATGGTGAATTAGAAAGGTATAAAGCTAGATTAGTTGCCAAAGTTTATAGTCAGAAAGAGGGAATGGGCTATGAAAAGACTTTTTCTCCCGTGGTTAAGATTGTTGTAGTTAGATGTTTGATTAATCTTGTTGGGCAGAATCAATGGCCTTTATTTGAGCTTGACATTAACAATGCTTTTCTTTGTTATGATCTTTGTGTGATTGTTTATATGTCTTTACCTCAAGGTTATTTTAATTCTACTCATATAAGAGTTTGCATGCTAAAAAGTCTTTGTATGGGTTAAAGTAAGCATCGAGACAAGGAAATGATAAGCTTACCCATACTTTACTTGAAAATGTGTTTATACAAATTAAAAGCGAGTATTCTCTCTTTATTAAGTCTAAGTTAAATGTTTTTATTACTTTACTAGTTTATGTTGCTCATATCATCAAAATTGGTAACAATATAGATGAGATTGAAAAATTCAAAGTTTTTTTGAAGTCTAAGTTCATGATTAAAGACTTGGGAAAACTTAAGTATTTTCTGGGAATAAAAGTTATTGAGATTGAGAAAGGTCTGTGTGTTTCTCAGAATAAATATTGCTTAGATTTTTTGACTGATTTTGTTCTTCTTACTTTTAAACCTTCTGATGTTCCATTAGAATGAAATTTGACTATCATCAATGAACCTTCTGTTGATGATCATGTTCTTGACAATATCACTGGTAATCAAAAATTAATTTGATAGTTGACTTATTATACAGACACTAGTCCTGATATTTCTTACACGGTTCATTGTTTGAGTTAGTCTATGAATACCCCTCTGAAGTCTCATTTCAGAATTGCACTTAAAGTATTGAGATACTTAAAGGCATCTCGAGGCAAAGGAATTCATATTGTAAGAAATCCTAATGCTTACCTTGAAGCATATGTGGATGCAGATTGGGCTAAGTGTATTGTAACAGAAGGTCTGTTGTAGGTATTGTATGTTTTTATGTGGGTCATTAGTGTCTTGGAAAAGCAAAAAAACAAAATATCCTTTCTAAGTCTTCCAAAGAAGTTGAATATAAGGTTATGGCTTATGTGACTTCAGAAATAGTTTGGGCTCTTAAAATTCTTAAGTACTTAAAAAAATGGGAACAATTTATACTAGTTAAAATATTTTGTGATAATCAGACTCCAATTAAAATTGCAGCTAATCCAGTTTTCATAAGAGAAGAAAACATCTTGAAATTGATCTTCATTTAATAAGAGAGAAAATAATGGCCGGGTTCATTACAATAAATAAAACATAAACTGCAAATCATGTTGCAGATATTTTTACGAAAGGGTTGGATAATTTTCAAGATCCAAATTTGTATTTAAAAGTGGGAATGTTTGATGTATTCCAGAATAAGATTGGGGGTGTTAAAATTAATCATATTTTGGAAAAAAAAAATATACAAGAACTTTTTGTGTAATTTGTTTATTTTGCAGTTTAAAGGTGCTTATAATTGTAATGGTTGGACATGCATTTCTGGAAGCTAAAGGAATGGAAGAGTCAAGTTGTTAATAGGGACCATCAGAAAGATTTGTGGTCAAGGCTATATAATGAAGAGAATGACTTAGGTTTCTCATAATTCATATCCGCCTCTCACTAAAACACACTCTCTTTAAGATATTCATTTTCTCTCTTGTTATACACATATTAAGATATGTGTTATTGTAATAGCGCATTCATTAAGTAGATGAATAAGCTACGCCTGATTCGTGGTGATAACTAGTTTTTGGTTGATTTGTTAGTTGTGGTTATATCTGGTTAAATTGAGATTCAATAGTTTAGATTGTATTGATTATGTTTTTGTTCAGATGTAGAGATTTGAATGAGTATATATGCTCCGGCTAAATAAAGATGTCTACAAGTGTGAAGACTACGGGGTTTGTACTACAAGATGGTAACTGTGGAAAACTAGAAGGAGGGTTGAATAGTTTTACCGTTTTTAATTTCTTTTTCTTTGTTATGTTTGTATGAAATGACTTAATGTATGGAAACAAAATAACAAATAAGTATAGTGCAAGAAAGAAACGATCAAACCACAACACGAGTGTTTATAGTGGTTCGGTCTACAAGGACTTTTTTTCCTTGCCCTACTCCACTCCTCGAGTAATCCAACTCGAGAGTTTTCTTCACTAGTCAACAAGCTCCTTTATCCGGCGGAGAAAACCTTTACACATCGCTTACAATATTTCCGACACAAAGCTAGATGTCGAGTTCTTTTACAAGGTTACAACCGCTCACGTCACACTAAGTATTTTGAGGACTATAATACTAACCGATCACTATCAGAGGTTTATGATGGTTTGGTACAAACAATGATGTATGAATAAATACAATTCACACAATGACAAACAAACAAGCCTTGCAATGTTTTGTTAAAGCTTGTAATGCTTTGATCTTCTTGCTACAAAGAAGTTCACTAAAATGAAATAAGAATGAGTTAGATATAGAGAATAATGAATGAGAGAATGTATGTTGTTTTATGTATGAAAGTGATGAGAAAACATCAATGTGTGGCTTGTTATTTATAGGCAACAAGTGCCAGCAAACCACGGATGGGACGAAACCAAATTGAGTGTTCCGTCCGTTTAGTCGTTTGGTTCCACGGGGACCTGATAGAGAATCATCCAAATCTTTATCAAATCTAACCAAAATATTTACTATATCTTTCCATGATTCTTTGAGTAACAATCTGAACAAGATATTCATCATATCTTCCAAAGATCTCAAAGATGATGCATGCCATGATGTAAAAATACAATTCCATTTTAGATTTACTAGTTTATGAAAGTATAATTTGTAAAATGTATATATTACCCAAGTGATGTTTAATTTGTTTTTATGAAAGACTTGTGACTATATATGTAAAAGACTTAACTATATTTATGTTTTGCGAAAATAAGGTTTATAATTGTCGTTAACAAAATGTAGCAAAGATCGTAAAATATAAATAACTTTTTTTAGACGATATTTGTATTAACAATTTCTCCCTTTTTGTTGAGGACAAAACATAAAATTTATTTTTAAGCAATGAGATAAATAAAGTGCAAGTCTTTTAAAAAATATAGATTAAACTTGTTTTTATGCAACATGTTGATTTTTAAGTTGTATAAAAATACCAATTGTGACCAATTTGTGAGTTACTTTAAGTTTAATATTTCCCCCCCCTTTTTGTTGAAGCAAAAAAGAAGAGAAGCATAGCGGAATGTGATTCAAGCCCGAGATTGATTAGCTCCCCTTTGGTCAATACTCCCCCTAGTTGGGGTGCCAAGTACATGGATTTTGAATGCTACAAAACAAAGGTTAGTGATAAATAATCCAAACCAACCATACATAAACCAACACACAAAACATAATAGAACATCATTCATTTAGTAAAATTCATTTTTACTACGGTCAAAATGATGGGATGTAAATGAGTATGGGGAAATGAAAAATAACTTAGAAAAGAGAAAAAAATCCTAGAAAAATAAAATCCTAAAACTATAAAAAGTCCTAATATTATTATTTCATCCATCCTAGTTGTTCTATTGAGGAGGAGGATGGGAAAGAGCATTTAAACATTCGAGGATGTGTTGGAGGATGAACTTCATTTCATCCTGTAGTTTATGGACTATTATGTTGGTCCTTTCGCTAATCCTCGTGGCTCGTTCACACATGGAACAACCATGGTGAGGGAAGCTGGGTGGAAGTGGTAAGGCTTGATTGTCATTTGGTGGTGGTGGTGGATTGTTGAGTATTTGGAGTTTGGTGGGGATGTTGCATTTGAGAACAAGACTTCTTGTAAATGCATAGCTTCTTGAATGTGGGAACCTATCATGTTTTTGAAGGTGATGAGACCATTCATTTCATTGTGGATATTACGGATTTCTTGTGAGCTTGGAGGGCCAATCCACATGGACTCATCAATGTCCTCAAAAGTAGGAAAAAAGGATTGAGGTTATTGAGTTTGAGGTTGTGGTGGAGGTTGATCATTGTGGATTTCTTGATGTGGATGGTCTCCATAGAGTGTCCCATGGATGTCCCTATAAATAGGGTGAAAAAGTAAAGGTTGAGGTTAAGATGGTTCACTATCAAAGGGTTCATTGGGCATGAATGAAGCCCTTGGTTGTTCTTGAGCGATACGCTCGATTGTTGCAAATGATGGTAGAGGAGGTGGATTTGATGTTCTTGGTGGCAAGTCTTCCAAAGTCTCCAAAAATGGATGAGGAGAAGTTGGTGGTGTAGCAAAAAGTTCGATGGGTTCTAGTTTTGGAGATTTTGGAGGTGATGATGATGTTGGTGGTTGTGAAGGAGCAGGAGGTGGTGTGGTTGCAATTGGGGTTTTAGTTGGTGGTGGAGTAGTAAAAATGGTAGTTGATCTTGGTGGAGGTGTTGGAGTAGTTAGAGATAAGAAGTTTTCATCTCTGATAGGTTATGAGATGGTAATGGATGAAGAGTCTGATGATGATGAGTTTAGGTTAGCGAAGCAACAAGGTTTGACACTTATTCTAGCAGTTCTTCTTGGTTGCCTAGCGGAGGGTGTTGAGTTGGTGGATTTTGTCATTGTTGATTTGCTTAAGGGATGCTAAAAATCACAGGAAGTGGTGGTGAAGGTGTGAGGAATGTTGCATCCTGGAGGTGCTATTTTATAGAATTGAAGATTCATGGAAGAGTGTGTTTTGATTTGATGTTAATCCATACAAAAATGGCGGTTCCTAATGATTTGGAAGTGGTAGAGAAACTTGTCTAGTCACCAAAGTCAACCCAATGGGGGTGAGTTGAGTGAAAGAAGAAGGATATGCAGTTAATGTCTTGCAATCATTGCAAAATCTTGAAGGTCAGAGCCCCACGGATGGTAAGGAACCAAATAAAGGGATCCTTCCTTTATAGAGAAAGGTTCCTTGAGTGGTTTTTGAGAAATTTTGAATTTTGGTGAGAAATACTTATCCTATTGGTGTGAGTGAGATAATATGATCCTAATATGAGTGAGTATCAGTAAAAAGTGTTCTAGTAACAAAAACTAGTGATGTATAGTGCGGATTTAGCGAAATTTGAAAATATATAACTACAGGATTGAGTTACCTTGCGACATAACGGGCAGAACCAATATTTTGGTTTCGTTTCATCCGCGGGTAAGTTTTTGGGAGTACTCAAAAAATGCAAAGGTGAAACCAAATTTTTGGTTCCGCCCATCCGCCAGTCCAAAAACCTTAACAGTGAGCATTTTTCGACCCCCGAAACACGTTCAAATTCCGTAAATTTTCTAAAAACATGTGTAATTAATTCAATGTGATTAGTAAATGACAACAAAACATGTATTAACACATGTACGGGTATAGATCAAGCAGGGGCTAATAATTTCACTAATATTGTGAAAAAAAAGGAAAAATGATAACATCAAGATGTTATCTGCAAGACAAGGTTAGTTCACATAATTGTTCAAAGTTAAGTTATCATCCTACGAAAACACAAATACATCAAACATCATTGTTTTGGAGCAAATGTACCAAACACGAATAAAACCTCTTATTGCCTATCCAATTTCTTGTTGATCTTGGTGAGGAACCTTCCAATGCACTTGAACATTCCTCTTGTCTGCTTGAACTCTTCCGATGGGTTTTCAAGAACTGGAAGTTGTTGAAAGTAGTCACAAGGAGGAAGCCTAGAGTTGGGGAGACCATCATCCTCGCACATTGATGATGATGATGAGGAACTTGGAGGATGAGGACGTTTCCCTTAAGTCTTAGCTACTCTTTTGTCACTTAATGGAACCATGATGTGGTTGACAAGAGAGTAGTCAGGACAAAACCCTTTAGGATTGGGTGGAATGGGTGCAAATGCTCTATAGAGACGGGTGAGAAGCATCCCGTAGGGAAGAGCGGTGGTTCCAAGCATAGGTATGTCGGCCATCCTTTTGGCAATATAGTAGGCTAAGTTGAAAGGTTGGCGGGTTGACAAACTATAAAGCATGTAGCTAAGACAAGTATTGATGTGATCACGATTGCCTATGGTGCACAAGACATTTTCTGTAAGGACTTATTCCCATTTCTTGAATTGGGGTTTGAGTTCATTGAGTTCCATCCTAAATGGATCTCGGTTAACCTCATTACCCGAACGGGTTGTCTATGTGGTTGAGGTTCTTGGAAGGAAAAGATGTTCTTGGATGATTTCTTTGGCAACTAGAGGAGTGTCGTATGGAGGCATACGATCAACGATTGAGTCAAGGATTGAAAGAGACCATTTATCCGAGTAAAGGTATGTACCTTCACATGGAATTCCAAGGACTTCGGCAAATTGTGAAGAGAATTTTTAGATACTTGAAAGGTCAACCTAAATTAGGCCTTTGGTATCCAAAAGATTCACCTTTTGACTTGGTAGCATACACTGATAGTGACTATGCTGGAGCTAGCTTAGATAGAAAATCAACAACAGGAGGTTGTCAATTTTTGGGGTGCAGGTTGATTTTATGGCAGTGCAAGAAACAAACTGTGGTTGCAAATTCCATAACTGAAGATGAGTATGTTGCTGCTTCAAGTTGCTGTGGACAAGTGCTCTGGATTCAGAATCAGTTGCTGGATTATGGGTACAATTTTATGCATACAAAAATATATATTGATAATAGCAGTACTATGTGTATTATTAAAAATCCTGTTTATCACTCAAAAATAAAACATATTGAGATAAGTCATCATTTTATAAGAGATTGTTATGAAAAGAAGTTCATTCAAATTGTTAAAATCCATACTGATAATAATGTTGCAGATTTGCTCACAAAAGCTTTTGATGTGGGTAGATTTCAATTTTTGGTTGTCAGTATTGGCATGATTAATCTTTGAAAATTCTTATCTCTTTGTGTTTTTGTAAGGTTTTGAAAGGATTAGTACTGTTATTCGGTTAATAAGTTGTTTCTGCTGCTAAGTATACTTAGTGTTGCTAGTGTACTTTAAATTGTTGTGTTAATGCTGCTAATTGTACTAAGAACTGCTAGTTATACTTAGAACTGCTAGTTAATGCTGCTAGTTTTTCTAAACAACTGTTGAGTATAATTAGATGATGTAAAATGTTATTGCTTGTGTTTTTCTTGGTTTTGGACTAACATTTGCAGGTTAAACAAGCAATATGATTGGTATTGATGGCGTGTGAGAAGCAATGTGGTAATTTTTTTGCTGTGGTGCATCTGATTAATGGTAGAATAGATTTGTGAATCTCTTGACAAAGGTTTACACCTGAGTTAAGAAGTTCTTTAAAGTATTTTCTTGAAATCACTCTATTTTGAACATGACTTGATGGCATAGTTAGTCAGATAATAACTGCACTAACTCACTTTTTACCATTTTATGCTTTCATTAGTATAATGAGTTAGTATAAGGACATTTGGTATTGAGAACAGCGAGAAAAAGTGAATCTAATGCATTTGTGTTAGAGGTAACACCTGCCACGAGCTGGAAACCCTGTCAAGAAGGCTCTTTTAACAAGTTTATCTGATCACCGGTAGTATTCATACTGATATTAATGGTTCTCACACAACCAGAGGTTAAATGCAACCGAAATAGATTAAGGGTGTGTTTGATAGCCTTTGAACTAGACCATTAAGAGGAGAATAATTGAATCGGTCAGTGCAGTTTGTGTTTGATAAAATTATAAATGGCGCTGAACCAATTAGAGACCTTCTGGATCGTGCAGGCCAAATGAATGCAAAATCATTCAGTTTCCCACTTGTCCCTATTTTATCCTCTCCTTGTTATGGTACTCGAACACCATAACAACCACCGTCGTCACCACCACAATCACCCACAAGATACACAGTTAACACCACCATCCACGAGATCTGTCATCACGACCACCACCACCGTCCACCAAATGTACGATGGACGATGTCATATTATTTAAGAAACAAGAAGAGGTAGCAGACACCAACAAAGAGAACACTGCTGAAGTGGCTGAGGAGAAAGAGCGAGGAAGAAATCTTTGTTAAACTGGTATATTTTGTTAAACTAAGAACTAAGGACATAATACAACAATTGAAGATATGTTTAGTGTATGTAAGCCTGATTTTTTTACAAACAGGGTACTGATAAGGACAAAAAGAAAGAGGCTGCTGACAAGGAAGAAAATGCAAAGAAGGTGAGTATTTAATGTGGTAGTGACACACTGATTTTATTTGTCCCTCGAGAATTTTCTACTATGATTAGAATATTAAAATATGAATATGATTTTAATCATAAAAATGCAATTTAGAACATTGATAGCACTTGTAATAATGCGGGCTGTTTGATACTTACGTCTCATGGTAGTTGAACAATTCAAAGAAAGATTGAAAGTATGCTACATAAGTAAAAAGCTTGTGGGTGATTGAGGTATGAGAATTTATGGGAATGAGTTGGCTGAAGTTTATTGGCTGAATTTGGGAGTTAATAACTTTTTATCAAACGGTTTATTTTGTTCAATACAAAATCAGATAGAAGGTTAAATTGGTAATTTCAGGCAACTCAGATTGCTCATTCAAAACAAACATCAAACAATCATTTTCACTCAGAATCAGGTTCACTCAGCATCTTGGAATCATTCAGCAGCTTTGATTCATTCAGCACTAAATCATATTTTTTATCAAACAGCCCCTAAGTGTCTTCCTTTACACTTAATCCCTTCAAAATAATTGAGTGCATTATTGTTTTTAAAGATATTGGAAAAGTACTGCTGGGTAAATTTTTATTTGGTTAAAAGTTAGAGCTGCTAAGCATAAACTTAGTGCTGCTAAGTCTAACTTAGTACTGCTAGGTTTCTGCTGCTATGGTTGGAAGTGCAGGGTATGGTTGTGTAGGGTATAAATCCCCAATTGCATCACACAATCAATTTCACGCGCATATAATTCACTCTCATCCAAGCCCTAATTAAGTTTTTATCGTCAAATCGAAAAATCCCCAAATCAAATCATCATGTCGCACCTAACTTTTACCGAACCACAAATAACGTTGCATTTTTATAAAAGTCCAATGAGTCTGTAGATTTTACTGAAATCATTGATTTCCTTAATGCAAGCTATCTCAAGTTTGCTTTAACAGTAAAACCTACTATATATACTTCCAACATTATCCAGTTTTGGTCGTCTGCTAAGGTCAAAACTAATCATGGGGAAGTACAAATCCATGCCCTTGTAGATGGGCAGAAGATACTTATTACAAAGGCATCTATTAGAAGAGATCTTATTCTAGGGGATGCTAATCGAATTGAGAATCTTCCAAATGCTACAATTTTGAAAAACTTTCACTTATGGGATATGAGAGAAAAATACTTTAAAATTTTACAAAGGAAACTTCTCTCATCAGTGGAAATTCTTAATCCATACTGTCTTAGTGTGTCTAAGTCCAAAGACCACTGGTTGGAATGAATTTAGTAGTAATTTAGCATCTGCTATAATTTGTTTGGCTGAAAATAATCAAAGATTTAATTTTTGATAGTATGGTTAAGAACTTGGATAGTTCTTCAAGTAAATATTTTATCTATCCAAGGTTTTTGCAACTCTTTTTGGACAATCAGTTTGTAAATAAGAGAAGTCATAAAAGAGTTTATCCCACTCCCTCTCTTACTAAAAAGGTTTTTACTAATATGAGGAGGGATGTAAAAGATTTTTTAGGGAAAGTTACACCTTTGTTTCCAACAATGGTGGCACTAGCCCAAACCCAAATGGGTGAAGGTTCAGTAATCCCAGCTGTTACCCATCACACACCCACACTTTTGGCTACATCATCCCAACATCAACCTAAAAAGACCTATAAACATAGGACTCACTCAAAGAACACTAAGCTACCCCAGGCTAGTGGTTCTACTCACAATGTTGCAGATGAGGCTGTCACTGGTGTGGAGAGTGACATGTTGGTAAGGGCTGCCACTACTGTGACTAGCTTAGAAGCAGCACAGGCCAGTGGTAACATAAATAAGACCCAAACCATGACAACTTCTAATGAGTCAGGTCCACATGGAACTGATTCAGGTGAAAGACCCAGTCACATGGAAACCATGGGGGGTTCAGATGCTCAACCTAGGGTTGAGACTGAGCTTAATATTTCCAATGATCCACCTCTCGGGCTAGGTAACACAAGCCGAAGTGGTAAGGATAGAATTGAATTTCTTAATGAATTGATGGACACTTGTACCAAAATGTCTGCACAGGTTCTTGATCTACAGAACCTAGCTGCTTCTCAAGGAGGTGTAATCAAAGCTCAAGGTGGTGAAATCAAGGCTTTGAAGAGAAGGGTTAGATATTTAGAAGGTATCAAGAGATCAAGAACTCCAAATCTTAAAGGAGAACATAAACTGAGCACAGCTCAAAAGGATAGATCTTCTGAAGCTCAAAAGGATGCTCCCAAATAGGGGGGAATGAAATCAAAGCTTCAGGGGAGGCTAAGGAGGTTGAGGGTGCTGGTGTAGAAAGTGAGGAAATGGATTTTGTGGTTGCTGACAATCAAAGGAAAGAAGTGGTGATAAATAGCTATGTGGCTAAGGTGGATAGCGCTGCTGGTCAAGATGTTACTGCTGCTAGTGAGTAACTTACTGCTGCTAGTGTAAAAGATAGTGCTGCTACACCAGGAGTTACTACTGCTAGTGAAGAAAAGGTTTCTACTGCTGAGGTTATGGATGATGAGAGCATTCTGGCTCATGCATATTGTAATACAAGAACCATCTTCTAAACCACAAGCTACACAATAAACTTCACAAGTCAAAGGCAAAGGGAAAGCAATACTTGTTGAAGAGCCTGTGGAGAAACCACTATCCAAAGAAAAGCAACTGCGACTTGATGCTGAGGTTTCAGAGAACTTAGCAAAAGAGTTTGAAGCTGAGAATAAGAAGATTTTGGAACAAAGAAGAATTGCTACAGAGAAGGATGCTAAAAAATGCAGAATTGATTGCTGCATGGGATGAAGAAAGAGCTCAAGTTGATGCTGATTGGGAACTTGCTCAGAAACTTCAACAAGAAGAGCAAGATCAGTATTCAATTGATGAAAGAGCTAGGATGATAAAAGAACTTATTGATGAAAGAAAAAAGTTCTATGCAGCACAAAGATTAGCAGCAAAGAAGAACAAGCCACCTACTAAAGCACAAAGAAGATCTTTCATGTGTGCATATCTCAAGAACATGGATAATTAGCAACAAAAGAAGTTATCTCATTTTGATGATAGCAGAATTGAAGAGTTATACAACATTTCCAAAAGAAAAATTGAAAGCTTTGTGAATACTGAAGTGGTGAAGGGCACTAGTGAAAGGAAAAAAAAAAGCTCAAGTTCAAAAAGAGCAGGAGACAAATTAGAAAAGAAAAGCAGTAAAAAGAAGAAGTCTGAGCATAGTGTAGAGCAAGAGCAGAGTAAAGAGCAAGAGAAGAGTGAGCAAGTTGATGCTGATGTAGAAAAGATGCAAGCTCACACAACCAATTGTTGATTTCAAGTCAGGATTACATGGGAAGACAACATATTGGGATATCAAGAGGGCTTATGGTTCATCTTTGAGGTTTATCATTTTTCTACAAATGGTTCATCACTTTGACAGAGATGATATGGTGACTTTATGGAGGCTGTACAAAGAAAGGTTTGGTTATGATAGACCAGAACAAATCTATGATAGAGTCATCTGGGATTATTTGAAAGTGATGTTTGAACCACATCATGAGGATGAAGTATGGAGAAGTCTAAGGCACAACACAGTTCTAGAATGGAAAATTTATCAAAGTTGTGGAGTTCGTTATTTGGCTGCACATGGGCTAATAATCTACATGCTTGTAGAAAAGGACTATCCTTTACAATATCATAAGGATATTTTACATCAGATGCTATATGGGAAGAGAATACTCCAACTCCAGTATCCTTTTGATGAAATGGCATATCAACTACTCAAGAAGATGGAAAAATATCTAGGACCTAAGTACAAGAAACAGACTTAATTGTTTGGAAGCATCCTCTTTGTGTTTGTTCAAGCTTAGAGAGAAACTTAATGATTTTGGGAGAAAATATCAAGTTTAGGGGAGGATTGTTGGGTTTTAGAGTTGCTGCTGCTTGTTTGGTTAACACTGCTGATGAAAAATGCTCTAAGTCATTTTTGCTGCTAGTATTAAAGGTTACAACTGCTTGTGTATTTTACTACTACTAGTGTTGCTAAAGATGTTCAAGAAAATACACCAAGTGGTTACTACTGCTAGACAACAAGTTACAACTGCTAGTTCAGAGTTACAACTGCTTTCAGAATTACAACTGCTGATGAACTTGAAGAAAAATACTCTAAGTGTTTAGTGCTGCTAGAAGAAAAGTTAGTACTGCTAGTACAAACTTACTATTGCTGAAGAGTTTATGCTGCTAGAGTTAGAGATACAACTGCTAAAGTGTATAGTAAGTACTGCTTATGAGATAAACATGTATAGTCGGTTAGATAAATATAGAAAAGATTCTTTTAAGATTTATCTTGTATAGCAAGCAATTGTAAGCTGACTAGGACTCCTTAGTCTATAAAAGGAGGTCCTAGGGCATAGAGATAGATACGTGATTCTTTAGAAAACTTCAAGGTTGTAAACCCTAATACTGTTGAGTATTCGTATTATTAATAATAATATTGAAGAGATTTGTTTGATATTAATTGTTAAATTCTTCTTAAGATTAAAGTTTAGATTCTGCATAAACTTTAATATACTCAAGACAGTTTCTACATAAGTTGTATTGAATTTATTCAATATTACTTAACCTTTACAAGCTAAGGGAATTCGATCAAGTAGTCAACTGGGATCAACATTAAGCATCGGTCTACTCATCTCTTGAAGAGTCCAGTTTTTACGTTCTACTACACCATTTGACTGAGGAGTACGATGAGCCAAAAAATTATGTGTTATGCTGTTGGCATCACAAAAGTTTCCAAATTGTGTTTCATTATCAAATTCACGACCATGATCCGTTCTTATTGACACAATACGACTATCTAGTTGGTTTTGAATTTTCTTACTAAGAATTTCAAATTGATCAAAAGCTTCGTTTTTACTTTTCAAAAACTTTGTTCAAGTGTATCTTGAATAATCATCTACTATGACCAAAGTGTAGAAGTTGCCTCCATAACTTTGTATAGTGGATGGACCAAATAAATCCATATGCAAAAGTTCTAGACACCTAGATGTAGACACCATATTTTTAGCCTTATGGCTACTATGAATTTGTTTTCCAATTTTGCAAGCATCACAAAAGTGTTGGTCATATTTCAACTTGGGTAAGTTCCTAACGAGATCTTTTGAAGATAGAGATTGAATAAGTCTCATATTAGCATGGCCTAAGCGTCTATGCCAAAGATTTGAGGAATCATCTAACGAAGTTAAGCAAAGTTTATCTCTAGAAGTTCTATCAATTTTCATGACGTATACGTTGTTTTTCAAAACTCCTTTTGCTACGGTTATTCCATCTTTTAGTATTTTACTTTCGTTTTCACTAAATAGAACATTATACTTTTTACGGCATAGTTGACTAATACTAAGAAGGTTGAATCCTAAATTATCAACATGAACAACATTATCAATAGAGAGAGAGTCATGAAAGATAGTACCTTTTCCGATGATTTTGCTTTTTAATTTGCTACCAAAAGTGACATTACCTCCGTCATATTCTTGGTAGGTTGAGAAGAGGCTCTTGTTTCCCGTCATATGCCTTGAAAAACCGCTATCTTTTATCCACTCGTCCGGTTCCAATCCGACTTTCAAGCATACCTAAGTTATATAAAAACTCAAGCATTTGGTCCCCAATATCTCATGGGTCCATTTTGGTTAAACATCCCATTAACTTGATTCATGTATGGGAATGGTGGATATGAGTTCCATGGCATGTAGTTAGGAGTTTGATAATGCCTTGGGAAGTTTTGATTCCAACCATTTTGTTGATAGTTGGGTTGTGTGTTGTAGTTGCTCTTTGGAAAGGGGTGTTTGGGAATAGGTGTTTTAGGCCTCTGTGATTTTGGATCTATACTCATTTTTCGAAAGTCCTAATCCTATTGTAACAGGTGGTTTTTATTTAGTTTCATTTGTGGTAGTGTTAGGTTTCTTTGTGACTTTAACAAACTCAGTACGAGCCGATGTACGAACTTTCTGTTCCGCTGAGGTACCCACGGAACCAAACTGTTCCACAGGCGGAACCAAATTTTTGGTTCCGTCTGATCTGTGGGTCCCTGAGGCAGTTGGAAAAGTTTCTTGTACTTTTTCGGCTTGTTTCTTTAGACTACTTAAATCTCCTAATTTTATAAAACCTAGTCTAGTTTTATCGTGTGGTAATTTTTGGATTCTTATTATTTCATCCACACAACAAATATTTTTATCAAACTTTTTGAACTTAGAGTTTTGTTTGATAAGTGCATCCTGTGTGATTTTAAGTTTCTCTAATTTAAGTCTAAGCTCTTGACATGATGTACATACCTTGTCAATAGCTTTACTCTTTTCTAAACGTTTTGCCTTTTCTATTAATTCATAAACTTCATTTTCTAAGAATTCCTTTTTGGTTTTCAAAAATTTGTTTTTGTTTATGATTTTTAAGCTAAATTCACATAGTTTGCTATATTCCTTTTGTAAGGTGTCATCATCAATAGAGGAATAAGATGAGTCAGAGTGTACCTCGTTTGAGTCTTGAGCCATTAGAGCAATTTCTTCATTCCTTGGCTCCTCGTCATCATCTTCACTTTCACTCCAAGCACCACTCACAAAAGCTCTTTGAGTTTTGTTTTTAGGTGGCTTTGGACAATCTCCTATGAGATGGCTTGTGTCACCACATCTAAAGCATTTTCTTTCAACCTTCCCTTTCTTATCATCACGATCTTTTTTAAAGGGTTTCTTGTCATCTCTAGGTTGTCTTACAAACGTTCCTCGTCTTCGAAAGAACTTTTTGAAATCTCTTACGGCCATGGCATATTCCTCATCTTCACTTCCCGAGCTAGATTCTTCATCATCACTTGTCTCCGTTCTTGCTTTTAAGGCAATGGACTTTATCTTTTCCTTTTTGCCTTTAACGATCTCTGAGTCATTCACCATTACCATTTCATGAACTTTGAGGTTTAGAATTAGCTCATCAAGTGCTAGCTTTGAGAGATCTTTAGATTCTTCAATAGCCGTCACTTTTGCTCTCTATTTTGGATGAAGTGCTCTAAGAAATTTCCTGACAAAGTTTCTACTATAAACGGATTCATCAAGTGCTTTGAGAGAAGTAATAATAGTATTAAAGCGAGCAAATGCACTATCAATGACTTCATCTTCAGGAATACTAAATTGTTTATATTGTTGAACAAGAAGATCAATTTTATTATTCTTGACTTGTGAATTTCCTTGATAAGTGATTATTAAAGATTGCCAAATTTCTTTAGCGGTTTTGTACATAAAGACTCTTTCAAATTCATTTTTAGTTAGAGCATTGTAAAACATCATTTTTGCTTCATTATTTTTTGCAATTAACTTCTTTTGCTCATCACTATGACGAGTAAGTGAAGTATCCTCATCCCGACCATTTGCTATATCTTTTATAATAGGTTTATGATCACCTTCTATAATTATATACCATAGATCTATATCTTTTGATTTCACATATGTTTCAAAACGTTTTTTCCAATAAATAAATATATTTGGTTCAAAAAGTGGTGGTCTTTGCATAGATTGCCCTTCTTTAAAGTTTTCAAAATCCATAGATCGTTTCAAGTTTTAAAATACTATAAATTTTAAAAATCTTGAGTAACGCAGCTCTTGATGCCAATTGTGAAAAACTAGAAGGGGGTTGAATAGTTTTACCATTTTTAATTTCTTTTTCTTTGTTATTTTTTTATGAAATGACTTAATGATTGCAAACAAAATAACAAATAAGTATAGTGCAAGAAAGAAACGATCAAACCACAACACGAGTGTTTATAGTAGTTCGGTCTACAAGAATTCTTTTTTCTTGCCCTACTCCACTCCCCGAGTATCCAACTGAGAGTTTTCTTCACTAGTCAACAAGCTCCTTTATCCGGCGGAGAAAACCTTTACACGTCGCTTACAATATTTCCGACACAAAGCTAGATGTCGAGTTCTTTTACAAAGGTACAACCACTCCCGTCACATTAAGTATTTTGAGGACTAAAATACTAACCGATCTCTATCAGAGGTTTATGATGGTTTGGTACAAACAATGATGTATGAATAAATACAATTCACACAATGACAAATAAACAAGCCTTGCAACGTTTTGTTGAAGCTTGTAATGCTTTGATCTTCTTGCTACAAAGAAGTTCACTAAAATGAAATAAGAATGAGTTAGATAAAGAGAATAATGAATGAGAAAATGTATGTTGTTTTATGTATGAAAGTGATGAGAAAACATCAATGTGTTACTTGCTATTTATAGGCAACAAGTGCCAGCAAACCACGGATGGTACGGAACCAAATTGAGGGTTCCGTCCGTGTAGTCGTTTGGTTCCGTGGGGACCTGACAGAGAATCATCCAAATCTTTATTAAATCTAACCAAAATATTTACCATATATTTCCATGATTCTTTGAGTAACAATCTAAACAAGATATTCATCATATCTTCCAAAGATCTCAAAGATGATGCATGCCATGATGTAAAAATACATTTCCATTTTAGATTAACTAGTTTATGAAAGTATATTTTGTAAAATGTATATATTACCCAAGTGATGTTTAATTTGTTTTTATGAAAGACTTGTGACTATATATGTAAAAGACTTAACTATATTTATGTTTTACTAAAATAAAGTTTATAATTGTCGTTAACAAAATATAGCAAAGATCGTAAAATATAAATAACGTTTATTAAACGATATTTGTATTAACAGTAACCAATATCGGTTCTAACATTACTATTATGAAAATCGTGATTTAAATATGTAGTTTCTTTCAAAAGGATGTTCATAGTTTCAATGTCTTCGTATACTCTTTGCAATCACAATATAGTGTTAATAAAACATCAAAATGCCTATCTTTTTTTTTCTTTCTCGAAAGACAAATATAATTTTAGATATACAATAAAGTAGCAAGAAGCTAGATTTACGTCAACACTACTGAGACCAAATTAATTCTAAGCTTACAACACATACATGCAACCATAAAGATTACAACCGCAACCGTTGCAAGCAAAGCCTTGTGATAGTGAAAACTCAAACAAAACTAAGGGTGCGCTTGGTTTTCACCTAAGAGAATCAAACTATCACTATGAAAGTGATAGTTTGTGTTTGTTTAGGATGTCTGAGCCACAACTATGACTCATGAAAGTCTAATATATTCCATACTCCATATACAACTTTTGAGGGGGGAATGGATCTTTCATAGTTGAGGGACCCACCACTACTATCAAACTCATACTCATTGTCATTTCTCGCAGCATACCAAATGCACCCTTAGGGAAGATACAAATTGGATAAATTATTTTTTTAATTGACCAAAAGGAGAGCTCAATTGAAAAATCAAACGCTCTTATTTGCTAGTAAAAGTCAAAATTGAATTAGTTTATTCAAATTTTTGAAAATATTTGTTGATAAAGAAAAGGAAAATACGCATTGTCTTGTGAGCTATTTACAATCAATGTTATATTTTGATTGATTAAGAGAATTTATAATCAAACTTTAAACTTTTAAAAAAAGATTAATCTTAAATCTAATTTTTTGGACTAAAAATATTTACATATTCAACAAAAACCCCATATACTTACTTTCTTTAATAAACACCAACTACTACTACTATTATTATCATGAGCGTAATACTTAAAACACCATCAATGTTTGTCTGCATGTTATTGAGCATATACACGAGTTAAATATAACATACCTAAAAAATAATATATTCAATGAATTTGAATTAATTTAAAATATCAAATTAAATTACTCAAACAATAAGATTATCAAACAAAATTGATCATATTTTCAAATTCGACCAAATATAGTAGAGATATTATTATTAGTTATAGTCATTATCTGGACCTATTCCACGTTTAATAACCCGTGCGTACACATGGCGTTAAAAACTAGAATGTGGATAACGATAAATAATTTAACTGTAATACCAAAAATTCATAGATGCATGGGATTATTATTAAAATGAAATCACGATTTATAAGTACACACCAAACAAATTTAGTTAAAATATAATTATTAGTTGTATTGAATGTTGCAAAACAAGACTTACAAGGCCGATTAATCACCGCCTAGGTGCAACTGGGCCACCAACTTTGTCGATTTGTGTAACTGGGTCAAACAAATCGGTCAACGACGGTCAATGTCGTGAACAAGTTTAATCGCTTATATTTGTTGTTTTTATCTATTACAAAGATGTCTTTTAAGCTAGGAAATTCCTGTCGGAAATACTCAAAACTCGCCAGAAATACCCAAAACATGCTGAAAATGCCAATCCAATTAATCACCGATTAATCTCGCCTACACCGATTACAAGCTACAAGGGGGTCGACCGCCTCACTATCGATTCACGATTTTTGTAACCTTAGTTGTACTTATAGTCTGAACTTCGTGCGTGCAATATCACAGTTACAGAATATCAAACACTGCTAAATTCTTATATGCTCATATGTATTAAACTATAAAAACTTTAAAATAAATTTGATTTATGTGTAAACCCATACGCGCACAAGACTTGTAACTAGTTAAATCCAATATCAAAATGCATATCAAGCTTGCATCTGATTAAGTAAAACCATAAATGTAAAAGTGTAAAACCAGACCGTTATATTGTTTTTTTAATTATTACATTGTATTATTCTCTTACGGTAATTTGATTTCTCAAGCTCCCAATCTTGAAAACAAATCATAAAGTTATCAAGCAGATTTGTGACCCCACACAATCCACCACCAGCTAATACAAAATTTCTTGAGTGATTCATGTTTTTCTAATTATCTTATGATTTTCCACAAAAGTTGGACAATCATAATATTGATAATTAATGTTAAAATACATAATTATATGTACGTAATACTACTTTTATAAATGGTTAAATAAAATGTTCTTGAAACTACAAATTTTTGTTACATTTGGCTTTAGTATGCTGCTAGAGTCTCTAATAAAATTCTTGTGATCGAGCTACACAAAAGAAGTATGATAGGAGAATATATTATAAAGCTATTTTTACTAATCTATTGCTTACTTTATGTGATTGCGATTTACTCATCAAAGAAGTGTAGCTTACAGACAAGTCAAGAGATGCGCAATGCACAGTTGTTCTTGCTAGTTACCTTATTGCCACCACAACTAAGAGAGCGGCAACAGGCAGTGCCTTTGCAAGGTCCAAGAGGTCCGCCCTTGGTTATTACTAAATTTAACAAACTTTTAGTTGGGTTAATATAATTGTTTTGATCTCATCGTCAAAACTTTTTGTGCATTTGTTTTGTTCTCTTGGATTATCTGGATTACTAATTGTGAATTTTGTAATACCCGAAACATATGAGATCGAAATACTCCCAATCATAAAGTGATTTATACAAGAGTTAGGGAATATATCCGTATTATTTTATTATTACCATTCAAGCACACGCTCAAACTTCAAACATTTTTGCGAGATCAACCAATTTATAAGGTAATATTTTGGTTAAATAGGTAACCTCAAATTTACAAAATGTCAAACCAAAGTGATAAAATCACCTTTTATCACTGGCCAAATTCGGGGAACCATTCCGATTTTCATTTTGTGAAGCCAAGTGCAACAATTAATTTTTAAACTTTAACAAATTAGATTTAAAGGGTGAGCACTGAAATGAAAAAGGCTTGTAGACTCGTGACGCTGAACGAGACATTAAAAAACCAATTGATTCAACCATCTAGCTAATGTACATTTGATTTGTTTTCACCTAAAAAAAAAGGGCAAAACGCAATTTTGTACCTTAAACTTGGCTTAGTGTAAATTCTAATACCGAATTATAAAAGATGGAAAATGGTATCCTCAATTTGGCTAAGGAGAATTTCAGTACCCTACATGTGAGCCTAGACTGTTAAGTGTGCGTAGGGTATTAAATATTCCACTTAGCAAAATTAAGGATACAATTCTGAATTCTCTACCTTTAATTATGCAAGGTACCGAAAATTTCACTGCCAAGTTCAGAGTACTAAACCACGTTTTGGCATTGAAAGAAATGAAGGACACCACGATTCAGATTTGGTTGGTTTGGCCACACTCGTGATCGATCCAATATTTCAAAGGACATTTGAAGGAACCATATGGTATTTTACAAACCGAGTTACTATGAATGACTCATATATCTTCAAGGGCTTGATCAGCCAACTTACTTATGTTTTACGAGTTTTGGCTAAACCAAGAACACCCCTAAATATGCATATAGAGATAAAAACAAAAATAAATAAATAAATAAATAACCTACGGACTGGCACATTAACTAGTTGAACCAAAGTAAGATGTGACAAAAACTGAACAAATTAAAAGCATGCTGAAAAATGAACGAGTTAAACACAAGCTGCCCTTTCACGTAAAGCAAGGTCATTCCTCCATCACAACATACTGCTTCCGTCATCAAATCCACTACATGAGAGGAAAACTTTGGAGAATAAAATAATAACGTTGATTTTTAGTGAGCATAATTAGTTTGATATTTTAGTATTTTAGTAAAAGAATGTGATATTTTGTTTGATCCTAGTGTCTAGGACTTTTGAAACTTTTATGCAAAAAGATGAAAATTGGAAAATAAAGAGAAGCACACCGATCGCTAGCAAGCAACATTTTCCAAGATAAAGCACGCCTTTGGTTTCCAAAGTCAAAATAAATAAGACATAAAGATGTTATGAGGGTACATTAAGGATACAACAACTTGTGTCTTTCTTCTTTCCCGAAGCAAAGAAGAAAAGAGCCTAAGAAAGTGAAAGTTCTAAAACCGTAAAGGACAATAAGAATTTCACCAACTAATATGGTACATGTTTTGGATTGCGTTTTGAAATCACATTATTCTTAACCTAACAACTTCATAGTAATCAGTTTTGAAATTCTACTCTTAAACTGATTATTCTACAAACAATGACCAACTGATTATTTACGATTTGAAAACGCAATATATAATCAGATATTTTATTTCATAACGCAATCCCAAACACCTCTTACGCGCCATATTCAATAAACTCTTTTCATGACGATCTTGATCTTCCTTCAGGATGTAATGGAAAGAGCTCTAGGGTTTTATTATCTTCCTCATCTTTCTCCAAGCTCTCAAATGACCAGTTTCTACACTTCTTGTATGGACTCTCCACTACTTCTCCCTTTATAAATATCAAAAGATGGTTTAGTTTTTATTACATGCAAGAACTCAACTTTCAGAGAACCAAGATGAAAAAAGATTGTATATAAGCTAAGAAATGAAGGTAAAAGAAAATGTGCATACTCTAGGTTTTAGTGAGATGGAGTTGATCATGGTGGAGGACGGGGCTGTTCTTGGCGAATGAGTTAGACCAAGATTGTTGCGCTTTTGCTTTTGTCTCTCGCGTGCTTTGTGATTTTGGAACCAATAAAACACGTTCTTGCCCTCTATCTTGCCATACTTGCTTAGTTGTGCAGTGATTTGTTCGATTTGTTGAGCGTTTGGAGTCCGCATTCCCCCTCTATATAACATCTCCAAGATCCCAATTTGCTCTTGTGTTGGATTCCATCTTGTTCCTCCTGGATGTGTCTCCACCTTCACAAAGTTCACCATTATCATATTTTAAGTTAACTTAGATCTCAAATTAATAATATGAAGTTTATGTCCCATATTTTTGTTTATTAGAAGGATAATATCTTGTAAAGAGAACATATATTCCAATTTTGTGTCATATAAGTGTTTAAACAGGGAAGATCCTTGGCAAGTGTAGGGACGTGTACATTGGCATTACAATTATTATTACCTAACATGTACGTACATTAAACTTAACCCAGCTTTTTTTTTTATGGCATGTTATATAATATGCATGAAACATTACATAAAGACAATTTAGGATATGTACCTGAGGAGAATCTTTCTTGTGTTCGGGTGAAACAAGTTGAATGGGAGAGCTTTCGGGTCTAATGAAGCTCCGGAGGTCGAAAGCACCCGTGGCTGCATGGCTATTACTACTACTACTATTATTACTAACGCTAATATTATTCATGGTGAAACAAGTTTCGGAACTAGAACTACTAGTCAGCTTAGGGTTAAGAGGTCGCAAACGCTTGCAAACGCCAAGGGAGAGCCCAGATGACGAGTATTCATCGTCACCCCAGAGGGCACCACCACGTGCAAACTGATGTACCTTCATGCTACTAAGTCCCATGGATGTGTAAAAACATTGTTGATTGAAAGTGTCAATTATATAGACAAATGAAGAAAGAAAGAAACAAAGGAATTGTCATCATTTCATGGTGAATTATGCAAATGAGGGGGAAAAAGAAGAGAAAAAAGCAAGAAAAAGAAAGTGGGTGCCCCATGAAGAACCAAGACCAAATGATGAGGTGAGGTTGACTTGAAAAAAAACATCCCTTTTTTAAAAGGAAATTACTCTAAATCAATAGAGAGAGAAAAACATGTAATGTATGGACGTGTGGTTTAGATTGGGTGAAATTCTTTCTGTCATCAACATTGATTAGTAAGGAATAAAAAATTAGAACTACAAGATTTCAACACCAACCATGACTTTAATCCATAGCAAAAATATCCTAACATTTTCTAAATTTGTGATCCATGGAACATCAAAACATAATTGTAATTTTTTTTGCAACGTACACAATCGTGATATAACAATTTTGTGTCACATTGCAAATGCCTATTAAGAATAGAGCTACTTTACAAATAAGGCTAATTACTTCACACTTGACTTTTGATAACCCCTCGATATCTTACGGAGCTTTGTAACTAGTGGCCTCCAGTTAGTATAATCATATAAAACTTGCATCATATACTTGCGGTAGATATGGCCCATTATGTACACAGGGTTGAGTGTCTAAATTACATTTGACACTCATATATAACTTGGTTGGGTTTAGACTTGATTTTATCAGAACTTTTCTTACAAATTGCTAATATGAAAATTTAGAACCAATGTCTGACAACACATTATCCACTGATGGTCACAATTACACAAGCTTTTATTTACATATGTTCGCAATATCTATGTTTGGAAAACATATTTTGTGATAATAACACATAGTCACCATTACTCACCAGTCACCGAGAAATAGTAAGAATTAAGAAGCATATAGGTAGTGAATTTGAAGTAGAGAATGTAAATAAATACGTGTGCGTTGGGTAGTCTAATCAGGGGGTTGTGGTTTCACTTTTCTTGCTTTCATGATAAGGTGTGTATGCTTTTCGGTGGCCTCTTTGCGTGTGTTTCTCACTTTATTTGCTATAAAGTTAGATGAGAGATTGAGAGGGAATGAGAAAAGATTCCTCCAATCCCAAAACTTCAAAATGGGAATTTAAACTAACCTTTTTATTTTCATTTCATTTTTAATTTCAAGATACGGATATAGGGTATTTTCTATGTTTTCTTTTTCAATTTCCCCCTCAAATCAATGTGTTTTTTTTAGTGGGAAGTGAATGCAGCCTTTAAGTAGTAGAGAATGTTGAAAAAGATTGCAAATAGTATTAAGTAATAGCAACAAAAAGGGAACCCCAAATCTATGTGAATCTCTTTCTCTTCCTACAATTTTAAAAATAATCCTTTGTTTTTTCTTTGGAAACTGTAGCCATATCTTTTAGTTGAGTAAATTGTTTTTGAATCCACACTATGTCTAGGGTGTTGGTAACCGAGCTAAAACCGCCAGCGGCTTGGGGGGATGCCGCCGACAAACACCGCCGCCAACCCTTATGCCGCCAGCGGCATGGGCTTTGGAATCAAGGAGAAGCCGACGCGACGTGGGTATGTGGCTAGAAAAGACAAAAGCCCAACGGCTATTTTTTAGAGGCTGTCTGTGAGGCATGATTCCGAATCCTCTATAGTCCTCTACTGCCAGCACTTTAGGATTCCAAATCCTCCTTTTTTTGCCTGCCACATGGCTGTTTGTGATTGATCGGTGGGAATCCTCCCATAGACAGTGAACTAATTTGTCATTCTTGTAGAGATTTGACAATTATAACTTAACGATACAAAACAAGAAAGTCACAAGTTTTCATTTGGCTGAACAATTTTGCTCTTCTCATCTTTCGTTATCCCATGTAAATTAGAAAGAAAAAGAAAACTGAAAGTTGAATGCATTAAAACATATATTTTACTCCGTATCAAACAATGTTACGAGTATCATTTTTTGTGCAACAAGCTATAAAAGTATCTGATTCATGAATACCTGTTTTAACGCAATAAGCTACAATAAAAGTATCCCATTCATGAATACATGTTATAATTACATATACTAAAAAAAACTATTATAATATAGTAGCAATTCCAGTGGCTAAAGTCTAATTAGTTTAAGTATAGGGATTAATTGTCGTTAGTTAAATAAAGTCAGGGTTAGACTTAAACTAAGATTGGTGCTAAGCAAGGCAAGCAAAGTTACTATGAAATTCTAATTCTATAGAGATGAGGGTATTGGTTTTTCTTGTGAGTTCTTAGATAAATTTTGCGCTAAGCTCTCAAGCTTGTTGGAGGTTTTATCCAACAGCTGGTATCAGAGCTTGTTCGAGAAGAAGGAATCATACAACAGGGGGAGAGCCAAAAAAAGAAAAGAAAAGAATAAATCGTGTTTGGTTTGTCAATTTTATGCGCAGTTGTGGTAGAATTGACATTGCGGGTTAGTTAACTGTTGGATATCTACGCAATTCGAACTATAGGTTTAAGACACATAAATGTAGGTTCTCACTTGAGGGATCTGGCATCGGAGCATTCATTAGGTAGATACAACATGTCAAATTTGGTTGGCCAGATCTGGTTTTTCCTGATGTTCAAAAAAAAAAAAAAAAAAAAAAAAAAAAGAAAAAAAAGAGAGAGATCTGGTTTTCCTGTTGCTTTTCGGTTATTGTTTGGCTATCGTTTTGTTGATATAAGAAGTCTGAAACTTAGGTCGATAAAATGAAAACTTGAGGTGCATGTTTAAGTTTTCTCAAGGGTTTCTTTAGGTGCAAGAAATTCAATTCTAAGGGTTTACTTGGGGAATCGAGATTTCGGTTTCAAAGAGTTTTGACAAAAGGGTTTAAAGGCATCAAAAGGTTAACGATTTTCTAGTTCCTTAGTGAAAATCAATCTTGAAGGTTAAGAAGCATCATGGGTTTGTTGGTTTTTTGGTGGGCTTGATTAATCGGGTTTTGAAGGTCCCGCGGGTATCTTAAAGATCAAGTCTTAGTGATAACTTGGATGACAAGCAATGTTTAGCTAATTTCTTGAGGATTCAAGAAAAGTGATTGCTTGGAGTACAAGTTTTGTAGATTTAAGGTGAGAAGATTGAATCGTTAGAGGTTTTCTAATGGCATGTAGATCAAGATTTCAAGAAAGCGGGTTTAACACACGACTTGTGAGGCTAGTTGAAAAAGTTGAGTCTTTAGGGTTTCTAAAGGGTTAAATCAACTTGACAATTTTAAAGCAAGGTTTGAAGAAGAATGGCTAGTATGAGTACTAGGTTTAACATCAAAAAGCTCTATGAGAATGATGATGTTGAATATCGGTATACAAAAGCATGAAGGTTCAAAATAAGTTAGGTTCAAGCAACTTGGTCTAGGTGCTAAAACATAAGTCCATGGAGTACATGTTCAAAAGCATTTTTAGTTTGAGGTAGAACTACATGGAGCTTAGGAAAATCGTGAAGCTGAGGTAATTCAAGATAGTAACGATGATGCTTCAATGGCTGGAAGAAAGACAAACAAGAACTGCTTAGTAAATGAGCATTTACACCTGGGTGTAAAGGTGGTGGCAAACACACACCGAAGTATCTAGACAAAAGGGTGCACATGATAATGTTGATGAAATTAAGAAAGTGAAGGAGATCTAATGAAGCTAACTTGGATATTTACTAACGTATAATGTTTGGTTAACAATGTGGTCCCTGGTTCGAGGTTCTATCATTAAAAAGCTCTATGAGGATGAATATGTTGAATATCGGTATACACTAACAATCACTACTGAGGTGGATATTGTTATGATATAGTAGCAATTTTTAGTGGGTTGAAGTTAATTAGTCTATGTATACGAATTTAATTGTATTTAGTTAAATAGAGTTAGAGTTAGACTTAAACTAGGATTTTTTGTGTGCAAGGCAAGCAAAGATAATATGAAATTCTAATTCCATAGATATTGTACCCCCTATCTCTATAAATAGAGGTGAGCGGAGATGCTAGTTCATTAATTTTTCTTGTCTTGATGTAATCCTTTATTAATTATCAATAAAGTGGGTTCGATGTTATAATTGGTGTGTGTTTATTTCCTTTGTCGAGTCTCTTATGATCTTGAGGGTATTGATTTTTCTTGTGAGTTCTTTTGATCATTTTCATGCTAAACTCTCAGGTTGTTGAATGTTTTATCCAACGTAAGCAATTCAAAATGGAAATTAATCTATTATCCTAGTTTTTTTTTTTTTTTTTTTTTTTTAAAAAGGGTTTTTTTTTTTTTTTTTTTTGGTAAAAAGGGTTCTTGCCCCGGTAAATATATGAGTCGAGTTATTTTAGAAACTAAACATTCCTCACATACCAAGGGACTCATCCCCACCATCCATCTAAAAAGAAATCAATGGTTGAGATTAAAAGCATTTAATATTTCACCCATTTTTTATAATTTAAATATCTCTTAAACCGTTAATCGTTAAGCGAAAATAATTACACCATCGCGACAAGCATTTAATTATCTTTCTATAGACGGGCATTTTGATATACTTTCGACAAAAAAAAAAAAAATCATTTTTTTCACGTTTTTTTTCGTAGCCGAAAAAATCATATATGATATATATGATATATCATATATGATATTACATATAATATCATATATGATATGTAATATCATATATGATATATCATATATATCATATATGATATATCATATATATCATATATGATATGTAATATCATATATGATTTTTTCGGCCACGAAAAAAAACGTAAAAAAATGAAAAAAAAAATTGTCGAAAATATATCAAATTGCCTATCTATAGAAAGATAATTAAATGCTCGTCGTAACGGCATATTTTTTTTCGCTTAACGATTAACGGTTTGAAAGATATTAATATTTGAAAAAAAAGGATGAAAGTGGGTTTTTTAAATTGTTGGGATTAATCTCATCCATTAGATCAAATAAAGATGGAGGGTGGAGATTAGTCCCTTGGTATGTAAAAAAAGTTTGGTCCTCAAATGATCTTAAATCTAAATATATTAACCAAAAAATAATGTTTACGTACATGAATGTGGCAGAGTACCACATTAATAAACGCACTATAATGCGTAACAAATCACTTCAAGCAACGACAAACCGTATAAATGAAACACTAAACTAACATGGACATAAAACAATAAGAAAGCAACGCCATGTCCATGTCATCATCTATAGCTACGTCGTTTGATCCTCCACAACATAGCTCAATGCTGTAATATTCCATGGCTCCAATGCTTTAGCTACACTTTGCTTCTTCTTAAAACGAAATGTAAGAAGCTTAAGACGCACATTATACACAATAATATCCTTTACTTGCGAGGGAGAGCGAGCTTGATTCTTGAATAAACGCATGTTCCTCTCCTGCCAAATGAAATACGCAGTAGCAGCAACAATAGGACGAGCTATAATACTTCGAGCAGTACATTTAGCAGCTAGAGGTTTAATCCACACAATGATATCCTCCTAAGCTGGGGCAACATCATCCATAGCAGCCATAACACGAACCATATTCCAAACCTGAGATGGGAACGAGCACTCAAAGAAAACGTGATCGTGACTATCAGGAATTAACTTGCAAAACGAACATAGGAACAGATTTGGGTTTGTAGCAGCACCAACGTCCCAATGTCTTAGAGTATCTTGCTTCCCACAAAAAAATCTCGAACATTACCATGCAAATCCTTCCAAATTAGACTATCATCCCGATCTAGCACAAGGTTTGGGACCATAATTTGGTTAAGAATGGGGAACCTGTTATACCATTCCAATGGCCATGACCAGCCATCATCAGTACAATTGTACCAACCTGTACATAAACAATATTAACAGTACCAAAATGTACCGAATCAATGTGTCGGGATATATACAAACCTGTAAAAGCGTTGTGACTTATAACTTTAGTTTTTTTGGCTATTAACCCGTTTAAGAAATACCTAGTGTATTGTTAGCGCAAAATCCTTCACTAATAAACACATAACGCATCAAATGTTGTTATTCTTTTCTACTATCATATCGTGTACAAGTAGTTAGCAATATTAAGAATATCCACCATGCATGCTATCTATTGGAACGATGCCTCCCACGCAATTTTACGCCAAGGCCCTCATCACTGTTTCATTAACGAACACAAACATAATTAAGCTTTTCTTTAATATTTATATCTACTAAGAACATCTCCGATGCAACTATAACTTGAAATTTTCAAGTCATCATTCAACCTCTTTTCTCCAATGTTAAAAAGTCTTTAATGTTAAAAAATCTATTTGTTTAAATCTCAGCTATCCTTATCATACACATACTAAGTTACCAACTTGTCAATAAGTTAACCAATAGGTTGAATAGGTTCAGTAATTTCAACCCATTGCACAAATAAGTCATTACTTTTAACTCTAATGTATTAACTAGGGGTGGCAATTCTCGACACGACACGATAAACGACATGAACCTGACACGAAGTTAAACAAGTTTGGGTTAAGGATAAACATGTTTGGGTATAAAACAGGTCAACCCGTCTAACCCGTTTAATAAACGGGTAGTGTTTGAATTGAGTAAGTATTAAACAGGTCATTCCGTGAACCCGTCTAAGTATAAAAGCCTCTAAAAATAAAATATATAACTTGGATTTTATGTTGGATTTAGATTAAATATATTTTCTTATGTACTTAATATCAGTGAATTACGACTATAACTCAGGTATTATTGAAGTTTTCGTATAGTTATTTTTATGTTATTATTATTATTATTTAGATCCTTGTATCATTTTGCATTTAAACTAGTTAAATCGACAAATCACCGACCTTATTTACCGCTTGACCTTTTACTTAAACAGGTTAAACGGATCACAAATAGGTTGCACGTGTTATGCAGGTCTGGGTTAGAGCTTATAATAACTCGTCAATCCGTAAATCCGAATAGATCAACCCGAACACGACTCGATTGTCACCTCCTCTGGTATTAACCCATGTCCAACCATTCTCAACCTCATCATTGGAGATGCTAATATCCATAGTTAGCAACTACTTTCTTTAAAGAAAAATTATTAAGGTGATTAGGAGTGGCTAGGTAAGACAATGATTACATACCTATGGCTATGAAACTCGTACTACTCGATCGCAAATGAAATGTAAATTACTTGATTTACACCATTTTACTGTCGGCAAAATCCACTTCTTAACATTAGTGACGAAGGCAAGAAGACGGGGATAACTTAGATAATGATTACATGCATAAAAATAATTATGTTTAGAACATGGCTTAGGGGGTTGGCAACCTATCACCCACATCATCCCATACCACACTCCCAACCAATTTCCTTATCCTACCTCATTCTCTTACTTTTTCATACCACACTCCCAAATTTTGTTGGCATCCCATACCACACTACATCCCATACCTCACTACAATTTTCTTTTCTTAAAAAAAAAAAAAACTAAAATTCCATTAAAATTAAAAAAACGTTACAAAATATTACTAAAAAAACATAAAATAACTAAAATTCCATTAAAATTAAAAACTTTACATAAAATATTACTAAAAAAAACCTTAAAACTAATTAAAACTAACGTAAAAACATTAAAACTTAACTTCAAAACATTAAATCCTACAAACTACACGGCCAACTGTATTTGGCGCATATCTCGCGTTTCCTATTGATGACGAATTCCTTAAAAGCCGAGTCTGGGATATTGTCGTGCGGCTCCATAACGAACTTCATGTCACGATTGTAGACCTCCCCGTCAATAAACTTGAAATATTCTTCGTCCTTTTCTTTTAAACCTCCAATTGCGCCTTCAATAAACTTTGCTTTTCGGCCGTGTAAGTTGTCAAGGTATCACGCATCGAACTTTGGCTTGAATCTTCAACATTCGCCTTTTTTTTGCCTCTCGATTGACGAGATGGAGCAGGGTTATCGTTGAGGTTCGGTAAGTGACAGTCGAAATCGTCCTCGTTTGTTGGCGTTGGAACGTTACTTGACTCAGACGACTTTCTTTTCTTGCTCGATCCCTGGGATTCTTGACCAATCACCGGTTGTTCGAGCCACTTTAGTTGATCTTTGAGAATGTGCCAAGCTTTAACATGCATGAACGGTTTCTTATATTGTTTTTCATAATCGACATTGGCTCTCTCAAAGATTTGTAGATCGTTGCACCCGCTTTGGTTGATACGCACCTAGATATTTATAAAAAATGTAATACAAATATATATAAAACTTCAATATATAATATATATAAATATATATATATATATATATATATATATATATATATATATATATATATATATATATATATATATAACGTATGTATTTATTTAAAACTTCAAAAAATCACAAAGATATAAATTATACCGCTTGATGGAAGTAACCGTTGAACGCAACGATAGCCGTGTTCATAATAGTCCATTTCGAGTTAACTTGATCTTTCGTGCGTATGGTTGCCGACATAAGGGTTTGATAATGCTTTAGAACTCGCCTCCAAAATCCCATCTTTGTTTGACGGTCGCCTACTTCTTTGTCCACTGAAATTTTAATCCAAGCCTTAGCTAACGCCTCCTCCTCCTCGGGCGTCCAATGCTTTTTATCCACTTTTTTAGGACGCGTTACCACCTCGGCTTCAACTTCTTCATTAATTGGTTGTGTCTCGGGTACCATGTCGACATGGTCAAAATCTTCATCATCATCATCATCATCATCATCATCATCTTCATCATCATCATCATCATCATCATCATCACGAATGGGTAACGGAGCGCTTTCCCATTCACGCCTTTTTGGTTGGCTTTACCGCGGCTCAAACGGGTCGAAGTGAGTAGGCAATTGCGGGAGGGGTTGTTGGGTGTAGAAAAATGGTGGAGATTGAGGTTCGTACATTTGGGGGCGGTAAACGGGTTGAGATTGAGAAGACAATTCGTATAATTAGGGGCGGTAAACGGGTTGTGATTGAACTCGAGGACGAGATGCGCCGTGAGCTCCACCCCTCGACATTCGTTTGGTATTTTTAGGCTCCCTATTTTTTTTAGGCTCCATATATTTTTTTGAAAAGTGATTGAAAAAGTTGGGTTTGAAGTTGGGTATGTTTTGTGTATATGTGTTTCACAAAATTGAATACATATATATATATATATAAATATATATATATATATATATATATATATATATATATATATATATAATATATATAAAATAGTCGTTATGTTTTTTTTAATGCTCCAACGTTCCAATTTTTTGCCCAACGTTTCAATTTTTTTCTTCCATCTCGTGCGTGATTCCATACCGTGAAACCCATACCGTGTTGGTGGCGGCGGTGTTCCCGCACGGTATGGGTTCCATACCGTGTGCATACCGCGTACGTTGCCAATGCCCTTAATAACCACCTATTTTGAGTTTCTTTAGTGTTTTATTGTTGTCTTATGATATTTACTTTATTATAATAGGCTTAGCAACTACTACATTACAGTACATGTTCAAGACTAATAATTTATATGCATGACCACTTTTCATGTCCATACAACACGTGTACTTTTTTTTTTTTTTGCTGTGGGTGGGGGGGGGGGGGAGGAATAATTGGTTAAGAATTTTATATGCATGTGTGTTAAAATGGTATCAAAACCACTAACACAATTAGTTAATCATCCAACCAACCAACCACCCTTTGGTGATTCAATCTTTTATTATAGCAATATACACTGAAGGATTGTCCCAGAAATCACAGATCCACAAGATTCCAATAAACCCCTAAAATGCCAAATTAGGGTTTACAAGAACCAAGCCAAGAACTAACAATTATATGTTAATTCTTCAAGAAATCAACACCAATTTCTTCTAATCGTACCAGAAACAAAAAACCCCAAAATCTAGGGTTTCAAGAAAAAAAACCCTAAATCTTCAATTGAGTACTTATAACTTTGATTAAAACCAAAACCAACAAGATTCAACAACAAGAACGTTGAATCAATCAAACCCTAAATCAAGAACCACCAAGAAGTAAACCAATAAGAACCTAAAGCTCTGATACCATGTTAAAATGGTATCAAAACTACTAACACAATCAGTTAATCACCCAACCAACCACCCCTTAGTTATTCCATATTTTATTATAACAATATACACTTAAGGATTGTCCCCAACACATATGCAATCCAAGTACAATATAAATAAAACTAGTAACAGTCCCTCTATTAGGTGCTGCTACAAAGATACAATACTCACACACTAATACCAAAACTATTACAGCCTAAACCCAACCAAGACCAAGATCAAAATGATCTTATTATACTGAAACAAAGACTAGAAACAATAAGAAACCAACTGATGGAAAACTGGGAAAACTTATAAAGAGCAATAAGATGAAACTTCTATCAATAATGTGTTGAATGAGAAACCCTAGCTCGGATAAGAGCTTATATAGCACCAAGTTACAAACCAAACCTTGCACAAGTAAAACATTACCAAACTAGAACCAAAGTTAGCATTAGTAGAAAATAGACTAAGAAATATTACATAATGACCCTTTAAGTATCATAAGGTTGCTAAAGTGAATCTATGATTTCTGGGCTTATTGGAATCTTGTGGATCTGTGATTTTTGGGCTGGTTCTTGGATCAGTTACTCTAGACCAGTGTTGCAAAAATCGGCCGAATCGGCCGATTAATCGTTAATCGCCCTGGAACTTGGAGAGAATTCCAAGGTAATCGGCCGATTAATCGGCCGAGTCAAGAAAATCGGCCGATTAATCGGTAAAAAATCGCTAATCGCCCCGGACCGCCTCAGTACCGATTTACGATTTTTGGATCATTACTCTAGACTAAGTGAATCTAGAGTGGCTGGTTGTGTTTTTCCGTTGCATCTGGTTTATTGCACTGTAAGTCTTCTCCTTCTCTTAAGGCTAACTAGTTTTGAGTTGAGTCGGCGTAAACGGGTTGGCTAACATCTTGATCTGCCACCTTGAGTGGTGTGAATACCTGCTCTGGCCAACCACAGTCTGCTGACTTGGGCTAGTGAGAGGATTTTGAAACACTTAGGATGTTACTCCCTTATGATGTGTTTGAGATACTTTGAGGTTATGTAGTTAAGTATGCGAAATCTACTCAACCATACTTAGAAGAATTTGTTTGTTTGATGGAACAGTAATGCTTGTATGAACAATGAACACAGAAAGTTTAACTTCAAACGATTCAATATTATTCAAGAATAATACGAGTGATCTCAATATCACCAGGGTTACAATGAACTTGAATCTTAACAAAACTTGTATGACTCGTACATAAACATCTAACCTAGGATCTCCTTTTATAGACTTAAAGAGTCCTTTACAAGATAAGTATTCTACCGTATATTTCTAACTAATTGTGATATACAAAAGATCCTTTCCATACTTATCCTCTACAATATCTTCTGAAACATTTATCCATGCAGCAGTACCTTCATTACAACTAGCAGTACTAATCTTGCAGTTTGTACTGTTAGTTATTCTTCAGCAGTTCTTCAGTTATACACTAGCACTTTGTACTTTTAGTGTAATTCTCCCGGTAGTACTAAGTCAGAATATTTAATTCCCAACAATCTTCCCCTAAAATTGTGATTTACCCCAAATCATTAAGTTTCTCTGAATTAAATGAAGATGTGAGAACTCTTCCAAACACTACATAGTCAACCTTAGTTTTTTGGCTTTCATTTCTTCTGCAAGCTGAAATATTTTCCTAATTAGCTCTTTTGCCATCTCTGAATCTTCTTCAACTTTAAGTCTTGATGACAGCATAACCATTAAGGTAACTACTCTTAGTGGGTAATCCTTTTCCACTAACATATAAATTTCCACTCCTGCTTTAGTAGAAATTCTGTGAATACCACAGTTATCAAACAATCTCCATGTGATGTCTGAGATTTGAGCTTGAAATCTCCATATAGCTTTACATGTGTCAGGATCATATATTCTCTTCAGTTCCACCCAAAGCTCTTTATCCTTATCATCTGTAGGATCTGTGGTCTTGAATCTCTCTTGCACCAAACCCCACAGCTTATCCAAGTCATCTCTGTCGAAAGCTTTGATCATGTCTTCAAAGAATTTGTAGACTTCAAACTTTCCTCCTACTCTGATGATCTTCCACCCTTTAATAGCTCTATCTAAATACACCTCCCAATCAATGATGTGTTGGAAACGCAAAAGTGATGATCATAAATGTAATCAAAGAGAGATCTCAATGATCGTCCCTTAGGGGGAGATTGTTGGGAATGCTTAAAGTGACGATCATTATCAAGTCAATGAGTCTCGTAATATGGTCATGTAATAGCCCGTTAGAATTGGAAAAATATACTCTACATGGTTGTAGAAGTGTGCCGTCTAGATTAGTAATAGTATTTACGTTAATGTTGAAATAGTGAAATATGTAAAGACGGCACACTTCCCTTCTCTCGTCATATGGAAGACTATATAAGTTGTAAATCTCTTATTTGAGAGAAAGTGGTTGATGTATGGAATGATAAATTCTCTCATTATTCTCTCTAGCTCTTTCTCTCTCTAGAATAATCTTTCTCTCTCTAGATTTATATGTGTGTGATTTGATCTTAATATTGGTGACCTATAAGTGGTATTAGAGCCAAACAAAGATTTAGGAAAAATTTTTGGGCGTGTTACTGTTCGTCCGATATCCTACTGTTCATCAGAGTTGCTGGTACCCGACTTGTGACTAATTCACCGAGTTAGGTGAATTTAGTCAAGTTTGGTGTCTTTTACCCAAGTTGAGCACATACTCGAGTTGGACATTTCACCAAGTTGAGCACATACTCGAGTTGGAAATTTCACCAAGTTGGGCACTTAATCGAGTTGGGAAATTCACCAAGTTAGGTGTTTGCTCGAGTTAGAGCTTAGTCGAGTTAGAGTTATTTACTCGAGTTGGAAATTACTCAAGTTTAGTATTTCCTCAAGTTGATGGGTTTCCTCGAGTTGGGTTTCAGTTTGTACTCGAGTTGGTGATTTGCTCGAGTTGGGTAGTTTGCTCGAGTTGGGTAGTTTGCTCAAGTTGGATTTTGCTGGTTGCTCAAGTTGGGTTAAGTGGAGTTGTAGCTTTTAAGCGCGGGTTTGCTCGAGTTAGAGGATTCATTTACTCGAGTTTGATTATCTTGCCCGAGTTAGGATTTCATCAAGTTAGGACCTCATCGAGTTCACCTTAACCGAGTTCACCAACTTCATCGAGTTCACCTTAACCAAGTTTGTTATAACCAAGTTTCCAAGTTATAAAAAAAAAAAAAAAAAAAAAACACTATTTTTATCGGGAAAATTTGAGTAAAATTTATTTTTTAGGAGAGATTAAACGTTTAATTTTTACGCTCAAATTTTAGTATAACAGTAAAAATTTTGGCCCAAAATTCAAATTTTTAGGTCAAAATTCCAATTTTTCAGTGAAATTTGGCGTAATTTTTTTTTTTAAACTCAAAATTTTCTAGCAACATTAGAATTACATTTTTTTGGTGTTTTTCAAATTCTAGTAAAGAAATTTTTCAGATTCAATTTTTGGAGGGAAATAAAAAATCACCATTTATTAATCCTTCAACTTAGAAAACTCGGGAAAGGACTTAACTTCAAAACGATCACGACTCTTGAACCTTAAACCAACATCAACCACAACTCCTAGATCTTTGCAACGATCCAAGATCAACCTTATCACACACTGAAATTAAATGGAATCAAGTTCTCAAGAGGGAAAGATGCCTCAAGTTGTGCAAAAAGCTATTCATTCGAAGGAAAATTGTTTAGCACATTTTTAATTAGTCAAGCTTCAATGTATGGCCCTCTCAGAAGCAACGTTACCATCATGGGATAAATCATGTCATCGAGCTTTTGAAACACTCTTCGGATCTGAAATGGACTTTACAACCTTCAAACGGAAACTCTTGAACAACATATGTCTAATAGAGAAGCAACTTGATTAAGGAAGTGACTGCATAGTAGCATATCGAGCGCTCAAATCGCAGTTAAAATAGTTTCTCTACTTAGATTTCAGAGTGCTCAAAAATTCTTCAGATTATGTATTTGCAAGCAAAATATGGAGAGAATGCATCATTAGTTACCTTGAAGTTGAATTTTTTAGAGATCAGTTGCTTAAACTAATGAACATACTGGAACTGGTGCTTACTACAAGATCACTTCATCTGAGGGAGATGCTGGAAAAGCAGAAAGAGTCAAATGGAAAAGTATTGCATGGAAGAGGGTTAAAAGAAAAAGCACGAGAAAGAACTGAAATGGAGATTCAGATACAAGCGGGAACGGCCAATGAGAAAGGGACATCAGATGATAATTTGGGTTTCACGAGTCAAGGAAATGGTTCAGATACTGACGGGAAACTCAACTGTATGAATGATTTGAAGACTGCAGCTGCTGATGTCGGACCTTCACATTATACAGATACATTGGTTACGGTACATCAATCAACTGATCATATCAAGATATTTGATAATGTGTTTGCTTATGAGACACAACGTCATGGACAACCTGAGTACATTAACGACACATATGTGGTGAATCAGGATAATAGAAATATTACTCGTGACATTCCACATATGGATCCTAATGGAGGTAAGGTTGAACATGACAATGTGAATCATGATCAAGAATGTGCTTCAAATGTTTTATTAATAAAAAATATTCAAAACGAAGTTGTTCGATGTAATGAGCTTAGTCGTGAACTAAAAGCACAAAATACGTCGTTAACTGAAAAGCTCGAGAATTATAGTAAATGTATAAATGCTTTTGAAACACGAACTAATCGTGAATACTGCCTTGAAGTGGAAAATGAGATGTTGAGACACGAAAATGAGAGAATTTTAAAAGAGTCAAGCGACATCCAAGAGAAACTGAAATGTCAAATATTCTCTCTTAAAAAAAATTTTCAAAGATGTCAAGCACAAGGCATTGACTTTAAGCTAGCTTTACAACATAATCTGGAAAAGCAATCTTTTGAAAACCCTTGGATGTCAAAACTTGAACAACTTGATGATGAAAACGTGTCAATGAAATGTCAAATTTCAAAATACGAAAAAGAAATTGAGCATTTGAAACTGATTTACAAAAATCAGTTTGATTCAATCAAAAGTTCACGAGTTCAGGCACAAAATTCAAACATGAAACAAAAAGAGACTGAAGATTTGAAGTCTCAATTGTCTGAATTCGCAGATAAAAAGTTTGAAAATGTTTTGCAAAAGATTGAATGAATGAAGATGAAAAAGGTTGAATCTCAAATCACAAAAGTTTCCGTTCCAAATCCCCTGTTCGATTCTAATACTCCAGATTTTGAAAAGGAAACGGGGGAGAAAATGTATCTTTTTGAAAATAAAAATCGTGTGCTTCAAACAAAAGTGGTTGAGCTTGAAACGCTTTTAGCTCAACAAACAAACGATTTTGAGGATGCCAAAACTGACTTTTTCAACAAAACGACAAAATTCAAAAATTATTTTGAAAGACTTGAAAAAGAAAATGATGAGTTCGAACAGAAATTGGCTCGTAAAATGGATGATTCTAAAGCCAAAAAAGATCAATTTTTGAAACAAATTGCCTCTTTAGAATCAAAATTGGCATCCCAAGATCATCTTCAAAAAGAATACAGTGATTTGAGAACTTCATACAATGCTTTAAAAGTGAAGTTTGATTCTCCTATTCGATCAAAGGGAAAAGCTCATGTTTCAAATTTTTCAACACCGGAAGTGCGTGTTTCGAAGAAGGTTTACATGGGTGAACCTTCAAAACCATTTTCTAAAAAGGTTTCCCAGTTTACAACCTATTCTTTGCAAAAAGGAAGGAAGTTTTCGAAGAAACCAAGTTTTTCTGAAACACCTACTTCTCAAAAGTTTTCAAATCCAAATGCTTCAAAAGAAAAGAATCAAGTTTTTCAAACTCCACACTTTCGTTTTACACCGGTAAAGCAAGTGTGGAGACCAAAGCAAAGTCGTTCAAAATCTTTCAAATATTCAATATCAGAATTACTTTCGTTGCAACACAAGAATGACTTTGCTTTGAACATTCCAAATACCGGAATGTTTCCATTTATCACAAAAACAAATCTTCAGAAAGAACCCATGAGGTTCAACTTTAGATGGAAATCTTCTTCATCAGATTTTAAAACTCCAAGAGAAACACCAGGTTTCTCAAACAATTTTCAACGGAAAAAGAGTTTTGAATCTCCATTGATTCCACGAGTGTTATTTCAAAATGAAACACCGGTTTTCAGTCCTCGTTGGAATTCAACATCTTTAAATCAGATTGACACAACTTACAAATGGATTTCTAAATTTGGTAAACCCGTTAGCGCCATGCTTAAATGGGTTCCCAAGGTTGTTGTCTAATCTAAACTTTCTAGGACTTCTTAGTACTTCAGCTAAGGACTCGGACTTCATGCTTAACGACTTGTACGCACATTACAATGTACAACTCGGGTTTCAAAGAAAGGAAAGTGCCTTGCTAAACCAGTCTTTAAAATCAAGCGTGCACTTATCCTAAAAACTTCTTAATCTTGAGCAAAATTTGCTCAACATTTTTCAAAAGGTTTTTCAAAACTTTTCAAAATTTTGCTCAAAAATTTTCAATTCTTTACTCCCCAATTCGCTCCAAAGTTTCAAAATGTCAAAACATATGCTTGTTTTGAGGGGGAGTATTTCAGAGTATAACGGTTTTGTTACCTTGAAGCAAAATTCATTCAAGAAATTTTCAAACTAAAATTTCTAAATCTTTCAGAATTTTGCTTCAAGAAGACTCCTTCCCTCAAACTTTAAAAAGTTTAAAATTCTCAAAACAAATGCGAGTTTTGAGGGGGAGTATTTCCAAAACAAAAATGTTCCGTCAAAATCATGCTTAATGGCTTGTGCACACATCACAATGTACAACCCGTACCTGTAAAGAAAGGACCCTGAGGTACGCATCAGTGCCTCAATCCTGATCAAAGGAGCGGAAGCTTCTTTCTTATGAGTAGAATTAAACCAGAATTTTTTCTATGTTTTTCAAAATTCAGCTCATAAGGACAAGTATTCCCTCGTTAAGGGGGAGTATTTGAAAAATAATCTTTGTTCCATAAATAAAAAGTTCTTGAAATTCTTCCCACAAAACTCAAATGGCATATTTTTATCAAACGTTTATCAAAAACATCCTAAGTATGCTATTTTTGAGGGGGAGAATAAAGACATGATAAAAATATGGTAACACTAATGCTGGTATCTCATGTGAGCTAGGCTCAGAATTGACCCTCGAATTGACGATAGCAAAAGTCAGTAGTCGAAAAGACATGTCCTGGACGGGTAATAATTTCAAGCCAGTTTATCTGGTGATGTAAGCGTGTCTCGCAAAGGATGTGTCTGAGTAGAATAAACCGATTTCGAGCGATTTTCCTTGAATGTGATCTGGACGGGTAATAATTTCAAGCTAGTTCTACTAGTGATGTAAGCGTGTCTCGCGACGATCATGTTCATTGAAAATCAATCAATTCAAAAAGTGCTAACTCTACCCGACATGTGCAAATTTATCTTAATCACTTATGAGCACATGTTAAGGGGGAGCCTTTCTGAAAATCACAAAATTCTCAAAGTGTTAACAAAATATGTTTTCACAATCATAAACACTTTGAGAGATTTTTCAAAAGGTTTGGTTATGGCAACAATAGGATAGTCATGGAGTTATAAGGTGACTAAGGTTAGGAGTAACCGTCCTGTGATCCGCCAGAGCCGGAGGGATCTACCCAAGGACAATACCAATAGTTTAGAACTAGAAAGTCCTAGGTATGATTGAAAAAGGAGATATGAAATGAAAGGAGAAAGAAGGAGTTGAAGAATTAAAAAGAAAAGTAAAGAAAAGGGTTAAAAGAAATAGCCCTCCATTTGTTCAACCTTAGGGCAGACACCGGGTTCAATACATAATCTACTGGTTGATTGGGCATCACCAGTATTGAAGATCAAAGTCGTCATGGACCCAGTGACGTACTGCACTAAACCTTCTAGCCACTCGGGTGTCTCTCAAAAGACACTTGTTTCATTTCACACGGAGAACCCTTCATTATCTATCAACCTCTCACTACCAGATGTGTTGATATTGAAAAGGAGGCACTCTGCTCCATGCCTCCGACGACCAAAAAAATGTGCACTAATCGAGTTTAGAGCCATGAGATTCATCAAAGATCTCTTAGGTACACTTATTATACACTCGTTGTTCAACAAAAGGAACACCAGTTGTAAATCATAAGAGTGTCCTTCGCAAGATCTTAGCAATCTGCCGAGAACATTTATGAGAGATACCACAAATTTGATTCTCAGTGATTGAATGGAAATCCTGCCAGGGTCAACATCAAACAGCCCTGATAGCAGGTCACTTCGGTAATCCCTTGTGGGTTCAACTTAGTGTTTGCTCCAAAAGTGATCTACAGTCGTGGGGTGATCTCCAGGGACTCACTGAATCGTGGGTGCACTTCGGTGTGTCCGTGCAAGCCCTTTCGGGGGTATCCGATTCAGAACGGCCTGGGTTTGGATTAGAGAAAGTCTTCACACTATGCTGTTGATGATCTCGAAGTCCAAATCTGTAAGTGCCGGATGATTTATTGATAACTGTTTACCTGCAGCGAATCATAAATACCTGAAGTTCCATCATCCTTCCATCATGCTCATATCCTGAAGACATGTTCTCACAAAGACTACCAAATAACAAAAGTTCAAAGATATTAAAGAATAGTCAAAGTTCGAGCACTACAACCTTTCATAAGTCAAAGATTGAAGAAGTGAGAACCAGATGAAGAACAAAAGTCAAAGACATATGAGCATGGTGGAAAAGACGTAAAGACACAAGAATTGAAGACCATTGGAGGATAACAGATCATTACCATACCATATCATATCACATCAAGAACAAAGGAACAAAGATGCAAGAGACGTCTGAAGCCATGAAGCAAAGACGACGTCAAGCATCCTTGATGACCAATACTTAGGGGGAGATTGTTGGGAACACGTTTTGTATTATCAAGTATTGATCATTTAAGGCTGTAAAATCACAAAGCATGATTGGAACAATGAATCTAGCAAAGCTATTACACGAAGACTCAAAGTTCAAGACAACAAGCATCAAAGAAGATTAATGATCATCCATTTCTATTGATGGACTCATCACCCACATGTCACAGAAGGAGATCTCAATGATCACCCCTTAGGGGGAGATTGTTGGAAACGCAAAAGTGATGATCATAAATGTAATCAAAGAGAGATCTCAATGATCGTCCCTTAGGAGAGATCTCAATGATCGTCCCTTAGGGGAGATCAATTGAGATCTCTCTTTGATTACATTTATGATCATCACTTTTGCGTTTCCAATAATCTCCCCCTAAGGGTGATCATTGAGATCTCATTCTGTGACATGTGGGTGATGAGTCCATCAATAGAAATGGATGATCATTAATCTTCTTTGATGCTTGTTGTCTTGAACTTTGAGTCTTCGTGTAATAGCTTTGCTAGATTCATTGTTCCAATCATGCTTTGTGATTTTACAACCTTAAATGATCAATACTTGATAATACAAAACGTGTTCCCAACATGATGGGATGCTTGGCTTGAATAGGATCAATATTTAGAGCCTCTGGAACTACCACCATTATGCCATGGATCTGTTCATTAGTCAATGTCTCTTCTACCTTTTCTTCCTCTACTGGCTCTTCTTGAACTGATTCTTCCTCAGTTCTTTGTTTCTTGGAATCTCCTGATTCCAATTGCTCTGCTGCCATTTTTACACCCTTACTGGATTCAGTCTCAATTGTTGCAGTTTCATCTCTTAAGGACTTCTGAATTCTTGTACAAGAACTGATGTTCAATTGCTCTATTTCTTCATAAGACTTCCCTATGAACCATTTTTTCTTCCAGTAATCCTGATGTTTCAAGTAGTTCTTCATATACCTCAGTTGTTCACTTTTTGAAGGTGGTTTCTTTTGATAGATTTTCTTTTTTCTTTGTCTCTGCCTGATCTCCTGCAATAAGTCATCAATGGCTGATTCTTGTTCTTCTTTGGTGTACTGAGATCTTTCTTCTTCTTGTAGATTTTCAGCTAGCTTCTGATCAGCCAGAACCTGAGCAGCTGTCTGTTCTTCTTCAGTTTGATACTGTATTCAACCATAAATCTTGCCATTCTTTCTTCATCAGCTGCTCTAGCTAACTATTCTTCATGGAATTTCTGAGCTAGTTCCTCATCTAGAGCAATCTGGGCTTGTTCCTTCTTGGATAACTTCTGAGAAGATGGTTCTTCTTCTGTCATTATTGCTTTACCCTTGTCTACTCTAGCTTTCTTTATTCTTCTGGTATACACTGCACTAGCAGTACCTTGCGAACCACCAGTACCTTCTTCGGGTACACTAGCAGTACCATGTGTGGCACTACCAGTACCTTCGGTCAAACAACCAGTACCTTGATCCATCTGCTTTGTTTGCCTCCCCTGAGTATCATACTCTTCTTGAACCAAAGTAACATGAGGATCATCATCTAACTGGGCAATCTTCCTCCCCTATTTGGAAGATTCCTCACCTTGATCTGTACTAGGACCTTCTGACGAACTTGATGAAGAAGATGAAGTGGTTGATTCTACCAATTGTGCTGATCTTCTCCTTTGTAGTGTCTTGACTGTTTTCTCCAATTTCTTCACCTTTAAAACTAACTTAGTGTATACTACTCCAAAGATCTTCTTATGACTTTTGAGAATAGCTTTCAAAGTGTTTACTTTCTCAGACAATTTTGTACAAGTGTCCATCAGTTCCTTAAGTGTCTGTCTGCCCTCAGCACATCCTGATGTGTTACCTTTAGGGAGAGGTGCATCATGGGGCAAAGACTCATAGTCCACCATATGGTGTTGCCATGGATTGGGTCTTAGCTATGTTACTTCTGTCCTGCCCAACTTCTAAGCCTGAGACAGTAGAAGCAGCCTTTTCCATACTGACAAAGTCAGCCTCATCTGCTACATTGGGATGGGTAGGAACTCTGTACTGGGGTACATCAGAGACATGTCTGGATAATGACCTATCTGGTGATGTGGTTGGTTGTGAAGGTGATTGTTCTGATGTTGTGGGTGTGTGTTGGGAGTCAACTGGGCTTGTTGATCCTTCACCCTGTGCTTGTAGTATTGAATCAAAAAGTGGAACTTCTTCCCCACTATAACCTCTTGAGGCCATTTTCATATTACTAAAAAGTTTTTGGGTAAGTTTGGGTGTTGGATAAACAGTTTTGTGTGGAAGAAGTTGATGTTTCCTCATGTTCAAAATAGTTTGGATGAACCTGGGATACATCAAAAATATTGAATTGCTATCAACATTTTTAACCATTCCTTCAAATATTAGTTTTGAAAAATTAAAGATTCTGTCAGTAGCCAAGGAGATGAGAGCAGTTGCAATATTGCTACTAAACTGTTCCCATGAGGTTTTCTTAGGACTAAGACAGTGAAGGATGGTGTGAATCAAAAATCTCCATTGTGGGGCAAAACAACCTTTTTGAAAAGTTAAAGATTGTGATTGGATGTTTTACCCCATCCTGGTTAAAGTTTCAAAAATCTCAGTGTTTGGCATAGCACTAATACCATTGTCATCATTCAGATGGAGATGCCTTCTGAGTGATGATTCAGTAATAGTGATAGATTTACCATCCACTATTGCGTTTAACTCTTTGTCACCATTTTCAAATGTTTTGACAGTAACAGTCTGCCAAAACTCTTTGATTTGGGAGACATAGTGGGATTTAAGGTTAAAGAATACCTTATGTGAGAACCATTTAAAAAGTCCACTATCTGATGAAAAGTAGTATCATCCTCTGCTTTTTCCAAAAATGCGACCATATTATGCTTGTCAACAAAGGATAAAGGAGCCATTATTTTTCAGTAAAAGATGATTTGACTGCTGTGAATAGTGTAAATTTAGGTTAGAAAGTAGATGAAGAAAGTGAATTGAGATATTATGATTGAATTATTTGGATTTCTTATTGGACCGACTTCAATAAAAAGTTAACTTTTGATTAAAGATAAGGTTAATAAAATAGAATAAAAGTGAAAATATCCAAATAGGAAAACCCTGGAAATAAGGAATGGAGCAGTAAAAATCTCAACTAACTCTCAACGACTATTTTGAAAAAGCTGTTATTTCGCACAAGTACTAACGTCTATCCAGCAGTACTAACTTAAGCCTACCAGTACTAACTTTTTGCCTGGCAGTACAAACTTTTTGGAAAAATTTGACTCGGCTGTATGAACTCAATTTTAATTAAAAACCATACTGCTAACAACCATTTTGAAGGGATTAAGTGTAAATACAGACACTTAATCATAATTTCGGTTTAAAGCAACCTCTGGTTGTGTGAGAATCAATGATTTCAGTTATAAATAACTGCCTGTGATCAGATAAACTCATTCAAAGAGCTTTCTTGACAGGGTTTTCAGCTCGTGGCAGTTGTTGCCTCTAACACAATTGTATTAGATTCACGTTTGCTCGCTGTTCTCTCTACCAGATATCCTTAGACTAACTCATTATACAAAAGTAAAAAATGGTAAAAAGTGAGTTATGTCAGTTATAGTCTGACTAACTAAGCCATCAATTCCAATACAAAACATCATAATAAGATTTCAAGAATGAAGTTTTAAAGAATCAATTAACTTAGGTATAAACCTTTGTTAATGGATCCCCAAACTCTGTCCATCATCAACCTATTATGTCAGCAGCTGAGCCACCATTTGCTGCTTACACAATGCACTAGTAATTCCTTTGTGCTTAAATTCCATACCTGCAATTGTTAGTCCAAAACCAAGAAAACAAAGTGCAAAACACTTGCTTCATAACAATATAAACATATGACTAACAGTCTTAACAAACAGTCCAAATTTTGTACTAGCAGTACAAACTATACTAAACAGTATTAATTGACAAACCTAGCAGTACAAATCCATTTTATTGTACAAAAACACACTAATTGAAAACTTTAAGGATTAAGTATTCCAATACTTGCTACCAAGTATTTAAACCTTCCTATATCAAAGGCTTTTGTGAGAAGATCTGCAAAGTTTTGATCAGAATTAATTTTAACCACTTGAATTAACTTTTTCTCATTGCAGTCTCTAATAAAATGATGCCTAATTTCTATTTGCTTAGTTTTAGAATGCTGTACTGGATTTTTAATGATAGATATTGTACTGCTATTGTCAATATATATCATGGTGTTCATAAAATTATACTCATAGTCAAGCAGTTGATTTTGAATCCAAAGCACTTGACCACAGCAACTTGCAGCAGCTACATACTCAGCTTTAGTTGTAGAAGTTGCCACAATTGTCTGCTTCTTATACTGCCTTGATATAAGTCTGCAACCAAGGAATTGACATCCACCAGTTGTTGATTTTCTATCCAGACTTGCACCAGCATAATCACTATCTAAATATGCCACCAAGTCAAAAGGTAATTCCCTAGGATACCAAAGACCCAACCTAGGTTGACCCTTAAGATATCTAAAGATCCTCTTGACAGCAGTTAAATGAGAAGCCTTGGGTGTTACTTGAAACCTTGCACAGGCACACACAGCAAACATGATATCTGGTCTTGATGAAGTTAGGTACATCAAGGACCCTATCATTGATCTGTATGTGTGTACATCAACATTTTCTCCATCAGCATCTTTAAGTAAAGGTTTCTCTGGATCAACTGGTGTGCTTGCCACTTTAGCATCAGTAAATTAGAATTTTCTTAGTATCTCAGTCACATATTTATCTTGACTAATAAATATGCCTTTAGTTGGTTGCTTTACTTGCAAACCCAAAAAAAATGTAAGTTCCCCTATGGAACTCATCTAAAACTTATCACGCATAAGTTTCTCAAATTCCAAACATATTTCCTACCTTGTGGATCCAAAAATAATATCATCCACATACACCTGAACCGGTCCTTCTTGTTCTTTTTAATGAATAATGTCTGATCTATCTTACCCCTTTGGAATCTATTTTCTAACAGATAGGAAGCCAAAGTCTCATACCATGCCTTTGGAGCTTGATGTAGGCCATAAAGAGCTTTCACAACCTTGTACACTTTATTAGGATGTTCTGGATCAACAAAACCTGGAGGTTGTGAGACATACACATCCTCTTCAATAGTACCATACAGGAAGGCACTCTTAACATCCATCTGATAAATAGTGAAGCCCATGAAAGAAGTATAGGCCAAGAACAGTCTGATTGCTTTAATCCTTGCTACTGGTGCAAAAAATTCTTCATAGTCTATTCCCTCTTTGACCGGATCTACACACACTCCTTGTGTTAGATGTATACTTTGAATGATGTCTAGTCTAGCACGCGGAATTTACTAGCTAGCACTTAGAAGATTTATTTGTTTGTGTTTTGTATGAATGAATCAACAATGAATGAACAAGGAACACAATATACTTCAACTTCAACGATTCAATATTATTAATGAATAATACGAGTGATCTCCTATCACTAGGGTTTACAACCTTGAATCTTAACAAAACAATACGTACTCGTTCATTTCTAATTCGTACATAAACTTTAACCTAGGCAATCCTTTTATAGACTAAGGATTCCTTTACAAGATAACTATCAAACTAATTGTATAAGATATACACAATATATTTTCTATAATTATCTTACAAAAAAATATAAACAGTACTAACTTCTATATTCAACCGTACGAACTGCTTTTGTCTTCAAAATTCATCAGCAGTACTAACTTCCATCTTCTGCCGTACTAACTGCTTAAGCTTAATTCCTAACAATCCTCCCCTAAACTTATGATTTCTTCCCAAATCACTAAGTTTCTTCAAATTAAGCTTCATCTTCTATATGAGGGGGATTCTTCCAAACACCTTTCATAACTGTCTCTTACTACTGATCTTCCTTTGTTCTGCATGGTTGAAAATATTTGTTAAAAACAAATCTGCCATTTCAGAATCTTCTTCAACCCTCAGTTTTGTATATAACATAGATGTTAAAACACTCGTTCTCAGTGGATAATCCTTTTCCACTAACATATAGATTTCTATGCCATCCTTAGTAGAAACTCTGTGCACTCCACACATATCAAATAACTTCCAAGAGACATCTTCGATTTGTGCTTGGAATCTCCACATTGATTCTCCTCTATTAGGTTCATAAATTCTTTTCAGCTGTACCCATAACTCTTTATCTTTGTCTTCAGTAGGATCTTGAACTCTGAATCTTTCTTTAACTAAGCTCCATAACTGATTAAGTTCTTCCCTATCAAAACCTTTTAGTAGATCTTCAAACAGCTTATATCTCTCAGTAATACCTCCAAGTCTTATGATCTTCCATCCTATCATCCTTCCATCAGTGAAAACTTCCCAGCCAATGATAGGATATTTGATTTCTAATGGTTTGATATTTGTAGACTCTGGAACTATCACCATCATATTCTTGATTTGCTCATTGGTCAAACCTTCTTCACCAGACTTCAACTTCTTTGCACTATCAGATTCCAGAACTTATGGTTCTCTTTTCTTTTTCCTTGTGATATCCTCCTTGCTTGAAGTATTCAGTCTTGCATATGTTTCATAGAAAGTCTTTTCAGTCTTAGCATCTGACCAACCAGTAAAGTCACTCATCTTGTAATTTGCTTGATTATTCAAATAATGCTTCATGAAACTGACTTTTTCTTTCTTGGTAGGCAACTTTGTCTTGTATCCTGACTCTTGCCTTTCTCTAATTCTCTGCACTAAGTCATTCCAAGTAACTTCTTTGTTCTTTGACAAGGTGAACTCTTTGAGTTTTTCTGACTTTTCTTCTTCACTTAATTCCTTGTCTTTAAGAATCATTCCAGCATGAGCTCTCACAATCAAATCAGAATCCAACAAATATTGTAGTTGCTCATTGAACTCCTCTTGATTAATTTCTTCAGATCTTGTTCTATCCATGAATTCAACTATATTCCTTACATCATCTGCAGCTATCTTTCTTGCTAATTCTGCATCAAAGTCTATTTGAGCTTGTTCATCAGCTAAATCTTTTTCAATCATCTTCCTTGCAACTTCTGCATCATGATCTATTTGAGCTTGAGTTCTTGGTTTTGTTTTCTTGAGCTTTTCTAATACTTGAGCAGCTTCTTGTTCTTGAGCATCTTCTTCTAGTGTCATAGGCTTTTTACCCTTATCTTCTCTTTTTCTAGCATATTCCTCTTCAGCCGTAGTATCACTAGTTGGAACTGTCTCATGCTCTGTATCAGCAGTTGGAACTGCTTCAACAGTTTGAACTTCTTCATCTTCTTGAGTACCAGTCTGAACTGCTTCATGTGTCTGCTCTTCTATTTCCATATCAACATTACCAGAACCCATATCAAATTGTTCCTCTTCTTCTTCATTTTTCCTTCCCTGAGAACCTGATCCATCTCCTTTACCCTTATCTGATTTCCTCCCCTGTTTGGGAGAATCACCATCATCACCATCAAAATCATCTGAGTCATTATCATAAGAAGAATCCAAAACTACCTTTGCCTATTTCTTCTTTAACTGCTCTTCAAGTTTCTTCACCCTAAGAGTCAATTTGGTGTAGACCTTGGCAAAATTCCTTTTGTGAGCTTTGAGTTCCTCATTATTCTTCTTTAGCTCTTCCTCCAAAGTTTCTACCTTCTCAACTAGTTTGGTACACAATTCCATCAATTCAGTATGTGAAGTACTACCCTCATCACGTCTAGCTGTGTTACCTGCTCGGAGAGGAGAATCATGGGGAAAGGATCTAGGAATCACTCTGGGTGTTTCCCTTCTCCTATAAGTGATGTGAAATTAAGATGTTTGGGTTCTTTCAGTAGCTGAAGTAGATGTGTGATGGGGATCAGTTGGTTGTACTGAACCTTCACCCACTTCAGTTTGAAGCATTTCAGGAAACAATGGAACTATTTCACCTTGAAAAAGCCTACTAGCCATAGCCATGTTTTGAAAAACTTTTGATTGAAGGCTAGGAGTAGCAAAAATTTCTGTTGGTATTGTAAGTAGGTATGTCTTTTTATTCAAAAGAGTTTGAACAAACCTTGGATACATTAGAAACTTGGTTTTGCTGTTTACATTAGATGCCATACCCTCAAAAATAAATTTTGAAAAGTTAAAAACCTTGTTTGTAGACAAAAAAATGAGAGCAATAGCAATATTGCTACTGAACTGCTCCCAAGCAGTCTTTTTAGGGCTTAAACAATGTAAAAGGGTATGTATCAAAAATCTTCATTGAGGTGAGAAACATCCTTTTTGAAAAGTTAATTTGTGTTCGGATGTATCATACCCCATTTTGGTAAGTTCTTGCCATATTTCAGTGTTGTGCATAGTGTTGATACCATCTGAGTCTTTTAATTTAAGATGTCTCCTAAGTATAGACTCGGTAACAACAAAAGATACACCATCCACTTCAGAATGAATTTCTAAGTCTCCATCTTCACTAGTCAAGACAGTAGCATTCTGCCAGAACTGTGTGATGTGAGAGACATAAAGAGTAGGAGAAACAGTTAGAGCATACCTTATGTAAGAGTGGTTTAGAAAATCCACAATCTCATAAAATTTTGGTCCATCTCCGTCCTCTGTTTTCTCAAGAAACGCAACCTGATTGTGACGCTTAACAAATTCCAATCCAGCCATTTTTATTGATGAAGAGTGAAAGATTATAGCAATAAGATGATCGTTTAAAGTGGAATTGAGGTTTTATGTAGCCTATTGGAGTTTATAGGTACTGTTTAGGGTTTTGCGAAATATGCGTATGAGATAAATTATCTTGAGGAATAGAATAAATAAATTTATGGTAAAAAGATAATTATCTTCTAGAAAAATCCCTATAAGTACCTTAAGAATAACGGTTTTACCTCAACGGCTAGAAATTAATTACTGCCAGATTTTTACAACGGCTAGTTCAGCCGTACTAACTTTGTACTAACCGTACCAACTGTTGGAAAAATTTTGTTGAGCCGTACGAACTTTTTGAAAAGGATTTTAAAATACCATGGCTCAAACATAGTTTTTAGCAAACTATCAGCTATCAACGGATTTGATATGTCTTTACCAATAGCCGTTTGCTTTGGACTAGCCAACTCTTCACAGTTAGATATGGTGAGATGATAACCATACAATTTTTGGTAAATTATCAACCATTAACGGATTTGATTAGTCTTTACCAGAAACCGTTTGCTCTGGACTAGTTGGTTCTTATGTGGGTTAGACATGGTGAACAAATAACCATTTGTTGTGTGCAAAGATCACACACTGAGCTCCAAATCACCATACAGTCCAAAACATAAAGCATTTAATTCCTTGGTGCTTATCATCCAAAACCTGCAAGTGTTAGTCCAAAAACAAAGAAACAAGCCACAAAGAACTTATCTCACAATATAAAAGTATATGACTAACATTGCACTCAAAAAGAAAAATTAATTTCCTTGTGGAACCCAAGCCAAAACAGACTTAGGCTTTCCTCTTGCATCAACATAATTCATTCTTTTCAAAACAATTTTAACACCATTGGGTTTGATGGGTCTCCAAACCCAACATGCTGATGCATTCACTCCAGTACCCATATTCCCCTTAGCAGTGTTTTTATTAACACCAGTACCAATTACTCTGCTAGCAGTTGGAACTGCTGGCTTGGTAGTTGTTACCTTGGGCTTCCAAACTTGGTTTTTCACTACTTGTCTGTTTTGAAATGGTCTCTTAACAGTTGTTGGTGCTGATTTGGAAAACATTTTTGCACCTTGAACTGTTGGCCTTGAGTTAACAGGTCTAATAGGTCTGACAGTATGAACTGCTGGTCTAGCAGTATGAACTTCTCTTGGTCCAGACCTTAAAAGAACTGATCTAGGTATCATTCTAGTGTTTGTTGGGTGAGTGGGAGGTCTTACAGTGTTCACCCTAGGACTTGAATACCTATTCACCCATTTATCACAAAAGGCTGCAAGATGGTCAAAGCTATCACAAGAGTAACAAGCTTTCCTATAGCAGACAAAATCATCCCCTAATTGGTGAGATTTGAGGTTATTCCAATTCCTTTGGTTACCTCTTGGCTTGTTTGTGGTTCTATACATTTCTGCATACCTAACTGTTGGTCTAAAAGGTTTGGCATTTGATCTAGGCCTAACAGTCTCAGGTTTAACCATCTTTGGAACTTTTGGTTCCTCCACTTTAACACTAACAGGCTTAACCACAGCCTGATCACCCTCATCATCAGAAGTCCATTCCTCTATGGTTGGAGAATCTGATTCCTTACTTGAAAACCTATCAGAGGATACCTTGTCCTCAGATAGTAATTTATCACTGGCACTCTCATACACAGGTTTATCAACTACATTCTCTTTAGGTTGAGGACCATATTTAAGCTCAGGTAGTTGAAATTCAGGTAGTCCTGTGTGTTCTAAGTCTATGCCTGGGGGTGTTGGAATTCCTCTATAGGGAGGTGGAACTGACTTATAACCTAGGCCTGACTTAGCTTTATTAAGGATCTGACACTCAACAATCTTACTAACACCCTGAGTTGCAAATTCTAGTGTGTCAACAGTCATTTGAATGTTCTCCTTTGCTTTCTTAACCTATTCTAGCTCATGTTTCAATACACTAATTTCATTCTCTCTAAACATTAAGTCTCTCTTAACAATAATCATATCATCAGAAAACTTTGACTCATTACTTTTATAATGAACAATTTGTTCTTCTAACACAGCTAGAGCCCTCTTATGATTTGCTAAGTTAAAAGAAGTTTGGGTTAGCTCTTTTCTCTGATCCTCATATCTTTTCTTAAGAGTTTCTAGATCTTTTAAAGCTTCACAAGATTTAGAACATTTAAAAACTTGTACCTCAGAGTCTGAAAATGCCATGAGAGCAATCTCTGTAGATGCTTCTGCTTCCTCTTCTGCAATGTAGCTCCAGTCAAACCCTAAGCCATCAATGGCAACCATGGCTTTTGAGCTTGAATCAGTAACCTCCACCACTCTTGACTTGCTTCCAAATCCTCTGCTCTTTCCATCTTGTTGACTTGGCAATCTGCACTCCCTTGAATAATGTCCTTTCTTGTGGCAATTGAAATACTCAATCTTGGACTTGTCATACCCTGCAACATCATTGCTGTTTATGACAATCTTCTTGCCAGTCTTCTTCAAGAATCTCTTAGCTCTCAAGCTGAGAAGAGAGAGCTGCCACTTGATATCCATCTCTTCAATATCATCTTCATCAATCTCTTGAAGATCTGCATGAGTCAACATACTTCCATTGTGCTGAGTAGTCAAGAAAGCACAATAAGTATTCTGATCCAAGAGTCCATTAGTAATGCTTGAAGTGCTAGCAGTACCAATATTGGAACTAGCAGTAACAACTGCTCCAGTCACTTGAACTTCTTCATCTGGACTTAAGGTACTGGGGGTTGATACAAAGGCCAAATTCCTTGAGCTTGAGCTTGAGCTTGATCCAGCAGACTTCTTAATATCATGTTCAACTATCTTGAAGTTGCTATAGAGATCCATTAAGCTCATGGAATCTATATCAGGCTTGTTTTTCCATACAACCACATGCATAGCCCATTCAGTTGGTAGACTCCTTAGAAATTTGGAGTTGAGATCTTCATGAGGCATCTCAATTCCTAGAACAGCCTGTTGACTCACTAGTTTTTGAAGTCTATTAAACATATGATCTAGTGACTCGTTGCTTGTTGCTGAAAAATTCTCAAACTGTTGCTTGAGAAGGGTCTTCTGAGTTTTCTTGGTGGCTTCGTTCCCAACATATCTTGCAACAATAGCTTCAAAAAGGGTTTTAGCACACTTAAACTTGCTAAAATTCAACAACTGATTATTGGGAATAGTCATCAGAAGCAAACTTCTCGCTTTAACATCATTCTTGTGATGTTCCTTCTCTTCAGTAGTGGTTTGCTTAGTTTGCACCTTAGTTACAGTGACACCCTTAACAACGGTTGTTGTAGTTGTAGGTTTGAATGAATTCCCATCTTCAATAATCTCCCAGAGAGTATAATCTTGAACTTGGAAGAACTGCTCAATTCTTAATTGCCACATATCGAACTCATTGGGTTTAAGCATTGGAAGCTTAGCAGCAATATTAGTCTGACTTGTTGTTGTCTCCATGTCCATCTTCTTCTTAAACAAATTCGTTTGGATCTTCTAAACCAAAGTATCAGTAAACCTGTCTCTGATACCACTTGACCGGATCTACACACACTCCTTGTGTTAGATGTATACTTTGAATGATGTCTAGTCTAGCACACAGAATTTACTAGCTAGCACTTAGAAGATTTATTTGTTTGTGTTATGTATGAATGAATCAACAATGAATGAACAAGGAACACAATATACTTCAACTTCAACGATTCAATATTATTAATGAATAATACGAGTGATCTCCTATCACTAGGGTTTACAACCTTGAATCTTAACAAAACAATACGTACTCGTTCGTTTCTAATTCGTACATAAACTTTGATCTAGGCAATCCTTTTATAGACTAAGGATTCCTTTACAAGATAACTATCAACCTAATCGTATAAGATATACACAATATCTTTTCTATAATTATCTTACACAAAAACATAAACAGTACTAACTTCTATATTCAACCGTACGAACTGCTTTTATCTTCAAAATTCATCAGCAGTACTAACTTCCATCTTTAGCCGTACTAACTGCTTAAGCTTAATTCCTAACACTCTTCTTGTGTATACCCCTGGGTTACAAGCCTAGCCTTGTTTCTGATCACAATATCCCTTTCATCCCTTTTGTTCCTGAAAACCCATTTTTTGCCAATTACCCTCATACCCTTAGGTAAATCAACTAGTACCCAAACCTTCTGAATCTTGAATTGGAGAAGCTCTTCTTGCATTGCTTCTACCCAGCTTGAATCTTCTAAGGCTTTGAGAACACTTTTGGGTTCAGATTGTGAGAGGAAACATACAAACAAGCATGTGTTGGCATCTTCATGCTGCTTTTCTTCATAAACAGTACTAAGAAACCCTTGTTGGTCTGAAGTCATAGTTTGTCTTCTTGTCTTCACACCAGAATGTATGTCTCCAATCACGTTGTCTAGGGAGTGATCTATGTGTATCCTTGTGTGTGCAGTAGAGAGAACTTGGTAGGTAGACGGTAAATTTTTGATATCCACCTTATCTTCTGAGAAATGAGCAATATTAGTATCTGATGGGCCAGCAGTATGAATGTTTTGCCCAGCAGTACCAACTTGGGGCTCAACAATACAATAATCATTTGTATTGTTGTCTTCATTCTCTTGATCTTCAGCTCCATCTACATTGTTTTCATCTTCAATACCTTCTTTGACTTCATCAGTATAAGGTTCACCATTCTTTGAAAAAGAATCCACACTGTTCCATATTGGCATCAGCAAATGATCTTGATCATTTTTCTTTCCCAAGCCTGCTTCATTTGTTGCAACATCAGCTTTTGAACCTGCAAAATCATTAGAAAAGGTTCCTGCAACAACTGGCACATAATTCATTGATTGGGTTAGAGTATCAACGTCAAATAGCGATTTTGGACCTTCACCTGCAACATTAGATTTATTCTCTAGAAACTGTACATGCAGGTTTGACCGGATCTACACACACTCCTTGTGTTAGATGTGATACGAAGAATTATACTTAGTCTAGCACGCGGAATTTACTAGCTAGCACTTAGAAGATCTTGTCTGTTTTGTATGATTAGAATGAAACAAAGAAACACAGAATAATAACTTCCAACGATTCAATATTATTAGCAAATAATACGAGTGATCTCCTATCACTAGGGTTTACAACCTTGAATCTTTCTAATACGTATGAACTCTATCGTATTCGTGTGTCTATGTGTATATCTAAACCTTAACCTAGGCAATCGTTTTATAAACCATCTTCAAAGTCTAATTTACCGGTTTGTAAGGTGCCTTTACCAATAATTCTTCCTCCTATTCCTCCCCCAAAGGTAACATATCCTCCATCCATTGGTTGAAAGTCTGAAAGATAGGACATGTTGCCTGTCATGTACGTGGAACATCCACTGTCTGCATAACCTTGATCTTCATCATCTTCCTGTGAATGTCCCTGCACATGAAATAAGGAAATTAGTTTTCTTGGGGTACCCAAGCCATCACTGACTTGGGTTTGCCTCGTGCATCAATATAGTCAAATCTTTTCAATACAATTAATGCACCATTGGGTTTGATTGGTCTCTATACCCAACATGCTGAGGTCTTAACAGCATTCACCCTCTTATCCCTAGCTGTGTTTGCAGAGTTACCAGTACTAACTGCTTGGCTAGCAGTACTAACTGCTGGCTTTGCAGATGTAGACTTTGGTTTCCAAAATTGTTTTTCAACCACTACTTTCTTGTGAAAAGGCCATTTAACAGTTTGTTGTGCATATTTGAAAGTTGGTTTTGCACTTTTAACTGCTGGTCAAGGGTAAACAGTTATAAAGGGTCTGGCAGTACTAATTGCTAGCTGGGCAGTACTAATTGGTTTGTGGCCAGACTTCAATAAAAGTGCCCTAGGAGTCATTCTATTTACATTAGGGTGAGATCTAACCAATCTTGAGCTATTCAAGTTCACCCTTTGACTTGTGTTCCCAGTTTCCCTGTTGTTCCTAGAAACCATCTTTCTCCCCTGATGGTTATGACAAAAAGCCTCAAGATGGTCAAAACTACCACATGTAAAACAAGCCTTTTTGTACAAGACAAAGTCACTTCCTAGCTGATGTGACTTAAGGTCATTCCAGTTCCTCCGGTTACCTTTTGGCTTGTCTGTGGACCTATACATCTCACAATACCTAACTGTTTTCCTAACTAGTTTTACATTTATTGTAGGCTAAACAGTTTCATTATTAACCACCTTTGGAACATTGGTTACTTCTACTTTAACCACATCAGGTTTAACCACAACCTGATCTTCATCATCATCAGATGTCCAGTCCTCAATAGTTGGATTATGTAAATTCCTATCAGTAGACACCTTATCCTCAGCAAGAGAGGTGTCACTTGCACTCTCAAAAGGCTCATTATTCTCTACAGGTTTTTCTGCAATTACATTCTCTTTTGGCTTACAACCATATTCTAACTTAGGTTGTTGAAACTCAGGTAAACCTGTATGCTCTAGGTCAATTCCTGGGGTGCAGGCACTCTTCTGTGAGGAGGTAGACATGTTTTATACCCCAACCCAAATTTAGCCTTATTAACTATCTGACACTCTATAATTTTGTTTACACCTTTTGATACATACTCCAAAGTGTCTACAGTTAATTGTTTATTGTCTTTTGCCTTAGTGATTCTATCTAATTCAGATTTTAGCAAGTTAATCACAGCATTCTTAAGTGAAAGATCTCTCTTAAGAACAGGTATATCCTCAGCAAAAGCAAACTCATTATTCTTATAATGCACTATTTGTTCCTCTAGGACTGCTAAACCTCTTTTGTGATTAGACAAATTATAATTGGTTTGGTGTAATTCAATCTTCTATAGTGTTTCTTTAAAACTTCATATTCTTTAAGAGCAGTGCATGTTTTAGAATAATATTTAGCAGATTGTACCTCAGAGTCTGAGAAGACCATAAGTGCCATCTCACCATGAAACTCCAATCAAAGCCAAGTCCATCAATAGCCACCATAGCCTTTGAAGAAGTCTCAGGCTCTTCCACTGCATTAGGCTTGCTTCCATAACCTTTGCTCCTGTTATCCTGTTGCCTAGGTCTCTTGCATTCCCTTGAAAAATGCCCCAACTTGTGACAGTTGTAGCATTCTACCTTGGACTTGTCAAAACCAGCAGTATCATTGCTGTTGATGGTGATCTTCTTGCCAGTTCTTTGGTAATACTTCTTAGCCCTCATGCTAAGAAGTGAAATTTGCCACTTGAGATCCATCTCTTCTAAGTCATCATCATTAATCTCCTGGAGATCTTCATGTGTCAGCATTGACCCATCATTCTGGCTTGTCAGGAAGGCACAATAGGTTGTATCATTCAGGATACCAGTAGTACTGCTTGATGAGCTAGCAGTACTAACACTAGGGTTAGCAGTACTAACTTCTGCAGCCACTTTCACTTCATCAGGACTTGAATTACTAGGAGATGACACAAAGGCCATGTTCCCAGTGCTTGAACTAGTACCTCCAGCTTTCTTCACATCCTGCTCAACAATCCTGAAGCTGCTATATAAATCATTGAGACTCATAGTATCAATGTCTGGCTTATTCTTCCAGACCATAACGTGCATAGCCTATTTTGCAGGTAAACTCCTCAAGAACTTGGAGTTCAGATCTTCCTGAGGCAGGTCAACACCAAGAACAACAAGTTGGCTAACAATCTTTTGCAGCCTATTAAACATGTGATCCAAGGACTCATTACTGGTTGCACTAAAGTTTTCAAAGTTCTGCTTCAACAGAGTCTTTTGGGTCTTCTTGGTGGTTTCATTCCCACCATACCTAGCAATGATTGCCTCAAATAAGGACTTTGCATCCTTGTACTTGCTGAAGTTTAAAAGCTGATCATTGGGAATTGTCATCATCAGCAAACTCCTAGCCTTGACATCGTTTTTCTTTTGCAGCTTCTCTTCTGCAGTTACTGGAGAGGTCTGCACAACAGTCACTTCTTTACCATCAATTGCTGATACAGATGTGGTAGGTTTAAAGGAGTTTCCTTCTTCAATAATCTCCCAGAGTGCATAGTCCTGCACTTGAAAGTACTGTTCTATTCGCAGCCATATTAGTTTGTGTAGTCTCCATGTCCATTACTTTTCTTTTAAATCAATAGTATCAATCTGTCTCTGATACCACTTGAGAGGATTTTGAAACCCTTAGGATGTTACTCCCTTATGATGTGTATGAGATAGTTTGAGGTTATGTAGTTAAGTATGCAGAATCTACTCAACCACACTTAGAAGAATTTGTTTGTTTGATGGAACAGTAATGCTTGTATGAACAATGAACACAGAAAGTTTAACTTCAAACGATTCAATATTATCCAAGAATAATACGAGTGATCTCAATATCACTAGGGTTACAATGACCTTGAATCTTAACAAAACTTGTATGACTCGTACATAAACATCTAACCTAAGATCTCCTTTTATAGACTTAAGGAGTCCTTTACAAGATAAGTATTCTACCGTATATTTCTAACTAATTGTGATATATAAAAGATCCTTTCCATACTTATCCTCTACAATATCTTCTAAAACAGTTATCCATGCAGCAGTACCTTTATTACAACTAGCAGTACTAATCTTGCAGTTTGTACTGTTAGTAATTCTTCAGCAGTTCTTCAGTTATACACTAGCAGTTTGTACTGTTAGTGTAATTCTCCTAGCAGTACTAAGTCAGAATATTTAATTCCCAACAGCTAGGTTAGTTCTTGGTGTGAGTTTCTTTTTTAGTAGTTTTAAGTTTAATTTGTGTCTAGGTCGCAGGAGTTTAGGATTTGGGCAGTCTTGGAAGTTGAGAAGTGGTTGTTTGATTGGTTGGTGGTCTGTTAGTTATCTGTTTGGTTTCTTGTTTATTTGATTGGTTGGTTTATTTGTATGGTTTATTCACCTGGTTTCTTTTATCTGGCTGTCTGTTTTTAGTTGTTCATTATGGCTATTATGATTAGTAGTTTAGATCAGAATAATCCTCTCCATCTGCATCCTAATTATTCTAATTGTGCTTCTGTTGTGAGTATCAAATTGTCTGGTGTTGAGAATTATAGGGTGTGGTCTAGTGCTATTAAACTTTCTATGTAAATTAAAAATAAAATGGGATTTGTTGATGGTACTTTTCTTAGGTCTGCCTATGCTGCTAGCCCTTTGTTAGAGGCTCAGTGGGATAGGTGTAATGCAGTAGTTTTAAACTGGATTCTCAGTTCATTGTCTCAAGATGTATATCTTGGTCATGTTTTTTCTGATAATACTGCTTCTGTTTGGAAAGATTTAAAGGACACTTATGATAGAATTGATGGTTCTCTGGTGTTTAATTTGTTGCAAAAGATTAATACATTTAAACAAGGAGGTTTGCCTGTGTCTGAGTATTTTCATAAGTTGAGTTCTCTTTGGAGAGAATTTGGCATTCTTACTAAACTGCCTAATTGTGTTTGTGAGGCTAGGACTGAGTTGAATGATCATGCTAAGTTGTTAAAGTTGATGCAATTTTTGATGGGCCTTGATGACATTTATCAGCCTATTAGGAGTGGTATCTTGACCAGGGAAACCCTTCCTGAGGTTAAAGATGCCTTTGTCATCATTTCTAGGGAAGAATCTTATAGAGGGATTCCTAGTACTTCTGTGAAGTCTGATAAGCCTCAGGTTTCTGCCTTTGTGTCTAGACCCAATGTGAATAATAATAATAGGAGAAATTTTAATAATGATTGGTCTGGTAACAACTCTAATAATAAGAGAGGAAATTATAATAGTTTGTTGTGTAAGAACTGTGGTTTGAAAGATCATACCATTGAGAGATGTTTTGAACTAATTGGTTATCCTCCTGGTTTTAAAAAGAATCCTAATTTGAATCCTGCAACTGGTTTTAATAATAATAAAAGTAATAATGTTGAGGCTAAGGGTTTATCTGGGTCTAATGGTGATGCGAAGAACACTGGAACATTGTCTTTTACTAATGAACAGGTTTTGAAGTTAATGAACCTTTTGAATGATAAGACTGGTACTGCTGCTAATGCCACTATGGCAGGTAGTGCCTCATGTTCTTTCTTTAATTGTAATGTTTTCTTTAATCAACACTTTTATAAGTTTGTCTGTGCTAATATAAAAATGGGTGGAGTCAATTATCATCTGGGTTGGATAATTGACTCAGGTGCTAACCAACATATGACTAATAATACTAATAAGATGTTTGGTGTTGTTGATATAACTGACTTAAAACTTACTGTTGGTCATCCTAATGGTACTTTGGCTAAAATAACACATGTTGGAAACTTGAGGTTAAATAACAATGTGGTTTTGTTTGATGTGTTAATTGTGTCTGAGTATTCTGTGAGTTTGTTATCTGTTCATAAGGTGATTAAGGATAGTAAACTTACTGTTGGTTTTGATGAAACTACCTACTATATTCAGGATTTGAAAAGGGAGAGTGTTCTTGGGACTGGTAGTGAGTTTGGTGGTCTATACATATTTGATAAGGATCCTACTTGTCTTGCTGTGACTAATCAGAGTGAGTTTTGTGTGCATCATGTGTCTAAAGAAGTCTGGCATAATAGGTTGGGTCATCCTGCTAATCAGGTTTTGAAATTGCTAAAAGGTTCACTAAATCTTACAAATATAAACCATGAAGGTCCTTGTGAAGTTTACGATAATGCTAAACAAAGCGGGGATTCCTTCCCTTTAAGTGAAAACAAATCCACTGTTTTTGGAAAACTAATACATCTTGATGTATGGGGGCCTTATAAAGTGATTAGCTAGGAGGGTTTTAGGTATTTTTTGACCATTGTTTATGATTCTAGCAGATCTGTTTGGGTGTATATGCTTAAAACTAAAGATGAGGTGTTTAGAATGTTTGTAAAATTTTATAACCTTGTTTTAACTCAGTTTGATAAAAAGGTTAAGGTTATAAGGTCTGATAATGGTACTGAGTTTGTTAATAATATGATGTTTGATTTGATTAATACTATGGGAATAATACATCAAACTACTTGTGCATATACACCACAGCAGAATGGTATAGCTGAAAGGAAACATAGACATCTGTTGAATGTTGCCAGAAGTCTTATGTTTCAGGTAGGGATTCCTCTTGTGTTTTGGTCTGAATGTGTTTTAACTGCTACATAACTGATTAACATGCTTCCTTCCTCTGTTTTGAATGGTAAGCCACCTTTTTCTTTGGTGTATAATAAGGAACCTGTTGGGAATTAAATGTTCTGAAGATTAGTACTGTTGGTTCATAAAGGAAAATACTGTAAGTGTCGATACTACTGCTAGTGTATTCAATACTACTGCTAGTATTGGAGATACTACTGCTGGAAGATACTGCTGCTAGAGTAAAAGATACTACTTCTGAGTGGATAACTATTGTGTATTCTACTGCTGAGTAGATAAGTATGAAAAAGATATTTGTGTATAAAAGTCAAATATATACGGTAGACAATATCTTAGATATGTGTTCAGTCAACAAGTTATAAACACAGAACATGTTGTATCTTAGCTACTGACACACACAAGCTAGCAAGTAGTCGAATACTCAAGTGTGCATGTGCTTAGATATTACATATATAGAGAGTTAGTTATAAGTTAGAAATAGACTGAGTTGATATAATACAATAGAAAATAGTTTTCTTTGTAATAGAGATTCAAGGTTTTGTAACCCTAGTGATAGTGAAGATCACTCGTATTATTCTCAATAATATTGAATCGTTTGATGTTATACTTTCTGTGTTCATTATCAAATAACAAACATTACTGTTTTATTTCCAATAACCAATATCCTTCTAAGTGTGGTTAAGTAGATTCCGCATACTTAATCATATTTACACAAAGTATCATATACACACGTTACAAAGGACTAACATCCTCATAGTGTATTTAAAACAATTCTTACAAGTGATAAAGGGTTGTTTTGATCCTCTCAATTGGTATCAGAGACAGGCTGATATCTTTGATTTAGAAGAAAAAGAAATGGAGATGGAGAATACCCAATCTACAAACATTTCTGCTAAGTTACCTATGCTCAAACAGAATGAGTTTGAGATGTGGAGGCTAAGGATTGAACAATACTTCTTGGTTCAAGATTATGCTCTCTAGGATATTATTCTGTATATTTGATTCTTTTACACTAGGTCTTACAAAATCCATTGTTGAAGGCAAAACAATTTAGACAAGGAACACTGGACCAGTTTCCAATGATGAAAGGATACATAAGAGGAATGATCAAAAGGCAAGGAATTTGCTGCTTATGACCATTCCTGGTGAGCAGATGTTATCTTTTAGCAAGTATCCTGATGCAAAAACTCTGTTTGAAGAGTTATGTGCATGGTTTGGTGGTAATGAAACTACCAAGAAGACTCAGAAGACATTGCTGAAACAAAGTTTTGAAAACTTTAGCTCAAACAGCAATGAATCTCTTGATAAGATGTTCACAAGATTGCACAGGCTTGTCAGTCAGTTAGCTGTGTTGGGAGTTGAGATAGCTAAGGAAGATCTCAACATGAAGTTTTTAAGAAGTCTACCTGTAGAATTCAATACTCATGTGGTTGTCTGGATGAATAAGCCAGACATTGAAACCATGAAACTCAATGATTTGTACAACAATTTCAAAATTGTTGAACAAAGTCTGAAGAAGTCTAGAAGCTACAGTACTAGTTCTGGAAATGTGGCACTTATGTCATCTCCCAGCATTAGTAAGTCAGAAGGGGTAGATAATGATGAAGGTGTTTCTACTGCTAGCTTTGGTGGTTCTACTGCTAGTTCACAAAAGAATGTTGCTGGACCTGGAGATTCAACATTCTATGCATTCCTGACTAGTCAAACTAGTGGTTCTCCTCTAACTCATGAAGACCTTGAACAGGTGGATGATGATGATTTAGAAGAGATGTATATCAAGTGGCAGGTTGCTTTACTTAGCATGAGGGCTAAAAAGTTTTGGCAGAGAACATGAAAGCAGATTACCATTAATGGTAATGAAACTGCTGGGTTTGATAAGATGAAAGTAGAGTGTTTAAATTGTCACAAGTTGTGACACTTTGCAAGAGAGTGCAGGAAGCCAAGAAAGTAGGATAAAGGGGCACATGGTATAAGCAAGACAAGAAGAAGGAAGTCACAGTGGAAGAGCCAAAGGCTATGCTAGCCATTGATGGTGTTAGCTATGATTGGAGCTTCATGGCTGATGAAGAGGAAGCACCAACAGAAACTGCAATGGTAGCAACTAAGATTGCATTAATGGCCTTTTCTGATTCAGAGGTAAATTCTAAAATTAGTTGTTTTGAATCTTGCTCTGCTCTTAAAGCATTTGAAATACTTAAAAAGCAATTTTATGATCGACTGTTAGAGCTAAATCAAACAAGTTATAACTTATCTAATCATAAATGAGGTTTAGCTGTTCTTGAAACACAAATTTTGCATTATAAAGGAAATGAATCTAAATTTAGTGATGACATAGCTGTGCTAAAAAGAGATTTAGATTACAAAATAGAAGAGATATCTATGCTCAGAGAAGAACTATAAAAGATCAAAAAGGTAAATGCAAATGTCAAGATAACAGTAGATACTCTAGCTCATGCCTCAGATGGAATCAATAAAATTTGGGAAGCTCAAGTTGTCAATAAAGCTAAGTCTGTTATAGGTTACAAGTCTGTTCCACCACCATACAGAGGTGTTCCTTCATCTCCAGGTATTGACCTAGCACACACAGGTTTAGATGAGTTTCAAGAACCAAAATTTGAATATGGTTCTAAGCCTACTGAGAGTCCTAACTTAAAAGAGGTTTTTGAGAGTGCAAGTGATGCTTCACTCCCTGAGGACAAGGTGTCCTCTAGTAAGAATTCAGATGGTCCAATTATTAAGAACTGGACATCTGATGATGATGAGGAAGATCAGGTTGTGGTTAAACCTGATGTTGTTAAGTTAGCAAGAACAAGCGTTCCTAAGGTGGTAAAAAATCATACTGTTAGGCCTAAAACACATGTTAAACAGTCTAGGCAAACAGTTAGATATGCTGAGTTGTATAGGTCTACAATAAGGTCTCATGTTCCTAGGGGAAACCAAAGGAACTGGAATAACTTAAAATCTGAACAACTTGGTAATAATTTTGTGATGTTTAATAAAACATGTTGTATATGTGGTAGTTTTGAACATCTGTATGCTAACTGTGATTACCATCAGGGAAGAAAGATGGTATATGGGAAAACTAGGGTTACTGGGAACACAAACTCAAGGGTGAATCAAAACAATGTTTCTAGAAAGACACACCCTAATGTAAACAGCAAAATGAACCCCAGAACAACAGTTTTGATGAAGTCTGGCACAAAATCAGTTTCTACTGCTAGACCAATTCATACTGCTAGACCAAAACTAACTGTTTCTTGTGCCAAGCAAACAACAAGGTTTATACAAAAAGTACAAAAAACAGTGAAAAAGCCCTTTAACCAGAAAAATCTTGTTTACAACATAAAATGGGTACCAAAAGTTCAAACAACTGAGGCAACAGTTTCTACTGCTAGACCAGAAGTTTCTACTACTAGGTTTGTGAACACCAAAAGGGCAAATGGGGGCAATGCTGTTAAGGCCTCAGCATGTTGGGTTTGGATACCAATTAAACCCAATGGTGCATCAATTATTTTAAAGAAATTTGATTACATTGATGCACGAGGCAGATCCAAGTCAGTAATGGCTTGGGTCCCCAAAGGAAACTAATATTCCTTATTTCATGTGCAGGAACATTCAAATGCTAAACAAGAAGATCAAGGATACTCAGACAGTGGATGTTCAAGGCACATGACTGACAACATGTCATACCTTTCAGTCTTTACTCCTCTGAATGGAGGATATGTTAGCTTTGGAGTAGGTATTGGTGGCAAAATTTCTGGTAAAGGTACCATTAAGACTGGAAATTTAGACTTTGAAGATGTGTACTTTGTAAAAGAAATTAAGTGTAATCTCTTTAGTGTCTCACAGATGTGTGACAAAAAGAACAAAGTTCTTTTTACTAGCACTGAATGTCTTGTCCTTTCTCCTAATTTTAAGATGCCGGATGAAAGTCAAGTACTTCTAAGAGTTCCTAGAAAAGGCAATTTATACAGTGCTGATATGAAGAACATTGTTCCTAAAGAAAATCTTACTTGTTTGCTTGCAAAAGCCACATTAGATGAGTCAACAAAATGGAATAGGAGGCTTGGTCACATTAATTTCAAAACCATAAATTAAATTGTCAAAAATGGTTTGGTAAGAGGTTTACCTCAGAAAAGATTTGAAAATGACCAAACATGCATTGCTTGTCTCAAAGGCAAACAACATAAAGCCACTTGTAAGCCCAAGATTTTTAACTCTATTGATCAATCATTGTTTATGCTTTATATGGACTTATTTGGACCTACTTCTGTGAGTAGTATAAAGCATAAAAGATTTTGTCCAGTTGTTACTGATGACTATAGCAGGTTTACATGGGTTTTCTTTTTAAGTTCTAAGGATGAGACTTCTAGCATTCTTAAAAAATTCATTACAAAGATAGAAAACTTAGTAGTCAGGAAAGTAAAAGTCATTAGATGTGATAATGGGACAGAGTTTAAGAATAGAGTTATGGATGATTTCTGCAAAGAAAAGGGTATTAGAAGAGAATTTAGTGTTGCTAGAACTCCTCAGCAGAATGGAGTTGCTGAGAGGAGAAATAAAACACTCATAGAAGCTGCTAGAACCATGTTAGCTGACTCTAAGTTGCCTATCACTTTTTGGGCTGAAGCAGTTAATACTGCTTGCTATGTCTAGAACAGAGTTTTAGTAGTTAAGTCTCACAATAAGACATCCTATGAGCTTTTTAGAGGTAGAACTCCTGCAATAGGATTTCTTAGACCTTTTGGATGTCGTGTGACAATTCTGAATACCTTAGACCATCTTGAAAAATTTGATGGTAAAGCAGATGAAGGATTCTTAGTTGGATATTCTCTTAATAGTAAAGCATTTAGAGTATACAACTCAAGAACTAGGAGAGTAGAGGAAAACCTGCATGTGAAATTTTTAGAGAACAAATCCAATGTAGCAGGTGAAGTTCCCAAATGGCTATTTGATCTTGAGACACTAAGCAAATCAATGAATTATGTGCCTGTTGTTGCAGAAACTATTGATTATTCAGGTACTGAAGCTGATGATGCAACAAATGAGGCAGGGTTAGAAAAAGAGAAAGATAACGATTATGTGATGATGCCAATATGGACAAGTGTGGATTCAACTTCAATGAATGATGAACCTTTTTCTGATGAAGCTAAAGAAGGGATTGAAGGTGAAAACAAGGAAGATGAGACTGAGGAACAAAAAAATCAAGTTAGCAGTACAAATGATGGTTCTCCTGCTGAGACAGAACAAGATACTACTAGGCCAAAATTTTCTACTGCTAGGCCTAATTTTTCTACTGCTAGGCCAAATGTTTCTACTGCTGGCTCATCAGACTCAACTAAAGCAGATTTCTCAGAAGATGAGGTGGATTTCAATAATCTCCCACCTAACTATCATGTTCCTACTACACCACACACAAGGATTCACAAAGTCCACTCCCTGGACAATGTGATTGGTGATGTACAATCAGGAGTGAAGACAAGGAAGCAACTTATGTCTTTAGACCAACAAGGGTTACTTGATGCTCTTTATGCATCAAAGCAGCATGAAGATGCACACTCTTGCTTATTTGTATGTTTCCTCTCACAAGCAGAACCCAAGAATGTTCTCAAAGCCTTAGATGATTTGAGCTGGGTAGAAGCTATGCAAGAGGAGCTTCTCCAATTTAAAATTCAGAAGGTTTGGGTGCTAGTTGATTTACCCAAGGGTGTAAGGGTAATTGGTACTAAATGGGTTTTCAGGAACAAAAGGGATGAAAGGGGCATAGTGATAAGAAATAAGGCTAGACTTGTAGCCCAAGGGTACACACAAGAGGAGGGTATAGACTATGAAGAGGTTTTTGCTCCAGTAGAAAGAATTAAAGCCATTAAATTATTTTTATCTTATGCTTCATTTATTGGCTTCACAGTTTATCAAATGGATGTTAAGAGTGCATTCTTATATGGTACTATTGAAGAGGAGGTTTATATCTCACAACCTCCAGGTTTTACTGATCCAGACCATCTAGACAAGGTGTACAAGGTTGTCAAGGCTCTTTATGGCCTTCATTAGGCACCAAGGGCATGGTATGAAACACTGGCTTCCTATTTAATAGAAAATGGATTTCAAAGAGGCAAGATTAATCAGACATTATTCATCAAGAAGCACAAGAAGGATCTTTTGCTAGTTCAGATGTATGTGGATGATATCATCTTTGGATCTACAAGGAAGGAGATGTGTTTAGAGTTTGAGAAACTTATGCATGATAAGTTTCAGATGAGTTCCATGGGGGAACTTACTTTCTTTTTGGGTCTGCAAGTTAAACAATCAAGTGAAGGCATATTTATCAGCCAGGATAAATATGTTGTAGAGATTCTAAGGAAATTTCAGTTTGCTGATTCAAAAGTGGCAAGCACACCAATGGACTCTGAGAAGCCTCTTCTTAAAGATGTAAATGGAGAAAATGTAGATGTACACACATACAGATCTATGATAGGCTCTTTGATGTATCTCACATCATCAAGACCTGATATCATATTCTCTGTTTGTGCTTGTGCAAGATTTCAAGTAACACCTAAGGTTTCTCACTTAGCAGCAGTCAAGAGGATTTTTAGATATCTCAAGGGTCAACCTAGGTTGAGTCTATGGTATTCTAAGGAATCACCTTTTGATTTGGTAGCATATTCAGATAGTTATTATGCAGGTGCAAGCTTGGACAGAAAGTCAACAACTGGAGGATGTCAATTCCTTGGATGTAGACTCATTTCATGGCGGTGTAAGAAGCAAACAATTGTAGCTACTTCAACAACTGAAGCTGAGTATGTAGTTGCTGCAAGTTCCTGTGGTCAAGTACTTTGGCTTCAAAATCAACTTCTTGACTATGGGTACAATTTCATGAACACTGTCATATATATTGATAATAGTAGTATAATTTGCATAATTAAAAATCCAGTGCAACACTCTAAAATAAAACACATAGAAATTAGACATCATTTTATAAGAGACTGCAATGAGAAAAAGTTGATTCAAGTGTTTAAAATTGATTCTAATCACAACTTTGCAAATCTTCTCACAAAAGCTTTTGATGTTGGAAGGTTTTAATACTTGGTAGCAAGTATTGGGATGCTTAATCCTTAATGATTTAAAACTATGTGTTTTTGTATATAAATTAAGTTTGTACTGCTAGCATTGTAAATTACTACTGTTATTGAAAAGTTTGTACTGCTAGTACAAATTTTGATTGTTTAGGTCATACTGTTAGTCATATGATTATACTGCAATGAGACAAATGCTTTGCATTTTGTTTTCTTGGTTTTGGACTAACATTTTCAGGTATGAAAATTGAGCACAAAGGAAGTTACAAGTGCCAAATGTGAACAAACAAAAGTTGGTGATTCAAGTTGCTGACATAATAGGTTAATGATTGTCAGAGTTTGGGATTTTATTCACAAAGGTTTAGACCTAAGTTTATAAATTCTTTAAAACTTCTCTCTTGAAACTTATTATGATATTTCATTTTGAATTAATGGCTTAGTTGATCAGATAGTAACTGACTCAACTCACTTTCTATCATTTTATACTTTTAAGTATAATGAGCAAGTCTAAGGACATCTGATAGAAAGAACAGGGAGCAAATGTGAATCTAACACTTGTGTCAGAGGCAACAATTGCCACGAGCTGGAAACCCTGTCAAGAAAGCCCTTTGAATGGGTTTATATGTACACAGGCAGTTATTTATAACTGAAAACATTGGTTCTCGCACAACCAAAGGTTAATTTTAAACCAAAATCTTGATTAAGTGTCTGTTATTACACTTAATCCCTTCAAAATGGTTGTAAGCATTATGATTTTTCAAATTAAAATCAAGTTCATACTGCTAAGTCAAAAGTTTCTTAAAACCTTTTGGATTCAGGATGGCTCAGAAATCTATCTAATTATGGATTATGAGTCAATGCCTCATGATTCACCTCTCTCAGGAGTTAACACACCTGCAAGTGATGAGGGCAGCAGATTAACTCTTAAGGATGCGTGGTTTTGCAACCTTACAACAGGTTTTACCTCTCGAGGGATCTCAAGAGGCTTACAACCCCACCAGGCAGTGTACCTGACCGATGTAGTATAGTGTAGTGGTAAGTACGGGGGATTGATCGTTCTCCACAGGGAATAGTGTTTGTCAGGTATGAAAAATTACTCTAATAGGTCTAAGGGTGAGAGAAGATTCTTTTTATGTTTTTATAATTTTTATGAAAGCAAGTAAAATCTCGGGTTTGAAAGAGTAGGCGGAATTAGTTGCTAGTCAACTAACCCAAATTACTACGAATGCAAATAAAATAAAATAACAGAAAATGAAAAGGTTGGTGAAAACTTATGTGGAGGGAAATGTGTTTACTTAGATTTCCTTACTCCCTAACTATCTTTTGCCGGTTGATTAGTGTGTATTAGTTGCGTGGATGATGGGTGTATTCCTTAATACCATTCGTGGGGTGGCGTACGTACTTCCCCAACTCTACAAGCTCCTACTTCACTCCTATGTCGAGCCGGCTAGGAAGCTCCTAACATGGGATCACTAGAATTCGCTTGTGCATTAAATACAACCATAAAAACCTTTAGTACGCATTGGTTCATGTTTCTTAAGACGTTCAAGCAAGTTACCGATTAGGAAGTTAGCCAGTTTTCTTAAGCCTAACATAGATAAACAATCATCCAATACAACTAATAACACACTAATAACCAATAATCAATAGCTAGGTTTCATTAGATCTAAGCAAACACAAGATAAATCTAGCCTAGCATGTTAAACAAAAGACAAGAACAAGATAGAATCAAACAACACATAGACATATTGAATGATTAATTGATAACTTATCTTCAATGTAACATGGAAGATCTCAAGGCAAAAAGCCTTGAAAGAGCTGCCAAATTCGTCCTAGGGTTTTCACACACAAAGTTCCCCAATAAGTTCCACACTAATGACAAAAAATTAGAAAACTATATATAGACTTTCAGATCTGACGGCGTCACGTTATGGAGTGTGACGCCGTCACCTCGCCGCTTTTAGGGTTCCCGGATGACCTTCTTGACGCCGTCCCTCTTTAGCTCTCCAAAATCTGTTCTGGCCTATCAAGGCTTGACGCCCTCAGACTATGAACGTGACGCCGTCCCTCTTTGAATTATAACGTGACGACCTTGATCAAATTAAAGGGTGACGCCGTCAGAATTCCCATGCAATTTTCACTGGCTTATCATGAGAAAATTTCACATCCACCACTTTTGCCAAGCCATGACGCCGTCTGGAGATAATCCTGACGCCGTCAAAGGTAACTTTCAGCAAGATTTTGAGACTTTGCCGTTTTCTTCACTTTTATTCTCCAAAAACGTCCAAAATGCTTCCTTTTCCAGATTTCTTCTCAAAAGTACCTAAAATGACAAAAGGAACGATTTAGGGCAATATTTGATCAAATAAATACGATTTAGGGCTTAAATGACCCCTTAAAAATGGTACACTTTTCGCTTCATCAAATACCCTTACACTTGAGATTTGCTTGTCCTCAAGCGAATGCGCTTTTATTCTAATCAAAATACAAGTTAGGGGTCATTTAATGCTAACATAAAAGTAATTACAACAAATAATCGTTCCACTTTAATCATAATAAGCACGGAGATTATAAACTAGCACCTCACAAGTAGTGTTTAGATACTCACATCTCTCAAGTGTCATCAAAATAAATCTCATAAATGAAAACGGATAATATCTCTCACTACCTGTCATAGCAAATAGATTACCATAGGCTTGGGAAAGGATCGAAAACCTCCTCCACTAGGCGTAAGCACCTAAGATAAACTATCAAAGAGGGCTTTTAAACGGGTTATAACGTTAGGTGTAAGGAAAAGGAAAACACGGTTTTGTTGGATAAAGGATATTTTACTGGTGGCGAGTTAAAGATCTTGATCAATTACATGTACTATACAATGTTGCTAAGCCAAGACTCGACTCAATCTTAAGCTAAAAATAAAATAACAAAAACATAAAACAAACAAAAAATGAAACGGGATGGTAGTCCGTATGTTTTTTTTTTCTACTTTTCTTTTTCTCATTTTTTTGTATTTTTTTCGATTTTTTTTTTTTTTTTTTTTGCATACACTTTTGCCCTACCATCCAAAATAATACATCATAGGGGCATTGCATTCCCCTTACACATGAACTTTTACATAACTTTACAAATTAACTATTCTTATGACTCGAATTAAGATAATTGAAAAACTTGGAGTACTTTTAAAATATTTAGCACATATGGGGGTAATAAATGATGTTCTTCCCCATTACTCCATTACACTAGTACTTTACCCATGAGTCCCAATCGTCCCAAAACAATATGTACAAGGATATGACTCGACTTAGCAACCATGTAATCAACTAGATAATTAACTTGGGTTTAAACAAATGTTGTAACAATAATGCACTAAAAATGAGTGCATACAAGGTAGGCTAAGGCGATTTGGGTGTACATTTAAGTGGGGTGTAACAAATTCTTCCTTTAAGTAAAATGCTTAAAGGTCGAAACGAAAAGATAGGCTCTGAGGGGTGTACTAGGGGTATCATGTACTAAAAATGAGTACAACGCAAAGGGTGTGGGAGAATTACTTGACCAATGTAGCCAACGTAATTATAACAAAAACACAGGTGTAAAAACAATGGGTTAATCCTAATGCCTCTTATCATGTAGTAAATCTAACTACACGAATGTAGTCTCACTTGTGGCCTTGGAATGGTCCTAACGCAAGTTCTAAAATCTAAGTGCTACCGGTACACACATCATAGCATAAATGCTTTTCCTACCAATTCTAGGGGCGAACCTCACATATTTGGGGGTGGAAAATTTTTTAGTGGTACGGTTTTTGTGCTATTCATATAACTCCTATCCGTGAGACGCTCATTAAGATCAAAGTTTCACTCCTAAATGTTGTAAAAAATTTTAAATTTGGCACTAAAATTGCCCTAACAGGTATTTATCTCAGTTTTATTACACATTTACTATTAAACAAACAAAAATCAAGCGTAATAGCATTCTCTAATCGTACTTTTACCCCCCTTACACTTAAGATGAACATTGTCCCCAATGTTCAAATAACAAGGTGTAAAAGCATAAAGTAAAAGAATGAAATCAAATACTCCCCTGATTCGCTCGGTGGATAATGAAGTTACACGGTTAGATCTTCTTCCAAAGAGAATGTAAAAGCTTCATGACTAATGCATCGCCAAAAGCTTGATCCAACACATTTCTTTGTCCAAAATAACCTGTTAAACCTGAGAAAACAAACACGAAAACCTGCATAACATCGGCGGGATAAACTCTATATATAAGGATATAATGCTTGTGGAATGATAACTTTGCAGATTCCTGGAGATTATAAGTTATAGATTTAATAAAAACTTTTTATGAAAACAAAACCTTCAAAAATTTTCAGAAAATTTAACCTGACGCCGTCAGGTTGTAAAGCCTGACGCCGTCAGAAATGATCTGACAGAATTCTCATGTTACGTTTTCGGAAAAATTTTGGAAAAACCTATACCTCACTTCCTGGAATTCCTGCAAAACATCATTATGACTCGATACAAGCATTTGACTCAAACAAATACTAATATGTATGTTAATTTATTATTATTACGATTCATGTTCATTTGTTCTAATAAACCGGTTTAGATTTCCCTTACACTTAACTTTTGCAAAATACCTTTATATGTAGTTAAGACGAAGTTAAAAACAAAATAAAGCATTTTTACAAATTACTTTTGAACATGAATCAATAATAATAAAATTTAAACACACATACGGAAACAAATAAAATCAAACAAACAAATAAACAAACACACAAAGCAAATAAAGCTTGGGTTGCCTCCCAAGAAGCGCTTTTCTTTATTAACGAGTCTTGTAGCTAGACTCAAAGTCACTCTACCCTATATAAGTGAGCTCGTCATCGAGGACGTCTTTAGGGTTAAGCTTGGATTGAAGTTTCCTATTGGTCCGCTTAGTACGATATATCTTTTCAAACTTCTCTCCATCCGGGTCATACAATGTCATCTTAATATGCCATGACCCATCTCCATCTTTGGGTGGTTTATCCCAATTCCACTTATGATCATCTTCCTCACAAGTCCACTTATTCATTCCTAGGTTAATTGGCAAAACTCCTAGGAAATCAATCATCTTCCTAAAAACTAGAGAGTCTTCAAATGGATCCAATTCGGTGTCCCTAGCTAAGAGTTGCTCTACCGTATGTGTTCGGTTCACAAAGTCCTCTTCTAGGTAAAATGGGCGTTGGGGCCCTATGAAGTCTCTATCAATCCAAGGTCCATATCTAGATGGTTTCCTATTTGATTCTAACCACTGTGGTGTTGGTTCCTCACTAGTATCATAGGCATGTTTCTTAACATCATAGACTGACCAAGTATCTCCTTCTCCTACCGCTATCTTGGATTCCTTACAATCAATCATAGCACTAGCGGTCGCCAAAAATCCTCTACCTATCAACAAGGGGCATGTAGGGTCGCTAACCATATCAAGGACGTGGAAATCGGCTAAAATGGTTAGTTTTCCAATGTGCACTAACACGTCCTTAACTACTCCAACCGGGTAAGCAACACTCCCATCCGCTAAACCTATTATCACCTCAGTTTCTTCAAGTTTTCCTAGTTTTAGAGAGGTGTAGAGAGGTAACGGAAGTAGGTTAAGGCTTGATCCAAGATCGGCTAATGTGTCATAAGCCTCCAAATTACCGATCTTGCAAGGTAGAACAAATAAGCCCGGATCATCTAATTTCTTAGGTAGCTTGTTTCGAACAAAGGCGGTCCCTTTTTCGCCTAACTTGAGCTTCTTCTCATCCAACACATCAACAACCGGACTTTCAAGGTGGAGCTCCTTGAATTCTTCGTCAAGGTTTTGAGTGGGAGGTGTTTCAACTATGTTGTTGACCAATTTGGATGTCATAACTTCTTGGTCATTTGGAACGACTTGGGTTTGTTTGAAACACGTGCTCATGGAATTGACCGAATAATATTGTGGACAAGAACTAGGGGACGAAACCGATGAAATAGCGTTGACGTTTAGTTTCGGGTTCTTGACCGTGTTGCTAGGGAGTGCTCCCATTTCTCGGTCATTGAGGGCTTTCAACAAGGTGTCAATCTTATTGGTCATCTCGCTTTGTTTTTGTTTGAAATCGGCTTCAAACTTGGCTAAACGAGCTTCTTGAGATGCCATAAATTGAGACATCAATCCTTCAAAGTTATCGGTACTACCATTGCCGGAAGGATTGTTGTTGAAAGTACGGTTCGAGTTGGAACCGCTTGATTGGAAACGATTAGGTGGGTTGGAAGAATTGGGTTGTTGTGCGTTTTGGTTTTGTTTCCACCTAAGGTTCGGGTGATTTTTCCATGAGGGGTTGTATGAATCACCGTAATGGTTTGGCTCGGGTTTGAAAGTGTACCACTTGTCTCCCGCTCCGTCGGTACGCGAGGATGCGTAGTCCACAAAAGCTTGTTCGGGGAGTTCCATGCAATCACGAGTGTCGTGGGGACCACTACATAATTCACATGAAGAAGTGATTTTGTTCACTTGGCTTGAAGGTTTAGGAGCCTCGTAGGATTTCATGAGAAACTTGACTTGGTCTTCAAGTTCTATGATCCTACGGTCGGAAGTGCTTGAATTGTTCGAAGGAAAAGATATTGCCTTGACCGTTTTATTCAAATCACGGGGATCACTCCAACTTTCGTTGTCATAAAGAGCAAGATCCTCTAGGAGAGCCCATGATTGTTCCGCACTTAGATCACGTAGCTTACCACCGGCCGATTGGTCAATGGTTTGCCTTGTGTAGAGATTGATATGGTCATAGAAGATTTGGACTTGGAGCCAAAGTTCTATGCCATGGTGAGGGACTTTTTGGAGTAAGTCCTTGAATCGAGTCCATGCCTCGTAGAGGGTTTCGCCTTGACGTTGTTGGAACATCAAGATATCATTCCTTAGCTTGGTAGTTCTTCCCGGTGGGAAAAAACTGAGCAAGAAAACGAGTGGTGAGATCATCCCAAGAGGTGATGGATCCTGCGGGTTGACGTTCTAGCCACTGACTAGCTTGGTCCCGCAAAGAGAATTGAAAGAGACGCAGTCGGGTCGTCTCTCGAGTGGCAACATCAAGGTCTATAGAATCAACAATTTTGAGAAAGTCCTTGAGATGTTGATTAGGATCTTCAGAACGAAGTCCATGGAATGCGCATCCGCTTTGCACCAACCGGATAGTGTCGGATCGCAAGGGTGTAACATTGGCTCCTTGAGTGAGCTCAATGGTGTTTCGATAGCCATGGTGGCTAGGACGGGAGTACTCTCCTAAAGTACGGGCTCTAGGAGGTGGTGGTTGTTGTGGTGGTGGGTTGTTGGGATTAAGGATATTACCATCTTCCATGATGTCGGATGGTAATGGTTACGAACAAAGAAACGAAGAAAATAGATAGACTAAAGAAAACCTAGAAAAATAAAATAAAAATCTCACTAGAAAGGAATCTAGTGAGTAGACCTATAAAATAAAAATTCAACCTAAACAATAACTATTCCCCGGCAGCGGCGCCAAAAACTTGATGCGTGGTTTTGCAACCTTACAACAGGTTTTACCTCTCGAGGGATCTCAAGAGGCTTACAACCCCACCAGGCAGTGTACCTGACCGATGTAGTATAGTGTAGTGGTAAGTACGGGGGATTGATCGTTCTCCACAGGGAATAGTGTTCGTTAGGTATGAAAAACTACTCGAATAGGTTTGAAAGAGTGGGCGGAATTAGTTGCTAGTCAACTAACCCAAATTACTACGAATGCAAATAAAATAAAATAACTGAAAATGAAAATGTTGGTGAAAACTTATGTGGAGAGAAATGTGTTTACTTAGATTTCCTTACTCCCTAACTATCTTTTACCGGTTGATTAGTGTGTATTAGTTGCGTGGATGACGGGTGTATTCCTTAATACCAATCGTGGGGTGGCGTACGTACTTCCCCAACTCTACAAGCTCCTACTTCACTCCTATGTCGAGCCGGCTAGGAAGCTCCTAACATGGGATCACTAGAATTCGCTTGTGCATTAAATACAACCATAAAAACCTTTAGTACGCATTGGTTCATGTTTCTTAAGACGTTCAAGCAAGTTACCGATTAGGAAGTTAGCCAGTTTTCTTAAGCCTAACATAGATAAACAATCATCCAATACAACTAATAACACACTAATAACCAATAATCAATAGCTAGGTTTCATTAGATCTAAGCAAACACAAGATAAATCTAGCCTAGCATGTTAAACAAAAGACAAGAACAAGATAGAATCAAACAACACATAGACATATTGAATGATTAATTGATAACTTATCTTCAATGTAACATGGAAGATCTCAAGGCAAAAAGCCTTGAAAGAGCTGCCAAATTCGTCCTCGGGTTTTCACACACAAAGTTCCCCAATAAGTTCCACACTAATGACAAAAAATTAGAAAACTATATATAGACTTTCAGATCTGACGGCGTCACGTTATGGAGTGTGACGCCGTTACCTCGCCGCTTTTAGGGTTTCCGGATGACCTTCTTGACGCCGTCCCTCTTTAGCTCTCCAAAATCCGTTCTAGCCTATCAAGGCTTGACGCCCTCAGACTATGAACGTGACGCCGTCCCTCTTTGAATTATAACGTGACGACCTTGATCAAATTAAAGGGTGACGCCGTCAGAATTCCCATGCAATTTTCACTGGCTTTTCATGAGAAAATTTCACATCCACCACTTTTGCCAAGCCATGACGCCGTCTGGAGATAATCCTGACGCCGTCAAAGGTAACTTTCAGCAAGATTTTGAGACTTTGCCGTTTTCTTCACTTTTATGCTCCAAAAACGTCCAAAATGCTTCCTTTTCCAGATTTCTTCTCAAAAGTACCTAAAATGACAAAAGGAACGATTTAGGGCAATATTTGATCAAATAAATACGATTTAGGGCTTAAATGACCCTTAAAAGCGGTACACTTTTCGCTTCATCATTAACTCTTAAGGAATTGATGGCTACATGTACAACATTGTCTGAAAAGCTTATCTCAAGATTTTGTTAAAAGAAAAAATTCAGATGATGGTGAGAGATCTTCCAAACAGGGGAGGAAGATAAAGCTTAAGAGGAGGAAGATTAACCAAACAAGGAAGGATGAAAGATTGTGGATGTGTATGCACAGAATCAGGGGAGGAAGTTTAAATTGATCAAGCAGGGGAGAAAGATTGGGAAGGGAGTAGTTTCACGACTCCACTTTTTCGCATCTCAATATAATATATACACCCCTTTGAAAACCACCGTGCATGAGTCTAGTAAAAGCATCATCATCTTGTATGCTCTTGTCTTTTCCTACATCTGACTCAGCAGCAGTTGTTGTATCTCTCCATACAATGGAAACTAGAACAAGCTCCAGTTTCAGTTGATGGATGCTGGGAATAAGCTCTTTCATCTCCCTTCTTCATGTTCAGACATCTTTGACTTAAAATGATAAAGCTCTGTCTCGAGATCATGTTGGAAATTTGGACAAGATTCTTGAGTATTATATATATTCAAAAGGGATGAAGCAATTCAAATGGAGAAATTTCTATCTAAGTTCTTTCAATTTCAATTTCAGTTCACTACGTTTGTTCATCACTTGCATGTCTTGCTGAGAGATGACTTGACTTCTTAAAGCAATCACAGGGAATATAATATCAGGCTTCAAGCATCCAAGATACACAGCACCATTACCTCTTATAATTCCTCCATCCAAGGAAATTGCACCATCTTTTACGCAATACTTGGAAAACGAGCAAGGTACTGCTAGTGTTAAAGACAAAGAAAGTGGCTGAATGTGATTCACATATGGCAAATGAGTTCAACAGAAAGATAGTTAATCTTGCAGAACAGAGGAAAGCTCAGATCAAGAGTCTCACTATGTAGTGTTTGCAAGATTTTCACAATCCTCATTTAATTCAGAAGAAACTTGTTGATTTAGGATAAATCACAAGTTTAGGGGAGGATTGTTGAGAATTAAATGTTCTGAGGATTAGTACTGCTGGTTCATAAAGGAAAATACTCTAAGTGTCGATACTACTGCTAGTGTATTCAATACTACTGCGAGTGTTGGAGATACTACTGCTGGAAGATACTGCTGCGAGAGTAGAAGATACTACTGCTGAGTGGATAACTATCGCGTACTCTACTGCTGAGTAGATAAGTATGAAAAAAATATTTGTGTATAAAAGTCAAATATATATGGTAAACAATATCTTAGATATGTGTTCAGTCAACAAGTTGTAAACACAGAACATGTTGTATCTTAGCTACTGACACACACAAGCTAGCAAGTAGTCGAATACTCAAGTGTGCATGTGCTTAGATATTACATATATAGAGAGTTAGTTATAAGTTAGAAATAGACTGAGTTGATATAATACAATAGAAAATAGTTTTCTTTGTAATAGAGATTCAAGGTTTTGTAACCCTAGTGATAGTGAAGATCACACGTATTATTCTCAATAATATTGAATCGTTTGATGTTATACTTTATGTGTTCATTATCAAATAACAAACATTATTGTTCCATTTCCAATAACCAATATCCTTCTAAGTGTGGTTAAGTAGATTCCGCATACTTAATCATATTTACTCAAAGTATCATATACACACGTTACAAAGGACTAACATCCTCATAGTGTATTTAAAACAATTCTCACAAATGATAAAGGGTTGTTTTGATCCTCTCAGAACCAAACTTGTCCCACTTGAGGAGTTTTGGGTGTTTATGTTTTGCTGCAATTTTAATGGATCTGATAAATTTTCTTCTAAATCTGAAAAATGTGTCTTAATTTGTTATGCTAGTGGTAAAAAGGCATACAAGTTGTTGAGTCTTGAAAATAGGTCTGTTTTATATTCCATAGATGTCAAGTTTTATGAAACTGTTTTTCCTTTTAAAATGAGTCAAAATTTGCCTTCTGAGTCTAAGTCTGAAATAACAACCTTAAAGTTTTTTGATTATTTTGAAAATGAGTCTAAAAATTCATCTGAAACTCCTGTCCCTAATCCCAATGATGATTTTCATGAAGGAAATACATCTGTTGGTAGAGAAGGTAGAGAACATCAACCAGATGGGGTTGTGGATACTTCTGGTTTGGATAATTTAGAACAGACACAGTATCCTGTTTTTGACAGTATTCCACAACAACCTGGACATGGTGTCACCTCTGCAACTCCTTTAGATGACAACTATAATTGTGAGGGAGACTTTGATCCTGATTTTGAGGTTCATGTTTTTCAAAATGTGTCTGGTAATGAAACAGAGGAAGGGAGTCATAGGAGGTCTAATGTAAAACCCGAAAACCTTCTAAGTTGCCTGTCAAGTTGAATGATTATGTGTTAGATTCTAAGGTTAGATATGGTCTTAATAAATATGCTAATCATTGCTTGTAAAGTGCTGAGAATTGTTGTTTTGTCTCAAATTTAAACAAAACTGCTGAGCCTACTTCTTATGATGAGGCTAGTAAAGATGTTAATTGGTTAAATGCTATGAATGAGGAAATGCATGCATTACATGAGAATGATACTTGGGAGGAAGTAGAGTTACCCTTTGGTAGAACACCAATTGGTAGCAAATGGGTTTTGAAAATCAAGTATAAGTCTACAGGGGAAGTGGAAAGGTATAAGGCTAGACTAGTAGCTAAAGGTTTTGGTCAATAGGAAGGGATTGATTATGAGGAAACCTTTGGTCCTGTGGTTAAAATGAGCACTGTAAGGTGTTTATTAAGTCTTGCTATTCAAAAAGATTGAAAATTTTTCGAAATGGATGTTAATAATGCATTTTTATATGGGGATCTTAAGGAGGAAGTGTATATGCTTCCTCCACCTGGGTATTTCAAAGAGGGTAGTAACAAAGCTTGTAAGCTAAAAAAGTCTTTATATGGGCTTAAACAAGCTCCTAGACAGTGGAATCAAAAACTGACTGAGGCTTTGTTTAAGGTTGGCTTTGAGCAATCTAAAAATGATCACTCATTGTTTATCAAGAAGAAGAATAATATTGTTTTATTCTTGTTAGTCTATGTTGATGATCTTTTTATTACTAGTAATTGTGAAAAAGAAGTTGAGCAGTTTAAAAAGTTTTTAAAGAACAAGCTTAAGATTAAAGGCTTGGGTGAATTGAAATACTTTCTTGGAATAGAGGTCTTAAAAACTAAGAATGGTCTATGTTTGAATCAAAGAAAGTATTTTCTTGAGTTGTTGCATGATTTTGGATTGCTTGCATGTAGGCCTGTGTTAACTCCTTTGCCTGAGAACATTGTTTTAGCTCATAAAGAAACTGATGATGATAAGTATTTGAAAAACTTTAATGCTTGTTGGGTTTTAAAGGTTATTGTTGTTGACATTGTTAATACTGCTCAGGGATTATTAATACTGCTCAAGGATTACAAAGGATATATACTAAGTTATTAATGCTGCTGGTTATGGAGTTAATGCTGCTTGTACAAGATTAGTGTTGCTACAAGGTTAATACTTCTAGAACACATAGTTAGTATTGCTATTACATTGTTAGTGTTGCTAGTGCATTAAAGTCGGTTATTATGTATAGTATGTTTAAGATAAGTATAGAAAAGATTCTATAGAGATTTATCTTGTGTAGAAAGTTTTGTAAGCCGACTAGGACTCCTTAGTCTATAAAAGGAGGACTTAGGGCATAGATGAATAGTTAGTCATACGGCTTAAGATATAGTTTTACGATTTACTTCAAGGTTTTGTAACCCTAATACTCAGAGAGTATTCGTATTATTAATAATATTGAAGTGTTTAGTGTGATATTCATTGTTCTTCTTAAGATCAAATACAAGATTCCGCATTGTGTTTGATAAACCACAAGACAGTTTCTATACCTAGTTATGTTAGATTTATCTAGCATAGCTAAATCTTTACAAGCTAAAGAATTCGATCAAGTGCTCAACTGGGATCAACAAGTGGTATCAGAGCTTATGATCTAGAGACTGTGAATCAAGAAGAACCTGTAGGATCGTTTATAGCTCAAGAAAAGACATGGAATCAGAATCTACTCACATGATCACTGCATCAAAGGTCCCCATGCTCAAGCCTGGAGAATATGAGCTATGGAGGATGAGGATAGAATAGTACATCCAGATGGTTGATAACTCTATGTGGGAGGTCATAGAGAATGGTAATCAACTACCTGAGACTGAAACTTCTGCTGAAGGTGTTATCACTATAATGCCTATCAAGACTGCTGAAGACAAGGCTCAAAGAAGGCTTGAAGTAAAGGCCAGAAGTACTCTTATGATGGGAATTCCTAATGATCATCAGCTAACCTTCAACCACATCAAGGATGCTAAACAATTGCTAAAGGCAATTGAGACAAGATTTGGAGGGAATGCTGCAACCAAGAAGACAAGGAAGAACCTCCTGAAGCAACATTATGAAAACTTTGCTGCTTTAAGTTTTGATAATCTTGATCAAACCTTTGACAGGATTCAGAAACTCATTAGTCAATTGGCACTTGTTGAAGTCTCAATTTCTCTAGAAGATGTCAATCAAAAGTTTTTGAGAAGCTTATCACCAGAGTGGCACACACATACTGTGGTATGGAGAAACAAGGATGATCTGGATACTATGAGTTTGGATGATCTGTACAACAATCTTAAAGTTTATGAATCTGAAGTTAAAGGGTCATCTAGTTCATCAACAAGCACACAAAACCTAGCTTTTGTGTCCTCCTCCAATAACAGTCCTAGCAATCTTAATAAAGTAGTTAATGTTGCTCATAGAGTTAGTACTACTGGCACTCAAGTTAATGCTGCAGGGTCTACAACTCTTGATAACTTTAGTGATGATGTTATCTATGCTTTCTTGGCTGGTGCATCTACTAGTTCTTAAATAATGCATGAAGATTTGGAGCAAATCCATCCATATGATCTTGAAGAGATGGACTTGAAGTGGTAGATGGCTATGTTAACTGTGAGGGCAAGAAGATTTTTGAGCAGGACTGGAAAGAATCTCAAGATTATTGGGAAGGGTACATTGGGTTTTGAAAAATCCAAGATTGAATGCTATAACTGTCACAGGAAGGGTCACTTTGCTAGAGAGTGCAGGGCACCAAGGAACCAAGACAACAAGAGTAATGAAGTTTCAAGGAGAGTTGTACCTGTGGAAACTACAAATTCTACAGCTTTAGTGTCTCAATGTGATGGTCTTGGAGCTTATGACTGGAGTGATCAAGCAGTTGAAGGACCTAACTTTGCTCTTATGGCCTACTCTTCTGCATCAAGTTCTGATTCTGAGGTATCTAATAGTTCTAGTTCTTCATTTAAGTCTGGTTTAGATACTGTTGAAGAACTTAAGGCTACGAATGACAAGCTATTGGAAGAGGTAAAAATGTTTAAATTGGACAATTTAGGCTATAAGGTAGGTCTAAAATCTGTTGAGGAAAGACTTGACTTTTTCAAACAAAATGAGTTAGAATATGTAGGAAAAGTGAATGTTCTTGAAAGTAAGCTTTTTGTCAAAGAAAATGAAGTTAATGTACTTTCTAAAAGATTAGAAAAGGCAGAAAAAGAAAAGGATGCAGCTTATAAGGAATTAGAAAAACATCAGGTTAAGGTCAATAAGCTTGAGTTTGCATCTGAAAGTGTTAACAAGACAATTGAGTGTCAGTTAATGAGGAGAGGTAGTGGCATAGGTTATCATGAAGTTCCTCCTTCAATAAAAGGCAAGTATGTACCTCCTATTCCAGAATTGTCTTGTCTGAGTGAGTCACATGTTAAGTCTTTAGAAGAAAGTAGTGAATCTAATGAGGACAAACCTAAGACTGAAACAAAGTATTCTAATGCACCTACTATTGAGGATTGGGTGTCTGATGATGATGAGGAACAGGAAAAGGATAAACCTATGGTTGAGAGTGTACCAGTCAAACCTAGAGTAGAACAACTTAAATTTGTCAAACCTAGTTTTGGTAATAAGGTGTCTAAGAAATTTGTTAAGTACACTGAGAAACCTAGGCAGATCCCAAACAGGCCTAGAGGTAACCAAAGAAGTTGGAATGGTATGATATCTTAAAGGTTAGGAAGTGACTTTGAGATGATCAATAAGGCTTGTCATCACTATGGTAGTTTTGAACACTTACAAGAAAATTGTTATTTGTAAGAACTTATGTACGCCATCATCAAATAAGCTCTTGGACCGTTTTGGACTCTAGGTTGTTTAGACCTTGATCTAGGATAAACAATAATCACAATAATAATGATCAAAACAAGATGCACAGCGGAATAACAAAAGATTCATTATTATTATCAAGGTTCTTCGTCATCATCTCTAATAACTACTAACAACACAAAACCTAGGCATCCGTTGTAGGAACTCAATGCCTAGACACAACCTACACTTTATTAGACGTCTACATCTTTACACACACACACAATTATGAGCACCTCTAACCCTCTTTATATAATAGAGGATTAGGGTTACAAAGGATAATTACTAAAAATATAAAAGATCTTCTGTAATCTTTTCCTTTTGTGAAGTTTCATCCTTTGTCTCCATAAGTCCCTCATCTTTCATTGTTTTGTCTTATCAACTCAAATATAATTCCCAACAATCTTCCCCTAGTTGATAATGACAAAACCAAGTAAGCACAAACTTCCCCTGAAGTTAATATGTATGAAAGATAAACGAACTTCCCCTTAAGCCATGCATATCACCAAGGATCTTCAAATTGCAATCTTCAAAATATTCTTCCCCTTTTTGTCATGATCAATAGGGGACTAAAATATGCAACTTTGATCTTCATAACCACGAGCTAGTACCATATATCCAACTTAGTCTTCCAATGTCTTGAATCGCCCTCCATTAATGAACACCAAAACGCTTTCTTTTATAAATGAATCCAAGACAGAAAAATCCCAAATCTTTAGTAAAAATACCAACTAGCAATCATAAAAACCTTCACCTCGATGTAGCACATAAATGGTTACACATTTGAACAATAAGCTTCCTCTGAAACCCATATGTTAACCATTTGAAAGAACTTGTCGAATAACTAACCAACAATAATAACGAATACCATGTTGTACCATCCATGAATGAGCATCCTAATTCCGCATTAGGTTTGAAAGATAACAACAATAATATACGATATCAAGCTGTAGTAAACAATGTAAACAGTTCTTTGAATAACCAGTAGAAACCATGTAAAAGTATCCATTGTAATCTTCCCCTGAACATGATAACTACCTTTACCAATCATCAATCATCATCAAAGTTCAAACAGTAAGTGTAACAAGAACGTATATTTTAAACTTTGAAATCAAACCAAACTCATGTGTGTGTGAACTTCCCATGTGTGTGTGATCACCATACAAATCCATACTTACTTCCCCTCATTACTCGTAACTCAAGCATGTATATCGAACCAAACACTACTAGCAGCAGTATCAACGAAGCTTAGCAGCAGAAACTTAACGCTAGCAGTAGTATCAATGAAAAACGAGCAATAGCAATTATGAAAAGCAATGAGAATTCAAAATTAAGCTTTAGCAGTTAAGACTGTTGAAGGTAACAGTTAGGACTGTTGAAGATGGAAGTTAAGACTGCTGAAGAGTTTTGAAGACATGAGCAGTTAAGACTGCTGAATGAAGAAGTTTGTACGGTTTATGATTTATGTAATAGATAATTATGGAAAATATATTGTGTATATCGTATAAGATTAGAATGATAGTTATCTTGTAAAGGAATCCTTGGTCTATAAAAGGATTGCCTAGGTTAAGGTTTAGATATAACAATACGATAAGAGTTCATACGTAATATAGAGATTCAAGGTTGTAAACCCTAGTGATAGGAGATCACTCGTATTATTATTCTAATAATATTGAATCGTTGAAGGTTATCATTCTGTGTTCATTCATTGTTTTATTCAAATCATACAAAACACATAACGTCTTCTAAGTGCTAGCTAGTGAATTCCGCGTGCTAGACTACGCATAATTCTTAGTATCACATCTAACACAAGGAGTGTGTGTAGATCCGGTCAAGTGGTATCAGAGCCAGGTTTTTGATACTTAGATTTAGAAGATCCGAGAAGAACAAAGATGGACATGGAAACAACACCATCCACAACCAACATTGCTGCTAAGCTTCCTATGCTTAAACCTAATGAGTTCGACATGTGGAGACTTCGTATTGAGCAGTTTTTCCAAGTGCAAGACTATGCATGTGGGAGATCATTGAAGATGGAAACTCCTTTACACCTGTAACAACAACAACTGTTGTTGATGGTAAATCTGAGAGTACAGTGCAGACAAAGCCAACCACCAATGAAGAGAAGGCAAGATACAAGAATGATGTTAAGGCTAGAAGTTTGCTTCTGATGACTATTCCCAATGATCAGTTGCTGAATTTTAGTAAGTTCAAGTGTGCTGAAATCTTTTTGAAGCATTTTTGCAAGATATGGTGGGAATGAAGCCACAAGAAAACCCATAAGCCTTCTCAAGCATCGTTTGAGAATTTTACTGCAACAGCATGAGTCGTGATCATATGTTCAAAAGGCTTCAAAAGTGGTGAGTCAATTGGCTGTTCTAGGAATTGAGAGCTCGGAAGATCTTAACTCCAATTTCTCATGAGGAGTCTACCTGCTGAAGGGGCTATGAAATGTGGTAGTATGGAAACAAGCTGTATAGATTCATGAGCTAATGGTCTCATAGCTAACTTCAAGAGTAGTGAACAGGATAGAAGTCTGCTGGATCAAGTTCAAGCTTAAGCCAGGCAATTTGGGCTTTGTATCAACTCGTCATCAAGTCACGAGAAGATGCAAGTTGGGAGCAGTTGGTACTGGGTAGTCAACCTTGTACTGCTAGCACTCAGATTAGTACTAATGAATTTGATATGATACTTATTGTGCATTTCTTGCTATGCACAATGGAGTATGTTGACTTCATTCAGACTTCAAGAGATTGTGAAGATGAATTGAGAGATGGATATTAGTGGCAGCTCTCTTCAGCTATTTGAAGCTAGGAGATTTTTGAAGAAGATGAAGAAGATTGTCATAAACAGTAATGATGTTGCAGGTATGACAAGTCAAATTGAGTGTTCAATGCCACAAGAAAGGTCATTATTCAAGGAGTGCAATTTCAGCACAGGATGAAAAACAGAGGTTATGGTAACAAATCAAGAGTTTGGAGGTTATGATTCAAGCTCGAAAGCCATGGTTGCCCTTGATGGATTTGGATTTGATGGAGCTATATTGCAGAGGAGGAAGCAGAAGTACATATACAGGTTGCTTCATAGCATTTCTGACTCTGAGGTACAATTTCAATTTCTAAATCTTGTGAAGCTTTAAAAGATCTAGAAACACTAAAACAATATGAGAATCAGATAAAGAATTAGTTGAAACTGCTTTTAGCTTAGCAAATCATAAGAGACTTTAGCTATGTTGAAAAAAAATTTCATTATCAAAAATGAGTCTAAGTTTTCTGATATATGATTATGTTTAAAAGAGACTATGTTTAGAGAAAATGAGATCACTGTTTAACATGAGCTAGAACAGGTTTAAGAAACTAAGGAGACATCAGAAGTTAGACACACTTGAATACACATCAAACGGTTCAAAAGATAATTGTGATCAGATTCTAATAAAGCTACTCAGGCCTAGGATAATTCATTCCACCTCTTATTAGATTATTCAATACCAAGAGGTGTAGATTAGATTACCAGGACTACTGAATTTCAATTACCTGTGCTTAACTATGGTCCTCAACCCAGAAAGGATGTAGTTGTAAAACTTGTTTGAAAGCAAGTGATAAATCACTATTAGGACAAGGATCTTCTGATAGGTCCCCACCTAAGGACTCAGATGCTAACATTGAGAATGGACTTCTGATGATGAGGAATGATCAGGATGTGGTTAAGCCTGTTAGTGTAAGTGGAGGAACCAAAGTTCCAAAGATGGTTAAACCTGAGACTGTTAGGCCTAGATCAAATGCCAAACCTTTTAGACCAACAGTTAGGTATGCAGAAATGTATAGAACCACAAACAAGCCAAGAGGTAACCAAAGGAATTGGAATGACCTCAAATCTCACCAATTAGGAAAGGATTTTGTTTGCTATAGGAAAGCTTGTTACTCTTGTGGTAGCTTTGACCATCTTGCAGATTATTGTGATAAATGGGTATCTGGATATACAAATCATAGGTTGAGCATAGCAAGACCTCAATCTTTTCTTAGGAATGATAAGATGATACCTAGATCAGTTCTTTTAAGGTCTGGACCTAAAGCAGTTCAAACTGCTAGACCAACAGTTCAGACTGTCAGACCTATGAAACCAATTCACCCAAGGCCAACAGTTCAAGGTGCAAAAATGTTTTCCAAATCAGCACCAAAAACTGTCAATAGACCCTTTCATCACAAAGCAGTTGTGAAAAATCAAGTTTGGAAACCTAAGGTAACAACTACCAAGCCAGCAGTTCCAACTGCTAGCAGGGTAATTGGTACTGGTGTGAATAAAAACACTGCTAAGGGAAACATGGGTAATTGAGTGAATGCTTCAGCATGTTGGGTATGGAGACCAACTAAACCCAATGATGCTAAGACTGTTTTGAAAAGAATGAATTATGTTGATGCTAGAGGAAAGCCTAAGTCTTTTTTGGCTTGGGTTCCACAAGGAAATTAACTTTTCTTGTTATATGCATTGTTAGTCATATGCTTGTATCTTGTTTCTTTGTTTTTGGACTAACAATTGCAGAATTGGAGAGAAAACACCAAGGGATTATGAATGCTTGATTTTTTGGACTAAATGGTGTTCTGGAGATTAGTATGTGATCTTTGCATACAACAAATGGTATTGGTTCACCATGTCTTATCCACATAAGAACCAACTAGTCCAGAGCAAACGGTTTCTGGTAAAGACTAATCGAATCCGTTGATGGTTGACAATTTACCAAAAATTGTATGGTTATCAGCTCACCATATCTAAATGTGAAGAGTTGGCTAGTCCAAAGCAAACGGCTATTGGTAAAGACATATCAAATCCTTGATAGCTGATAGTTTGCTAAAAACTATGTTTGAGCCATGGTATTTTAAAATTTTATTTCAAACAATTCGTACGGCTCAACAAAATTTTTGCAACAGTTGGTACGGTTAGTACAAAGTTGGGACGGCTCAACTAGCCATTGTAAAAAATCTGTCAGTAATTAATTTTCTAGCCGTTGGGGTAAAACAGTTATTCTCAAGATACTTATAGGGATTTTTATATACGATAATTATCTTTTTACCATAAATTCATTTATTCTCTTTCTAAAGATAATTTATCTCATACGCATATTTCGCAAAACCCTAAACAGTACCAATAAACCCCAAGCGACTGCATAAACTTTAATTCCAATTTACAAGATCATTGTATTGCTAAAATCTTTCATTTTTCATCATAAGAATGGCTGGATTGGATTTTGTTAAGCGTCACAACCAGGTTGCGTTTTTAGAGAAAACAAAGCAAGGAGATGGGCCGAAGTTTTATGAGATTGTGGATTTTCTCAATCACTCTCACATAAGGTATGCTCTAACTGTTTCTCCTACTCTTTATGTTTCACACATCACACAGTTCTGGCAGAATTCTCTGTCTTGACAAGTGATGACGGAGACTTAAAATTCATACTTGAAGCTTGATGGCATTACAATTTGTTTTACACTATCTTAGGGATCTAAAGGTTGAAATCGCTCAGATGTACCTACTATGTAATACTAAAGTTTGTGGACAATTACAATGGGGATTAATCATCTACTAATTGATTAAAAGATGTTCTTTAGGGATTGAAAACCTTCTATTTTTAGTCTAAAGGGGCTAGGGAAGATTCTAATTTGCTATTGTTCTATTTTTTACAAGCAAGTTTAACTTCAGAGTTTTGAGGTATGAACAAATTGTTGACAGTAACAACAAATTTTAACTACAATTGCAAATAAATTTTAAATAAAAAGACATAATGCTTGGCAAACTATACTGAAACTGTGTTATGCTAGTTTCCTTACATCCAATTTTTAAGATTATTGTTGGCTGTACTTATTTGAAGGGTGACCAGGTTGTTTCCTTAATCCAAACTGAGTGGGTGAGGTTCACGTTCCAACTTATACCCTACATATCCACTCCTATGAACACCGCTACAAACGCATCCTAATGGGAGGTACTAAATCGCTAGCATTAAATAGTAGACCATAAAACCTTAGTACCAATGGTTCATCTTCTCTAGCAGTATACAGCAAAGTTATACCTTAAATGGAAATTAGGCCTTTTTACTTAGAGCCAAGTTGACACTTGGATGAAGGAATTAAAGAAACACAATGAGAATCAAAGCTCGAGATTTCCCAAAGATCTATACCAACAACAAAAATAATGAAGCTTAAACAGTTATAAAAGAAAACAAGAGTATATTATAACTGATGAATATGATTAGATGTTAATTGATTAAAATTCTTCAAAACAGGGAGGAATTTGGTAAAATAAAAATCGGCCAGGAGATAAGAAGGTTTCTAACAAGAAATTTGACATATATGATTCAGTTTGGTTATATCAAGAAAACAGATAGACGGCGTCACCCTTTGGTTCGTGACGCCGTCACCTCACCGCGGTTAGGGTTTCTTGATGGCCTTCTTGACGCCGTCCCCCTTTAATCTTCCAAAATCCTCTCTGGCTTATCAAGGCTTGACGACCTTCTTGACGCCGTCCCCCTTTAATCTTCCAAAATCCTCTCTGGCTTATAAAGGGTTGACGGCGTCACATTGGGTCTTGACGCCGTCACAGGTACTTTCCAGCAGATTTTAGAGACTTTGTCGTTTTCTTCACTTTTATGCTCCAAAAACGTTCAAAATGCTTCCTTTTCCAGATTTCTTCTCCAAAGTACCTAAAATGACAAAGGAACGATTTAGGGCAATATTTGATCAAATAAATACGATTTAGGGCTTAAATGACCCCCTAAAAGCGGTACACTTTTCGCTTCATCAAATACCCTTACACTTGAGATTTGCTTGTCCTCAAGCAAATGCGCTTTTATTCTAATCAAAATACAAGTTAGGGGTCATTTAACGCTAATATAAAAGTAATTACAACAAATAGTCATTCCACTTTAATCATAATAAGCACGGAGATTACAAACTAGCACCTCACAAGTAGTGTTTAGCTACTCACATCTCTCAGGTGTCATAAAAGTATATCTCATAAATGAAAATGGATAATATCTCTCACTACCTGTCATAGCAAATAGATTGCCATAGGTTTGAGAAAGGATCAAAAACCTCCTCCACTAGGCGTAAGCACCAAAGATAAACTATCAAAGAAGGCTTTTAAACGGGTTATAACGTTAGGTGTAGGGATATGATAAACACGGTTTTGTTGGATAAGGGATATTTTACTGGTGGCGAGTTAAATATCTTGATTAATTACATGTACAATATGGCGTTGCTAAGCTAAGACTAGACTCGACTTAAGCTAATGAAAGAAATAACAAAAAGATAAAATAAACATAAAATGAAACGGGATGGTAGTCCGTATGTTTTTTTTTTCTTTTTTTTTTCTCATTTTTTTGTATTTTTTTTTTTTTTTTCGATTTTTTTTTTCATACGCTCTTGCCCTACCATCCAAAATAATACATCGTAGGGGCGTCGCATTCCCCTGACACTTGAACTTTTACATAACTTTACAATTAACTATTCTAATGACTCGAATTAAGATAATCGAAACACTTGGAGTACTTTTAAAATATTTAGCACATATGGGGGTAATAATGTTGTTCTTCCCCATTACTCCATTACACTAGTACTTTACCCAAGAGTCCTAATCGTCCCAAAACAATATGTACAAGGATATGACTCGACTTAGCAACCATGTAATCAATTAGATAATTAACTTGGGGTTTAAACAAATGTTGTCACAATAATGCACTAAAAATGAGTGCATACAAGGTAGGCTAAGGCGATTTGGGTGTACATTTAAGTGGGGTGTAAACAAATTCTTACTTTAAGTAAAATGCTTAAAGTTAAAAATGAAAAGATAGGCTCTGAGGGGTGTACTAGGGGTATCGTGTACTAAAATGAGTACAACGCAAAGGGTGTGGGAGAATTACTTGACCAATGTAGCCAATGTAATTATAACAAAAACACAGGTGTAAAACAATGGGTTAATCCTAATGCCTCTTATCATGTAGTAAATCTAACTACACGAATGTAGTCTCACTTGTGGCCTCGGAATGGTCCTAACGCAAGTTCTAGAATCTAAGTGCTACCGGTAACACACATCATAGCATAAATGCTTTTCCTACCAATTCTAGGGGCGAACCTCACATATTTGGGGGTGGAAAAATTTTTTAGTGGTACAGTTTTGTGCTAGTCATATAACTCCTATCCATGAGACGCTCATTAAGACCAAAGTTTCACTCCTATATGTTGCAAAAAATTTTAAATTTGGCACTAAAATTGCCCTAACAGGTATTTCTCTCAGTTTTATTACACATCTACCATCAAAACAAACAAAAATCAAGTGCAATTGTATTCTCTAAAGTATCGTATTTTACCCCCCCTTACACTTAAGATGAACATTGTCCCCAATGTTCAAAAACAAGATGTAAAAGTAAATAAGGTAAAAGAATGAAATCAAATACTCCCCTGATTCGTTTGGTGGATAAAGAGGTAACATGGTTAGATCTTCTTCCAAGGTAATGTTGAAGCTCCAAGACTAAAGCATCGCCAAAAGCTAGATTCCACATACATCTCCTTGTCCAAAATAACCTGTTAAACCTGAGAAAACAAACACGAAAACCTGCATAACATCGGCGGGATAAATCTATATAAGGATATAATGCTTGTGGAATGATTATTTTGCAGATTCCTGGAGTTTATAAGTTAGAGATTTAATAAAAACTTTTTATGATTCCGGTAGAAAAAACAAAACTTTCAAAAATTTCAGAAAATTAAAACCTGACGCCGTTAGGTTGTAAGGCCTGACGCCGTCAGAAATGATCTGACAGAATTCTCATGTTAAGTTTCCGGAAAATTTCTGGAAAAACCTATACCTTACTTCCTGGAATTCCTGCAAAATATCATTATGACTCGATACAAGCATTTGACTCAAACAAATACTAATATGTATGTTAATTTAATATTGTTATGATTCATGTTCATTTGTTCTAATAAACCGATTTGGATTTCCCTTACACTTAACTTTTGCAAAATACCTTTATATGTAGTTAAGACGAAGTTAAAAACAAGATAAAGCATTTTCACAATTTAGTTTCGAACATGAATCAATAATAATAAAAATTAAACATACATACGAAAGCAAATAAAATCAAACAAACAAATAAATAAACACACAAAGCAAATAAATAAAGCTCGGGTTGCCTCCCAAGAAGCGCTTGTTTTTGTTCGAGTCATGAGCCTGACTCTACCTTATTTAACGGATAAAGGAGAGGTTTTTCCTATACTTAGGATTAAGTGCGGGTGATAGTAGCGATACACACCATCTTGGTGGAAGTATGCCGCATGAGGAAAGAGTGGTGGATGAATTATATACTCAAAGGGGTGTGCTCCTTTCATCATAACCTTACCTAGTTCACTTTGGTCAATGGGTGAATTAAAGTTTTCTCCTAAAAAGGGATCATCTTCTATCAACTTCGAGAGATTCCTAGTTGGGAATCCATCTTGACCTAATAAACCCGGTTTAAACCCATAATGTTTCTTGTGATCAATCATGAATGGGTGATGTAAGTATGTAAGGTCATGGTTCACTCCTATATTAGCTTCCACTCCACATGGCCTAGAGTCTACTACCTTAATCTTAACATTACCCGGACTATATGGTTTGATGGGTGGATCGGGACCTTTTTTAATTCCTAAATTCACATCTAAAGATCGAAGATTAGGTAACGGTTTTGGTTGAGGCTCCGGTTCATCAAAAATAGGAAATCCCCTAGAACTAAGAGTAAGGTCATCACTAAAAGTGTTCAAACCTATATCCTCTAGTTGTGCTTGGTCCAAGGGTTCTACCTCCATCGGGATTCCTAAAGTCTCTTCTACTTCTTCCGGGTAAGTCACGGGCGGTGTGTGTGCCTCAAACAATGCTTGGACTTGTGGGGTACTTGGTGGGCTTGGGGTTTCTACTATATCCTCCATCACATCAAGATTACCTATGTGTTCATCATGTATTATGGTAGTGCCTAACCATGACATGCACTTAGGTGGCTCAACTCTACCCTCATGTGTGTCGTATGTTTTGGTGAAATCTATCCCACTCATGCAACTAGGTAGTTCAACACTAACCATCTCAGAATCTTGGTTTGACTCTAAGTCCATGTTCTTAGAAACTAGGTCTTTTTGCTCATACAAATCCACTAATTCGTTCCACTTATGGGTCATGGTTTAGGAAGCTTTCCTCAAAATTCATCCAAAGGGTCTTACTAAAAGGAATTGATCCTGATAATGATCATCTAATAGAAATCACACATGCATAGAATTCATTAAACCCATCTAACTTTACCCCCAACTCCTCTTGGAAATCACTAAGAGCACACAAAAATTCATTGGAATGATAGGAAGCAAATCTATTAGTGAAATATAGTTGTTCCTCTATTGTCAATGATCTAAATGGAGTTTCATCCGCCATAGTGACAAATGAAAATGGTTTTACAAACAAAGGGCACAAAGAAAAAGATAGACTACAAGAAAGTTAATAAAAAGAAAATAAAAATCTCACTAAGATAGGAATCTAATGAGTAGACCTAATAAAATAAAAATTCAACCTAAACAATAACTATTCCCCGGCAGCGGCGCCAAAAACTTGATGCGCGGTTTTGCGACCTTACAACAGGTTTTACCTCTCGAGGGATCTCAAGAGGCTTGCAATCCCCACCAGGCAGTGTACCTGACCGATGTAGTATAGTGTAGTGGCAAGTACGGGGGATTGATCATTCTCTAGGGGAATAGTGTCGTTAGGATTGAAAAACTACTCTAATAGGTCTAAGGGTGAGGGAAGATTCTTTTTGTATTTTTATATTTTTATGAAAGCAAGTAAAATCTCGGGTTTGAAGGAGTGGGCGGAATTAGTTGCTAGTCAACTAACCCAAATAACTACAATTGCAAATAAAATAAAATAACTGAAAAAGAAAAGGTTGTGGAACTTATATGGAGAGAAATGTGTTTACTTAGATTTCCTTACTCCCTAACTATCTTTTACCGGTTGATTAGTGTGTATTAATTGCGTGGATGACGGTGTATTCCTTAATACCAATCGTGGGGTGGTTGTACGTACTTCCCCAACTCTATAAGCTCCTACTTCACTCCTATGTCGAGCCGGCTAAGAAGCTCCTAACATGGGATCACTAGAATTCGCTCATGCATTAAATACAACCATAAAAACCTTAGTACGCATTGGTTCATGTTTCTTAAGACGTTCAAGCAAGTTACCGTATGGGAGGTTAGCCAGTTTTCTTAAGCCTAACATCGATAAACAATCATCCAATACAATTAATAACACACCAACAACCAATAATCAATAGTTATGTTTCATTAGATCTAAGCAAACACAAGATAAATCTAGCCTAACATGTTAATTAAAAGACAAGAACAAGATATAATCAAACAACACATAGACATATTGAATGATTAATTGATTACTTATCTTTAATTAAACATGGGAGATCCAAGGGTATAAAACCCTTAAAAATGGCAGAAAAATCGTCTAGGGTTTCTCCTCACAAAGTTGCACACTAATGACTAAAAATTATGAAAGTATATATAGGAAAACAGATCTGACGGCGTCACCCTTTGGGTCGTGACGCCGTCACCTCGCCGCGGTTAGGGTTTCTTGATGGCCTTCTTGACGCCGTCCCCCTTTAATCTTCCAAAATCCTCTCTGGCTTATCAAGGCTTGACGACCTTCTTGACGCCGTCCCCCTTTAATCTTCCAAAATCCTCTCTGGCTTATCAAGGGTTGACGGCGTCACATTGGGTCTTGACGCCGTCACATGTACTTTCCAGCAGATTTTAGAGACTTTGTCGTTTTCTTCACTTTTATGCTCCAAAAACGTCCAAAATGCTTCCTTTTCCAGATTTCTTCTCCAAAGTACCTAAAATGACAAAAGGAACGATTTAGGGCAATATTTGATCAAATAAATACGATTTAGGGCTTAAATGACCCCCTAAAAGCGGTACACTTTTCGCTTCATCAATACTGAAGTTGATGGCATTAAATTTGTTGTTACCGAGTCTATACTTAGGAGACATCTTAAATTAAATGACTCAGATGGTATCCACACTATGCTAAATACTGAAATTTGGGAAGAACTTACAAAAATGGGGTATAATACATCTGAACATAAATTGACTTTTCAAAAAGGATGTTTTTCACCTCATGGAGATTTTTGATACATACCCTTCTCTGTTGTTTAAGTCCTAAAAGGACTGCTTGAGAGCAGTTCAGTAGCAATATTGCTATTGCTCTCATTTGCTTGTCTACAAATAGAGTTTTTAACTTTTTAAAATATATTTTTGAGGGTATGGCATCAAATGTTGACAGTGAAACAAAGTTTTTAATGTATCCCAGGTTTGTTCAAACAATTTTAAATAAAAAGACATACCTGCTTACAAAACCAACTGAAACTTTTGCTACGCCTAGTCTACAATCAAAGGTTTTTCAAAATATGGCTATGACTAGTAGGCTTTTTGAAGGGGAACCAGTTCCATTGTTTCCTCAAATGCTTCAAACTGAGTTGGGTGAAGGTTCAGCAGTTCCAACTGATCCCCATCACACATCCACTCAAGACTTTGAAACAACCCAACAACCACCCATCACTTATAGGAGAAGGTCTAAACCTAGTCTAACTAGGGTTGTGACTAGATCCTTGCCCAAAGATTCACCTCTCCTAGCAGGTAATACAGCTAGAAGTGATGAGGGTAGCTCTTCACAAACTGAATTGAGGGCTTTATGTACCAAGTTAGTAGCCAAGGTTGACACTTTGGAGAAGGAGTTAAAGAAAACCAAGGAGGAATTCAAAGCTCACAAGGAGAATTTTGCCAAAGTCTATACCAAGCTAACAAAAAGGGTGAAGAAGCTTGAAGATCAGTTAAAGAAGAAAAGGGCAAGAGTGATATTGGATGATTCTGATGATGATGATTCAGATGGTTCAGTCGGGGATGATGAAATTTCTTCCAAACAGGGGAGGAAATTTGGTAAAGATAAGGATAGATCAGGTTCTCAGGGGAGGTATGAAGAAGGTTCTGAACAAGATGAAGGTTTTAATATTGGTTCAGGTTCTGGTTATGTTCAAGAAGAAACAGCTGAGACACATCAAGCAGTTCCAAATGAAGAAGCAGTTCAGACTGCTGAGACAGAGCAAGAAACAGTTCAAACTGCTAAGACAGAGCATCAAGCAGTTCCAACTGATGAAACTTCAGCTGAACAAGTTTATGAAAGGAGAAGAGCAGATAAAGGGAAGAAGCCTATGACATCTGAAGAAGTGGCTACTGCTCAAGAACTTGAAAGGCTTAAAAGATTGAAACCAAAAACTCAAGAACAGATAGATCATGATGCAGAAGTTGCAAGGCAAATGGTAGAAGAAGATTTGGCTGGTGAAGAAGCTAAACAAGCTCAGATTGCTCATGATGAAGAATTTGTAAGAAAAATGGTTGCTGATGATATAAGAAATATAGCTGAATTTATGGAAAGAAAAAGATCAAAAGAAGTAAATCAAGAGGAGTTCAATGAACAGTTACAATATTTGTTGGATTCTAATGTGATTGTAAGAGCTCAAGCTTCAATGGTTTTTAAAGATAAACAGTTGAATGAAGAAGAAAAGACAGAGGAGCTTAAAGAATTCATACTAAAAAAGAATGGAGTTGCAACATGGGAAGATCTGATTCATAGGATAAGAGAAAGACAGAAGTCAGGGTACAAGACAAAGTTGCCAACAAAGAAGGAACTTTTTGAGTCTATGAAGCATTATTTGAAGAACTTGGCAAATTACTCCATGAATGACTTCAAGGGAAAATCTTAGGCTATAATTGAAAAAGAATTTTATGAAACTTATGCTATTTTGAATTCTCCAAGAAGAAGTTTCAAAACAGGTAAGAAGAGGGAAGCAGAAACTATGGAATCAGAAGTTGCTAAGAAACAAAAATCTGAAGAAGAAGGGTTAACTAATGAGATGATCAGAAGCATGATGATGATTATTCCAGAGTCTTCTTACATTAAACCTTTGCAGGTAAAACATCCAATCATTGACTGGGAAGTGTTCACTGATGGAAGAATGAAATGATGGAAGATTATCAGACTTGGAGATATTTCTGAAAGATATAAGTTGTTTGAAGATTTACTCAAAGGCTTTGACAGAGAAGATTTAAATCAACTATGGAGCTTAGTGAAAGAGAAATTCAGAGATATTGATCCTATTGAAGATAAAGATAAAGAACTATGGGTTCAGTTGATAAGATGTGACAATGGAACTGAGTTCAAGAATAAGGAGATGAACCAGTTTTGTGAGATGAAAGGTATTGAGAGACAGTATAGTGTAGATAGAACTCCTCAGCAAAATGGAGTTGCTGAGAGGAGGAATAGGACATTTATTAAGGCTGCTAGAACAATGTTAGCTGATTCTAAATTACCTACTACTTTTGGGCTGAAGCAGTTAATACTGCTTTTTATGTACAGAATAGAAGTAAGGTAGTTAAGCCTCATAACAAGACCCCTTATGAACTTTTACATGGTTGAAAACCATTGCTTGATTTCTTAAGACCATTTGGGTGTCCAATTACTATCTTGAATACTATAGATCACTTAGGCAAGTTTGATGGAAAGGCTGATGAAGGTTTCTTTGTTGGATACTCATCACATAGCAAAGCTTTTAGAGTGTTCAATAGTAGGAACAGGCATGTGGAAGAGAACATGCATGTTAGGTTTAGTGAGAGTACACCTAATGTTGCAGGGAGTGGACCAAGCTGGCTTTTTGATATTGATTCTCTAATCAAGTCTATGAATTATGAGCTAGTTGTTGCAGGAACAAAAACTAACCAATGTGCAGGTACAAAAGCAAGGGATGATGCAGGTCATGACAAAGATTATATCTTGCTACCTATTTGGACTGCTGATCCACCATTCTCATCCCAAGAGTCAAGGAGTTCACAAGATGATAAAGAAGATTGTGCAAAATTTTCTAATGATGATCAAGAGATTAATGAAGAAAAGCATAATGAAGAAAAGGATGATGTATCAGATGAAGTTGACACTGGCAGTTCTAACACAGTTAATATTGCTAAGCCAAGTGTTAATGTTGCTAATGAAGAAATTAACACTAGCAATATTAATTCTGTTAATACTGCTAAGCCAAGTGTTAATGTTACTGGCAAGGAAGGCATATCTTTTGATGTTGATGACTGTCCAGAAGATCCAAACATGCCTATATTGGAAGAGATCTATCCTGATACTGATGAAAATGTACTTGGTGCAGAGGCTGACCTAACCAACATGGAAGATGAGGTACCTGTCAGTCCTATTCCAACTACAAGAGTTCACAAGAATCATCCTAAGGAACAAATCATTGGAGAGCCAAAGTCTGCTGTTCAAACAATAAAAATAGTTAAAGATTTGAATGAACAAGGTTTCTTTGCAAGATCCCTTCATCAAAGAAACAGTCACAAAGATCTTCAAAATTGTTTGTTTGCATGTTTTCTATCACAAATAGAACCCAAGAATGCTCACAAAGCATTACAAGATCCAAGCTGGGTAGAAGCTATGCAAGAAGAACTTCTATAATTCAATCTTCAAGAAGTTTGGACTCTAGTAGATTTGCCTAATGGGAAGAGGGCAATTGGTACTAAGTGGGTTTTTAGATGCAAAAGGGATGAAAGAGGCATTGTGGTTAGAAACAAGGCAAGGTTAGTGGCTCAAGGATACACATAGGAAGAAGGTATTGATTATGATGAAGTATTTGCTCCAGTTGCAAGAATTGAGGCTATCAGATTATTCTTGGCATATGCCTCATACAAAGACTTTGTATTGTATCAGATGGATGTTAAAAGTGCTTTTCTGTATGAGACTATTGAAGAAGAAGTTTATGTCTCACAACCACCTGGTTTTGAAGATCCTAATTTTTCTGACAAGGTTTACAAGGTGGATAAGGCACTATATGGCTTACATCAAGCTCCCAGAGCTTGGTATGATACATTGTCAACATACCTGTTTGACAATGGTTTCAGTAGAGGGAAGATTGATAAAACTTTGTTTATCAAAAGGCACAAGGATGATATCCTGTTAGTTCAAGTTTATGTAAATGATATCATCTTTGGATCAACACACAAGGCTTTATGTGTTGAATTTGAGAAGCTGATGCATGAAAGATTTCAGATGAGTTCTATGGGTGAACTTACATTCTTTTTGGGACTTCAAGTTAGACAGAAAGAAGATGGCATATTTATCAGTCAAGATAAATATGTGGCTGAAATTTTGAAGAAGTTTGGATTTACAGATGTGAAGCCTGCAAAGAACACTATGGATACATCCAAGCCCTTGCTCAAAGATGAAGATGGTGAAGAAGTTGATGTTCATTTGTATAGATCAATGATTGGATCATTGATGTATCTTACAGCTTCAAGACCTGACATAATGTTTACTGTCTGTGCTTGTGCAAGATATCAAGTCACACCAAAAGTTTCACATCCTAATTCAGTGAAAAGGATTTTTAGATACTTGAAAGGTCAACCCAAATTAGGCCTTTGCTATCCAAAAGATTCACCTTTTGACTTGATTGCATACTCAGATAGTGACTATGCTGGAGCTAGCTTGGATAGAAAATCAACAACAGGAGGTTGTCAGTTTTTGGGGAGCAGATTGATTTCAGGGCAGTGCAAGAAACAAAATGTGGTTGCAAATTCCACAACTGAAACTGATTATGTTGCTGCTTCAAGTTGCTGTGGACAAGTGCTCTGGATTCAGAATCAGTTGCTGGATTATGGGTACAATTTTATGCATACCAAAATATACATTGATAATAACAGTACTATGTGCATTATTAAAAATCCTGTTTATCACTCAAAAACAAAACATATTGAGATAAGACATCACTTTATAAGAGATTGTTATGAAAAGAAGTTAATTCAGATTGTTAAAATCCATACTGATCTTAATGTTGCAGATTTACTCACAAAAGCTTTTGATGTAGGTAGATTTCAATTTGTAGTTGTCAGTATTGGAATGATAAATCTTTGAAAAACTCTTATCTCTTTGTGTCTTTGTAAAGTTTTATAAGGATTAGTACTGTTATTAGATCAATAAATTCTTTCTGCTGCTAAGTTAGAATTAGTATTGCTAGTTTACTTAGTATTGCTGTGTTAATATTGCCAGTTATACTTAGTATTGCTAAGTGTAATTGATGATGTAATTATTGTGAATTGTGTTATGTTTGTGGTTTTTTGTTTTTGGGACTAATATTTTGCAGGATAAGCTGAGAAAAGTGATGGAGTATTGATTAAAAGGTTGTTTGGAGTGGAAAATAACTTTATGCTGGTAAGCATAAGTTAATGCGGCTATACCTAATTTAATGCTGCTAGGGTTCTGTTGCTGTGTTTCAAAGAATAGGGTACTGTTTCATAAATAGAACGATTAAGGGTTTATATCCTTAACTCATTCTCAAAAGTTAGTGTGGCTCGATCAAAACTCTTTCAAACCATCAACCCTAACTCTTTTTCTTAATTAATTGCAAATCCCAGTCAAATCCCACCAAAAATTTTTAAAATTCACAATGTCGTCTCTGTCATTTGCTGATCAACACAACATGATAACATTTTTGCAAAGGCCCTAAGAAAGTGAAGGTTTTACTGAAGTCATAGAATTTCTTAATGTTGCTCATATTAGGTATGCATTAACAGTGAATCCTACCATAGATGTTTCCAACATCAAACAGTTTTGGGCTACTGCAAAGGTCAAAACTATTGATGAGGAAGTACAGATACATGCCCTTGTGGATGGGCAGGAGATTGTTGTTACTGAAGCTTCTATTAGAGATGTTATTCATCTTGATGATGCTGAAGGTATTAGTAATCTTCCATATTCTACAATTTTTGAAAACCTTTCATTGATGGGGTATGAAACACAAAGTACTTCTTTAAAAATATCAAAAGGTGCTTTCTGCCCACAATGAAAATTCTTAATTCACACTATCTTATAGTGTCTTATTCCAAAGACAACTGGTTGGAATGAGTTTAGTAGTAATATGGCTTTTGCTATTATCTGCTTGGCTCAAAATCAAAGAGATCAAAGATTTAATTTTTCAAAATTGATTTTTGATAGTATGGTTAAGGGCTTGGATAGTTCTTCTAACAAATATTACTTATATCCAAGGTTTTTACAACTTCTTATGGACAAAAAATTTGCTGATAAAAAGGTTCATAAAAAGGTTTATACTGCTCTCTTTCATACTAAAAAGATTTTTGCTAATATGAAGAGAGAGGGCAAAGAATTTTCTGGCAGAGTTACACCATTGTTTCAAACAATGTTGGAACTAGGTCAAACTCAGGGTGAAAGCTCAGCAATCCCAGCTGATGCTTATCACACACCCACTCTTTTGACATCACCACCAACCCAAAAGACCTATACCCATAGGATCACTAAAAAGGGCACTCAACTACCTCAGGTTAGTGCTAGTATGGCTGCAGATGAGGCTGTGCATTAGGAGAGGGGTCACAGATTAGAAAGGGCTATCACTACTGCTACTAGTTTAGAAGCAGGGCAGGACAATGATAACATAAGTAAGACCTAATCTAAGTCAACTTCTAGTGAAGAAAGTTCCTCTGGAACTGATTTAGGTGAAGGTCCCAGCCAAATGGATAATATGGGAGGTATAGATGCTCAGAATGGGTCTGAGGCTATGCCTAACTCACCCAATGATGCACCACTCGGGAGTGGTAACACACTCCGAAGTGCTGAGGGTAGTATGAAACTTATAAATGAATTGATGGCTACATGTACAAAATTGTCAAGGGATATTCTTGGTCTCAAAAAGGAGTTTAAGCAAGTCAAAATCTCTCAGGGTACTGAAATCAAAAGGTTGAAGCAAAGGGTTAGGTATCTTGAAGGTTTACAGAGTTCAAGAACACACAAAACAAAAAGGCTATGCAAGGTTGAAACTACTTCCAAGGTTGCACCCTCTGATAAGTCACAAAGTTTGGAGAAGGATGATTCCAAACAGGGAAGGAATACAAGCAAAGATTCAGGGGAGGATATTGGGGTTGATATGGAAACCAGGGTAGATGATGTGGAAACTATTGGGGATGATGATGATGTAAATGAGTTTGTTGTTGCTGACCAACAAGGTAATATTGCTGATGATGGTATTGAAAAAGTGATTGAAACTGCTAAAGTGTTAGTTGATGCTGCTAGTGGAGAACTTAATGTTGCTAGTGGTGAAGTTAATGTGGCTACTAAAATTGAAGTTAATGTGGCTAGTGAAAAAGTTAGTGCTGCTGAGACTAAAGTTACTGCTGCTGCTACTCAAGGTGATGATGATGAGACTATAGCTCAAGTATTAACAAAGTTGAAGAGTACAAGACCTAAAGCAAAAGGAGTTGTCATTAAAGAGCCAGTATCAGTATTAACAACACCTTTAACAACTGTTTCACCATCTGACAAAGGCAAAGGGTTGCTGGTTGAAGAACCTAAGAAGAAATTCAAGTTTCAATCACCCAGTCAACAACAACAACAAATGGTTACAGATGAAGAAGTTGCAAGACAAGTGCAAGCTGATCTTGATGCTAAAGAGGAAGAGGCAAGAAGAAAGCTAGCTGAAAAAGAAGAACAAGCAAGTCTTGAACTTATAAATTCATGGGATGATATTCAAGCTAAGTGTGAAGCAAATCACATGGTAGCTCAGAGAATGTGGGATGATGAACAAGAAGAGTTGTCTTTGGAAGAAAAATCAAAGCTCTTTATGGAACTCATGGCTCAAAGGAAGAATTTCTTTGCACAGAAGAGAGCTGAAGAAAAGAGAAACAAACCTCCAACTCTGGCACAACAAAGGAACATTATGTAGACCTATCTGAGAAATATGGGTGGATGGAAACAAACTCAGTTCAAGGGAATGAGCTATGATAGAATCAAAAAGGAGTTTGACATACTTTTCAGAAAGGTAAATACTTTTATTGCTATGAATGAAGAAGAGATGGTGAGGTTTAATGAAGAGTCAAAGAGGAGATATGGAAAAGTATTAGCAGTTGATACTAGCAAGAAGCAGAAAGTAGATGAGCAACCAAAGCAAGCACAAGAGCAGGCAGAACAGTCTCAAGAGGATAATAAAAAGAAAGCAGATAATCTACAACATATGACTGAAATGGTAGACAATGATGATGATGAAATTGTGGATGCTATACCTTTGCAGACTAAAGGTCCTATCATTGGTTGGAAGATTGGTTATAATGGTAAAACTCCTTGGTGGGAGATAATCAGAGCTGGTGGACAGTCCAAAAGGTTTGTAACATTTCTGCAAATGCTAAGAAGTTTTGATAGAGATGATTTGGAGACATTATGGGCATTAATCAAAGAAAAATTTGGAGATTCAAGGCCTTCAAATATTATGGATACAGTGCTTTGGGGAGACATGAAGATTATGTTTGAAGTTTGACCTGAAGATAGAGTTTGGAATGATCAATACAAAAGTAAAGTCATTCTTTGGAAACTTTTTCAAACATGTGGAGCTCATGTTGTGCAGATGAGAGGAGCTGAAATGTACATGTTAGTGGAAAAAGACTATCCTTTGGCTAAGAGTACACTTAATATGATGCTAAATGGAACTGTTAAACTTCAAATTGATCATTGGAGTGAAATGGTAGTAAAGCTTCTCAGGAAAATAGAGAAACAACTTGGAGCTGATTACAAGAGAAAGACAAAGTAAGTGTTTGGAAACATCCTCCTGGTGAAGGTTCAAGCTTAGATTGAAACTTGATGATTTTGGGAGAAAATATCAAGTTTAGGGGAGGATTGTTGGGTTTTAAAGGTTACCGCTGCTGACATTGTTAATACTGCTTAGGGATTATTAATACTGCTCAAGGATTACAAAGGATATATACCAAGTTATTAATGTTGCTGATTATGGAGTTAATGCTGCTTGTACAAGATTAGTGTTGCTACAAGGTTAATACTGCTAGAACACATAGTTAGTATTGCTATTACATTGTTAGTGTTGCTAGTGTATAAAAGTCGGTTATTATGTATAGTATGTTTAAGATAAGTATAGAAAAGATTCTATAGAGATTTATCTTGTGTAGAAAGTTTTGTAAGCCGACTAGGACTCCTTAGTCTATAAAAGGAGGACCTAGGGCATAGATGAATAGTTAGTCATACGGCTTAAGATATAATTTTACGATTTACTTCAAGGTTTTGTAACCCTAATACTCAGAGAGTGTTCGTATTATTAATAATATTGAAGTGTTTAGTGTGATATTCATTGTTCTTCTTAAGATCAAATACAAGATTTCGCATTGTGTTTGATAAACCACAAGACAGTTTCTATATCTAGTTGTGTTAGATTTATCTAGCATAGCTAAATCTTTACAAGATAAAGAATTCGATCAAGTGCTCAACTGGGATCAACAATGCTTATCAGAAGTTTGTTGGTAAATTGATCTATCTTACTATGACTAGACCTGATATCTCTTATGTTGTGCACTGTCTTAGTCAACACATGCATGCTCCTTTGCAATCTAATTATGACTTTGGTTTGAGAGTTCTTAGATATCTTAAACTTGCTCCTGGTAATGGCATTGGGTTTAATAAAACTCAAGGTGGTTTCAAAATTACTGCTTTTTCTGATTCTGATTGAGCTAAATGTCCTATTACTAGAAAGTCTGTGTCAGGTTATTGTGTGTTTTTGAATGGTAACTTGGTGTATTGGAAGAGTAAAAACCAAGCCACTCTATCCAAGTCATCTGCTGAGGCTGAGTATAGGTGTATGGCTTCTACAACTTGTGAAGTCATGTAGATTTTGAAAATTTTAACTGATATGGGTGAAACTGGGTTGATTCCAGTAGAGTTGTTTTGTGATAAAAAGTATGTTATTCAAATAGCAGCCAATCCTGTTATGCATGAGAAAACTAAACTCTTTGATATTGATGTGCATTTGGTTAGGGAAAAGTTTGCATCTGGGCTTATTAAAACTGTGAGTGTTGAGTCAAAAGAGCAAACTGCTAATATTTTGACCAAAGCCCTTGGTTATGTGCAACATGCTTATCTAGTTAAGAAGTTAGGCATGGTGAACCTGTTTGTATCATAAGTTTGAGGGATGGTATTGAAATAAATACTTTAGCAACCTTATGATACTTAAAGGGTCATTATGTAATATTTCTTAGTCTGTTTTCTACTAATGCTAACTTTGGTTCTAGTTTGGTAATGTTTTACTTGTGCAGGGTTTGGTTTGTAACTTGGTATTATATAAGCTCTTATCCGAGCTAGGGTTTCTCATTCAACACATTATTGATACAAGTTTCATCTTATTGCTCTTTAAAAGTCTTCCCAGTTTTCCATCAGTTTGCTTCTTATTGTTTCTAGTCTTTGTTTCAGTATAATAAGATTGCTAAAGTATTTGTTTCAATAATGTGCTTTACACCGAGCCTTTGTCGTTAGTGGGCTAAATGGTGCTGGGCTATGGTACAGAGTTGGATCCACTACTCCTTCAAATTTGGCATAAAATAATTGCATATTTGCGCACTTAACTTTTTTGATGTTATTTTGGTCACTATTAGCATTGGCCTTAGTGTTGAATTCAAACTGTAACATAAAGTAGCAGAAGGATGCTGAGCAAAGTTGCTTTGCTTTCAACCACATTTTATTCATGAAGAGATGTAGCATAGATACAGTTTATAATTTCTTTTTGGTTAATCTTTGTCCATTTTAATTACAATATAAAGTAGGTAAACATATCCAGTGACTGCTTTTGTAAGGTTATCAACAATGGAACCATCAATAACCATATTAATCGACAGCCACTACAACATTCGACACAATCGGAGGGGACTATTTTACGCTTTCGACGGGGACATGTCCCCGCCAATAACTTTCAGCTGGGACATGTCCCCGCCGAAATGACCCCGCCAACACCTCATCGCTGATACTTTTGGCGGGGACATATGCACCTTTTTGGCAGGGACATGTGGGTCCCACAGCCTATGGGCTGGTCAAACTATGTCCAGCGTGGCACTTCTTTTGGCGGGTACACATCCCCGCTAAAAGAGGCATCCACTGTTGAGATTATTTTAATTAACAATGATTAATTTAATCAATCAAGTCTTTTGGCGGGGACATGTCCCCGCCAAAAGACTTATCGACTGTTGAGATCAACTCTTTTGGCGGGGACATGTCCCCGCTAAAAGAGCTATTAACTGTTGATATCAGCTCTTTTGGCGGGGACTTGTATCCGCCAAAAGAGTTATCCACTGTCGAGATCAACTCTTTTGGCGAGGACATGTCCCCGCCAAATGCCTCTGACCCATTTTGCAGCCATATTGCTGCAAAATGGGTAATTTTCAGATTTTTTGGGGAAAAAATCTACACAATAACAACTTGTTAATAGAACCTGTTTTATGCTACAACGTCGCCAAATTCGCTAAACATAATATCATATATATGCAAAATTCGCTAAACATAATCATATGTATCTAAATTTGCCAAAACGGTTCAAAAACCGTGATCACATGATTATCCGCAAATGGTTCTACAAAATTATACATAACCTAGCTATCCGCAAATGGTCCAAAACTATACGCGTAATCCATTTAGCGGGAATCCTAACACATAATCTAAATAAACACATAATAATCCATGAAATCTCCACAAATATGTCCATAACCACTACAACACATATAAATTGACCCATGGGACTCAAACAACCCATATGCTACTCCCCCCACTACACCCACTCCCCTCCCCGGTACCTCGAGACTCACCATGTGAAGAATCATGTGATCCTGATGTCCCCGGCATGCCACTCGCTAGCCGATTAGCCCAACCCGGCTGAGTCCTGGCCCACTCCATCAAAATATCAAGTTGTGTCCTTTGCGTGGAGAGCTCCTAGGATTGATTCTGCACGGTTTCGTGCAGCAGCGGATGAGGAGGCTTGCTCGCGGGCTCGTGAGACGCTGAGGGTCGTCCTCTGACCACCACCGGGTAACACTCGACCTACACCTGGAATAAGACCCCGCAGCTTGCCACCGATCACGTGGCGCATAATATCGAGGTCAGGCATAGTCATCCCCGCGGAGGTGCTCTCTGTCCGCATCCGTATAATCTCATTCTATTTACTTACAAAAAAACAAGAAAAGTAATATATATAAGCTGTGATTTATTATATTGCATTAATGTGGGTGAGATTTTGGAAATAAATTATACTTACGTATCTAGCCTCGGACACTGGAGACTCAAAGACGTCGCCTCTTGTATAGTTGTGTCTGTAAAGCTCGATCAAGTCTCTACCATCCGTGGAGTCGGTGGGGTGGCTCAACTGTTTATAAATAAAATCAATAACGACTCACCCAACACTATATATATATATATATATATATATATATATATATATATATATATATATATATATATATATATATATATATATATATAAAATGACTAAAAAGTGTCTTACGAAGTTATCACGTATAACAGCTAACGAATGGGATCCATGAAGGATAGAACTCGTATTCGCCAGCCGGTTTTGCCTGTTGGTCGCCCCTATCCTCAACTCCTTTGTGTCTGACCAGTGCTTCACCTGTTTATTATAAATAATAAAAACTATTATATAAATGAATTATTATTATTATTATTATTATTATTGTTATTATTATTATTATTATTATTATTATTATTATTATTATTATTATTATTATTATTATTATTATTATAATAATAATAATAATAATAATAATAATAATAATAATAAAGTGTCGGTCCAGAAATTTACCTGTTCTTCCCAATCCTCGGGCATCTTGTTCGCCGGACGCTTTTCCTTGATCTCGTCCAATTTCTCAACCCCAACTTGCTGTGTAAAATTCTGCAATTTGAATTTGTTTTTGTTGTCATCGTATCGCTTTTTAAGATAAGCTTCGATACTGTTGACAATATCGTCTCCATTCGGACCGACAAGGTGTTCGCCGAGATCAAAGAAATGATGCAATAAAATATAATTAAAATAAATATACAGATTTAAATAAACAGACAAATTTAAATAAATAAACACATTTAAAATAAATAAACACAATAATTAAAAAAATAAAAGATAAAAAAAAACTTGCGTGTAGCTGGTCATCGATGTGGGCATTGGAGGTCTCGGGAACCTTATCCCACGAATCGTAATTCATGGGAATTGATTCCCGTAACTCCCCGACAAAGTTGGAGAACCACGAAGCGTGAGTGCCCACATGCTAATACATCCATTTGGCGTTCTTTCGGAATCTAATCGATACTGGACAACCTATATCAGACATCGTACTCTTGAGCTTCGTGTTCTTTGTGGGACCGCGCACCACATTCCCGCCTTTGCCAATTTTCGCATTGGGCTTGGGAGCTTTGGATTTAGAGCCTACAAGTAATCAAATTCAAGTGATGATAACATAAAATAACAAGTTATCAATTTCAAATAATGATCAAGTTTAATTAAAATAATCAAGAAATTCTTACGCTGACAATTAGTGCCTAGCCTTTTTTACACCAAAAACTCTTTCCCGTCTATGATTCTTTAGGAGAGTTTTGGTGTTTCACAAGGTGGTAACTGGACTTAAATTTTCACAAATGCTTGACGCTCAATTGAATGACTACAGCTCTTTAAATAGAAAACGGGTCATTAATTGAGGGGGAGAGTATTTGTTCAAATTTCTGACACCTTTTTATACTTTGTGCAACATCAGCAGTGACACTCTCTCTTGGTTTGAGGGGGAGCATAGTATACTCCATCATCAGAATATATATTAAATCTGACCACATTGTCTCCCACATTTTCTAACTTATTTAAATCAATTGGGATCACAAATCTCAAAAGGTTTGAAATTTTTGATCGAGGGAGAGAATGTGATTTAAATATGAAACCTGATGAAAATGTGATTATTTGGACTTAAGTGCAAGCTCTCCCATATGTGCTAAACTCTTTCGTATATCGATGCACATATTGAGGGGGAGAAAATGGTGTGTAATAGCAAAATGGATGTGGCATCTTGTGTGAGCACGACTCATACTTCACCAATGAATTGACGAAACATAAACTGTCATTAATCGAAAGGATGCGTCCTGGCCAGGTAATAATTTCAAGCTGGTCTAACCAGTGATGTAAGCGTGTCTCGAAGAGGACGTATCTGAGTACAGTGTACCGTTTCGAGAAACTTTCTGTGAATTTGACCAGGCCGGGTAATAATTTCAAGCTAGTACAATTAGTGATGTAAGCATGTCTCGAATCGGTCATGTTTACTGAAAGTTGATCAATTCAAAAAGTGCAATCTCTACCCAACATGTGCAAATTTTAAATTAAAACATATGAGCACATGTTAAGGGGGAGCATTTGAAAATTATAAAACTCTCAAAGTGTTAGCAAAATTGTGTTTCATAATCATAAACACTTTGAGATATTTTTCAAGGATTTGGTTAATGGCAACATAGGATAGTCATGAAGTTATAAGGTGACTAAGGTTAGAAAAACCGTCCTATGATCCGCCAGAGCCGGAGTGATCTACCCAGGGACAATACCGAATAGTTAGTATTAGAAAGTCCTTAGGCATGATTATGAAAAAAGGAGTAATATAAGAAAGGAGAAAGAAGGGGTTGAAGAATTAAAAAGAAAATGTAATGAGAAAGGGTGAAAAGAAATAGCCCTCCAATTATTCAACTTTAGCGCAGAAACCGGGTTCAATTCATATGCTACTGGTTGTTACTAAGGTGACGCCAGTATTGAAGACAAGACGTCATGGACCCAGTGACGCACTGCACTAAACCTTCTAGCCACTCTAGTTCTCTTAAAAGGACTTGTTTCATTCTCACGGGGAACCCTGCTGATGAAGCGAAAAGTGTACCGCTTTTAGGGGGTCATTTAAGCCCTAAATCGTATTTATTTGATCAAATATTGCCCTAAATCGTTCCTTTTGTCATTTTAGGTACTTTGGAGAAGAAATCTGGAAAAGGAAGCATTTTGGACGTTTTTGGAGCATAAAAGTGAAGAAAACGACAAAGTCTCCAAAGCTGCTGGAAAAGTACACATGACGGCGTCAAGGATTGCTCCTGACGGCGTCACGGCTTGGCAAAAGAGGTGGATATGACAAAATACACGTGACGTGCCAGAGAGTTTTACAATGGAAATTTTGACGGCGTCACCCTTTAAGGTGATCAAGGTCGTCACGGTTTAAGTTAAAGAGAGACGGCGTCAAGCACAATTTTGACGGCGTCAACCCTTGACGCGCCAGAGCGGATTTTGGAGGATTAAAGAGGGACGGCGTCAGGAAGACCATCCGGGAACCCTAGCCGCGGCGAGGTGACGGCGTCACCTCCTACAACGTGACGCCGTCAGACCCTAAATTCTATATATAGTTTTGCAATTTTTAGTCATTAGTGTGCAACTTTGTGAGGAGAAACCCTAAGACAAATTTTCTGCCATTTTTAAGGGTTTTATACCCTTGGATCTCCCATGTTTAATTGAAGATAAGTAATCATTTAATCATTCAATATGTCTATGTGTTGTTTGATTATATCTTGTTCTTGTCTTTTAATTAACATGCTAGGCTAGATTTATCTTGTGTTTGCTTAGATCTAATGAAACCTAACTATTGATTATCGGTTGTTGGTGTGTTATTAATTGTATTGGATGATTGTTTATCGATGTTAGGCTTAAGAAAACTGGCTAACCTCCTATACGGTAACTTGCTTGAACGTCTTAAGAAACATGAACCAATGCGTACTAAGGTTTTTATGGTTGTATTTAATGCATGAGCGAATTCTAGTGATCCCATGTTAGGAGCTTCTTAGCCGGCTTGACATAGGAGTGAAGTAAGAGCTTATAGAGTTGGGGAAGTACGTACGCCACCCCACGATTGGTATTAAGGAATATACCCGTCATCCACGTAATTAATACACACTAATCAACTGGTAAAAGATAGTTAGGGAGTAAGGAAATCTAAGTAAACACATTTCTCTCCATATACGTTCCACAACCTTTTCATATTCAGTTATTTTATTTTATTTGCAATTGTAGTTATTTGGGTTAGTTGACTAGCAACTAATTCCGCCCACTCCTTCAAACCCGAGATTTTACTTGCTTTTATAAAAAATATAAGAATACAAAAAGAATCTTCCCTCACCCTTAGACCTATTAGAGTAGTTTTTCAATCCTAACGACACTATTCTCCTAGAGAACGATCAATCCCTCGGTACTTGCCACTACACTATACTACATCGGTCAGGTACACTGCCTGGTGGGGATTGCAAGCCTCTTGAGATCCCTCGAGAGGTAAAACCTGTTGTAAGGTCGCAAAACCACGCATCAAGTTTTTGGCGTCGCTGCCGGGGAATAGTTATTGTTTAGGTTGAATTTTTATTTTATTAGGTCTACTCACTAGATTCTTTTGTAGTGAGATTTTTATTTTATTTTTCTAGGTTTTCTTTAGTCTATCTTTTTTCTTCGTTTCTTTGTTCGTAACCATTACCATCCGACATCATGGAAGGTCGTAATATCCTCGATCCCAACAACCCACCACCACAACAACACCCACCTTCTAGAGCCCGTACCTTAGGAGACTACTCCCGTCCTAGCCACCATGGCTATCGAAACACCATTGAGATCACTCAAGGAGCCAATGTCACTCCCTTGCGATCCGACACCATCCGGTTGGTGCAAAGCGGATGCGCATTCCATGGACTTCGTTCCGAAGATCCTAATCAACATCTCAAGGACTTTCTCAAAATTGTTGATTCCATAGACCTTGATGTTGCCACTCGAGAGACGACCCGACTACGACTCTTTCAATTCTCTCTGCGGGACCAAGCTAGTCAATGGCTAGAGCGCCTACCCGCAGGATCCATCACCTCTTGGGATGATCTCACCACTCGTTTCCTTGCTCAGTTTTTCCCACCGGGAAGAACTACCAAGTTAAGGAAGGATATCTTGATGTTCGAACAACGTCGAGGCGAAACCCTGTATGGGGCATGGATTCGATTCAAGGACTTACTCCAAAAAGTCCCTCATCACGGAATAGATCTCTGGCTTCAAATTCAAATCTTCTATGACCATGTTGACTACCACACCAAGGGTGCCATCGATCGAGCCGCCGGAGGCAGATTGCGTGATAGGAACGCCGAGGAATCATGGGAAATCATTGATGAGCTTGCATCCGACGATGATGAATTGTGGCAAGTTTCCCACGACGTACGCTCGGCGGTCAAGACATATTCATCGCCCGATAAAGCCAATCAAATCACCGAGGAAAGCGTTAGTGAACTTGAGAAGAGGGTTGCATATCTTATGGAAAAGCAAAAGAGACCCTTAAGTCCACAAAAAGCAACAGTTAACTCGGTCTCAAGCATTAAGCAAATACCATTGTCCGAATCACCCCGGAGAGAAAATACTAAACCCTTCCATAAGCACGCTCAACCCAACCCACCACCTCAGGAACTTAGTCCAACATTCGAAGCTCGAATGAAAGAATACATGTCAAAACACTCCGAACGGTTGGCAAAATTTGAGGAAGCTATCTACAAACAAAAGGAGGAGATGGAAGAGAAGATGGCTGAGATGATGGGCCTTTTGAAAGAATACACAAAAACAAAAGCTCCTGAAAATGTGTTAGTGCGAAAAGACGTTGAAGTTCCCAACACTAAATGTGTTAATGCCATCTCCGTCGTCCAAGAGGGCGAAAATGATGGAAGAGGGAAGTTGATAACTATGGAAGTTAACAAAATTGACCTCGTCCCACTTAATGACGGAAACACCAATGCCTACAAATGCGATTCCGACAAGGGAAAGGAGGCGCCCTCTGAGGAGCGCCAATTGGTAGAACCGCCAAAGTCACAACAAGTGAGGCATTACTTGAAGCACGAAATAAACAAGGAAACCATAAACGATTGGGTGAGAAACTATCGACGTACTCATCTACCCAACAAGGAGTCCAAGAGGATGGAACCGGATGATGAATCTGACACATTACCCGGAGGACAATTGTATGAGAGCCTCATAAGACAAAAGTTAGTGGAAAAGCATGAATTCTACGGGGTCTTCGAAATACCATGCAGCATTGGAAAACTCAAGTATCTGGATGCGGTAGCTGACCAAGGTTCCGACGTAAATTTGATGCCTTTATCCGTTTATGTCCAGTTAACCGACGAACTGCCATCCATCACCCGTACTAAACTCTCCTTTGCAAAACATTCTTATGAGTACCCGTTAGGAATTGCAGAAGATGTGTTGGTCAACGTTGCCGGATTCCTGTATCCGGTCGACTTCATGATTATTGAAAGAAATGATATGAATATGCCAATAATCCTTGGGGCAACCCTTTCTCGTTACCACTAGGGCACAAATCGATTACGAAAATAGTACCATCCAAATGAAGAAGGGGAAGAAAACAATAAACTTCCCAACGATCCCACGACATATACGAGATGTTGCTCTACAAAAGAAGATGGAGGCGAACCCCAATATAATCCGTGGTAATGTTCGAGAGAAAATCCTTGCATGGGAGGCAAGGATTAAGAATTACAATGAAAATGAGATTAGAGAATGTAAGGGTGGAAATAACGATTATATTGAGGCTAATGAGCAGACCAACAACCCCGTTGAATTTACAAAAGGAGACTCCATGCTCCTAAGGCATTCAGAAACAAAAGCACCTACCGATGAACCAAGTCCCTGGTGGTACGGACCATTCACAATTAAAAGTCTACACCAAGATGGGGTAGTAAGCTTGACCAGCAAGGGAGGAGGTGAAGTGACTGCGAATGTCGAGCGATTGAGACACCACCACCCTGATAACAAGGATTATATCTATCAGGGATACGTCATTATGAATGATGGAATCACGTAATGTACGTGAATTTGAGTCTAGCTACAAGACTCGTTAATAAAGAAAAGCGCTTCTTGGGAGGCAACCCAAGCTTTATTTGCTTTGTGTGTTTATTTATTTGTTTGTTTGATTTTATTTGCTTCCGTATGTATGTTTAATTTTTATTATTATTAATTCATGTTCAAAACTAAATTGTGAAAATGTTTTATCTTGTTTTTAACTTCGTCTTAACTACATATAAAGGTATTTTGCAAAAGATAAGTGTAAGGGAAATCCAAATCGGTTTATTAGAACAAATGAACATGAATCATAACAATAATAAATTAACATACATATTAGTAATTGTTTGAGTCAAATGCTTGTATCGAGTCATAATGATGTTTTGCAGGAATTCCAGGAAGTAAGGTATAGGTTTTTTCCAGAAATTTTCCGAAAACTTAACATGAGAATTCTGTCAGATCATTTCTGACGGCGTCAGGCATTACACCCTGACGGCGTCAGGTTTTAATTTTCTGAAATTTTTGAAAGTTTTGTTTTTCTACCGGAATTATAAAAAGTTTTTATTAAATCTCTAACTTATAAACTCCAGGAATCTGCAAAATAATCATTCCACAAGCATTATATCCTTATATAGATTTATCCTGCCGATGTTATGCAGGTTTTCGTGTTTGTTTTCTCAGGTTTAACAGGTTATTTTGGACAAGGAGATGTATGTGGAATCTAGCTTTTGGCGATGCATTAGTCTTGGAGCTTCTACATTCTCTTGGAAGAAGATCTAACCATGTTGCCACATTATCCACCGAGCGAATCAGGGGAGTATTTGATTTCATTCTTTTACCTTATTTACTTTTACATCTTGTTATTTGAACATTGGGGACAATGTTCATCTTAAGTGTAAGGGGGGGTAAAGTACGATACTTTAGAGAATGCTATTACACTTGATTTTTGTTTGTTTAATGGTAGATGTGTAATAAAAACTGAGAGAAATACCTGTTAGGGCAATTTTAGTGCCAAATTTAAAATTTTTTACAACATATAGGAGTGAAACTTTGATCTTAATGAGCGTCTCATGGATAGGAAGTTATATGACTAGCACAAAAACCGTACCACTAAAAAATTTTCCACCCCCAAATATGTGAGGTTCGCCCCTAGAATTGGTAGGAAAAGCATTTATGCTATGATGTGTGTACCGGTAGCACTTAGATTCTAGAACTTGTGTTAGGACCATTCTGAGGCCACAAGTGAGACTACATTCGTGTAGTTAGATTTACTACATGATAAGAGGCATTAGGATTAACCCATTGTTTTACACCTGTGATTTTGTTATAATTACATTGGCGACATTGGTCAAGTAATTCTCCCACACCCTTTGCGTTGTACTCATTTTTAGTACACGATACCCCTAGTACACCCCTCAGAGCCTATCTTTTCGTTTCTAACTTTAAGCATTTTACTTAAAGGAAGAATTTGTTACACCCCACTTAAATGTACAAACAAATCGCCTTAGCCTACCTTGTATGCACTCATTTTTAGTGCATTATTGTGACAACATTTGTTTAAACCCCAAGTTAATTATCTAATTGATTACATGGTTGCTAAGTCGAGTCATATCCTTGTACATATTGTTTTGGGACGATTGGGACTCATGGGTAAAGTACTAGTGTAATGGAGTAATGGGGAAGAACAACATTATTACCCCCATATGTGCTAAATATTTTAAAAGTACTCCAAGTGTTTCGATTATCTTAATTCGAGTCATTAGAATAGTTAATTGTAAAGTTATGTAAAAGTTCAAGTGTAAGGGAGAACCAACCCCCCTACGATGTATTATTTTGGATGGTAGGGCAAGAGTGTATGGAAAAAAAAATCGAAAAAATCAAGAAAAATACAAAAAAATGAGAAAAAGAAAAGTAGAAAAAACATACGGACTACCATCCCGTTTCATTTTATGTTTGTTTTATGTTTTTGTTATTTTGTTTTTAGCTTAAGTCGAGTCTAGTCTTGGCTTAGCAACGCCATATTGTACATGTAATTAATCAAGATCTTTAACTCGCCACCAGTAAAATATCCCTTATCCAACAAAACCGTGTTTATCATATCCCTACAACTAACGTTATAACCCGTTTAAAAGCCCTCTTTGATATTTTATCTTAGGTGCTTACGCCTAGTGGAGGAGGTTTTTGATCCTTTCCCAAGCCTATGGTAATCTATTTGCTATGACAGGTAGTGAGAGATATTATCCATTTTCATTTATGAGATATACTTTTATAACACCTGAGAGATGTGAGTATCTAAACACTACTTGTGATGTGCTAGTTTGTAATCTCCGTGCTTATTATGATTAAAGTGGAACGACTATTTGTTGTAATTACTTTTATATTAGCTTTAAATGACCCCTAACTTGTATTTTGATTAGAATAAAAGCACATTTGCTTGAGGACAAGCAAATCTCAAGTGTAAGGGTATTTGACGAAGCGAAAAGTGTACCGCTTTTAGGGGGTCATTTAAGCCCTAAATCGTATTTATTTGATCAAATATTGCCCTAAATCGTTCCTTTTGTCATTTTAGGTACTTTGGAGAAGAAATCTGGAAAAGGAAGCATTTTGGACGTTTTTGGAGCATAAAAGTGAAGAAAACGACAAAGTCTCCAAAGCTGCTGAAAAAGTACACATGACGGCGTCAAGGATTGCTCCTGACGGCGTCACGGCTTGGCAAAAGAGGTGGATATGACAAAATACACGTGACGCGCCAGAGAGTTTTACAATGGAAATTTTGACGGCGTCACCCTTTAAGGTGATCAAGGTCGTCACGGTTTAAGTTAAAGAGAGACGGCGTCAAGCACAATTTTGACGGCGTCAACCCTTGACACGCCAGAGCGGATTTTGGAGGATTAAAGAGGGACGGCGTCAGGAAGACCATCCGGGAACCCTAGCCGCGGCGAGGTGACGGCGTCACCTCCTACAACGTGACGCCGTCAGACCCTAAATTCTATATATAGTTTTGCAATTTTTAGTCATTAGTGTGCAACTTTGTGAGGAGAAACCCTAAGACGAATTTTCTGCCATTTTTAAGGGTTTTATACCCTTGGATCTCCCATGTTTAATTGAAGATAAGTAATCATTTAATCATTCAATATGTCTATGTGTTGTTTGATTATATCTTGTTCTTGTCTTTTAATTAACATGCTAGGCTAGATTTATCTTGTGTTTGCTTAGATCTAATGAAACCTAACTATTGATTATCGGTTGTTGGTGTGTTATTAATTGTATTGGATGATTGTTTATCGATGTTAGGCTTAAGAAAACTGGCTAACCTCCTATACGGTAACTTGCTTGAACGTCTTAAGAAACATGAACCAATGCGTACTAAGGTTTTTATGGTTGTATTTAATGCATGAGCGAATTCTAGTGATCCCATGTTAGGAGCTTCTTAGCCGGCTCGACATAGGAGTGAAGTAAGAGCTTATAGAGTTGGGGAAGTACGTACGCCACCCCACGATTGGTATTAAGGAATACACCCGTCATCCACGCAATTAATACACACTAATCAACTGGTAAAAGATAGTTAGGGAGTAAGGAAATCTAAGTAAACACATTTCTCTCCATATAAGTTCCACAACCTTTTCATTTTCAGTTATTTTATTTTATTTGCAATTGTAGTTATTTGGGTTAGTTGACTAGCAACTAATTCCGCCCACTCCTTCAAACCCGAGATTTTACTTGCTTTCATAAAAAATATAAAAATACAAAAAGAATCTTCCCTCACCCTTAGACCTATTAGAGTAGTTTTTCAATCCTAACGACACTATTCTCCTAGAGAACGATCAATCCCCCGGTCCTTGCCACTACACTATACTACATCGGTCAGGTAAACTTCCTGGTGGGGATTGCAAGCCTCTTGAGATCCCTCGAGAGGTAAAACCTGTTGTAAGGTCGCAAAACCACGCATCACCTGCATAATCTATCGACTGCTCATTACGAGTTTTGTTGATATTGAAACAGGAGACACCGCTCCAGTCTCCGACCTCCAAAATGCACTTATTGAGTCTAGAGCCAAGAAATGCATCATAAGATCTCATAGGAATACATGTTACTTCTACACTGGTTGTTCAACATTAAGGACACCAGGTGTAAACTTATGAGTCCTACACAAATCTTAGCAATCTGCCAAAACATTTATGAGAGAGTCTACAAAAGTAACTCTCAGTGATTGAATGAAAATTCCTGCCAGGGTCAACATCAAACAGCCCTGAAAGCAGGTCACTTCGGTAATTCCTATGGATTACGCTTAGTGGTCGCAGCGGTTTCAAAACGGTCTACAGTCGTGGAGAGAACTCCAGCGACTCACCTAATCGTTGATCTACTTTGGTAGATCTTGTAAGCCCTCTCGGGGGTATCCGATTTAGGAACGGCCTTGGTAAGGATTAGAGAAGGTTCTCACACTATGCTGTTAACAATCTCGAAATCCAAACCTGTAAGTACCGGACGTTTTATTGCTAACTGTCTTATGCAGGAATTCCTAGCGGTTGCAGCTGATTGCCGAAAAGATGCCAATCCATCACCACATGCTCACACTTCACCATCATAATCAAAGAAATCATGATAACTGACAGATCTTTAACACTGCCTCCGCAACTCTGATGCAAAAAATCATGATCCAGAAAAGTGTGAGCATTTCGGACCAAAGATTACAACATCACATGGAGACGATACTGCAAAAAGGATGACTTGAAGACGTATGTTAGATGATGACCTCAATGAAGCCTCAACGATCATCCAAGACAAAAGAATAGTCATCGAAAGCTCACTGCTGAATGCACAAAGATTAATGACTTTGAAGAATCAAGAACTACAAGCTAGGAAGACAAACACATATGATAGAAGCTAGAATTCAAAATATAATTTCGGGGGTGACCTCCCTTAGGGGGAGATTGTTAGGAATATAAATATTCATATGAAGACTCGGTCACCCCGAGTATCGGTTTGTATTAAGTAGCTCGTAAGATTATTAGTATTATTCGTAATAGTTTAGTTATTAAAGTATTCGTGGAGGGGGTCGGGTCTTTACCCACTGTCAGCTCACTCCATAGCCCACACAGGGCACCCTATGTACGCCTATATAAAGCCCTTCGCACACAAGGGAAGGGTTGGAACTCTTCATACTTTAACCTAATATACATTCACTTTCTCTCTCTAGTTCCCAACTTCTTCCTTTCTTTCTCTAGACTTTCAGCCAAGATCACATCTTATATGTGTTATATGTTATTGAATATGTTACATAGTTGAATGCTACCGCCCAGACCATGGGTATGGAGGAAGCATATCAAATTTCCTGTGCTGAACTGAAAACAAAAATGCTGAAGAAATACTGCCCGGGTATGGAAATTAGGAAACTGGAGGAGGAATTTCACCAGTTGATTGTAAAGGGGAATGACCTAAGAACCTGTTAATACAAATATCGTCCCAAAAATATTATTTATATTTTACGATCTTTACTTAGTTTTGTTAATGATAAATACAAGGTATATCTTTTAGCAAATCATAAATACAAGTTAAAGTCTTTTTAGAACATATTTACATTTCACAAGATCACTAGAATTTACATTTTATACATTTACATGTTTATTTCCTAAAATGGAAACTTTATATTTCAAAAGTTAGGATGACATCATGGCATGCATCATATACACAATCTTGGTAAGATTTTGTGATATTTTGTTTAGATCTTCAAGCCAAAGAGTTGACATTTGAAGATATGAAAAGATATGGCAAGATTTGGAAAGATTTGAAGATTTCTTAGCTGGCCTGACACGGCGGATCCAAATGGATATAAAGACGGATCCAAGTTTTGGGATCCACCGGATCCGCCATCTGATGCTCAGCTTTGCCTATAAATAGCAAGCTGATCATTTGGCCATTCTCATCACTTATATAGCTTAAATACATACTCATTCATTTACATATCACTAACCCATATCATTCATTCATTTCATTGATCTTTCCTTTTGTAGCAAAGAAGATCACAGCATATAAGGATTAACAGTCTGCTATTATCCTTTTAGTATAGAGTCTGTGTGATCTTGTATTAGTTCACACTTCATTGTTTGTATCATTCATTCAGTAGAGTTTGGTTAGTGTTTTAGTCCTTAAAACACAAAGAGTGTCGGGAGTGGTTGTACCCTTGTGAAAGAACCAACGGGAGTGGTTATACCCTTATAAAGAACCCGGTGTTTAGCTTAGTACCGGAAAAAGAAGTAAGCGACGTGTAAAGGTTTTCTCCACCTAGAAGGGAGTTTGTTTCTTAGTGAAAGATAACTCTCGAGTTAGAGGCTCGAGGAGTGGAGTAGGGCAAGGAAGAGAGTCCTTGTAGCCGAACCACTATAAACATCCATGTTGTGTGGTTTGATCATTCCTCTCTTTTACTTTTCATATATATTGTGTGATTATTTGTTTGTGTATGTTTTCTTTGAAATCACATTAAGTAACAAAGCGAATCAAATTTTAAAAACGGTAAAACTATTCAACCCCCCTTCTAGTTTTCCACAGAACCTACAACAGGAGGTTCCAAGAACTGTCAATACTATGCCCAACTATGGTGCCGGATCTTGAAAGAACACTGGAGAAGTACATCGAGGGACTGTCTCGAAGCATCGAAGGAAATGTCACCTCGTCAAAACTGGCAACTCTGGAGGAAGCTATCACAATAGCTCAATGATTACTGGAAAGGGAAATCAAACGGAGTTCTACCACCGCAAACAATGATCACAAACGAAGTCTAGATAACCGTGGAACCACCACTCACAACAACAGCAACAACAACAACAACAACAACAACAGGAACCCCAACAACAACACCAACTACAACAACAACAACAACAACAACAGGAACAACACCAACTACAACAACAACAACAACAACAACAGGAACCCTAACAACAACAACAAAAACCATAACCAAAACTACCAACAGAATCGTAACAACCACCACCACCAACAGAATCGCAGACAGGAAGCTGCTAGAGCTTATGTTGCTGCACCCACAGAAGAAAAGGTTTATACCGGAACACAACCCCATTGCAACCAATGTAAACTGCATCACACTGGTCCTTGTCGTGCAATATGCGGCATTATCGAAAAGTGGGTCATAAAACTACTGACTGTCGAGCCACGGGTGCAAATACACAGCCGATAGCAATAGTGTGCCACGGTTGTGGTGAGAAGGGGCACTACAGGACCAACTGCCTAAAACAAAATCCGAACAACGTTGCTCGTGGGAGAGCATATATGCTCGGTTATGCACCACAGGACCCCAGCATCATCACGGGTACATTCTTACTAAACCAACAAAGTGCTAAAATATTATTTGATTCTGGAGCTGATAAGAGCTTTGTGTCTACTTCATTTGCTTCACTGCTTAATATTGCCCCAGTAGAACTAGACACAACATACGAAATCGAAACAGCTAACGGAAACCTCATAGGCACCAACACAATGATCCAAGGTTGCACCCTAACACTTCTAAACAAGCCTTTTCCCATTGATCTCATGCCTATTCAACTCGGTAGCTTTGACGTCGTTATTGGCATGGATTGGCTAACCAAGCACCACGCCAGAATCATTTGTGACCAGAAGGTCGTCCAAATTCCACTCAATGGCAAAACTCTTATCGTTCGTGGCGATCACAGTAAAACCCAACTCAACATCATCTCGTATATCAAGACGGTGAAGTACATGAACAAAGGATGTCACATGTTTTTGGCTCAGGTGACGGAGAATGAATCAAAAGAGAAACAACTCGAAGAAGTGCCAGTTGTCCAGGATTTTTCAGAAGTATTTCCGGAAGATTTTCCGAGTATTCCACCAGTTCGGCAAGTAGAATTTCAAATCGATTTAGTGCCTGGAGCAGCACCGGTTGCAAAAGCACCTTATCGATTGGCACCCTCTGAAATGAAAGAATTGTCTGAGCAGTTGAAAGAGCTGTCAGATAAAGGATTCATCCGACCAAGTTCATCACCTTGGGGAGCTCCGGTCTTGTTTGTCAAGAAGAAAGACGGAACGTTCTGAATGTGTATTAATTATAGGGAGTTAAACAAACTCACCGTGAAGAATCGATATCCGTTGCCCGTGATTGATGATTTGTTTGACCAGTTGCAAGGATCGAATGTCTACTCTAAGATTGATTTGAGATCGGGATATCATCAGCTAAGGGTCAGGGAAGAAGACATTCCCAAAACAGCCTTCAGAACGCGATACGGGCATTATGAATTTCAAGTAATACCATTTGATCTCACCAATGCACCCGCAGTGTTAATGGATTTAATGAACCGAGTATGCAAACCTTACTTGGACAAATTCGTGATCGTGTTCATCTATTACATCCTAATCTACTCCCGCAACAAGGAAGAACATGCTGAACACTTGAGAACTATTTTGGATTTGCTCATGAATGAAAAGTTGTACGCTAAATTCTCCAAATGTGATTTTTGGATTCCAACGGTACAATTTCTTGGTCATATCATCAACAGTCAAGGTATCCACGTAGACCCTGCCAAGATTGAGGCTGTTAAAGTTTGGGCATCTCCTACAACCCCAACAGAGATTCGTCAATTTTTAGGTCTCGCTGGTTACTACAGAAGGTTCATAGAAGATTTTTCAAAGATTGTGAAGCCTTTGACATAACTCACTCAGAAGAACAACAAGTATATCTGGGAAGAAAAACAAGAGTCAACTTTCCAACTCTTGAAGCAAAAACTCTGTGAAGCACCCATCTTAGCACTACCCGAAGGAAGTGAAGACTTCATAGTGTATTGTGATGCGTCACATCACGGTTTAGGTGTGGTACTAATGCAAAGAAGCAAATTAATAGCTTATGCATCGCGACAGCTCAAAAAGAACGAAGAAAACTACACCACTTATGATCTAGAATTAGGAGCAGTGGTCTTTGCTCTTAAGATATGGAGACATTACTTGTACGGTACCAAGTGCACGGTTTTCACCGATCACAAGAGTCTTCAGTACACACTGGATCAAAAGGAGCTGAACATGAGACAGCGCCGATGGTTAGAATTGCTCAACGACTACGATTGTGAAATTTGCTATCATCCCAGGAAAGCGAATGTCGTGGCTGATGCCTTGAGCAGAAAAGAAAGAATCAAACCCCTCAGAGTCCGATCTCTGGGAATGACCATTTGTTCACCACTTCCATCACAAATTCTCATAGCCCAATCAGAAGCTCTCAAAGAAGAGAACAGACCACATGAGAAAATTTATGGCATGCCAGAAAATGAAAACGGTTTCGTGAAAAGATCTGACGGAATGCTGTGTTTCAAAGAATGAAATTGGGTTCCTCTCTATGGAGGTATTCGAGATCTCATCATACATGAATCCCACAAATCCAAGCACTCTATTCACCCAAGTTCTGACAAGATGTATCAGGATCTCAAGAAGATTTATTGGTGGCCAAACATGAAAGCCGACATCGCTGAGTATGTTGGGAAATGTTTGACTTGTTCTAGAGTCAAGGCGGAAAGTCCAAAGCCGTCGGGATTACTTGTACAACCTGAACTACCAGTATGGAAATGGGAAAGAATTACTATGGATTTCATCACTAAATTACCAAAGACGTCAACTGGATTGGACACCATCTGGGTCATCATTGATCGTCTCACCAAGTCCGCACATTTTTTACCAATCAAGGAAACTGACGAGATGAGCACTCTCGCACAGTTGTATCTAAAGGAAATAGTGACTCGACATGGAGTTCCAATCTCCATTATCTCAGATAGAGATAGCCGATTTACCTCAAGATTTTGGCAAACTATACAAAAAGCTCTCGGTACACATTTAGATATGAGCACCGCTTATCACCCTCAGACTGATGGGCAGAGTGAAAGAACAATCCAAACCTTAGAATACATGCACCGGGCATGTGTGATAGACTTCGGAAAAGGTTGGGATAAACACTTGCCATTAGCTGAATTTTCCTACAACAACAGTTACCATGCCAGCATCAAGGAATCATCATTTGAAGCACTTTGTGGTCGAAAGTACAGATCGCCTGTTTGTTGGGCAGAAGTTGGTGACGTACAACTTACAGGACCAGAACTGATACACGAGACAACGGAAAAGATATTTAAGATCAGGCAACGACTACAAGCTGCTCGTGATAGACAAAAGAGTTACGCTGATGTAAGGCGAAAACCCATGGAATTTCAAGTTGGTAACAGGGTTATGTTAAAAGTTTTCCCATGGAAGGGAATGGTACGCTTTGGAAAGCATGGAAAGTTGAATCCAAGGTACATTGGACCATTCAAAATCCTCGAAAGGATTGGTCCAGTTGCTTACTAACTTGAGCTCCCAGAAGAACTCAGTAGAGTGCACCACACATTTCATGTTTCACAACTGAAGAAATGTTTATCGGATGAAACTCTTGTCATCCCAATGAAAGAAATCCGACTCGACGACAAACTCGTATTCACAGAAGAACCAGTAGAAATAACGGACAGGGAGGTGAAACAGCTAAAGCAAAATCGTATTCACATTCTCAAAGTTCGATGGAACTCTAAGCGAGGACCAGAGTACACATGGGAATGTGAGGACCAAATTCGCGACAAATATCCACACTTATTTCCATAGACAACCCTAACAACTATCTTAGACTTTAATTCTGCGACGGAATTCTGTTTGACGGGTGGGTACTGTAGCAATCTGTAAAATTCCATAGTAATTTGTAACAGTTAATCAAGTATTAATCACCATTACTATTCAGTTAACCATTTTTATGAGAAAATTTTGAACTTTTTGTTTATTGCATTATAATAACTCAAACACGTTGATACGTAATTCACCAAACATTGGAAACGAGCTCACACACGGACCACGACAATCACCTATACGAATAATACACCAAACGGATCCTTATACTAATTCTCGGCCCAAATTTCTGGCCTGTTACTATTCACAAGCCCAACCCAACTTTTATAAGATTTATATTTCTTATTATCACACTCGGCTAACACACAACACTTGGCCTCGATTTCTCTTAAATTCGACACACAACGTATGTAACTTTTTACTCATTTCGAATCCTCATACTCCAAAGAATCATGATGTCGAAGTCTCACTCCCTCATTTGAACGTTTGAACAAAAAACGAGACCCAAAGCTAATCACCTTCGACACTTGTACAAGTTCACTCAATTTTCATCCAATTTATCCAAATCGATCCCAACTTATTTTCACCTAGCTCATTTATGTTCTTTGGTTGATATTGAGTTCCTAAGATCATTTTCTCACTTTATTATACAATATCACATGTTAAATAATTGTTTTGGACACTTTGAATGTGTCGACACACACATATATATACACAACTCGACTCATACCCAAACCAACACTCAATCTCCTTCACAATGTCATAGTACTTGAGTGTATATTCTCCTCAAAGTCACCAAATCCTTGCCATGTTCCTGATCGACTCAACTTATATCTATATTTTACAATATAAACACTTATACGTGTATATATATACACATACTTCACTCACTCATAACTCCCTTTCACACTTAGTCATTTTCACATATTTTTCTAAGTCTTTCACTCTCTATTTGAGCCCCTCAAGAGCATAAGCATTTCTCTCAAGCTATTCGAGTCCATCGCAAATCGTTCAAGTCCCATTCGATTCCTTGGTGAATGTTCTAGCGTGCTACGTGATTTCTACCCGAGTTCTTGTCCTTTTCAACAAGTACTCACCACCTTTTAAGGTGTTGTAAGTCCATTCGAACCCTTTTCCTACTCCTTACATTGATTTTATTGTTCCATGCATCGTACATAATTTCATTCGAACGTATTTTACTTTCTTTTGATTTTTACGTTTTCTTATATTCATTTTATGCATAGCATGATTGCCTCCTATTGATGGAAGTCTATAAAATCATGTTACACGTTCATTCGACACATATATCTCCATTTTGTTACTTATCAAAACCCATTTTAATCACATGTTGGATCGTATATATTATATCACACATTTACAAGTCATATTTATTTTTGGACCTACTCGTTTGCTCGACTAGAAATGTTTCTATAAAATCCAAATCATATACACAACATCTTGTTTTTAATACTCGACATGATTCTCAATATACTCAACTAACAAGCTAGTAAAATAAGCACTTGACACAAGCTCATATAAGCCCTTTTTGAACCACAAAGCAAACGCTACTCGGACTGTTTCTAATATACTCATTTTATCGCATGGGTTTTAAGCCCAATAAGCTATTATTAAGCACTCTCGATAAGCTGATGATATAAGCAATTTGGTTATGTTTTTAAGACCTTAAAACCAGCCCAATGATAAGCCCACTTAGTCTTAAAACCCTTTGGATCGTAAAATCTTAATGGGCCTTTGTTTCTATCATTAAAGCCCATTAAGAGAGAAATAAGCTCTTATCAAGAATAAGCAGTTGGTTTAGACACAAATAAGCTTTTTAAAAATGTTAAAACTTTCGTGTGGAAACCGTAGAGGGGGGGTGAATACGTTTCCATTTAAAACTTAAAACTTTTGTATCAAACTCCTGATCAAGTGTGATGTGATATGAAAAGTGTCAACTACGATCATATAGTATCAAGAGATGAATATAGTAAACAACAACATATACCCAATCAAACCACGACACATAGATAATCAACATAACATAAGCATCTAGCCACACAAGCAAAAATGCAATGCAAATATAAAGCGATAAAGAATGAAATGAAAGTAAAGAGATAAGTAAGAAGGCGCAAACCGGACACGGTGATTTATAGTGGTTCGGTCACGAAGCTCCTCTTCGCCGTACTCCACTCCCCGAGTACCCAACTCGAGAGTTACTTCACTAATCAACAAACTCCCTTCAGGCGGAGAAAACCGTACACGTCGCTTAACTTGTTTTCCGACACTTAGCTAGATGTCGAGTGCTAATCTTAGCTAGCACCAATCTACACGTCGCTTATCCTATTTCCGACGGTAGGCTAGATGTCGAGTGCTAATCTTAGCTAGCACCAATCTACCATGATCTACCCGATCTACCCTTGATCCACATGATCAATCACACAAGCCCAATGGCTTCAAGAGATCTCCAAGATCTCGACACGATCACAATGATCTACTCCCACTTGACTCGATCTACCCGATCTACCCTTGATCCACATGATCAATCACACAAGCCCAATGGCTTCAAGAGATCTTCACTATCTCTTAAGATCACAATGATCTTGACTCACTCTCTCACAAAAGAAAGATAATCTTGATGTATGCTATGATACAATCAAGAGTGTAACAAATGTTACAAGACCTAACAACTACAACTCTTGTATCTTCTTGGATACCTTGAGTTCTTCTCTTGCAAATGAAGAGGAATGATAACACTTTGTATCTACTTGGATACTTTGTGTTCTTCTCTTGCTAATCAAGAGGTGATGACAACACTTTGTATCTACTTGGATACTTTGTGTTCTTCTCTTGCTAATCAAGAGGAATGAAGAGGATCACTTGAATGGAGGATTGGATCACTCTTAAACAAACTAAGACTCTCCAAATGATCAAAGAAAGTCATTTAAGTGAGGAGGGATTAGACCAGAGAAAAAGGACTGGAAAAATCAAGTTGGAAGTGTTAAATGGTCCACTATTTATAGGCAAGAAAAATCTGAACGTTACAGAAAATTTTGTACGGACGGCTCCACTAAACATGCCACGGCTCCACTAAATTTAGTGGAACCGTGGAGCCTCCTAGACTAGGACGCTCCAAATTTTGTCTTTTCTGGTGAAAACTTATTTGGGGAAGGTTGGAGCTGATTTTGGGGGGGGGGGGAAAAATAGCTGTTGGGATTTTTAAACTTATTTTTCAAAATAAAACATTTCTTTTTAATTCAAAAATAATTTGTAAAATATATTTTTGAAAAAATGTTTTGTCACATTAAAAATGTGAAGTTTAGAAAAATATAATCCTTTGATCATTTGTCAAGTAGTAGATTTGTTTGTCCATACCTTGAGTGATTTATGTCGGGATGGAAATCTAAGACTTCGTTGAAGCATACTTGAGACGTCGGGAGGTGTTGATGTAAGTATGCATTGATGATTTGTGTTTACAAGTAACTTGCACATTTTACGTTATGTATTACAAGTTACATGTTTGTCATTATTAAAACCGAAGAAACCGTTTAGTTTAAATATCGTAATATTTGCACTAACAATCTCCCCTTTTTGATGATGACAAATATGTAAACCGTAAGACATAGTAAAATGTAAAAGTTACCTGTTTACACTCCCCTTCTCCCCCTTTTGTCAAATCAAAAAGGTAGTTTCCTCGAGCGCTCCCTTGAATTTACTCCCTACTCCCCCTTATTGCACTACTATCCTTTCTCCCCCGAAAAGCGAGCTTGCATCATCCTAGTGAAGCCTTCTATCAACACTTGTGAAGACGACTCCATGCTATGTATTCAAATACTCCCGAGCTCCCCCTAGCTCAATGCTCCCCTATGGTGACTTAATCCCCTTGTTTATTTACCTTAGTATCTAGTGGATCCATGGATCAAATTCTTACAAAGGCTTTTCCTACATCAAGGGTTAGCTTCGTGCAGCATAATATATAACAGTATAGGAGCAACATTATAGGGATAGAATACACATAGCAAGACATGCATGGGTTAAACTATGTTAACAAGTAAGTGTCACAACCCGACCGAAAACCTAAAGTGTAATTGTTCACTCAATCACACTAATCAAGAACGAGATTCGTTCATTGACTGACGCACTAAATGACTTATTCCAAGTTGTCATTGGGAGGAAAGTTCTAACAAACCTTTTGAACAACATAATCATCTACCTAAGATGATTGATGTTAAGGATAGTTTGTTGATAAGACATACTCTAAATGATTACTATTATGACAAGTCGTGCCATAAAGTAGACTTGATAGAGGTTATACCTAAATGATTCCATAAGGAGGGAGAGTGTTGGTTGTGGTGACAACAAGGACAACTTGGGTTATGTGGTTGTAGGGGATAAATAATGGGATGACCCATTAGTGGTTGTGGTGATGGTGATAGTGATAAGGATGATGTGTTAGTGCCAGGTTCAAAAGGTTATGTAGGTGACAAGGTTAGTGTGAGAGCTAAAGGTTGTGGTGATGGTGATGGTGATAAGGATGATGTGTTGGTGCCAAGTCCAAAGAGGTTTGATGGTGATAGGGTTAGTGTGATAGCTAAAGGTTGTGGTGGACTTGGTGGAGGTAAGGGTGTAGGAATCCTAAAAGTGGAGGTAAGGTTGTGGTGATGGTGATGGTAATAAGGATGATGTGGTTGGAGATGTTGGTTTTGCCCTTTGAAGAAAGGTGGGAAAGGATGGTTTAGGTTAATATATCGTTTGCACTGACAATGAGATGCATGATATATTTCAAAAGGGAAAAAGAAAAGGGGCATGTGATCCTAATAGGATTGTTGGTGGATATCTCTAACGGGGTTAAGGTAATGAAGTTCTAGGTTTCTAGGTTGGATGATCCTAGTTGTGTGTTAGAGATAATTTGGTGCATGAAGGGTTTCGTGTGTTTGTGAGGATTGAAGGTTGTTGAGCTAACTGTCACTTATCCAAAGTGAGGAGTAGCTGTAAGGTTTGAGTGTAATGAGTTGAAGGTTATAAGGTTTGAGTGTGATGATCTATAGGTTGAAGGTACTTAGACTAACTATCACTGTCAAGAGTGAAGTGTAGCTAAAAGGTTTGAGTGTGATGATGAAAGATGTTAATGTGAGGTTTGAAGATGAGATGCAAGATAAGCTTGCAGTAGTGAGGCCTTATATAGGCAAGGGTTGTGGGATTCAAAACTAAAGTTGGTGATGGTGTCCTATGGTGTAGTGAGGAAATCTTAGGGTGTGTGTGAGTTTGCAAAATTTTGCAGGTTTGAGGTTAGGGATGCAGGGATCAGGAGGGAACAGTGAAAATTCGTCAAACATAGGCACGGTACCACTAAATACCACACGGTACCGTTAAATTTGACGGTACCGTGGCCTATTTAACGGTATCGTGACCTGGAAGTCACGAATTTTCCTGTGCAGCCTAGTTCTGGGCAGCTAAAGGGAAGTTTCCTAGGGAATAAGAACCACATTAATGTGTTCTTGAGAGTGTTTGGTGAAAGGCTATATGAGTGTGTTTTCGCTCCCCCTTAATCTATGACCATCCGGACAAGATGCAAAAGATAAAGAGGAAAACAAACGTTGACGGAAGCGATAGCTTAGTAACGTCATGACAAGTGGTAGATAGCATACGATAAACTTCACCTTTGAAGTCACGTAGCTCTTCTCAATCATTGTGAATATTCATAGAATATTATGATGAGGCATGTGATCACGTGGAGATATCCTAAGGGTTAAGAAGATAAAATCTTCAAGGTTGTGATGTTAGTGATAAGGTTCTAGTAGGGTTATCTATGTTGATGAAGAAGGGTTATCAAAACGCATCTTAGCGGTTCTTCGTTTGAAGTTGTGTGGAAGATGAGTGGGATCGGAAGCATTGGTAGTGTTTTGTACCATGCGGAAGTGAAAGAGAAGAAGGCTTAAGAATCAGAAGATATATACAATCTGTTCTGATAGGATACGGTTCTGGTTCAAGACTACATCGAGTGCGTTTCGATAGTGTTTTTGAAACAGTGAGAATAAACTGTCTCAGCAAACAACGGTCCGACGGTACCGTTAAATTTAGCAGTACCGTCCCCTATTTAAGGGTACCGTGACCTGCTGAGGTCAGTTTTGACCCAGAATTAGATTTCTGACAAAGAAATTTCACATATGTTGTGATTTTTCTGGACCTTAGATTAAAAAAATTTATACCGAATAAATTCTTTTATGAGTGAATCCAACGGGATTCGATGAACGTTTGTCGAGAACGAGAAATGACATTTAATTGCATTTTGCAAATTAAATAAACTTTAAATATTTCGGATGAAATATTTAAGTTGTCATTGGAGTTAAAGAGGATTTTACGAATAAATTTCGCTGATTTAGGGAGATTTTTCGACACGAGGAGAGAATTTATACCTAATAAATTCTTTGAACGGTACTGGACGAGAAGAGATGGAAAATGTTCCATCATTCCTAGACCTAGACGGAGATGGTTAAGGGATTCTCGGTTGAGAGGTTTGGTTGATTTACGGATTTCGATGTGCTTCGCACGTGAGTGTTTCGCGGGGTTTTGAAAGATGTAAAGCTAGGCCTATGGTGCTGGTTCGCAGCAGGGTTTGGGATCTTAAGACGTGTATATTCACACGAGGATGAAAGGAACTACTAATCACTTATATAGCAACTCGTGAGTCCTTTGTCACCCGAGGGTTGATGTTAGCTTTTAGCTTTGGGATGAGCGTTTTAACATATGTTGTTAAAAGGCTTGAGTATGATGTTTCGGATATGACGTTTAACAATTGCGATCGCAAGTTAAACTTACTTGAATATTTCGGACGAAATATTTAAGTTGTCAATCCTACTCCGAGTTCTACTAGGTTTGTATCTAACCTTCCCATGACAAACGGGTGTATTACTTGGAAGAAGGCGAAGTGATGACTGGGGAATTAGGACAACTTCCCCGACTACTCTAACTTATAGGTTTTGACACTAGTGTATGACTCTATGACTTCTAAGGGTTCATAGTGATGGGCATACCTAATTCCTAATGTGTCAAAAGAGCATAGTGTGGGTGCAAAGTTTACAAGCAAATCATGTAAAATGCACATAAGGAATAAATGCAACCATCATGCAAAACATGATAATCATTTAGCATTTAAGATCATGAAGACATTTAATTATGTCTTATGAGAACATGTTATCATTTTGAAACACGTATGTGGGATGCAAGCACTCTAGGTTTGCTAAGGCAGATCCTAATTACTACTTGTTTAAGATGACATCCTAATGGAAGATAAAGTTCACCGATGTAAACTATCTCTAGTCAAATGTAGGAATGAAAAAATTTTCAAGTTAGAGAATGAGTATGAACTATCACTAGTGGTGCTCAATTAAGGCTAAACACGACCATTTTTACGGGTTATACACGAACCCAACTTCTCTCCTGGAAGCAATCCAACCGTTAGGTCAAATTGAATTTCTAGTGCGATAGGTTCTCCAGTAGTCATTCTCATGTTAGAAGAATTCAAATTCCTATATTTGCCTATCGAAGTATAGCAAAAATGATGTTATCTTGTTTTGCTTATACATGGCCTAATATGACTCAATTAACCATACTTTGAAAGTTGGTTAAGAAAATGATATGTCTTACACAACTCCTAACAAAGGCAAGTGAAATGTTTTAATTTCGTGCGTGAGATTTAAAGGTTGTTTGATGGAGATGGTGTATTTTATGATCTCTTGGACAAAATCTTTGTTTGTTGAGTTGTTACATGTTATTTTAACATGATTTGGTTTCCTAGAACCAAGAGACACTCTAATGTGATACAATGTAGAATCTACTACATCGTGTGTGTTTCAAGAATGCTCCTTTGCATATCTTGAGAAAGAATCTAGTGAAGGTTACATACCTCAATATATCTTGTGAGCATTATATTAAAAATGAGACATATTGTATATTTCAACAATCCTACTTAGTTGTGTATTTTATGCATCTTTTAAACATATTAGTTTAAAGTTTGGAACACAACCATTGGACACGAAGACTCAATATGGCATCTTCAACACAAGTGTGAGTTATGATCCGATGCATATTATTTTTGTCTTGATAGAACGTCATTATTTTCACAACAATCGAATGTGATTGAGTATGTAGATTCAAGATAATACTTTTCATCATATTTTGATGTTATCTTGAAGCTAGACAAATAATGACTCCAATTTCATGTCCACACTCAACAACTTGTCAATTAGATTCGATAATGATATCAATCATAATTTGAATAATGAATTGATATGTACTCGAGATCTTTCTTGACCCTCACAATCACTCCTTTAAAAAAATAAAAATAAAAAAATTTAAGGAGTGTGTTTCATTTATTCTAACACTAGTTGTATGTGTGAGGTTAATAACATATTAAGTTACTACTTTGATATTGTCATTTATTTTTATTTGAGAAAAACTATTTATATTATTAAGTATAATATTCTTAGTTTTTCGACACCTCATTGGTATAAAAATAATTATCTTAACTATTTTTATACAACATACGTAAAATACTAAAAGTTTAAAATATTTTGTATGTGTGTTAGATCAATGCAAGTTTAATACATTTTCCTTTACTTAAGTACTGATGTATTAAAATGACCTTTTATCTTGTTTAGACAACCCATGGTCAACAAGACAAAATGATGTAATGTTTTAAAGATCATGTTAGGATTTTATGAAAGTGTTAAGTATTTTGGGGTGATATACTTTTTACACTTAAACCTTTGGAAAAATAATTGCGTAAGACAATATCTTTCCACACACATGATCTACCAACTTAGTGTCTATTCCTAAGAAGGTTACTAAACCATTTTAAAAGCTTGCAACAAATGCAAGAAAAATGGTCTATGCCTATATGCAATGCAAACTAATTACTTAATATAGTGCAAGTAATTTAGCATGAGCCTTATAAATGCATAAATCGGAAAGCTATAATAAACAAATAGCAACATGGCATGAAAGACACTTATGCTTATGGATAAAGTTAGCTCAACTAAAGATAGCGATAAGCATATAAAAGTATTGACTAACAATACTAAGACACAAAGAAAAGCAAATAGTCATTTAGCATAACACACAAAGATACTTATCGTCATTTTGTGTATTAAGTATAACAATGTACACTTAGCTTGACTTTATTTGAAAATGAATTATTTTCCACCCCATTTAAAAATTTGATCAACACCTTGAAATCATGAATGCATCAACGTGTGATGTTCACTTTGTGTTTTGACAAAAAAATTTTGCAATTGGCATGACCGGAAAAGACTCTCTGTTACGAAATAGAGACTCTCGTAAATTTTACTTTACAATCACTTTCTAAAATAATTTTTAAGTGAAAGTAGACTCAATTACGTTTAAAATGATAGGTGGCACGACTCCTACGGACTTACGGTTGATTTTATACGAATTTTTGAAAATTACCGAATTCTGAAAAACATACGACGGTACCGTTAAATTTAGTGGTACCTTCGATATTTAGTGTAACCGTACGTTATATTTAACGGTGCCGTACCTGTTATTTCAGTTTTGAACAGAACCAACTTTTATTAATTTAAGAAAACCTTCAAGCTAGTATGACAATGTATACTTAACAAAAAAAACTTGTAAGTATTAAGCAACTAAATACTTTTCATATTTTTATCACCTTCATGGGTAATTTGATACATGGATCGTACTCAATTTTGAAAACTATTTGTTTTAAAAATTTGAGCGACGTGGCTCTGGTACTAATTGTGGAAACCGTAGAGGGGGGGTGAATACGTTTCCATTTAAAACTTAAAACTTTTGTATCAAACTCCCGATCAAGTGTGATGTGATATGAAAAGTGTCAACTACGATCATATAGTATCAAGAGATGAATATAGTAAACAACAACATATACACAATCAAACCACGACACATAGATAATCAACATAACATAAGCAACTAGCCACACAAGCAAAAATGCAATGCAAATATAAAGCGATAAAGAATGAAATGAAAGTAAAGAGATAAGTAAGAAGGCGCAAACCAGACACGGTGATTTATAGTGGTTCGGTCACGAAGCTCCTCTTCGTCGTACTCCACTCCCCGAGTACCCAACTCGAGAGTTACTTCACTAATCAACAAACTCCCTTCAGGCGGAGAAAACCGTACACGTCGCTTAACTTGTTTTCCGACACTAAGCTAGATGTCGAGTGCTAATCTTAGCTAGCACCAATCTACACGTCGCTTATCTTAGTTTCGACAGTAAGCTAGATGTCGAGTGCTAATCTTAGCTAGCACCAATCTACCACGATCTACCCGATCTACCCTTGATCCACATGATCAATCACACAAGCCCAATGGCTTCAAGAGATCTCCAAGATCTCGACACGATCACAATGATCTACTCCCACTTGACTCAATCTACCCGATCTACCCTTGATCCACATGATCAATCACACAAGCCCAATGGCTTCAAGAGATCTTCACTATCTCTTAAGATCACAATGATCTTGACTCACTCTCGCACAAAAGAAAGATAATCTTGATGTATGCTATGATACAATCAAGAGTGTAACAAATGTTACAAGACCTAACAACTACAACTCTTGTATCTTCTTAGATACCTTGAGTTCTTCTCTTGCAAATGAAGAGGAATGATAACACTTTGTATCTACTTGGATACTTTGTGTTCTTCTCTTGCTAATCAAGAGGGATGACAACACTTTGTATCTACTTGGATACTTTGTGTTCTTCTCTTGCTAATCAAGAGGGATGACAACACTTTGTATCTACTTGGATACTTTGTGTTCTTCTCTTGCTAATCAAGAGGAATGAAGAGGATCACTTGAATGGAGGATTGGATCACTCTTAAACAAACTAAGACTCTCCAAATGATCAATGAAAGTCATTTAAGTGAGGAGGGATTAGACCAGAGAAAAAGGACTGGAAAAATCAAGTTGGAAGTGTGAAATGGTCCACTATTTATAGCCAAGAAAAATCTGAACGTTACAGAAAATTTTGTACGGACGGCTCCACTAAACATGCCACGGCTCCACTAAATTTAGTGGAACCGTGGAGCCGTCCTAGACTAGGACGCTCCAAATTTTGTCTTTTCTGGTGAAAACTTATTTGGGGAAGGTTGTAGCTGATTTTGGGGGGAAAAATAGCTGTTGGGATTTTTAAACTTATTTTTCAAAATAAAACATTTCTTTTTAATTCAAAAATAATTTGTAAAATATATTTTTGAAAAAATGTTTTGTCACATTAAAAATGTGAAGTTTAGAAAAATATAATCCTTTGATCATTTGTCAAGCAGTAGATTTGTTTGTCCATACCTTGAGTGATTTATGTCGGGATGGAAATCTACGACTTCGTTGAAGCATACTTGAGACGTCGGGAGGTGTTGATGTAAGTATGCATTGATGATTTGTGTTTACAAGTAACTTGCACATTTTACTTTATGTATTACAAGTTACATGTTTGTCATTATTAAAATCGATGAAAACGTTTAGTTTAAATATCGTAATATTTGCACTAACATTTCGGAAATCATTTCACACCATTTTTGTGATTTTTGGACTTGTTTTGCAAAACATATTACTATTCGGGTTAAAAGTGCAAAGTTTATATAATTATGTTGCAAACTGTTAAATTAGTAACTTGAGGGTAGGAAATGATCATCCAAGGAAACAGGGAGTTTAAAATGTCATTTTGGAACCATTTGAACTAAAAATGTAAAATATAACTAACCAAGGACTAACGGTGCAAAACTAACTCCGTTAGGGTAAAAAGTGTAAATTTTGTATAAGTACAAGGACCAAACAGTAACTTTATACCATATTCAATTTTATTTCATATTTTACACTTTTTCGCACAATCACGTGCATTTTTACATTTCGTTCAATATATTTAACCACGTTACGTTTATATATTTCTATAACGAATTCTAACGATTTAACTTAACGTTTCGTTCCACCACTTTCGAGGAAACGATATTTATGGATTAAATGAGATAAAAATAAGATAATATTATATATAATATTATTTTTGAACTTTAAGCATTTTAAGCATTTCACTCACTCACATCACCAATCAAATCATTATTCGTTACTCGTTTTTCACACTCGTTGTTCGTATTAAGTCAAAACTGTCAAATCTGTGTTGGAGCCGTTCCCATAACTCACTTGATTTCACATTTCACCTTGCCAGTTACACAGAAGGTGAGTCATAGCCCCACTTTTAATCATTAAATCACTTTACACTCCATGGGGGCGATACGTGCTACAAATAGAACACAAGTATTTTATGTATGCTACACCTGATCGATATTGCCTAAGTTACCACTATTGCCACAAGCCCTTTCACATCATGAACCATTAATCACTTGCGAGTGAACGTGAATATAGTGAATAGATCTATTGGAGGCTAACTACCTATTCCACTAATACCTGACGGATAGCCTTAATTGCTAGTCGGATTAGTCACAATGCATTGTATTTGAAGGAACTAGGAAGATGGCAATCTCCTACACGCGGGCCATAACTCACACCATTAATTTGGTGTGCTCACCACTGTTTCACGGTACACTGTTAACGTTTGCGTGTCGTGAGACTTAGGGCAATATGTAAGATCCCGCAAAAATCCATTATAATCATACTCATTAATCAAGGATAAACTCAAGTTACTGTTTAATAAAACCCATTTTTACGGGGAAATTTAAAATTTTTATTTACTTATTATATTATTCCCACCACGTCACGATATCACGACATTTACTGAATAACGACACTGGTTCACGACGGGCATTACGAAACATAAATGTTTCACAAAAACAAATACTTTCACAATTCCCTACTTACACTAATTTTATATCTCACTAAATCACAATATACCCCAATTACAAATCTCACTAGTTACCACTAAATTTTCACTAAATACATTTAATTTACACTAGCTATATCTTCATTCACTAACATTTACAAAGCCAAATGGGCTGCTTCAATTCCAGCCCATTATCATCACCACTACACGATCCAAGCCCACTCCCAAATTCAGTTTTCACTTTGTGATTTTATGTAGGACTCGACACCCAAATCCCCTACAAAACAGCCCTTGTTCTCCCGATTCTTAAACGCAACATGTCATATATTTTTACACACTCTCATTTATCACCCACTAGGCTATTCGTATGCCAACTTACAGGAATATGTGTTGAACTTTGGTTAGAAATTAAGGGCCAAAGTGTTTGTCCCACTTCTACCCAAAACGTGTAGACAAAAATCACAAGACTCAATCATTTCGAACCACGATTTTTCCTACACATTTCTAATGACACTTTCAACATATATTGATGTTACAAAGAATCTTAAGACAGCAGTGAAAGTGTGTGGCTCGCTAAACCCACTTGGCACCCATTTTTATTACAAACCGAATACATATACAAGCTAACAACTAAAGACAAGATTACAAACAATCCCATACCTCCTAATGATTCTAAAGTCAGAAGCATGCTCTAAATACTGCTCATCCACAGTGACACTCCATGATTGAGTTGAAGTCAATAAAAACGTGTGAATACCTCTCCTATATTATACCCCAACTTAACACTTTCTACCCTATACTCACTCCATTCATCTCAAGTCTCTCTCACTCACAAAGGTACTATAAAAGACCAGGAGTCTTCAGTCACTAGTTGGTAGCAGTCGAGTAAAAGAAAAGAGAGATTATATACGTATATTCGAGTCTAGTGAAGTGGGTTATTATCCTTGTGCTCCATTCGATCCTACTGACTCTCTACCACCTTTAAAAAGGTGTAGTAAGTATCCTATAACTCTCTTGATTTCATTCCTCACGTCCACATATCACACATGCATGTTTCATTTTACTAGAACTTAACATATTGTGTTACGTGTGTTGATTTCATGAAGTCCATAAGTCGTGTCAAACCTCCAATGAGGAAGATTTAGAAAAAACTCACACTTTACTAGTGCACGTTAATAATATCATGTCATGCATCATTCTTTGTTTCCCACTCGAACGTATCACATTTCTATATTTGAGCACACAGTAACTTATTTCTAACCATGTAAAAAGTCGAACTCAATCTTGTGAAGTCTTAACAATCACACACTCCACACTCACGTTTAATTACCTCACTTCATGCATTGTTAAACGTCTCAAAACTTTAATATCATACGTACAAGATATACGAGAAAAACACTTAGAATTATTTAGGAAGTTTGTACATAAAAGACAGCCCAAGCCGCCTAGTAAATGACTCAAAAAACTCACGAACCAACTTAACGACCATGTCTTATTTTTATACGACCCTACTACAAGCTACGTTTTTCGTATAAACATCTTATAAAAATACTCATGTTTCGACCACTCAAAACTGCCAAAGCAAAGCGCATAAACCATATCTAAAAATAACTAAAAACGACTAGTGGGCTTAGCTATGTAGCTCGTTAAGGCCCATTTAGTATGGAAATAAGCTACTGGCCAAATAAGCAGTAAGAATAAGTTGCATTGGACTTAAATAAGCCTCACAAAAAGTCGCCTACCTTTTTCCCATATTATTTGCACTTTTGGACTAAAAGTGTAACGCACTTTGACTAGAAGGACTAAAACTGTCAAACCGAGAAACATATGGACTGAAGCTGTGAAAAAAGTTTGTGGAGGACTTAAATTGACCTTTGAATTAATTCCAAGCCTTATATGGACATATGGACAAGTTTTGGACTATTATTGGACATTGGACTTAACGAAGGACTAACGGCGTAACGCAAGCACAGTTAGGATAAAAAGTATAAAATCTGGAAAGAACAAGGACCAACTGTTTATACTTGACATTCTTATACATTCTAGTTATGTATTATTTCATTTTCATTATTTATTAGAAATTTAACTTCACTCGCATATCATTTCATCATATTTTGAGGAGATAATATTTCGAGTCGAGTGACATAAGAATCAAGATAATATCATATATGATATTATAATTTCCTTAACTTGAGACATTTTAAGCATATCACAATCACATCATCAAATCGTTATACGATTTCTCACTTTCACACTCATCGTTAGTTATAAGTCGAATACTTAAACATTCCTCATATCCAGGTCACGTAGTGAGGACGTTTCCGCGATCATTCCTATAATCTTACTTGATCTTATAATTCCATCTTGTCAGATACACTCCAGGTGAGTCGTGGCCCCTACTTTTAATACTTGTTTTTAACAACTCTTTTTGGGGGAGATACATGCTTCAACTGTTTTAAGTATTTTCATAGTCTGAAAACTCAAGCGATTTACTCAAAAATCAGCAACTATGCTTTACATATTTTGAATCACCCTTTGGAAGGGATATATGCTCGTTATACTTGCAAATTACTTGCTTAGCTTAAACACTGTATTGAAAGATAACATTTTCAAACTACTTGTTGTAACAAGATACTGAGACTCATTATACGCATTCATATAACAACTGAATGTACTGTTAACTTACTATGATATTTCTACATTTCAACAAGAAATAATTGCCAAGACTAAAGTACGCATATTCTATGAAACCCTGAAACCTATATTGCCATAAAGTCCCTCGATCATGAGCCATTAATCACTGCGGTGAGCGCGAATATAGTGAACAGCTTCGAAACCTGTTAGAGGCTGACGACCTATCCTACTAAATACTGGACGGAATGCCTTATGGTTAGTCGTATTTAGTCGCGATACACTATATTTGAGAAATAATAGGAAGTGGCAATCGCCTATTACCTGAGGGCAAAACCCATCAGTAACCTGATGTGGACTCCGCTGTTTTTACGGTACCGTGTTAACGTTTTGCGAGTCATGAGGCTTAGGGAAATATAACTTTATAAATATATATGTCTTCCTATATATATTTGGATACAGCTGTATTTAGTAACCACCACTCCGCACTGATAGACATCAGACTTTATACTATTGTTTTTACTATGTGTTTGGATTATGTATCATGTACTTGGAACTTAACTGTTATCATATGTGACTTAGTTGTGTCTTCTGATAAAGACAACTCAATGCTTGGCATATCGTTACTTTTAAAAGTTGAACCATTATTTCATTGCAAGCATATAACAACGTAACTCATTTTCATTTTAAAACTTGAAACCTCTGATCATCAAAATTCATAAATAACTTACTTGCGGATTTTACCCAATTGCAAACTTGCTATTTACTTCAGAAAGTACTAGTATTTATTTCAAATATCATTGTACACATCTTAAATTCATTGAAAGAAAGTTATTTTCTATCAAACTCCACGAACTCACCAACCATTGTGTTGACGTTTTAAGCATGTTTATCTCAGGTAATCAACGGAGCAGGACAAGACACGGAGCGGGCATTAAATACTCTAATAACTTAAATGGTGTGAAAATAAAATATGTCATTCTTTCCAAATTACCATACTTTTGTGGGATTTTCAAATCAGATATTTCAACCTTTGTACCAAAACTATTATTTTGAATGACATATAACTTTCAAAACGACTTTTTCAAGCCGTTTTCTGAAATTTTGACTTCGATCCTCAGTGTAACACCCTAATTTCTTTCCGCTGCCACAAAACAAATTAGGGGGTGTTACACAATATATCCAACTGCGATATCACCAGTTAAAACAAAGATTGTAATTCACAGGCAATCACTACTTGTGTTTCAAACTGATTACTATTACAAACTCTATGATTTCACTCAACAATTTTGTTGACTTTTACCATGTTTATCTCAGGTAATTAGCGGAGCAGTCAAGGTACGGAGTGGGCAATAAACTTATAGTTATTATGGTGTTAAATAAATTATGTCATTCATTTCAAACTACTACATCCTTTTATGGGATTTCACAACTCTAATATTTCACTTTTGTAACTGAATTATTATTTGAATGACAACAACTTTCAAAATGCCTCTTTTGAGCAATTTTCTATGATTATGACTATGATCCTCCCCGTAATACCCCAATTAGTCTTTCGCTGTTAACTCATAATTTAGGGGGTGTTACAATATGGTTATACAGGAGATGTTAAACGAATGAGCCGAGATGATATGATTATACATGAGATGTTAAACGAATGAGCACAGATGATATGGTTATACATGAGATGTTAAACGAATGAATCGAGATGATATGGTTATACATGAGATGTTAAACAAATGAGCCGAGATGATATGGTTATACATGAGACGTTAAACGAATGAGCCAAGATGATATGGTTATACATGAGATGTAAAACGAATGAGCAGAGATGATATAGTTATCATGAGATGTTAAACGAATGAACCGAGATGATATGGTTATACATGAGATGTTAAATGAATGAGCCGAGATGATATGGTTATACATGAGATGTTAAACGAATGAGCCAAGATGATATGGTTATACATGAGATGTTAAACGAATGAGCCGAGATGATATGGTTATACATGAGATGTTAAACGAATGAACCGAGATGATATGGTTATACATGAGGTTAAATCTTTTGTATCACAAGCAAATGAAACAACATGACGTTAAATCTTTTGTATCACAAGCAAATGAAACAACATGATCAAATCTTTTGTATCACAAGTAAAGTCCAAATCCTTGCAGTTGTCTACTAAAGCCATTTTACCACTCTCAAAACATTCTCAATGCTTCCCATCAAACGCATCTCGAAACCTCAAAGCACCAAACACTTCCTGCCAAAACTTCCCACCAAACACTTCCCGCCAAAACATTTCCCACCAAAACTTCCCACCAAAAATTCCCGCCAAAATTTTGGCGCCAAAACTTACCACCAAAAGCTCTATTTTTTTACCATATATAACTGTTAGCAGATCTGCTCTTATCCTCACAAACACATTATACACTCTCAAATCCTCACAACCACAAACACACACTGTTATCATGAAGATGGCGGAATTTGAAGCTTTTGCTTGTCCTTGTGGTCGAGGAGACGTAATTCTGTGATAATCGCATCGACCTCGCACCTTTCGTAAACTATACTATGCGTGTCCTTTATCAAAGGTGAACAATTACATACTTTTTTTGTGTATTATATAAATAATTTGGTTAGTTATTAAAAATAATAGTTTTTACTCTTTAACAGGGTGGTACAAAGGATTATGGATGCGTTTTTTTTTATGGAAGGAGGAACGACTCCGTTTAATGACCGGTTCTCCTGGAGCTTCAATGCCTCCAACTCATTCTGCAGGACCATCAAGAACTCCAACTGCAGGACCTTCAACATCGAGTCCTGGAAATGCAGAGTGCTCAAACTGCATCATCAGATAATGGTACTCAAGAAAATGCTAGAAGTGTATATGCATCCCAACAAGCACACAATTGATTCAACTGCCTTATTTCACGACCTTTATGATGACCTGGAAAATCTTAGTTTGGAGTAATTCGTATGCTTTAGTGTTTGAACTTTTATCTATCTGTAATGTAATTCGTACGTTTTAGTGTTTGAACTTTTATCGATCTGTAATGTAATTCGTACGCTTTAGAATTTGAACTTTTATCGATTTGTAATGTAATTCGTACGCTTTAGTTTTTGAACTATTATCGATATGTAATATAATTCGTACGCTTTAATGTTGGAGTAATACGTATGTTTTACTTATTCGTATGTATCTTTCGAGTATTTGTTTTAAAGAATATGAAAATAGTATAGTGTTTTTTTGATAAGTCATGTTACAGTATTGAACAGCTATAAAAATAGCAAAAATTGCACTAAAACAGAAACAAGTAACATGAACAAAGCCACCAATTTTAGTCAGGTGGTAGTGGAGTCTACCTCTTTTCTAATGTCATAAATTTTTGTCGTATGGTAATATAACTAGAGAAGGATTACTTACCACTCTCAAAACATTCACAATTAACAAACACGAAGGCAAACATTTTATTCAAAACACGCAAGAGTTCTCAACCACATACCTTTCATACAGACTCAAACAAAACAACTCGACAAGCAAACGAAACAACTCAAACGAAACAACTTGACAAGCAAACGAAACAACTTGACAAGCAAACGAAACAACTCGACAAGCAAACGAAACAACTCGACAAGCAAACGAAACAACTCAAACGAAACAACTCGACAAGCAAACGAAACACACGACATAGACCATAACAAACATCGCCTATTCATTTTTTATTGCTGCTACTTCCCACTTTGCTAGAACCTGCACCACCTTTTCCCTTCCTTGCTTTCTTTTGCTTGATGAAATATTCAAACAAAGCTTCAAGATTTGTTATTCTATTTCCCAGATCATCAAGTTTGGTCTCCAATGTGCTTTCATCAGCTTGGCCGTCCAGCATCTCTCTGTAGTATGGCTTTTTCCTCAACCATTCCAGAATCTGGTCTCTCATCCACGGGCTAATGTTTTTATAAGAACCATATTCATCATAAATTTCTGAGCCAAATGTATTAAGAATTTCATTAAAGAGATATATCGACGATAAAACCTTTGACCACTCCTCTTCCGGCGTGTAACAAGCCATTGTTATGTGTGTTTTGTGGGAATTGACGATTGAGTTATTTGTTTTTTGCCGAATTGAGGATGATCGGTTAGGTTATATATAAGTAAAGCTTTGGCGGGATAAAGTTGCAATTTGACGGGATAAATTGGCGCCAACACTTTTGGCGGGGACATGTCCCCGCCAAAAGATATGATTATTATCAGAAAATATTGGCGGGATAAAGTAATTGTTAGGAGGGAAAACTGGATACCACTTTTAGCGGGGACATGTCCCCGCGAAAAGGTTGAAACTGTATATATAACCTTTTGGCGGGGACGTGTCCCCGCTAAAAGGTGTGGCGGGAAAAAAAACCCGGGAACAATTAAGAGTTGCAATTTTGGTCAAAGTCATGTCCCCGCCGAAAGTTTGCGTTGAAAATTTAGTAAATGATCAGCGAGTTTGTGTGCCAGCTCATCATCGTTTTTGTTGTTTAGCGACTTTCGGCGGGGACATGGGCGTCCCCGCCGAAAGCCTCCTCGCCCTTCCTACCGATTGTTGTAGTGAGCACTGAGCACTGATTCCAGAGGATGGAATATGCTTTAAAGTATTGTGTCTTGCTTGTATATGTCGTTTTAGACTTACAAAATATTTATGTTTAGATGAAATTTCCTTTAGGTAAGCATGAGGTGTTCTGCTGCTGAAAATCATAATATAGCTAAGCTCTTGAACATATTTACAAGAAATATTAGTATATATGTATGATAAATTGCACCAAAAGGCCGGGTATTCATCATATCATTGAATTTCTATATCTAATAAAGAAAACCTTGAAACTTTGGCCTAGAAATAATTAATAAGAGCAAATGAGCAACCATATATATATATATATATATAAATTATATGCAATTGTGCAATGTTTAAATCAAACGAGTGGGACGACCCCCCGCGTTGCGGGGGGAGGGGGTGGGGGTGTTCCCCAACTTTTTTTTGTTGGAAAAATTATTTCGTTAATAATGGCGCAAGTTTCATAATTTTTCAAGGCCGTTTGGTACGAAAAATAATAAAAACAAAGACAAATATATTGATTTCGAGAAAGTGTTGCATATGTATACTCGTTTTTGTTTGGAAAATTATTTCGTTAATAATGGCGCAAGTTTCATAATTTTTCGAGCCCGTTTGGTACGAAAAATAATAAAACAAAAAAAAACAAAAAAAAAAAAAAAAAAAAAAAAAAAAAAAAAAAAAAAAAAGCCGGCTACTGTAGTATGAACAGTAAAAAACAATATTTTATTAAATTGGCAGACTTGGGTTTTAATCTATAGATATAACGAGCTGGGAAACCCGCGCGTTGCAGCGGGAGTGTTTGTGGTACAATTTTTTTTTTTTTTTTGCGCTTTTTGTATTTATGCATTATTAATAGGAGTACAAAAATGTCATTTTGCGTACATGTTTACTAATGACTATTTAATTAAAAAAAAAATGACTGAATTTGCAAAAGTTCGCTAACTGGGGACTAATGGTGCCATGTACAGCTAACCTGAGGGACCATTTTGTAAATTCGTTATGAACAGTACACGCACTATTCACCACTGTTTTGCGCTGTACTGCACTTTTTGGTACTGTAGCAAATATATTTTCAGGTTTAGTCCCTGAAAGTGGCGGTTAGTTGCATAGTTAGTCCTTAGGGACTAACGGTGAAAATAAAAGTTAACCTTAGGGGCTGTTTCTGTTTAATATTTGCACAGAAACAGCCCCTGAAGTTATTATTCCGTTGCAAATTTAATCCATAACTGTTAAGTAACGGTCAGGGGCGGAGCCAGAACTTTATTATCGAGGGGGCAAAATATGATAATTTTTAGAAACTACACTAAAAATTAGTCCGTTGGGGGGGGGCAAATTACAAAAATAGCCGAAAATTTTCAAAAATTTACACTACAATTTTTTTCGCCGGGGGGTCACGTGACCCCCCGGACCCCCCTTTATCTCCGCCCCTGGTAACGGCGGTTAAGGACTAACTTTGCAATGGATCAATAACTTCAGGGGTAAAGTGGAAATTGTGGGAAAACTTTACAAAGAGCGCTTGGGGGTACTGTTACACGGTTTTTAATAGTTGTAATGATTTTTTTTTTTTTTTTTTTTTTTGAAAATATTTTTTAAAAAACTATTTTTTTTTTTCGAAATTAAAAAAAAAAAAAAAAAAAGTACTGTAGCATGAACAGTGCAAAACAGTGTTTTGCACTATTCATCCTAATGGTTTTGCATCTCCCTCCGTCTCAATTTATTTGTCAGGAGAGAGAAAACACAAAGTTTAATAAAAGTGGGGCCTCTTTAATTTTCAACCACTAAAATTGAATATTCCTCCACTAGATTCTCTAGTTTTTACTAAATAAGGAAAGTGGACAATTAATTTGAGACATCTATAAAAAAATATGGACAATTAAATTGAGACCGAGGGAGTATAATAATAATGTATTCGTTCGTGCACTTGACTTCAACAGGGAAAACTATTGTTTCTTTTGAATGAATAAAATATTGGTGGTTTTGGCGGGACTTGAAGTGCATGTTTGTGTGTACGGCTAAAATCTGAGCGGGGAATTGAAGTAAAGGAATGTTGGTCAAATGAGATGGGCCCACACAGTGGATGAATCGGTGGGATTAATTCACCATCATCATTCTATTTCAGTATTTCTAGTTATTTCTAATGCTGCTGCATGCCAGCTTTCATTTGCACGTGTCGATGACCAAACCACAATGAACTATGCACTCATCCGCACGAACGTACATTTAGCTAATAGCATCTCCTGGTAGTTATGATTTTTCAGCTTGACTCAATGAATCATTGCAAGGTCATTTTTTTTGAAAATGGGCAGACATTTTCATGAGCTGGCCGCTGTTGTGTTAAGCCGGGACATTTTTTGTTTTCGACTTTTTTTCTGACTAATTCACGAGTTTTAAACTTACTGCCATGGACTAAAACCAGATAAAGCTCTCCCTTTCCACGGGTAAATCCGGGACATTGTATATCTTTCACGTATTGTCCTTGGAGCAGACGTATAAACCGATTAGGTTTGATGGTTATTAACGTTTTGCAAAAGTCGGTTCAAATTAACGTTTGAAAATCTGCTCAAGTTCGTTGTACAGATACTGATATCTTAACAGATGTTTATGAAACTATAATTTATATATTTTTAACAAAGAAGTCGACTTTGTTCACTTTTGCTAGTTATTTGGTAGGACATTTTATTGATAATAGCTTAGCTCAGGGAATTTGATAGGAATGGAATTGGTGCTAGATTTGCATCAAAAAGTCACACTTACTCATGCGAAATAATATGCCAAATAAAGTTAAATACTTGAACTGATTGTGGGTTAGGTTGGCATCATTCTTTTGATTGAACCTCATTATTTACTTCCACCAACTTCATTATGAGGATCTTGAAATATATATTAATTTGTCTATTAATTACTTTATGTTTTCCACTATGTCTGTCTACTTTAGTTTTTCTTTTTCACAAGAAATTATGAGCCAACAATGGACACATGTCCATCTATGCATACGTTCACCATTTTAACCCGTAACCATTACATAGAGTCCTTAACATTGTCTTCAAAATATTTCTTTACTAGAAATTACTTTGTTAGTCTTTTAGTCATCATATAGTATGTCATGTTCTATACATTAACCAGGATACTATTTACACACATGGCCATGAGGATCTTCAACTTAAAGCACTCTTTCAATGATGGGGATGAAGCATATATAGGTTTAATAAAAGATCTAGCACTTTTTCAATTCTAGGTGATGCTTAAAAGAGGCAGTATAATTTCTAGTAATGAAGAACAATATAGGTTTAACAAAATATCAATGGTGTGTTTAGTTGGAGAAAAAAATCTTTTGTTTTCTATCTATAGTATTGTAAAAATTATGAAGAGAAATTTATCCCTACAAAACACTTGAAAATATAGAAAACGCGTTTAGTTGATATTTGTATTTTCTATTTTGAAGAAGGGGAGGGAGGGTTTTGGGTTACAAAGGAAAACAAGAAAAAAAACTAAAATTTGTTTTGTAATTTTCCTTATTAAGTTAGGAAATAGGGGATTTTGTGTTTTGCAAAACATTTTGTTGAAAAATGCTGATTTGAATGCGATCTCTGTTTTCCTTGCTTTTCATAGAGCATTTTGTGGAAAATAATGGTGTTTTCCCCTAACTAAAGTCACCCCAAGTATTTTTAATCTTGTATTCTCACATTCTCTGTGTATATTACAGTAAAAAAAACTATAATCAGGAATCATGGTCGACATGTTGTAGGGAAAAGTTGGTACATAAATGGTTTTAATTGGGAAGGGATTTGTCAAAGAAAAAATTGGATGACAGAAAACCAAATTTGATGAATTGGTGGCATCAATCACAATGAAAATCCAACTTTAATTTTCCAATTTGACTTTATGGATTTGTATCCTTATAAACCTCTTTGTGGTGTGTGCACAAACTCAAAAAGGTTAAATTCTATAGTCATGTCAAATTTCAACCTTATACACTGATTTTTTTTAACCATATAAGTATTACTGTACTAGAAGTAGAAGTTCTTAAATCTCATACTCCGAGCGCTGAATATATAAGAAACAACATTAAATTTTTATTTCTTTTCTTGAAATGGCAAAAAAAGGAACAACAACATTAACGATGCTCTCACAATCACAAAGACTTTGATGGGGCACAAACAAAAGGAAGGATCCGAGTGTTCCAATGTTGTGTATGCAAGACACCGACTTATATGGCTGTCTTGATATCATTTCTTAAAAGAAAATCAAATTGCTACATATTTACAGGGAAAAGATGAAAGCAAAAGATGGCAAAAGAAAAGCTTGGACTTTGGTGGAAGTCAAGAATTAAACTTTAATTTCTTTTGCAAACACCACTAAAAGGTTTCAAAAAGAAACAGAAAAAAGCAAAGAGAATGTGGAGATTAATGTGAAATGCCATCACATCACCAATTCAATTGTTTTGATACTGTCATCCATTTTCTCTTCTTTAATATCAAATTTTAACTTTTCCTATTTTATATGGCCCATGCTACAAACCAGTATATTTCTCGCACATATTTTATATATGGCCCATGCTATACAAACCACCCTATGGTCAACTGTACAACCCGCAAAACAGATAGTATAGCAGTTTAAAGCACCCAATCATTGCATACTCCCTATAAGAGGGTCAGGATAGCCTGCGCCTTTATATATTCACGAGGTAAAAACTAGTATCCTATAACTTAGAGTAAATACATCATTCTGATTTGTCAATTGTAACATCATACATCTATGATAGATAAATTAGCACATTTACATCCCTCCATTAGTAAGTCAACCACCATACATACCTCCGTTACTAAAGTCAGCCACAAATACGTCTCTGGTCGATAAGTTAGAACATTTACATCCCTTCATTAGTAAAATCAGCCACCATACATCCCTCCGTTAGTAAAGTCAGACACAAAAAGATAAGAAGGGCTCGAACTCGGATCTCCTGACTCACAAAATAGCGTCTCAACCACTGGACTAAGCATCCAATGGTGTAAATATACCAACTCAATTTCATTTTAACCATCTTATCTTCAGGTTTGTAGCATATAAACCGGTTTAAGTTGGGGACGGCCGGTTAAGGGTGAACCGGGCCTGTTCTTGAGGCGGGGCCAGATCCATTGGACTCGTTTTTTCATGCTCATTCTTCTAGTATCATCGGGGATTCATTTGGACTTCATTTGAACTTCGGTAAAAATATATACGTGATCAATACTTGTCTAAAATTTCACATTTTTGCTCCATTTTCAATTCTTCACACCACAAAGTAAAATACTCACCCGAAAAGTCATTATTTTACTTTGTAGGTATTAAGAATTTAAAACGTAGAAAAAACGTGAAACCTGGGACAAGTATCGATCACATGTATATATTTATCGAAGTCCAAATGAATCCCCGAAGATACCAGATGAAAGAGAACGAAAAAACGAGTCCAACAGATCCTTGGGGATTCATTTGGACTTCGATAAAAATATATACGTGATCGATACTGTAACACCCCCAAAATTTAACAGTCGCGGAAGCATACGGAACATTGAGGGTGCTACTTGTGAACTGGAAATCACAACACAAGGTAAACAAAGAATGGAATACATACTCCGTTTTAAATATACCAAATTAATATTTAGAGTTTACAAAAGATGATTCATTGTTTAGAAGAAAAAAAAATAGACCCATTAGTTTCAGTGGTCCCACATAAAAACAAGTTTTAGTTAGGTCTGTCAATACTTCTGAAAAAGGGCTATGACCCTTGCCATGCCGAATCCTTGCCATCAACCAATCAAATTACACACCTGAGAAAAACGTGCTAAAAGTCAGCAAAAAGCTGGTAAGTTCATAGGTTTAAATTAAAGCAGTAAATAATAAATTTGGACCAATAGTTTTGTGTACGACCATTACAACGCATATAATGTGATACAAAATAGTCTATCACGATAGCTCTAAGTTCATGCAACTGAAGCTCGACAGTTTAGTGCGCTAATCTATAGCACATAAATAATAGTCAAGGGCCCCTTAGCGAGTGTTTAACCCAATACACTCGTAGTCCGACTTGCTATACGCTCGCATTGACCCGTCTGGCCAACCGAATGGGGAGTCACCCCAATAGATCTACCTTTAGCAATCACGCTTCCCAAAGGGAACTAACGGCTCATGAAAATGGGCATGATAGTGGGTTCTAGGGCTTAGGCTAACTACGCAATAGTTTTGAGAAAAATTAAGTAGTATTGTGGTCCACAAAACAATTTGCATGTTTCTCACCCCATAGTTATAAAATAAGTATAAGTAAAGAGGGGCTATAAACTCACCTTAATTTTCTGAACAGTGAATGCTGTGAATTTAGAGAATGTACGGCACCAATACGCAACCTAGATTAATAAGTCATGTTTTAATTTCAAGTACTAAATTAAGTTTCTACAGAATTTAATTCAAATGTTTTAAAGGATTTATGTTGTTGTTGGGAATTAAATATTCAAGATGTCTAATATCGGGTTCTATTATAAGAAATATTCTAAGTGTAATTCTGGTGCTAGTGCATTATGGTTCTTGCTGTTAATGTTGTTCCTGCTGCTTGAATATTTCATCCTGCTGCTAGTGATAAATGATTCTGCTGCTAGGCTTAGCATTCTGTTGTTGTTGATCATGCTGCTAATGATACTTGTTCTTGCTGCTAGCGATAACTCATTGCTGCCTGATTGCGTGGTTTTGTAACCTTACAACAGGTTTTACCTCTCGAGGGATCTCAAGAGGCTTACAACCCCACCAGGCAGTGTACCTGACCGATGTAGTATAGTGTAGTGGTAAGTACGGGGGATTGATCGTTCTCCACAGGGAATAGTGTTCGTTAGGTTTGAAAGGCTACTCTAATTAGGTCTAAGGGTTGAGGAAGATTCTTTTTATGTTTTTATAATTTTTATGAAAGCAAGTAAAATCTCGGGTTTGAAGGAGTGGGCGGAATTAGTTGCTAGTCAACTAACCCAAATAACTACAAATGCAAATAAAATAAATAACTGAAAATGAAATGTGGTGAGAAACTTATGTGTAGAGAAATGTGTTTACTTAGATTTCCTTACTCCCTAACTATTTTTTACCGGTTAATTAGTGTGTATTAGTTGCGTGGATGACGGGTGTATTCCTTAATACCATTCGTGGGGTGGCGTACTTACTTCCCCAACTCTACAAGCTCCTACTTCACTCCTATGTCGAGCCGGCTAGGAAGCTCCTAACATGGGATCACTAGAATTCGCTTGTGCATTAAATACAACCATAAAAACCTTTAGTACGCGTTTGGTTCATGTTTCTTAAGACGTTCAAGCAAGTTACCGAATAGGAAGTTAGCCAGTTTTCTTAAGCCTAACATAGATAAACAATCATCCAATACAACTAATAACACACTAACAACCAATAATCAATAGCTAGGTTTCATTAGATCTAAGCAAACACAAGATAAAATTAGCCTAACATGTTAAACAAAAGACAAGCATAAGATAGAATCAAACAACACATAGACATATTGAATGATTAATTGATAACTTATCTTTCAATGAAACATGGAAGATCTCAAGGCAAAAAGCCCTGAAAAAGTAGCTAAAATCGTCTTAGGGTTTTATCCCAAAATTCCACACACTAAGCTCTCCCTAATGACAAAAAATTAGAAAACTATATATAGATTTTTGGATCTGACGGCGTCACCTTATGCATTGTGACGCCGTCACCTCGCCGCTTTTAGGGTTCCCGGGTGACCTTCTTGACGCCGTCCCTCTTTAGCTCTTCAAAAATCCATTCTGGCCTATCAAGGCTTGACGCCGTCGGATCATGAACGTGACGCCGTCCCCTTATGATTTAAGCCGTGACGCCCTTGATTTAGTTAAAGCGTGACGCCGTCAGAATTCTCATGCTAACTCACTGGCCCGTCATGAGTAAATTTCACATCCAACTTTTCTTGCCAAGGCATGACGCCGTCCCATGTTAATTGTGACGCCGTCAAGAGTAACTTTCAGCCGATTCTTGAGACTTTGCCGTTTTCTTCACTTTAATGCTCCAAAAACGTCCAAAATGCCTCCTTTTCCAGATTTCTCCTCAAAAGTACCTAAAATGACAAAAGGAACGATTTAGGGCAATATTGATCAAATAAATACGATTTAAGGCTTAAATGACCCCTTAAAAGCGGTACACTTTTCGCCTCATCAAATACCCTTACACTTGAGATTTGCTTGTCCTCAAGCAAATGCGCTTTTATTCTAATCAAAATACAAGTTAGGGGTCATTTAATGCAAACATAAAAGTAATTACAACGAATAATCGTTCCACTTCAATCATAATAAGCACGGAGATTACATACTAGCACCTCACGAGTAGTGTTTAGATACTCACATCTCTCAAGTGTCATCAAAATAAATCTCATAAATGAAAACGGAAAATATCTCTCACTACCTGTCATAGCAAATAGATTACCATAGGCTTGGGAAAGGATCGAAAACCTCCTCCACTAGGCGTAAGCACCTAAGATAAACTATCAAAGAGGGCTTTTAAATGGGTTATAACGTTAGGTGTAGGGAAAAGGAAAACACGGTTTTGTTGGATACGGGATATTTTACTGGTGGCGAGTTAAAGATCTTGATCAATTACATGTACTATACAACGTTGCTAAGCCAAGACTCGACTCGATCTTAAGCTAAAAACGAAATAACAAAATAACAAAAATATAAAGCAAACATAAAATGAAACGGGATGGTAGTCCGTATGTTTTTTTTTACTTTTCTTTTTCTCATTTTTTTTTTTTTTTTTTTTTTTTTTTTGTTTTTTTTGCATACACTTTTACCCTACCATCCAAAATAATACATCATAGGGGCATTGCATCCCCCTTACACTTGAATTTTTACATAACTTTACAATTAACTAATCTAATGACTCGAATTAAGATAATTGAAAAACTTGGAGTACTTTTAAAACATTTAGCACATATGGGGGTAATAAATGATGTTCTTCCCCATTACTCCATTATACTAGTACTTTACCCATGAGTCCCAATCGTCCCAAAACAATATGTACAAGGATATGACTCAACTTAGCAACCATGTAATCAACTAGATAATTAACTTGGGTTTAAACAAATGTTGTAACAATAATGCACTAAAAATGAGTGCATACAAGGTAGGCTAAGGCGATTTGGGTGTACATTTTAGTGGGGTGTAAACAAATTCTTCCTTTAAGTAAAATGCTTAAAGGTCGAAACGAAAAGATAGGCTCTGAGGGGTGTACTAGGGGTATCGTGTACTAAAAATGAGTACAACGCAAAGGGTGTGGGAGAATTACTTGACCAATGTAGCCAACGTAATTATAACAAAAACACAGGTGTAAAACAATGGGTTAGTCCTAATGCCTCTTATCATGTAGTAAATCTAACTACACGAATGTAGTCTCACTTGTGGCCTCGGAATGGTCCTAACGCAAGTTCTAGAATCTATGTGCTACCGGTACTCACATCATAGCATAAATGCTTTTCCTACCAATTCTAGGGGCGAACCTCACATATTTGGGGGTGGAAAATTTTTTAGTGGTACGGTTTTTGTGCTAGTCATATAACTCCTATCCGTGAGACGCTCATTAAGATCAAAGTTTCACTCCTATATGTTGTAAAAAAATTTAAATTTGGCACTAAAATTACCCTAACAAGTATTTCTCTCAGTTTTATTACACATCTACTATTAAACAAACAAAATCAAGCGCAATTGTATTTTCTAAAATCGTACTTTTACCCTCCCCTTACACTTAAGATGAACATTGTCCCCAATGTTCAAATAACAAGATGTAAAAGAAAAAAGTAAAAGAATGAAATCAAATACTCCCCTGATTCGCTCGTTGGATAGTGAAATTACACGGTTAAATCTTCCTCCAAAGAGAATGTTGAAGCTCCATGACTAATGCATCGCCATAAGCTTGATTCCAAAAACATCTCCTTGTCCAAAATAACCTGTTAAACCTGAGAAAACAAACACGAAAACCTGCATAACATCGGCGGGATAAAATCTATATATAAGGATATAATGCTTGTGGAATGATAATTTTGCAGATTCCTGGAGATTATAAGTTGGAGATTTAATAAAAACTTTTTATGAAAACAAAACTTTCAAAAATTTCTGGAAATTAAATCTGACGCCGTCAGGTTATAACCCCTGACGCCGTCAGAAATGACCTGACAAAAATTTTCATTTTAAGTTTCCGGAAAATTTCTGGAAAAACCTTTACCTTACTTCCTGGAAATCCTGCAAAACATCACTATGACTCGATACAAGCATTTGACTCAAACAAATACTAATATGTATGCTAATTTATTATTATTACGATTCATGTTCATATGTGTTCTAATAAACCGATTTAGATTTCCCTTACACTTAACTTTTGCAAAATACCTTTATATGTAGTTAAGACGAAGTTAAAAACAACATAAAGCATTTTCACAAATTACTTTTGAACATGAATCAATACTAATAAAAATTAAACACACATACGGAAACAAATAAAATCCAACAAACAAATAAATAAACACACAAAGCAAATAAATAAAGCTCGGGTTGCCTCCCAAGAAGCGCTTGTTTTTGTTCGAGTCATGAGCCTGACTCTACCCTTATTTAATGGATAAAGGAGAGGTTTTCCCTACACTTAGGATTAAGTGCGGGTGATAGTAGCGATACACACCAGCTCGGTAGGAGTATGCCACGTGAGGAAAGAGTGGTGGATGAATTATATGCTCAAAGGGGTGTGCTCCTTTCATCATAACCTTACCTAGTTCACTTTGATCAATGAGTGAGTTAAAGTGTTCTCCTAAAAAGGGATCATTTTCTAACAACTTCGAGAGACTCCTAGTTGGGAATCCATCTTGACCCAATAGACCCGGTTTAAACCCATAATGTTTCTTATGATCAATCATGAATGGGTGATGTAGACATGTAAGGTCATTTTTCACTCCTATATTGTCTTCCTCACTACAAGGCTTAATGTCTACTACCTTAATCTTAACATTACCCGGACTACATGGTTTGATGGGTGGATCGGGACCTAATTCAATTCCTAAGTTCACATCTAAGGATGGAAGATTAGGTAACGGTTTTGGTTTAGGCTCCGGTTCATCAAAACTAGGAACTTCCATAGAACTAAAAGAAAGGTTATGACTACAAGTATTCAAACCTATTTCTTCAAGTTTTGTTTCTTCCAAAGGTTCTACTTCAATTGGGGTTCCTATAGTCCCTTCAACTTCTTCCGGGTAAGTCACGGGCGGTGTGTGTGCCTCAAATGATGGTAGGACTTGTGGGGTACTTGGTGGGCTTATGTTACTTACCTCATCATTCCTTGTGTCAAGATCACCTATATCCTCATCATGTGTTTTAGTAGGATCTAACCCTAACATTTTCCCAAGTATCTCAAGTGCTTCTCTAGGCATCTCAACTTCTATGTCCGAATCATAAGGATCATCCTCAATATTCTGACTGCTATATTCATACTGCCTAAAAGATTCATCATGTGTTTCTTGAGATTCGACGTCATCAATCACAAAACCTAGGTCTTTTTGATCAATGTGATCATGTTCGGCTAAATCCTCCGTCACATCAAGGTCACCTATGTGTTTGTTTTGTACTATGGCATTACATGACAACCACTTAGGTATCTCAACACTAATGTATTCATCCCCAAACAAACTTGTTTCATGATCCAGGAAATTTATATTCAATTGACTTGTACTAACGTTTGTTGGGTTGTCTACCCTATAATAATATTGGGCACAATCTTCTATGGCATCCCATGCTTCTTCAGCACTTAATTCCCTAAAGTCCCCATTGGCAAAATCCTCAATGCGCATTTGGTCATATTGGCCAACACGATAGTAAAAGGTTCGGGTTAGGGATGCTAAAGCGAAACTATGATGAGGGAATTTTCGGAGTAAATTTCTAAAACGAGTCCATGCATCATATATGGGTTCATCTCGATATTGTTTGAAATTCGAGATGTCAATAGGGTAGAATGGCCTTTGTGGTTGGTGGTATGGTGGATTCGCGTACTCCATAATGGTGAACGGAAGAGTCAATGGAAATTACGAACAAACACACAAAGAAAGTAGATAGACTAAAGAAAATCCTAGAAAAAGAAAATTAAAATCTCACTAGAAAGGAATCCAGTGAGTAGACCTATAAAATAAAAATTCAACCTAAACAATAACTATTCCCCGGCAGCGGCGCCAAAAACTTGATTGCGTGGTTTTGTAACCTTACAACAGGTTTTACCTCTCGAGGGATCTCAAGAGGCTTACAACCCCACCAGGCAGTGTACCTGACCGATGTAGTATAGTGTAGTGGTAAGTACGGGGGATTGATCGTTCTCCACAGGGAATAGTGTTCGTTAGGTTTGAAAGGCTACTCTAATTAGGTCTAAGGGTTGAGGAAGATTCTTTTTATGTTTTTATAATTTTTATGAAAGCAAGTAAAATCTCGGGTTTGAAGGAGTGGGCGGAATTAGTTGCTAGTCAACTAACCCAAATAACTACAAATGCAAATAAAATAAATAACTGAAAATGAAATGTGGTGAGAAACTTATGTGTAGAGAAATGTGTTTACTTAGATTTCCTTACTCCCTAACTATTTTTTACCGGTTAATTAGTGTGTATTAGTTGCGTGGATGACGGGTGTATTCCTTAATACCATTCGTGGGGTGGCGTACTTACTTCCCCAACTCTACAAGCTCCTACTTCACTCCTATGTCGAGCCGGCTAGGAAGCTCCTAACATGGGATCACTAGAATTCGCTTGTGCATTAAATACAACCATAAAAACCTTTAGTACGCGTTTGGTTCATGTTTCTTAAGACGTTCAAGCAAGTTACCGAATAGGAAGTTAGCCAGTTTTCTTAAGCCTAACATAGATAAACAATCATCCAATACAACTAATAACACACTAACAACCAATAATCAATAGCTAGGTTTCATTAGATCTAAGCAAACACAAGATAAAATTAGCCTAACATGTTAAACAAAAGACAAGCATAAGATAGAATCAAACAACACATAGACATATTGAATGATTAATTGATAACTTATCTTTCAATGAAACATGGAAGATCTCAAGGCAAAAAGCCCTGAAAAAGTAGCTAAAATCGTCTTAGGGTTTTATCCCAAAATTCCACACACTAAGCTCTCCCTAATGACAAAAAATTAGAAAACTATATATAGATTTTTGGATCTGACGGCGTCACCTTATGCATTGTGACGCCGTCACCTCGCCGCTTTTAGGGTTCCCGGGTGACCTTCTTGACGCCGTCCCTCTTTAGCTCTTCAAAAATCCATTCTGGCCTATCAAGGCTTGACGCCGTCGGATCATGAACGTGACGCCGTCCCCTTATGATTTAAGCCGTGACGCCCTTGATTTAGTTAAAGCGTGACGCCGTCAGAATTCTCATGCTAACTCACTGGCCCGTCATGAGTAAATTTCACATCCAACTTTTCTTGCCAAGGCATGACGCCGTCCCATGTTAATTGTGACGCCGTCAAGAGTAACTTTCAGCCGATTCTTGAGACTTTGCCGTTTTCTTCACTTTAATGCTCCAAAAACGTCCAAAATGCCTCCTTTTCCAGATTTCTCCTCAAAAGTACCTAAAATGACAAAAGGAACGATTTAGGGCAATATTTGATCAAATAAATACGATTTAGGGCTTAAATGACCCCTTAAAAGCGGTACACTTTTCGCCTCATCACTGCCGATAGTGAACATTCTGCTGCTGAGTGGATAAGATCGAAAAGATATTTATTGTATTTTGGTCAACAATATACGGTAGATAATATCTTACCCCATGTGCTTAGTTAACAAGTTGTATACATAGATACATGTTGTATCTTATGTACTGACACTCAAAAGGATAAGTTAACAAAGTAAGTCGGCTAAGACTTTAAGCAATATGTAAAGATCTCTTGGACTATAAAAGAGATCTTAGTTGTGATATTAGCAAAAGAAGTCAAGTGTCCATGCATATGTTATTGTAAGAACATATAACTGTTAGATAAGAACAAACACAAAAATATCACAAGTTAGAAAAACTTAAGATTCAAGGTTGTAACCCTAGTGATATTTCAAGATCACTCGTATTATTATCTTTAATAATATTGAATCGTTTGGTGATAATCTTTATGTGTTCATTGCTAACTAACAAACATAGCAATTCCATTTCCATAACATACACAACCTTCTAAGTTTGGTTGAGTGAATTCCGCGCACTTAATCATTTTAAACACAACATATCATACACACAAAGTTACAAGGTTTAACCACCTTAATCGTGTGTCCAGGATCCTAGCAAGTGGTATCAGAGCCAGGTTGATATTGTTGTTTTTAGAAGAAACAAGAAATGGATGTACAAGATGTTCAAACAAATGTTGCTGCAAAGTTGCCCATGATCAAACCCAATGAGTTTGAGTTATGGAGGATGAGAGTTGAGCAATATTTTATGGTTCAAGATTATGCTCTTTGGGACATAATTCAGTATGGTGATTCCTTCACTTTAGGCTATTCAGATGTTCTTGTTGAAGGGAAAACAGTTAGAAAAAGAAATACTAGACCAGTTTCCAATGATGAAAAGATACAGAAGAGAAATGATCAGAAAGCAAGAAACTTGTTGCTTATGACCATTCCTGGTGAGCAGATGCTATCTTTTAGCAAATATCTTGATGCAAAAACTCTTTTTGAAGAGATTTGTGCATGGTTTGGTGGTAATGAAACTACCAAAAAGACACAGAAGACATTACTGAAGCACCAATTTGAAAACTTTACTGCTTTTAGTAATGAGTCTCATGATAAACTATTTTCAAGACTACACAAGCTTGTCAGTTAGTTAGCTGTGTTGGGTGTTGAGACTGAGAAGGAAGATCTCAACATGAAGTTCTTGAAAAGTCTACCTGTTGATTTCCATACTCATGTTATTGTCTGGATGAATAAACCAGAAATTGAAACAATGAAGCTTAATGATTTATTCAACAACTTTAAAATTGTTGAACAAAGTCTAAAGAGAGGTGGAAACTATGGTACTAGTTCTGGGAATGTTGCACTCTTATCAGTTCCTAGTGTTAGTCATTCAGAGGAGGTAGATGAAGTTGAAAGTGTTTCTAATGTTACTTATGGTGGTCCTTCTACTAGTTTACAAAAGGATATTGCTGGACTTGGAGATCCAACATTTTATGCCTTTATAACCAGTCAAGCTAGTGGTTCTCCTCTAAATCATGAAGACCTTGAGCAGGTAGATGGTGATGATTTGGAAGAGATGGATATTAAGTGGCAAGTTGCTTTACTTAGCATGAGGGCTAAGAAGTTTTGGCAAAAAACTGGAAAGCAAATTACCATAAATGGTAATGATACTGCTGGGTTCGATAAGAAGAAAGTAGAATGTTTTAACTGTCATAGGTTGGGACACTTTGCTAAAGAATGTAGAAGCCCAAGGAAGCAGGATAATAGGAACACATGGTATAAGCAAGAGAGGAATAAGGAAGTACTGGTGGAAGAGCCAAAGGCTATGCTGGCTATTAATGGTATTGGATATGATTGGAGCTCTATGGCTACTCAAGAGGATGCACCACCAAATGCTGCTCTTGTTTTCGATGAGATTGCTCTAATGGCCTCTTCTGATTCAGAGGTAGATACCATTCCTACTTGTACTAATTCATGTCCTAATCTTAGCAATTATGAAGACATTAAAAAGAGATTTGATGCTTTTAGAGAAGAGTTAATTGATGCCTTTCATAATTTAGCTAATCATAAGAGGTGTGTAGGAGTTTTAGAAAAACAGATTCAACATTTTAAAAAGAATGAATCTACGTTTACTGATGACTTAAATGCTTTAAAAAGAGGAATAGCATTTAGAGATGAATTACTTAATGATCAAAGTAGACAGTTATCTCAAGCCAAAAATGAAAAAGAAAATGTTAAGGTAACTATAGATACTCTAGCACATGCCTCAGAAGGAATGAATAAGATTTGGGAAGCTCAGGTAATTGATAAAGCTAATTCAGGTGTAGGTTACAAAACTGTCCCTCCACCATATAGAGGTGTTCCTTCACCTCCAGGTGTTGACCTTGCACATACAGGTTTAGCTGAGTTTCAAGAACCAATCATGGAATATGGTTCTAAGGCTAGTAAGAGCCTTAAGGTAGCAAAGATAAGTAAAAGTTTAGATAAAACTTTACTTTATCAGGACAAGGTGTCCTTTGCTAAGAAAGGAGAAACTATAGTTGTTGAAGATTGTACAACTGATAGTGATGATGATGAAGAAGATCAGGTTATGTCTAAACCTGTTTTGGTTAAGAAAGTAGGAATAAGTGTTCCTAAGATAGTCAAACACAATACTGATAGGCCTAAATCAAACATTAAGCATGTTAGGCAACCAGTTAGATATTGTGAGCAATATAGAACCACTAACAAGCCCAGAGGTAACCAAAGGAATTGGAACAACCTCAAGTCTAACCAATTAGGTGATGACTTTGCTTTTTATAATAAAGCTTGTTATACATGTGGTAGTTTTGACCATCTTGCAGCTTTCTATAACTAATGGGTATCTGGGTATGAAAACCATAGAGTGAACCTTAAAAGGCAAACACCTAAATCTCAATTTCACTCTAGTTTTAAGAAGACAAACCCCAGAGTAGTCAAAAACAAGTCTGGCTCAATCTCAGATCCTGCTGCTAGACTAATGGATCCTGCTGCTAAACAAGTTCATTCTGCTGCTCGACCATTTATGACTATTAACCCAAAATCAACAGCTAAGGGTGCAAAAACATTTTTTAAACATGCACCAACAACTGTTCTAAGGCCCATTCAAACAAAGGCAGTGGTCCAAAAACAAGTTTGGAAACCAAAGGGTAGAACTACAAAGTTAGCAGATTCTGCTGCTAAGCGTGTGGTTCATTCTGCTGCTAAGGGAAATAGGGCAAATGCTGTTAAGGCCTCAGCATGTTGGATTCTTAAATCCAATGTTGCATCAACTGTCCTTAAAAGATTGAATTATATTGATGCAAGAGGCAGATCCAAGTCAGTAATGGCTTGGATCCCCAAAAGAAACTAACACTCTTATTTGTGTGCAGGAACATTCAAATGATCAGGAAGAGGATCAAGGATACTCAGATAGTGGATGTTCAAGGCACATGACAGGCAACATGTCTTATCTCTCAGATTTAGAAGCTTTCAATGGAGGATATGTTACCTTTGGAGGGGGTGTTCGTGGCAAAATTTCTGGTAAAGGTACAATCAAAACCGGAAATTTAGATTTTGAAGATGTGTACTATGTAAAAGAGTTAAATTATAATCTTTTTAGTGTCTCACAAATGTGTGACAAAAAGAATAATGTTCTTTTCTGTGAGACTGAATGTCTTGTACTTTCCCCTGATTTTAAGATGCCTGATGAAAGTCAAGTACTTCTTAGAATTCCTAGAAAGGGCAACATGTACAGTGTAGACATGAAGAACATTATCCCTAACAAGAATTTAACTTGTCTTGTTGCAAAGGCCACATTGGATGAATCAATGAAATGGCATAGAAGGCTTGGTCATATTAACTTCAAAACCATAAATAAAATTGTTAAGAATGGTTTGGTAAGAGGTTTACCTCACAAAAGATTTGAAAATGATCAAACATGCATTGCTTGTCTAAAAGGCAAACAACACAAAGCCACTTGTAAGCCCAAGATTTTTAACTATATCAATCAGTCTTTGTTTATGCTACATATGGACTTATTTGGACCTGTTTCAGTGATGAGCATAATGCATAAGAGATATTGTCTAGTTATTACTGATGACTATAGTAGATTTACATGGGTTTTCTTTTTAGCCACTAAGGATGAGACATCAAGCATCCTAAAGGACTTCATTACACAGATAGAAAACCAAGTAAGCAAGAAAGTGAAAGTCATTAGATGTGATAATGGGACAGAATTTAAGAATAGAGTTATGGATGACTTCTGCAAAGAAAAAGGTATTAAGAGAGAATTTAGTGTTGCTAGAACACCACAACAGAATGGTGTAGCTGAAAGAAAGAATAGAACACTAATTGAAGCTGCTAGAACAATGTTAGCTGATTCTAAGCTACCAATAAATTTTTGGGCAGAGGCAGTCAACACTGCTTGCTATGTTCAAAATAGAGTTTTAGTTGTGCAGCCTCACAATAAGACATCATATGAACTTTTTAATGGTAGAACTCCTACAATAGGATTTCTTAGACCTTTTGGATGTCATGTGACAATTCTCAATACCTTAGACCATTTAGGAAAATTCGATGGTAAGGCAGATGAAGGTTTCTTTGTTGGTTATTCTCTTAATAGCAAAGCTTTTAGAGTTTACAACACAAGAAAAGAAATAGTAGAGGAAAATCTACATGTGGAGTTTTTAGAAAACAAATCCAATGTAGAAGGTCAAGGACCAAAATGGCTATTTGATCTAGAGTATCTAACAAATTCAATGAATTATGTGCCTTTTGTTGCAGAAACTAATGATTTTGCAGGTTCTAATACAACAAATGAGGCAGAGTTAGAGAAAGATCAAAATGATGTGATAATGCCAATATGGTCAAGTTCAATTGTGGAATCAACTTCGACAACTGATGAATCTTCTTCTAGCAAAGCTAAAGAAGGTGTTGAAGATGAAAGTAAAGAATATGGAACTCAGGAACAACAAAATGTTTCTGCTGGTAGTATTTCTGTTGCTGCTGGTAGTGTCTCTGTTCCTGCTGATCATTCTGCTGCTGAGCCAGAGCACTCTGCTGCTAAGCTTACTGATTCTGCTGTTCAGCCAAATGACTCTGCTGCTGGCCCTTCAGAAACAAAAGAAGCAGAATTCTCAGATAATGAGGTGGATTTGGGTAATCTTCCACCATCTTATCAAGTTCCTTCTACACCACAAACAAGAATTCACAAAGTTCACTCCCTGGAACATGTGATTGGAGATATACAGTCAGGTGTGAAGACAAGACAACAATTGATGTCTTCAGACCAACAAGGGCTTCTTGATGCCCTTTATGCTTCAAAACAGCATGAGCTTTTAAACTCTTGCTTGTTTGTATGTTTTCTCTCACAAGCTGAACCAAAACAACTCTTACAGCCCTAGATGATTCAAGCTGGTTAGAGGCTATGCAAGAAGAGCTTCTTCAGTTCAAGATTCAAAAGGTTTAGGTGCTAGTTGATTTACCTACATGTGTGAAGGTAATTGGCACTAGATGGATTTTTAAGAACAAAAAGGATGAAAGAGGAATAGTGATCAAGAATAAGGCTAGATTAGTAGCCCAAGGGTACACACAAGAAGAAGGGATAGACTATGATGAGGTTTATGCTCCAGTAGCAAGGATTGAGGCAATTAGGCTGTTTCTAGCTTATGCTTCATTTTTAGGCTTCACAGTCTACCAAATGGATGTCAAGAGTGCATTTTTATATGGTAAAATTGGAAGAGAGGTGTATGTTTCACAACCTCCAGGCTTCATTGATCCATTACATCCAAACAAAGTGTACAGAGTAGTGAAAGCTCTATATGGCCTTCATCAGGCACCAAGAGCTTGGTATCAACACTAGCTTCCTACTTATTAGAAAATGGATTTCAAAGAGGAAAGATTGATCAGACACTGTTCATCAAACAACACAAGAAGTATCTTCTGTTAGTGCAGGTGTATGTGGATGACATTATCTTTGGATCTACTAGGAAAGATATGTGTTTAGAATTTGAGAAGCTTATGAAAGATAAGTTTCAGATGAGTTCTATGGGAGAACTTACATTCTTTTTGGGTTTGCAAGTTAAGCAATCATCTGAAGGCATATTTATTAGTCAAGACAAATATGTTGCAGAGATACTTAGAAAATTTCAATTTGCTGATTCAAAAATAGCAAGCACACCAATGGACGCAGAGAAGCACCTTCTGAAAGATGAAGATGGAGAGAGTGTAGATGTACACACTTACAGATCTATGATAGGCTCTTTGATGTACCTTACATCATCTAGACCTGATATCATGTTTCCTGTTTGTGTTTGTGCACGATTTCAAGTTACTCCAAAGGTTTCTCATTTAACTACAGTAAAGAGAATTTTTAGATATCTCAAAGGTCAACCAAGGTTGGGTATATGGTATTCTAGGGAATCTCCTTTTGACTTGGTAGCATATTCGGATAGTGATTATGCTGGTGCTAGCTTGGACAGAAAGTCAACAACTGGAGGATGTCAATTCCTTGGGTGTAGATTGTCTCATGGCAGTGTAAGAAGCAAACAAGTGTGGCAAATTCAACAACTGAAGCTGAATATATAGCTGCTGCAAGTTGCTCTAGTCAAGTTCTATGGCTTCAAAACCAACTCCTTGATTATGGGTACAATTTCTTAAACACTGTTATTCATATTGATAATAGTAGTACAATTTGTATTATTAAAAATCCAGTGCAACATTCTAAAACAAAACACATTGAAATTAGACATCACTTTATAAGAGACTGCAATGAGAAAAGATTAATTCAAGTTCTTAAAATTGCTTCAGAACATAATTTTGCAGATCTGCTAACAAAAGCTTTTGATGTTTCAAGGTTTCAGTACTTGGTAGCAAGTATTGGAATGCTTAATCTTTAAATTTTCAATATGATGTGTTTTTGTAAATAAATTTTTGTTGTTGCTGCTGATTTATCTAATACTGCTGTTATTACAAAAGTTTGTGCTAATAGTACAAATTTAAATTGTGTTATTCATATAGTTGGTCTTATGATTATACTAATGCAAGACAAGTACTTTGTATTTTGTTCTTTTGGTTTTAGACTAACAATTTCAGGTATGAATATGTAAACACAAAGGATGTTTCAAGTGAAATGGAAATAGCAGAATTGAGATATTAGCTGCTGACCATATTAGTTTTATGATGGACTGAGTTTGGGACTTTAAAGCTCCTTAAAACTACTTTCTTGAAATCTAGTTATGATATTTCACATTGAATTGATGACTTAGTTGATCAGATAGTAACTGATGCAACTCACTTTCTATCATTTTATACTTTTAAGTATAATGTGCAAGTCTGAGGACATCTGATAGAAAGAACAGCTAGTAAAAGTGAATCTAACACTTGTGTTAGAGGCAACAATTACTATGAGCTGGAAACCCTGTCAAGAAAGCCTTTTGAATAGGTTTATCTTTACACAGGCAGTTATTTATAACTGAAAAATATTGGTTCTCACACAACCAGAGGTTGCTTTAAACCAAAATTTTGATTAAGTGTCTGTTATACACATGATCCCTTCAAAATGGTTGAAAGTAGTATGATTTTTCAATTTTAAAATCATGAACATACTACTAAGTCAAATGATTTCTTAAAAGAATTTTCAAGAGATTCACAAAAACCATCCATTGATGGATCATGAATCGAAATGTCCACTGATTCACCTCTCATAGGAGTTAACACACCTAGAAGTGATGAGGGCAGTAACTTAAACTCTTAAGGAATTGATGGCTTCATGTACAACATTGTTTGACAACAAGTTCTAAATGCTGGATCAGATGATAAGGAAAGATATATTTTGGTACATAGTGAGATCTTCAAAACAAGGGGAGCAAACAAAAGTTATTTGCTTCAGGGGAGGTAACAATCTTAGGGGAGGAAATAATGGCCCAGAAAAGGAAGATAATCCAATAAAAGGAAGGAGAAGACAAGAGCATACAAGATGATGAGGAGGTTGAAAATGACAAGAATAGAGCTTATTCTGGAGTATTATATATATTCAGAAGGGATGAAGCATTCCAAAGGAGAAAGTTCTATCTAGGTCAAACGAAGAAAAGTTTCAATTTCACTTCAAAGACATGATGGTTAGATGATTTCACTTGTTGAAACAAGCATCCAAGATACACAGCATCATTGCCTCTTATAATTCCTCCATCCAAGGAAATTGCACCATCTTTTAGTCCAAGATTGGTTCAATATGTTTTGATATTGTTAAAGTCAAAGAAGAGCGAAGCAGATGAATTACTCAGAAGATATTCAATCTTGAAGAACAGAAGTGTTTGAAAGATCTTCAATCCATGATTTAATTCAGAAACATGTTGAAAGGATTCACATGTTTAGGGGAGGATTGTTGGGAATTAAATATTCAAGATGTCTAATATCGGGTTCTATTCTAAGAAATATTCTAAGTGTAATTCTGCTGCTAGTGCATTATGGTTCCTGCTGTTAATGTTGTTCCTGCTGCTAGAACATTTCATCCTGCTGCTAGTGATAAATGATTCTGCTGCTAGGCTTAGCATTCTGCTGTTGTTGATCCTGCTGCTAATGATACTTGTTCCTGCTGCTAGCGATAACTCATTGCTGCCGATAGTGAACATTCTGCTGCTGAGTGGATAAGATCGAAAAGATATTTATTGTATTTTGGTCAACAATATACGGTAGATAATATCTTACCCCATGTGCTTAGTTAACAAGTTGTATACATAGATACATGTTGTATCTTATGTACTGACACTCAAAAGGATAAGTTAACAAAGTAAGTCGGCTAAGACTTTATGCAATATGTAAAGATCTCTTGGACTATAAAAGAGATCTTAGTTGTGATATTAGCAAAAGAAGTCAAGTGTCCATGCATATGTTATTGTAAGAACATATAACTGTTAGATAAGAACAAACACAAAAATATCACAAGTTAGAAAAACTTAAGATTCAAGGTTGTAACCCTAGTGATATTTCAAGATCACTCGTATTATTATCTTTAATAATATTGAATCGTTTGGTGATAATCTTTATGTGTTCATTGCTAACTAACAAACATAACAATTCCATTTCCATAACATACACAACCTTTTAAGTTTTGTTGAGTGAATTCCGCGCACTTAATCATTTTAAACACAACATATCATGCACACAAAGTTACAAGGTTTAACCACCTTAATCGTGTGTCCAGGATCCTAGCAGTTGTTGTCGCTTGTGTGGCAACAAGTGAGGTTATGAATAGGTTTCTAAGTGTTTGTAGGTATTGGCTCTAAGAAATGCTTAAATGTACGATAATGAAGATATAGGAGTCTTATAGGATTTTGATTAACGGAAGTCGGAAGACGATGAAATGAATGAATTGAGAGCAAGAATAGATATTGTCGGGATATGGAATATTAAGGATGTGTAGTTTAGTTGTTAAAAATATATAATTGGTTATATAGATTTTGAAATGTAGTAAAATTACGTGTAAATGATGTTTGGTACTTAAATGTTTCATGACTCGTATAATGTCTCGCTTATCCCGTTTTAAATAAAATAGAGTATGTTCATCTAATTAACAAAAATTGATTATGACTCGTGTTCGTGAGTTGGTTTCACGATTATATATTTAGAAAAACTTTTGATTCTAAAATTTGCTATAAAAGTTCAAGTAAAGTTTTGCGATAATTACATTTTCTAGATTTTGTTAACGACATAAATTAATTAGATGTTTACTTGTTTAGGTTTAAAACAATGTTCATAATCAGTGGTAAGACGTGTAAATTCTTATATGTGTTTCCTCTTATAATTGAGAGATTTGTTTGGTCATTCGTATAAAAGTTCTATATATTGGCGACATGTATATATATGTATCTTCGTTTGCATATTTTGTGTCAAAAGTTAATGTTTTTATAATGTATATGAGTTTATAACGATGTTACGTGATAAATTTTAAGTCGAGATTAACTAATGATACATGTTTTACACAATGGTTATGATATAAAAATTTGTGTGCTCGGCTTTTAAGTATATTGACACGCGGCTAATATATATATATATATATATATATATATATATATATATATATATATATGGTTGCTCATTTATATATATATATATATATATTATATATATATATATATATAAATACTTCACAATTTTTATACGATTACCCTCGTTGGGCTGCGGCCCAACTAAGTCAAAGGATGGGGGATTATGACATGGGTTGGATTGCAGATTAACCACCAAGCACCACATTGGCCTGGTGGGCTAAGAACGGTCGTAATTCTAGCACCCTACAAGGACTGGATTGAAGAGCAAATTGGGTTGGGCTTTCAAATGAGATGGGTTGGGTTCCTGGTGCTATACGAATGCACACACAAGTCCAAGTGGACTTTGTGTATTTAATGGAAATTTGGGAAACATGCACTCGACTCCAAGGACTTGTAATACCAAGCTATACATCACATCGAGATCGAGTACTACTCGACTTCTTAACTTGAAAGTCTCAAGTGTTATGTGAGGGCTTGTGGGTTGACAACAAAACATCCTCATACTCGACATGATTGACCGAATATGGGAGTGGGAATCGACATTAGGACAAGTAAAGATATACTTATCATTCCTTTGTGGTTTGACCGAGAACTTGGATAACCAAGATCACACTCTTGGGTTTTGATGAAAGATTTGAACTTGACACCCATTGTGGATTTAAGTCGAACTGAGCAGGACTTTACCCCATTGGGGTTCGACTTGAAACTAAACTAAAGAAATCCTAAGCTTGGATCAAAGTCATCTCGACTAATCTTTCTCAACTCACTTTTGATCACAACTTATGTCGCAAGTGGGTGGGTTGTGAGACTATTTCTTTAGTTCGAATGTGGTCTTAACCAAGGCTAGCACACCCACCATGGTGGCTGCCTGGTGAGGGTTTGGTTGGCAAGAAGTTCGACCGCATTCACCCCCTTTGGGGTGGTTTTTCCTCGGCCAATGATCACCACAGTACACCCTATTTGGGTTGCTGTGGGGTGAGGCTCGACTGAACCGAATGCACAGCCTCTCTCACCCTTGTGAGGGGCGTTCCTACAGGATTTAAATGGCTTCAACACACCCTTACGAGGGTAGTTTTTATTCGACCCAAACACCAACATGATCAATTTATCTTGACCGAGTACTATGGCTTCAAGTGTACTAACTCGTGAAGAGTTCTTGATATGTAATGCAAACCAAATACACCCATCTTAGGTCTATTTCGAGGTCTTTTGGCCTAAGATTTACTAACGACAACTGGAATACCTTGACCCAAACAAGGATTCGACAATGACAACAAACAACGATGACCTATCCTAGCGAGCCAACTCTAGATTCCTTGCGTATTCAAGCCACAAGACAACAACAACAATACAAGAATTTGATATAACTATAAATTCGAAAGCTTAAATAAATTACCATTCGATCTAAGAATCAACAAAATCAATTAAGAGTAATTCGAATGACAGGAAATGGATATGAAGGAGTTGAATGTAGGATGTTTATACCCTTATGGTGAGTCGACTGAAAAACTTTTGGACCCAGAAGTACTCGAACAAATCCCAATCCGAACCCTAGCTATCCCAATCAAACCCCAGCCAAATCCACTCTAAATCACTTAGTTGCCCTTCGAATATCCTTGTCTTCTCGGAAATCTTTGAGTGTGTTGGGAATTATATGTTCTGAAGATTAGCATCGGGAATTAAACGTTCACAAGGTCAGTTCTGCTCAAAGAAATACACTAAGTGTCATTTTACTGCTAGTGTATTTCATTCTACTGCTAGTGTTAGAGATTCTGCTGCCGCAAGGATACTACTGCTGGTGCATCAGATTCTGCTATTGAAGAGATAAGTGTCGCGTATTCTACTGCTGTATGGATAAGTATACAGAGATATTTTGTGTATAAAAGTCAAAGGTATACGGTAGATAATATCTTTGATAGATGTTCAGTCAACAAGTTGTGTACACAGAAACAAGTTGTATCTTAAGGACTGACACTCTCAAGCAAAGCAAGTAGTTCGACAAGACTTATCATTTATTTTAAAAGATCTCCTTAGTTGTATAAAAGGAAGATCTTATCTTAGTTACAAGTGTGACTTAGTGTAAGTGTCTAAGTGCTGAATTTGTAACTAGTTGAATACTAAGAAAACATACATTGTGTTGTTCATAACAGAAAAATAGTTTTCTTTGTAATAGAGATTCAAGGTTTGTAACCCTAGTGATAGTGAAGATCACTCGTATTATTTTTAATAATATTGAATCGTTTGGTGTTAACATTCATTATTTATTATCAAATTCAACAACCACCATTGTTCCATTTCAAATAACCAATATCCTTCTAAGTGTGGTTAAGTAGATTCCGCATACTTAATCATATTCACTCAAAGTATCACATACACTCGTACAAAAGGACTAACATCCTCAATAGTGTATCGTACATCCTCTCAATTGGTATCAGAGCTTGGCTGATATCTTTGATTTAGAAAAAGAAATGGACGTAGAATCTATTCAGACAAATGTTGCTGCAAAAGTACCCATGCTCTAACAGAATGAGTTTGACATGTGGAGGTTAAGGATAGAGCAGTATTTCCAAGTGCAAGATTATACACTTTGGGAAATTATTGAAGATGGAAATTCCTTCAAACCTACAACCTCTACATCAACAGTTGAAGGTAAAATTGTGACAACTGTGAATACCAACCCAACATCTGCAGAAGATAGAGTCAGAAAGAAGAATGACCTCAAGGCCAGAAGTATGTTGATGATGACCATTCCAAATGATCAACTTTTAAACTTCAGCAAGTTCAAAGATGCAAAATCTTTGTTTGAGGCCATTGTTGCAAGATATGGTGGGAATGAAGCCACCAAGAAGACCCACAAGACTCTTCTCAAGTAGCAGTTTGAAAACTTTTCCTCAACCAACAATGAATCTTTAGACCGCATGTTTAGCAGGCTACAGAAAATTGTGAGCCAACTTACTATTCTTGGGGTTGAAATACCTCAAGAAGATTTAAACTCAAAATTTTTGAGAAGCTTACCTAAAGAGTGGGCTGTACATGTTGTTGTCTAGAAAAACAAACCAGACATTGACACCATGGAACTTATGGACTTGTATAGCAACTTTAAAATTGTGGAACAAGATTTGAAGAAAACTGGAGGTACTAGTTCAAGTACTGGGAACATGGCATTTATGTCATCTCCTAGTACCTCAAATCTAGTTGAGGCTATGAGGGTTGATGGTGGTGTTGGTGTTGCTAGTTCATCAAGCAGTACCATTGGTATTATGGATGAGATGACTTGTTGTGCTTTTCTCTCAAGTCTGAATGATGGGTCCATGCTAACTCATGAAGACCTCCAAGAGATCAATGATAATGATCTGGAGGAAATGGACTTAAAATAGGAAATTTCTCTTCTTAGCATGAGGGCTAAGAAGTTCTATCAAAGGACAGGGAAGAAGCTCACAATGAGCAGCAATGATACTACTGTTTTTGACAATTCAAAGATAGAATGCTACAACTGCCACATGATGGGGAACTTCTCTAGAGAATGTAGAAGACCAAGGCAGTAAGATAGCAAGAACAGAGGTTTTGGAAGTAAATCCAAAACAGGGGAGGTTTCTGAGCCAAATTCAAAAGCTATGGTAGCTATTGATGGCTTAGGTTTTGATTGGAGCTTCATGGCAGATGAAGAAGAAGCTTCTTCTCAAATGGCACTCATGGCTTTTTCTGCTACTGAGGTACAATCTCATAAAGCTTGTTCAAATACTTTCACATCTCTTAAAGAACTACAAACTTTAATCAAACATTATGATGATCAAAAGAAAGAGATTCTGCTGCCGCAAGGATACTACTGCTGGTGCATCAGATTCTGCTATTGAAGAGATTAGTGTCGCGTATTCTACTGCTGTATGGATAAGTATACAAATATATTTTGTGTATAAAAGTCAAGGATATACGGTAGATAATATCTTTGATAGATGTTCAGTCAACAAGTTGTGTACACAGATACAAGTTGTATCGTAAGGACTGACACTCTCAAGCAAAGCAAGTAGTTCGACAAGACTTATCATTTATTGTAAAAGATCTCCTTAGTTGTATAAAAGGAAGATCTTATCTTAGTTACAAGTGTGACTTAGTGTAATTGTCTAAGTGCTGAATTTGTAACTAGTTGAATACTAAGAAAACATACATTGTGTTGTTCATAACAGAAAAATAGTTTTCTTTGTAATAGAGATTCAAGGTTTGTAACCCTAGTTATAGTGAAGATCACTCGTATTATTTTTAATAATATTGAATCGTTTGGTGTTAACATTCATTGTTTGTTATCAAATTCAACAACCACCACTGTTCCATTTCAAATAACCAATATCCTTCTAAGTGTGGTTAAGTAGATTCCGCTTACTTAATCATATTCACTCAAAGTATCACATACACTCGTACAAAAGGACTAACATCCTCAATAGTGTATCGTACATCCTCTCAATTGGTATCAGAGCTAAGCAAAACTCATCAAGACTTAATAGATTATAAGTGTGGTTTAGCTACCTTAGAGAAGCAGATCATACACTATAAAGAAAATGAATTTGCTTTTTCAGATGACAAAGCTCTTCTTAAACAAGACATATTCTTTAGAGATGCTGAAATTAAGCTTTTAAGAGATGCATATGATAGGATAAAAAAGGAAAATGGAAACATTCACTTAAGTGTAGAAACACTAGAACATGCTTCTAAGGGTGTAACTAATATGATTGAATGTCAAGTGATCAATAAGGCAAAGTCTGGATTAGGATATAATGCTGTCCCACCTCCTTACAAAGGAATCCCTACACCCCCAGGGATTGACCTAGAGCATTCAGGAGTAGCTGAATTTCAACAACCTGAGCTACAATATGGTATTCAGCCAAAAGCAAAGTTAGTTGTTGGTGAACCTAAGAAAGTAAGTGAGAGTTTATGTAAAACTTCACTTCCTGAAGACAAGGTGTCCTCTAATAGAAGATCAGATAGAATAGTCATTGAGGACTGGATATCTGATGATGATGAAGAAGAACAGGTTATGTCTAAACCTGATGTGGTTAAGAAAGCAGGAACAAGTGTTCCTAAGGTAGTCAAACATGATACTGATAGGCCTAAAATCAATGTTAAACATGTTAGGCAACCAGTTAGATACTGTGAGCAATACAGAACCACAAACAAGCCTAAAGGCAACCAAAGGAATTGGAATGGCCTTAAGTCTCACCAACTAGGTGATGACTTTGACTTCTATAACAAAGCTTGTTTCATATGTGGAGAATTTGACCATCTTGCAGCTTTCTGCAACCAAAGGGTATCTGGGTATACAAACAATATGGTGAATTTAAAAAGGCATACTCCTAAAAGTCACTCTAATTATACTAGAACCACACCCAAAGCAGTTTCATTAAAGTCTGGACCAAAAGCAGTTCCTACTGCTAGACCAAAAGTTTCTACTACTAGACAAGCAGTTTCTACTGCCATATCTTTTTACTCTGTTTACCCAAAACCAGCAGTTCAAAATGCAAAAATAACTTTCAAATATGCATCTAAAACTGCTCAAAGACCTTTTCAATCAAAAGCAGTGGTCCAAAAACAAATTTGGAAAATGAAAGGTACAACTGCAAAGCCAGCAGTTTTTACTGCTGGGTAAGCAGTTCATACTGCTGCTACGAAAAAGAGGGAAAATGCTGTTAAGGCCTCAGTATGTTGGATTTGGAGACCTCTTAAATCCAACGGTGCATCAACTGTTCTTAAGAGATTTAATTATATTGATGCACGTGGCAAATCCAATTCAGTAATGGCTTGGATTCCCCAGGAAAACCAATTCCTTATTTGTGTGCAGGGACATTCACCAACAGATGATGAAGATCAAGGATATTCAGATAGTGGGTGTTCAAGGCACATGACAGGCAATAAGTCTTATCTTTCAGACTTTCAATCATTAGATGGAGGCTATGTTACCTTTGGAGAAGGAATTGGAGGAAGAATTACTGGTAAAGGTACTCTTAAAATCGGTAAATTAGATTTTGAAGATGTGTACTATGTGCAAGAGCTTAAGTACAATCTTTTTAGTGTCTCACAAATGTGTGACAAAAAAACAAAGTTCTTTTTACTGACACTGAATGTCTTGTACTTTCTTCTGATTTTAAGATGCCTGATGAAAGTCAAGTACTTCTTAAAATTCCAAGAAAGGGCAACATGTACAGTGTTGATATGAAGAAGATTGTTCCTAAAGAGGCACTTACTCGTCTAGTTGCAAAGGTCACATTGGATAAATCTATGAAATGGCATAGGAGGCTTGGTCACATAAATTTCAAAACCATAAAATAAGATTGTTAAGGATGGTTTGATAAGAGGTTTACCTCAAAAATAATTTGAAAATGACCAAACATGCATTGCTTGTCTTAAAGGCAAGCAACACAAAGCCATTTGTAAGCCCAAGATTTTTAACTCTATTGATCAATCATTATTTATGCTTCATATGGACTTATTTGGACCTACAAATGTGAGTAGTATTAAGCATAAAAGATTTTGTCTAGTTGTTACTGATGACTATAGTAGATTTACATGGGTTTTATTTTTAAGTTCTAAGGATGAGACTTCTAGCATTCTTAAAACATTCATTACAGAGATAGAAAACCTAGTGAGCAAGAAAGTAAAAGTCATTAGATGTGATAATGGGACAGAGTTTAAGAATAGAGTTATGGATGACTTCTACAAGGAAAAAGGTATTACGAGAGAATTTAGTGTTGCTAGAACTCCTCAGCAGAATGGAGTTGCTGAAAGTAGAAATAGAACACTCATAGAAGCTGCTAGAACCATGTTAGCTGACTCTAAGTTGCCTATCACTTTTTGGGTTGAAGCAGTTAATACTGCATGCTATGTCCAGAATAGGGTTTTGGTCGTCAAAGCTCACAATAAGACATCATATGAGCTTTTTAGAGGTAGAACTCCTGTAATAGGATTTCTTAGACCTTTTGGATGTCATGTGACAATTCTGAATACCTTAGACCATCTAGGAAAGTTTGATGGTAAAGCAGATGAAGGATTCTTAGTTGGATATTCTCTTAATAACAAAGCTTTTAGAGTATACAACTCAAGAACTAGGAGAGTAGAGGAAAACCTGCATGTGGAATTTTTAGAGAACAAATCCAATGTAGCAGGTGAAGGTCCCAAATGGCTATTTGATCTTGAGTCACTAACCAAATCAATGAATTATGTGCCTGTTGTTGCAGAAACTTGTGAATTTTCAGGTTCAAAAGCTGATGATGTAACAAATGAGGCAAGGTTAGAAAAAGAGACAGATCAAGATTATTTGCTGATGCCAATATGGACAAGTACCAGTGTGGCTTCAACTTCAACAAATGATGAACCTTCTTCAGATGAAGCTAAAGAAGGGGTTGAAGATGAACACAAGGTTGATGGAACAAAGAAACAAGAAAATGTTTCTACTGATGTTAGTACTGCTGAGACAGAGCATCCTACTGCTAGGCCAAATGTTTCTACTGCTAGGCCAAATGTTTCTACTGCTGGCCCATCAGAACCAAATGAAGCAGAATTCTCAGAAGAAGAGGTGGATTTCAATAATCTCTCACCTGACTATCATGTTCCTACTACACCACACACAAGGATTCACAAAGTCCACTCCCTAGACAATGTGATTGGAGATGTACAATTAGGGGTGAAGACAAGGCAACAACTGATGTCTTCAGACCAACAAGGGCTTCTTGATGCTCTTTATGCATCAAAGCAGCATGAGTATTCCAACTCTTGCTTACTTGTATGTTTTCTATCACAAGAAGAACTAAAGAATGTTCTTAAAGCCCTAGATGATTCAAGCTGGGTAGAAGCTATGCAAGAGAAGCTTCTTCAGTTTAAGATTCAGAAGGTATGGGTGCTAGTTAATTTACCCAAGGGTGTAAGGGTAATTGGCACTAGATGGGTTTTCAGAAATAAAAGGGATGAAAGGGGCATAGTGATTAGGAATAAGGCTAGATTAGTAGCACAAGGGTACACATAAGAAGAAGGGATAGACTATGAAGAGGTTTTTCCTCCAGTAGCAAGGATTGAAGCCATTAGACTCTTTTTGGCTTATGCTTCATTTATGGGCTTCACAGTTTATCAAATGGATGTCAAAAGTGCTTTTTTATATGGTACTATTGAAGAGGAGGTATATGTCTCACAACCTCCAGGGTTTACTGAACCAGACCATCCAGACAAAGTATACAAGGTAGTTAAAGCTCTTTATAGCCTTCATCAGGCACCAAGGGCATGGTATGAAACACTGGCTTCCTACTTAATTGAAAATGGATTTCAAAGAGGCAAGATAGATCAGACATTATTCATCAAGAAGCAAAAGAAGGATCTTTTACTAGTGCAAGGTGTATGTGGATGATATCATCTTTGGATCTACAAGGAAGGAGATGTGTTTAGAGTTTGAGAAACTTATGCATGATAAGTTTCAGATGAGTTCCATAGGGGAACTTACATTCTTTTTGGGTCTGCAAGTTAAGCAATCAAGTGAAGGATTATTTCTCAGCCAAGATAAATATGTTGCAGAGATTCTAAGGAAATTTCAATTTGCTGATTCAAAAGTAGCAAGCACACCAATGGACTCTGAGAAGCCACTTCTTAAAGATGTAGATGGAGACAATGTGAATGTACACCGTACAGATCTATGATAGGTTCTTTGATGTATCTCACATCATCAAGACCTGATATCATGTTCTCTGTTTGTGCTTGTGCAAGATTTCAAGTAACTCCTAAGGTTTCTCACTACACAGCTGTCAAGAGGATTTTTAGATATCTCAAGGGTCAACCTAGGTTGGGACTATTGTATTCTAGGGAATCACCTTTTGACTTGGTAGCTGATGCGCGTGATGTGTCGTTGCGGTTTAGCAGTTTTAATGCCTACTCAAGTTTTAAATTTATATTTAGCCGACTTATCAATAACACACACACTTAACGAGCAGTGTACCCGGTCAGTATGAAGATAATGGTAAGTAGAGTGTCGATCACTAAGAGTGGAACGTATTATCTCGTTATTCTAATCAGTATTTTAATATCCTAACGCAAGGGGGTTTCAGCCTGAGAGACTGGCACGATTTGTTGCAATTAAATAATAAAATAAACCAATAGGCACGAATCAGCAAGTAGCACACACGTACACAGATAAATACTTGAGACAATAAGAGGGCTGTCCTTATGATTAAGTAGATTGTCACTTGTTTTATTGATAGCTTTATATGAAGTGTATGTAGTTAACCCTTTCTCGTTGGTCCTAATCTTATCGGCGAGTAAACCCTTAATGATTACTTATGTCTAAAAGTTATTCCTAAGTGATCAATTTAGTAATAACCGTGGGAGCCACATTATGTCCCGCAGTCAAATGCCCGCAAGCCACTAATAAACACAGAGGTTATCAATGCACTAATAAGTAGTAACCAAAGACATCAACATATAAACTTTAATTGATGGGAAAGCAAGTATTAAAGGGAGTGCAATCTTTCGTTGTCACATTACACAAGCCACCAATCCTGATGAATTAAAGTTTGCTAACACAATAAAACAAAACTACTTAATGAATTAAACACATGCAGCACCTTCTTACAGCTCTTGTATCTTTGATTTGGGTGTGTCTTGTGCTGCCTCCTTGACTGAATTCGTCCTTTGTTTCTCCTGTTCGAACTTCGGTTTTAGGTTTTTCGGAACTTGTAATTCGTCTGGTCTACGGGGTATTTATGATTTCTGTCTGAGGGAAGATGCGGCGCATCTACTAAGTAGATGCGGCGCATGTACTTAACTTCGCGTGGGGTCCAAGATTATAATATTCAGGAATATTCGTACACCGCCAGAAGATGCGGCGTAACTCCATGATTAGATGCGGCGCATGTCCTCTTGTATCTTGGATCGTATCTGGTGATATCTTGATAGAGATGCGGCGCATGTCTAGAGTGAGATGCGGCGCATCTGGAGCAGAATTGACTTGATCTTGTCCATGTCAGTAGACCTTCAACTTTATGCACGTTTTGCTCCATAATTAGTCTAAAATCGCTAAGTTTCACCAAATGCTTGTTTTTACCTGAGAATTACAAAAGTAAACGATTAAGTATCAATCCTCATACATAATATAGTAAAACAAGTCAAATTAATAGGATAAATGATAGTAATAAAATGTACTTATTTGAGTTCATCAAATATCCCCCCACTTGAACTTTACTTGTCCCCAAGTAAACCTTAGAATTTCTTTTATGAAAATGTATCCTAAAAGATGTTAGGATTTATTTTTATATTTAAGCATGTATTCGTTCATTTCATAATCACACAACTAAACACTTTAACGAATTAGAAGTAAAATAAAATAAGTCGATAAAAGCAAATCTAATCGTTTAACTGTCCAGTCGCGACGAATATTCTATCATAAGCTTGGCAAGTATACACATCTCCACCACTAAAGCTAAGGAATAACAAGTCTAAAGCGGTAAAAAGGGTTTTTAGGCTTAAGGGTTAATTATTCTCTTTCACTATCGATCTCAAATTCCAGAAAAGGCGACAAAATCACAAATACATGATCGAATCCACGAACACGATACTTGCAATTGCTCAAATCCTTAACTCGAATAGGCTAAAGATAGGTCCAAACTTCACCAATAATAATATATCAAAAAGGGCGACAAAATCATAAATACATAGCCGAATCCACGACTACGATACTTAAGATTGCTCAAATCCCTAATCTCAATAAATCAAAGGTTTGGTTGGATAAAGAATAATAAAGGGTATGGATAACATTTGGGATATAAATTGGTATAAAAATAAAAATAAACAAAACAAATAAATCAAAATCCTAAGTGTGGTTAATCACTATCCCAACCATCCCATGAATAAGACTCATATCATCGAATAACTCACGCTTTAACACTTGAAACACACGCTTTAGGTAGACACGAATTATACTCAACAAAATCTTAATCAAAGAATAAACCTTAATTGGCGTTCCCATAACTGCCAATTCCCATTCAATCCATAGATATAGTACAACAAATAGTGGTGATATCGACCACTTACATAACTTTACATAAGTTGGTTAAAACTAACTTCCAACTTTTCTTTCTTTCTTTTTCTTTTCTTATTTTTTCCATTTTTTTTTTTTTTTTTTTTTTTTTTTTTTTTTTATTAAACATAAACATAGATGTGTAAAATTTCACCACATCACTATAACTTTCTTTCCGGATAATTTTTCCATACTTTTCATGACTTCAGAAATAATGGTAATAGTGAAAGTAGTAAACACACGAAAAATAAACTCCAAAATATACAATATTTACTTTCACTCCAATTGCATTGTGCAATTTCCCGACCTAACCATAGATAATGAATTACGCACGCGAACACAGGTAATGTAAGGAAACACACTTTGCCTATAGCAATCAACCAACCACGGATTCTAATCTACAGGGAAGGCTAAGGTGTAAGGGTGTAACGAAACATTTTAAACATAGGTGTAAGAAACGAAAGGAATGGCTCTGAGGGTTTTTCTAGAGGTATCTTACTCTAAAAATGAGAGTAACAAAAGGGTTTATACGGGGGTTAACTAACCAGTGTAGTTAGTTAATAACACATAACATATAATAGGCTATTTGGGTGTAATCCTAGAATTTTACCAAGTTAGACAAGTCACTCCAATTATATAAATAATACTTATTATGGTGGTCTCGAATAGTATACAAGCCAAGTTCTAAAGTTTACAAGTCACCGGCACACTCATAGATTTGTGAATTTTGAAAAATCACAATTTTTGAAAATAACGTCATGTGTGCAGTTATGCAACTTAGATCTTAAACAAAAACATGCTAGAAAAATTTTAAATTTAAGCATATTAAGTACATATTAAGCATAATTTTTGAAAAAGTTTAGGACAAGTAGGTGTTAAGTGTTCTAATTCTCCAATCCCCCCACTTAAGTTAAACAACGTCCTCGTTGTTTGTATAAAAGGTTAAAAACTGGAAAATAAAAGAATTAGAACAGAAAAACTCCCCTGAGATTTGCTCGGTATGATCCTCCATTAGTATAAGAGCAAAAATCAACTTCTTGTGGATTAGAACGTTAAAGCTTCATACTTGATGTATCCACAGGAAATCCAGGAAACTATAATACCACCAACACTTTAAAACACACCTAAGATAAGAAAGGTTCAAGCTTGCATAATACATTAGTAGTTAGATAAAAATAAAACTTAAAAATTAAAACTGAAAATCATCAGGTCAGTCGATGCGCCGTATCTTATGGAAGAAGATACGCCGTATCGAGCCTGGAATTAATACGGATCAGAATAAAGATGCGCCGCATCCTTAACCAGGGATGCGCCGCATTAAAAATAAACTGATAAATAGTTTTAAAGTCGAAAATAAAAATGCAGAAAAATAAAATAAGATATGACCATTGCAGGAGATGCGTCGCATCTCAGAATTGAGATGCGCCGTATCCTCATGCGGCCTGGACTGACTTGACACAGAAAACAGAATAGTAAATAGATAAATCCGGGTTGTCTCCTGGTAAGCACTTGTCTTTATTCCAGAGTCTTCAAGTTAGACTCACGTTCAGCTCAGCAATAAGTCCTTGTCACGGTCCATCCTTCGTCCTTCATCCGAAAGATTTTTCCGTATATCTCTGCGACGTTTTCTTCCGTTCGACTTAATCTAGTATAACTCTTTGTCTTCACCGCAGTATATTCTTCATCAGGACCCAAAGAGTATTTGATGATTTTAAATTTTTCAGAAATAATCATGGGCGGCTCATTGTAAGGAATCCCAAGTAGTTGACACTTTCTTTTGGTGAACTCTTCCTCGTCTTTATCAACAAACTTAAAATAAGGATCCTTAATCAAATAATCATCTAGTTCTTCAATCAACGACTCATTATTATTATCATTTTGAATCGCCTCCCATTCTCTTTCCAAATCATATTGTAACCGTCGACTAAGCTTTGTGAATTCATCAAACTGTTTATGCACCCATTCCCAGAAAGTAGTATCCGATGTTCCCTTAAGTCCTTTCAAGCGTTCAATTCTGCCCTTTTCTTGTAAAGCCTCCGCCTTTTGTGGGCAGTCTTCAACATTATCGTACCACTCATAATCTTCAAAGGTTACATCGTTTCCAACCCGTCTCATCCCAATTATACTTCCCCCATTACAGGTTCCGTCACTTTTATAATCACAGGTCGGCCAAACACTACTCCCGTCCTTGAAAACGAAGGGTGTACAGGTGTGATTAATGTGCGCAAATTCCCATGGTTTATCCCAAACCCATGGTACTTGATCATTCCATTCATAGTACCAGGTGTTTTTGAAATCGTCATAAGTCTTAAATCCTGGTAGTTCTCCAGTAAGCACATCATCGTCGACTTGAAGAAGGTAGTTAAATTCCTTGAACTGCTTGCACAAGGGTGTCTCATAATCGAACACATCAATGTCTATTCTGAATAACTCTTCAATGCCTTCATTGATTGTTGAATCATGAAGTGACGACCCATAATCGCTTTCTACTTCTTCATCTTCTCCTCTCATCCAATATACCCATAATGCATCCTTAGTAGCACGATCCATGCACTTATGGTTATTAAACTTACTAGCCAACCATTCTGAAAAATCAACATCGTGAGGATCGTGGTTAACGTCAAAGCAAACCTTTCCAATCATATTCTTTTTTATCTCCATGAACTCGTTAAATTGCTTCTTAAAACTCCGAGTCAACCATGAAGTCATAATCTCCTTGACTTCATTTGCAGGGGCAAATTCCGGACTACCATATTTGAGTTCTAGCCAATCATTGAGGGAGAGGTCTATCAATCTTACCAATTTCCTATGAAATAGTAACTCCGCCAAAGCATAATTCATGTCATTATCCTGATAGTTCTCATTCAATCCCCAGTACTGTTCAGAATAAGGCATGTAAGAGTTTTGGGTATTGCCTCCACCATAGCTTTCGTTGCTTGAATCCATGTATGCAAGATAGAATTTCCCATCATCTTCTTCGATAGTAGTCCAGTTCAATCCTTCGGCTTCAATGATAGGCCATAAGAGCGACAATTCTTCTCCAGTGTACCTCACAAATACATCATAAGAGAATACCTCTTTGTCAATGTTGCATAAACGCATGAATTCCTTAAAAGCAGCTTCAAGAGGAGTCTCCCAAGAGAATAAATCTGCATCGATCATGAGTACATTGAATGAATCTGAAAACAAGCATTCCTTAGCAAGATATCCGTTAACTGACATGTCTTCCATAGCAAAATCTGTCATCCAAGGTAAAATCATCAGTAGGATTTGTTCGCTAGAAGAGAAATTAATGAATATAGAAACGGATATAAGAATAAAAATAGCTGATATCTGCAGACGATGCGCCGTATCCAAAGAGTTGGATACGCCGTATCTTATAATCGTTAAAATTTAATCAGACTTTATCCAGAAAATAGATACGCCGCTTTAGAATTTAAGAATGCGCCGTATCGAATTAATCAAAAATCAACTTATCTAATTAAAATTAAATGCGTCGTATTAACGAAAGTTAATGCGCCGTATTTTCGTTACGTTTAAAAATAAATATCGATCTTTGATTCAGAAAGATGCGCCGTATCGACAGAGATCGATACGCCGTATCTGTTTAATAATTCGCAAACTGTTTTTAATTAAAATAATAGATACGCCGTATCTGCAAAAGCAGATGCGTCGTATGGCGTTAACGTTTAGAAAATTTTTTTTTATTAAAAACAGATACGCCGTATCTGCTAAAGCAGATGCGTCGTATTACTTTATCGCATAGAAAAATTTTCTTATTAAAAACAGATACGCCGTATCTTGGGGAAAAGATGCGTCGTATCGAATTAATTAAACGCGTTGTATTTGAAAAAATTAAACGCAATACGCCGTATCTGAGAGATCAGATGCGCCGTATCGTTTGATTTTGCACAGTACAACGATAGCAGAACAGAAAAATACGAAAAATAAAAAACAAAAACACACAAACAAAAATAAAACACACAAAAATAAAAAGAAAACAATTAACACACAATACAACAAATATGCAAAATAGTACAATGATGCAATTAATCTAATAAAAAAGAAAAACCTAATTAAAATACTAATTAAATTAACAGATAATAACAATTCACTCCCCGGCAGCGGCGCCAAAAACTTGATGCGCGTGATGTGTCGTTGCGGTTTAGCAGTTTTAATGCCTACTCAAGTTTTAAATTTATATTTAGCCGACTTATCAATAACACACACACTTAACGAGCAGTGTACCCGGTCAGTATGAAGATAATGGTAAGTAGAGTGTCGATCACTAAGAGTGGAACGTATTATCTTGTTATTCTAATCAGTATTTTAATATCCTAACGCAAGGGGGTTTCAGCCTGAGAGACTGGCACGATTTGTTGCAATTAAATAATAAAATAAACCAATAGGCACGAATCAGCAAGTAGCACACACGTACACAGATAAATACTTGAGACAATAAGAGGGCTGTCCTTATGATTAAGTAGATTGTCACTTGTTTTATTGATAGCTTTATATGAAGTGTATGTAGTTAACCCTTTCTCGTTGGTCCTAATCTTATCGGCGAGTAAACCCTTAATGATTACTTATGTCTAAAAGTTATTCCTAAGTGATCAATTTAGTAATAACCGTGGGAGCCACATTATGTCCCGCAGTCAAATGCCCGCAAGCCACTAATAAACACAGAGGTTATCAATGCACTAATAAGTAGTAACCAAAGACATCAACATATAAACTTTAATTGATGGGAAAGCAAGTATTAAAGGGAGTGCAATCTTTCGTTGTCACATTACACAAGCCACCAATCCTGATGAATTAAAGTTTGCTAACACAATAAAACAAAACTACTTAATGAATTAAACACATGCAGCACCTTCTTACAGCTCTTGTATCTTTGATTTGGGTGTGTCTTGTGCTGCCTCCTTGACTGAATTCGTCCTTTGTTTCTCCTGTTCGAACTTCGGTTTTAGGTTTTTCGGAACTTGTAATTCGTCTGGTCTACGGGGTATTTATAGTTTCTGTCTGAGGGAAGATGCGGCGCATCTACTAAGTAGATGCGGCGCATGTACTTAACTTCGCGTGGGGTCCAAGATTATAATATTCAGGAATATTCGTACACCGCCAGAAGATGCGGCGTAACTCCATGATTAGATGCGGCGCATGTCCTCTTGTATCTTGGATCGTATCTGGTGATATCTTGATAGAGATGAGGCGCATGTCTAGAGTGAGATGCGGCGCATCTGGAGCAGAATTGACTTGATCTTGTCCATGTCAGTAGACCTTCAACTTTATGCACGTTTTGCTCCATAATTAGTCCAAAATCGCTAAGTTTCACCAAATGCTTGTTTTTACCTGAGAATTACAAAAGTAAACGATTAAGTATCAATCCTCATACATAATATAGTAAAACAAGTCAAATTAATAGGATAAATGATAGTAATAAAATGTACTTATTTGAGTTCATCAGTAGCATATTCAGACAGTGATTATGCTAGTGCAAGCTTGTACAGAAAGTCAACAACTGGAGGATGTCAATTCCTTGGATGTAGACTTATCTCATGGCAGTGTAAGAAGCAAATAATTGTGGCTACTTCAACAACTGAAGTTGAATATGTAGCTACTGCAAGTTGCTGTGGTCAAGTCCTATGGCTTCAAAACCAACTTCCTGACTATGGGTACAATTTCTTAAACACTGTCATACATATTGATAATAGTAGTACAATTTGCATAATAAGAAACACAGTGCAACACTCTAAAACAAAACACATTGAAATTAGACATCATTCTATTAGAGACTGCAATGAGAAAAAGTTGATTCAAGTTCTTAAAATTGATTCTGATCACAACTTTGCAGATCTTCTCACAAAAGCTTTTGATGTTGGAAGGTTTCAATACTTGGTAGCCAAGTATTGGGATGCTTAACCCTCAATGATTTAACACTCTGTGTTTTTGTATATAAATTTTTGTTTGTATGGCTAGCTTTGTAAATTAGTACTGTTATTGAAAAGTTTGTACTGCTAGTACAAATTTTGTTTGTTAAGTTCATACTGTTAGTCATATAATGATACTGCTATAAGACAAATGTTTTTGCATTTTGTTTCTTGGTTTTGGACTAACATTTTCAGGTATGAACATTTGAGCACAAAGGAAGTTTCAAGTGAAATGTATGAGCAGCAGAATGATTATACTAGTTGCTGACATAATAGGTTCATGATAGACAGAGTTTGGGAATTCATTAACAAAGGTTTACACATAAGTTAATTGATTCTTTAAAACTTCTTTTTTGAAACCTGATTATGATATTTCACATTGACTTGATGGCTCAGTAGGTCAGATAGTAACGGACTCAACTCACTTTCTATCATTTTATACTTTAATTAGTATAATGAGCAAGTCTAAGGACATCTGATGGAAAGAACAGCGAACAAATGTGCATCTAACACTTGTGTTAGAAGACACAATTGTCACGAGCTGGAAAACCTGTCAAGAAAGCCCTTTGAATGGGTTTATCTGTACACAGGCAGTTATTTATAACTAAAAATATTGGTTCTCACAAAACCAGAGGTTAAGTTAAACCAAATTCTTGATTAAGTGTCTGTTATACACTTAATCCCTTCAAAATGGTTGTAAGCAGTATAACTTTGTATACTTATCCATACAGCAGTAGAGTACGCAACACTTATCTCTTCAATAGCAGAATCTGATGCACCAGTAGTAGTATCCTTGAGGCAGCAGAATCTCTAAAACTAGCAGTAGAATGAAATACACTAGCAGTAGAATCACACTTAGTGTATTTCCTTGAGCAGAACTGACCTTGTGAACGTTTAATTCCCGATGTTAATCTTCAGAACATTTAATTCCCAACAATCCTCCCCTAAACATGTGATTTCCCTCTCACAGGAGTTAACACACCTGGAAGTGATAAGGGCAGCATTGAAATTTAAGGAATTGATGGCTATAATGTACAACATTGTCTGAAAACATGTTCTAATCAATAGATCAGATGATGGTACTATGATGGTGAGAGATCTTCCAAACAGGGGAGGAAATGATAAATCTCAAGGGAGGAAGATTAACCAATCAGGGGAAGAAAAGACTGCGGTTGTGTATGCTCAGCTTAAGGGGAGGAAATTATAAAGCCCAGGGGAGGAAAATTGCCCAAAATTGATCAAGTTCAAGAAAAGACAAGAGCATACAAGATGATGATGTCAGCTTTTTGAGAAGCTAACATGTCTTATTATTCAGCCAATAATAAGAACAAGCATTCACTTGATGGATACTGGGAATAAGCTCTTCAAATGAAGAAAGTTCAAATGAAGATTCTGGAGTATTATATATATTCAGAAGGGATGAAACATTCAAATGAAGAAAGTTCTATCTAAGTTCTTTCAGTTTCAATTTCAGTTCACTACGTTTGTTCATCACTTGCAAAGGCATGCTGGAAGATGATTTGACTTCTTGGAACAAGCATCCAAGATACACAGCACCATTGCCTCTCATAATTCCTCCATCCAAGGAAATTGCACCATCTTTTATTCAAGGTACTGCTTGTATTCAAGACAAAGAAAGATGATGTTAATGCTGAAAGAGATTCACAAAAAGCAGATGAGTTATACAGAAAGATAATTAATCTTACAGAACATAGGAAAGCTCAGATCAAGAGTCTGACTATTTAGTGTTTGAAAGATCCTCACAATCAGAATTTAATTCAGAAGAAACATGTTGATTTAGGGAAATCACATGTTTAGGGGAGGATTGTTGGGAATTAAATGTTCTGAAGATTAGCATCGGGAATTAAACGTTCACAAGGTCAGTTCTGCTCAAGGAAATACACTAAGTGTCATTCTACTGCTAGTGTATTTTATTCTACTGCTAGTGTTAGAGATTCTGCTGCCGCAAGGATACTACTGCTGGTGCATCAGATTCTGCTGTTGAAGAGATAAGTGTCGCGTATTCTACTGCTGTATGGATAAGTATACAAAGATATTTTATGTATAAAAGTCAAAGATATACGGTAGATAATATCTTTGATAGATGTTCAGTCAACAAGTTGTGTACACAGATACAAGTTGTATCTTAATGACTGACACTCTCAAGCAAAGCAAGTAGTTCGACAAGACTTATCATTTATTGTAAAAGATCTCCTTAGTTGTATAAAAGGAAGATCTTATCTTAGTTACAAGTGTGACTTAGTGTAAGTGTCTAAGTGCTGAATTTGTAACTAGTTGAATACTAAGAAAACATACATTGTGTTGTTCATAACAGAAAAATAGTTTTCTTTGTAATAGTGATTCAAGGTTTGTAACCCTAGTGATAGTGAAGATCACTCGTACTATTTTTAATAATATTGAATCGTTTGGTGTTAACATTCATTGTTTATTATCAAATTCAACAACCACCACTGTTCCATTTCAAATAACCAATATCCTTCTAAGTGTGGTTAAGTAGATTCCGCATACTTAATCATATTCACTCAAAGTATCACATACCTCAATAGTGTATCGTACATCCTCTCAAAGTGATTATGGATGGTGGTGTGGTCGATTGAGCCTGGGATAGCCGTTTAAAAAGGAAGAGCTTGGGAATAGCTTTATTATTTCTTTCGGATTTGGGGTGTGGAAACTTTCCATTCGAGTATAATCTCCCCATCTAGCCTCGTCATATACGGTTTCCCATGTCATTGACCTTTGGGGAACTGATTATTTGAGGGTGATAGCTAGTTCATAGGTTGAAGGGAAAGCAGTAGAAGCCATGGAGGATAGTGATAGATCGATCCGGTCTATTTATGGGTTTGTGGTGCGCGGACAATAGGGACGAAGAAGATAAGGATTATGGGGAGTTGTGTGAGTGGGTGAATAGGATAAAAAAAAGTATTAATACCGGATGTGTTTTATTTAATGAGTGGGTAATGTATACCCCGTGTCCCGCTGAGCTGAGTTGAAATCGGGTTTTCCAGAATTGGTATGAATGTGGGAAATAAGTTTCGGGAACATTTTTATAAGACTTATATGAATTTAGAGTTTGTTGACTCAAAAATAAATTCTGAGTTTAATTTGTTACTTATGTGATGTCGGTACGCGTGTGGTTTCGTTTTTGAGCAATGTTGCAAAAATCGTGAATTGGTAGCCGGACGGTCGACCACCCTGCAGTGATTAATCAGCCACTATGTTTCCAATTCATGATTTTTGCAATTGGTAGCCGTGTGGTTTCGTTTTTCAGCAATTTTGCATGTTTTGGGTATTTCTGGAGACCAAACTAAAAGATCGTAATTGATTCCAAGCCTATTATGTTTCCAAACCTCAATAAAAGGCTCTAGTTCTGATTATGAGGCTCATTGTGCATTATAAGTGAAATAAATGATCCCCAAATTAAGTAGAATGCCTAAATTTTTATTTTTTTAAAGCTGACCGATTTGGCCAATTAGGCCGATTTTTGACCGATTAGGCCGATTTTTGGCCGATTTCTGACTGATTAGTGGCCGTTTTTTTGCTTAGACCGATTTTTTGACCGATTTTCAAAATTCTACAAGGTATACGGCCGATTAACGATTAATCGGCCGATTCGGCCGATTTTTGCAACATTGTTTTTGAGTAAAAGTGAGATATCCTCTCGCTTTTACTACATTATAGTTTGTAAATATGAGAATGGGGAACATTCACTGTTCCTGGTGAGATTTAATAATTTTGGTGAGTTACTGTGTGACACAGTATGTGGGTTTGTTTTCCTGTGATAGTTATGTAAGCACGTAAATGCCGAGTTTAATAGTTTAGTCACAATAAATTGATAGTTATTATTAAAATATTAGTGACAAAATTACCGTTTGTCACATCCTCCCTGCCTTAGAAAGAAAACCATCCTCGGTTTTCACTTAGAGTTACCGATAGGTTTGAGAAAAGATGCGGGTATTTACGTTTGATCTCGTCCACCCGTTCTCACGTGTATTCGGGACCTCTTCGGGAGTTCCAACGAACTTTAATGATACGGATATGGCTTTGCTTAAGCCGTTTGATTTCTCGATCCATTATCTCAATAGGTTCCTCGACGAAATTTATTCTCTCGTCAACCTGGATTTCTTCCAGAGGAATGGCAAGCAATTTGTCAGAGAGACATTTCTTCAAATTGCTGACGTGAAACACGTTGTGTACAGAGCTGAGTTCTTGTGGTAACTCGATTCGATAGGCTACTGGTCCAATTCTCGTGAGAATTTTGGAAGGTCCTATATATCGGGGGTTTAGCTTCCCACGCTTTCCAAAGCGAATCACGCCTTTCCATGGTGATACTTTTAACATAACACGATCTCCAACTTGGAACTCAAGTGGTTTTCGTCTCTTGTCAGCATAGCTTTTCTGACGGTCTCGAGCCTCCTGCATCCGGCTCTTGATCTGTACAATCTTCTCCGTAGTCTCTTGTAATAATTCGGGACCAGTGAGGTGACTTTCTCAGACTTCAGCCCAACATATTGGTGATCTGCACTTTCTGCCATAAAGTGCCTCATAGGGTGCAGCGTTGATGCTGGTGTGATAACTATTATTGTAAGAAAACTCGGCTAACGGCAGATGTTTATCCCAGCCGTTTCCAAAGTCTATCACACACACTCTCAACATATCTTCTAAAGTTTGGATGGTCCTTTCGCTCTGACCATCTGTCTGAGGATGATATGCGGTGCTCATGTCAAGATCAGTACCTAAAGCATCTTGTAGTGATCTCCAAAAATTTGACGTAAAACGACTATCTCTATCGGAGATGATAGAAAGTGGAACTCCATGTTGAGCAACTATCTCCTTCACGTATAGTTGCGCAAGTTTTTCCATGCCATCGTTTTCTTTGATCGGTAGGAAGTGGGCGGATTTGGTAAGACGATCAACGATTACCCAAATGGTGTCATATCCGCTTGATGTCCTTGGCAGTTTGGTGATAAAGTCCATCGTTATATGTTCCCACATCCACTCGAGAATTTCAGGTTGTACAAGTAAACCTGACGGCCTCTGATGTTTAGCTTTGACCTTTGAACATGTTAGACATTGACTGACATAAGTTGCAATGTCATCTTTTATATTGGGCCACCAATATAGCTTCTTCAGATTAAGATACATCTTGTCGGCTCCTGGATGGATGGAGTACTTAGATTTATGTGATTCGTGCATGATGAGGTCTCGTATACCTCCATCGAGTGGGACCCAACTTCTGTCCTTGTAACATAATGTCCCATCTGTTCTCTTCGCGAATCCATTTTCGCTTTCAGGCATTCCAGAAATCTTCTCGTTAAGTCTGTTTTCTTCCTTAAGGGGCCTCGGCCTGAGCCTCAAGAATTTTCGATGGGAGTGGTGGGACAATTTTCATACCCAACGATCGTACCCTTAGAGGTTTCGGTCTCTCTTTTCGGCTAAGGGCATCAGCTACCACGTTTACTTTGCCTGGGTGGTATCGAATTTCACAGTCATAGCCACTGAGCAATTCTAACCAGCGGCGTTGTCTCATATTGAGTTCTTTCTGATCAAGGATATGTTGCAAACTTTTGTGGTCGGTGTAAACTACACACTTGGTGCCATAAAGATAGTGTCTCCAGATCCTGAGTGCAAACACTACCGACCCCAGTTCTAGGTCATGCGTAGTGTAATTCTTCTCGTGGGTTTTCAATTGCCGTGAGGCATAGGCTACCACCTTCTCTCGCTGCATCAAGACAACTCCTAACCCTTTGTGTGCGGCGTCACAGTAGACTACAAAGTCCTCACTGCCTTCAGGTAGGGCTAAGATAGGTGCACTGCACAACTTATCCTTGAGAAGTTGAAAAGCTTCTTCCGCTTTATCTCCCCACTCAAATTTTTCATTTTTTTGGGTTAGCTTAGTCAAAGGCTTTGCTATTTTTGAGAATCCCTCGATAAACCTTCTGTAGTACCCTGCAAGTCCTAAGAATTGGCGTATTTCGGTGTGAGTTGTGGGTGTCACCCAATCCTTTATCGACTCAATCTTTGCAGGATCTACATGAATACCTTGTCTATCGATTACGTGACCTAAGAATTGAACTGTTGGTGTCCAAAACTCGCACTTGGAAAACTTAGCATATAACTCCTCCTTCTTCAGTAGTTCTAATATTAGCCTAAGATGTTCTTCGTGCTCCTTCTTACTCTTAGAGTATATCAATATGTCGTCGATGAAGACGATCACAAACTCGTCTAAGTACGGCTTACACACCCGATTCATAAGATCCATGAATATTGCCAGTGCGTTGGTTAAGCCAAAAGGCAGAACCTGAAACTCGTAGTGGCCGTAACGAGTTCTAAATGCCGTTTTGGGATATCTTCTTCCCGAACTCTAAGTTGGTGGTAACCGGATCTCAAGTCAATTTTTGAATAAACGCACGAACCTTGGAGTTGATCGAACATATCATCGATTCTAGGGAATGGGTATCGGTTTTTGATAGTTAATTTGTTGAGTTCCCGGTAGTCGATGCACATTCGGAAAGATCCATCTTTCTTTTTGACGAATATAACTGGAGCTCCCCAGGGCGAGGAACTTGGTCTGATGAACCCTTTCTCGGAGAGTTCCGACAACTGTTCAGATAACTCCTGCAGTTCTGTCAGAGCTAATCGGTAAGGTGCTCGTGCCACGGGTACGGCACCGGGCACTAGGTCGATTTGAAATTCGACCTGTCGTGTCGGCGGGAGTCAGGTAAGTCTTCAGGGAAGACTTCTGGGAAATCTCTTACGATTGGTACATCTTCCAACCGTTTTTCTTCCGGCTCCTTTTCTGAAACCTGTGCTAGGAAGAGTAGGCATCCTTTCTCAAGGTATTTGTGGGCCTTCGTGCAAGAGATGACATTTAATCTCGAGGCACTTTGTCTGTCTCTTCTGTCGCCTTCGACGATTAGAACCTTGTTCCCATAAGGTAGTCGAACGATCTTTTCATCGCAAAGAATAGTGGCATGATGTTTCGACAACTAATCCATGCCGATGATAACATCAAAACTACCCAATTCTACAGGCATGAGATCGATGTTGAATGGGTGATTTAACAGATTTAAGGTGCAGCCTCTTACGATAGTGTCTACTCTTTCTACTTTTCCATTTACTAACTCCACGTTATATACGTTGCCTAAGGTGGTCGGGGTAATACCAAGCAATGGGCTAAATGCAGTTGAGACAAAACTCCTATCCGCTCCCGTATCAAACAATATAGATGCATAGTGGTTATTTAAAAGAAACGTACCCGTTACAACGTTCGGGTCCTCTTGGGCTTCCACTTTACCCACTGCATAGACCCTGCCGCGGGCTCCTCCATCATTTCCCCGATTTCCTTGGGGAACAACAGCTATTTGGTTCACACCAGCTCCTGGATTTCTCTGGTTACCCTGATTGCCCTGGTAACCTCTCTTTCCACCATTGCCCTGATTCTTGGGCTTTCGGCATTCATTTTGATAATGCCCTTTCTCACCGCAACCAAAACACGTGATCTCGGCCTTTGGATTGTTTGCTAGTGCAACTTGTGCTGTTGCAAGAGGTCTCGCTCTGCAATCATGGGTCATATGTCCTACATTCTGACATTTATGGCATTTGACTGTGCACTGACCCTTATGATGCAACTTGCATCGATTGCATAGTGGCAAGTTCCCTGTGTAGACCTTCCTTTCTGCCGGTCCTGCAGCATACACCTTTGCAACCTCCTGCCTTTTGTTCGGGTGGTGGTTGTTGTTTCGGGAATGATCATCCCATTTCCTTTTGTTGTTTACACCCGCTTCGATCGAATCCTCGATCACCTGATCCATCATTTTGTTAGCTACCTCCATGGTCTCATGGAGATCTACAGCCTTATAGGTAGTGACGTTTCCCTTAATAGATGGGTAATCCGCCAATGTACCTCTCCAATAGTCGGGTTTCAGTTTGGACCATATCGGGACATAGTAAGGCAAGCTCCTGAAAACGTTGATTATACACAGCCATATTGGTACCTTGCACCTTGAGGTTCCAAAATTCTACCTCCAACTTCTTCACCTCATGGTGAGGACAGTATTTCTTAAGAACCATCTCTTTAAAGCTTTCCCATGACATTGCATATGCAGCGTCATAGCCAGATGATTTCAAGTAATTGTTCCACCAGGTTAAAGCTGCATCCAGAAAAGTAAATGATGCAAACTTAACCCTGTCCTTTTCTGAACGACCACAAATTCATAATACCGTCTCCAATCTTTCAATCCATCGGACTAGCACAACTGCTCCTTCAGTACCGCCAGTCATTTCCTTCCGGAAGTCTTGATAAGTACAACTACGAGTGTTATTATTTGTGTGTCTCGAGTTCCCAACATCAGTCGTCATGTTGTTTGCTGCAGCCAGTGCTGCTGCCACCTGTTCCTCTACCAGTTGATCAAGCATGGCTCGGTTTATAGGTGGAGCCGCTGCAATAGCCCAAGCGGGGCCTGGGTTTGTTGGTTGCGCATGAGCGGTTCTGTTGGTTCTTTTCGGAGGCATTCTGCTGTATCAGAAAGATAGAGATAATTAAGATTTGGAGAGTTTGTTATTGCACAATTTACTATGAGTAGAGTATATTAATAGGATCAATTATAAAGAAGATGGCATAATGGGATAGTCAATCAAGCTTGTCATAAATTAGGATCAAATTATGTTCCCAAAAATTACAAGCTCGAGATATACAAGAAAAGAGTACAAGTTTTCGAATACAGACAAGGAACTACAACTGCCACTAACTGACGACTACTCAGTTTAGTGAAAATACAACATAACTGCTAGAACTAAAATCCATCAAGTCCTAAGCGTAACTGCTCCAACTCCTCAACCATCCATGCTACAATAGTCTGCAGATGTCCTACTGTAGTCTCTAACCGTGCAATGCATCTCCTTGATGCCAACACCTTTCTGCGGTCCTTCTTTCGGACCTCATAACTCCCGCAATTACCGACTCTAACTCGTGCATCCTGTGCCAGTTAGTCCACTCAGCACTCCATGCTCTAGCCTAATCTCTACCTATGTTGTCCATCCTCTTACGTACTCAGTGATGAAGCGAAAAGTGTACCGCTTTTAAGGGGTCATTTAAGCCTTAAATCATATTTATTTGATCAAATATTGCCCTAAATCGTTCCTTTTGTCATTTTAGGTACTTTTGAGGAGAAATCTGGAAAAGGAGGCATTTTGGACGTTTTTGGAGCATTAAAGTGAAGAAAACGGCAAAGTCTCAAGAATCGGCTAAAAGTTACTCTTGACGGCGTCAGACTTTACTCTGGACGGCGTCATGCCTTGGCAAGAAAAGTTGGACGTGAAATTTACTCATGACGGGCCAGTGAAAATAGCATGTGAATTCTGACGGCGTCACGCTTTAACTTGATCGAGGGCGTCACGGCTTAAATCATAAGGGGACGGCGTCACGTTCATGGTTCGACGGCGTCAAGCCTTGATAAGCCAGAATGGATTTTTGAAGAGCTAAAGAGGGACGGCGTCAAGAAGGTCATCCGGGAACCCTAAAAGCGGCGAGGTGACGGCGTCATACTCCATAAGGTGACGCCGTCAGATCCAAAAATCTATATATAGTTTTCTAATTTTTTGTCATTAGAGAGAGCTTAGTGTGTGGAATTTTGGGAGAAAACCCTAAGACGATTTTAGCTACTTTTTCAGGGCTTTTTGCCTTGAGATCTTCCATGTTTCATTGAAAGATAAGTTATCAATTAATCATTCAATATGTCTATGTGTTGTTTGATTCTATCTTATTCTTGTCTTTTGTTTAACATGTTAGGCTAAATTTATCTTGTGTTTGCTTAGATCTAATGAAACCTAGCTATTGATTATTGGTTGTTAGTGTGTTATTAGTTGTATTGGATGATTGTTTATCTATGTTAGGCTTAAGAAAACTGGCTAACTTCCTATTCGGTAACTTGCTTGAACGTCTTAAGAAACATGAACCAAACGCGTACTAAAGGTTTTTATGGTTGTATTTAATGCACAAGCGAATTCTAGTGATCCCATGTTAGGAGCTTCCTAGCCGGCTCGACATAGGAGTGAAGTAGGAGCTTGTAGAGTTGGGGAAGTAAGTACGCCACCCCACGAATGGTATTAAGGAATACACCCGTCATCCACGCAACTAATACACACTAATTGACCGGTAAAAGATAGTTAGGGAGTAAGGAAATCTAAGTAAACACATTTCTCTACACATAAGTTTCTCACCACATTTTATTTTCAGTTATTTATTTTATTTGCATTCGTAGTAATTTGGGTTAGTTGACTAGCAACTAATTCCGCCCACTCCTTCAAACCCGAGATTTTACTTGCTTTCATAAAATTATAAAAACATAAAAAAGAATCTTCCTCAACCCTTAGACCTAATTAGAGTAGCCTTTCATACCTAACGAATACTATTCCCTGTGGAGAACGATCAATCCCCCGTACTTACCACTACACTATACTACATCGGTCAGGTACACTGCCTGGTGGGGTTGTAAGCCTCTTGAGATCCCTCGAGAGGTAAAACCTGTTGTAAGGTTACAAAACCACGCATCAAGTTTTTGGCGCCGCTGCCGGGGAATAGTTATTGTTTAGGTTGAATTTTTATTTCTATTAGGTCTACTCACTAGATTCCTTTCTAGTGAGATTTTTATTTTATTTTTCTAGGTTTTCTTTAATCTATCTATTTTCTTCGTGTCTTTGTTCGTAACCATTACCGTCCGACATCATGGAAGATGGTAATATCCTTAACCCCCACAACCCACCACCACAACAACCACCACCACCTCCTAGAGCCCGTACTTTAGGAGAGTATTCCCGTCCTAGCCACCATGGCTATCGAAACACCATTGAGCTCACTCAAGGAGCCAATATCACACCCTTGCGATCCGACACCATCCGGTTGGTGCAAAGCGGATGCGCATTCCATGGACTTCGTTCTGAAGATCCTAATCAACATCTCAAGGACTTTCTTAAAATCGTTGATTCTATAGACCTTGATGTTGCCACTCGAGAGACGACCCGATTGCGTCTCTTCCAATTCTCTTTGCGGGACCAAGCTAGTCAGTGGCTAGAACGTCAACCCGCAGGATCCATCACCTCTTGGGATGATCTCACTACTCGTTTCCTAGCTCAGTTTTTCCCACCGGGAAGAACTACCAAGCTAAGGAATGATATCTTGATGTTCCAACAACGTCAAGGCGAAACTCTCTACGAGGCATGGACTCGATTCAAGGACTTACTCCAAAAAGTCCCTCACCATGGCATAGAACTTTGGCTCCAAGTCCAAATCTTCTATGACCATATCAATCTCTACACGAGGCAAACCATTGACCAATCGGCCGGTGGCAAGCTACGTGATCTAAGTGCGGAACAATCATGGGCTCTCCTAGAGGATCTTGCTCTTTATGACAACGAAAGTTGGAGTGATCCCCGTGATTTGAATAAAACGGTCAAGGCAATATCTTTGCCTTCGAACAATTCAAGCACTTCCGACCGTAGGATCATAGAACTTGAAGACCAAGTCAAGTTTCTCATGAAATCCTACGAGACTCCTAAACCTTCAAGCCAAGTGAACAAAATCACTTCTTCATGTGAATTATGTAGTGGTCCCCACGACACTCGTGATTGCATGGAACTCCCCGAACAAGCTTTTGTGGACTACGCATCCTCGCGTACCGACGAAGCGGGAGACAAGTGGTACACTTTCAAACCCGAGCCAAACCATTACGGTGATACATACAACCCCTCATGGAAAAATCACCCGAACCTTAGGTGGAAACAAAACCAAAACTCACAACAAACCAATTCTTCCAACCCACCTAATCGTTTCCAATCAAGCGGTTCCAACTCGAACCGTATTTTCAACAACAATCCTTCCGGCAATGGTAGTACCAATAACTTTGAAGGATTGATTTCCCAATTTATGGCATCTCAAGAAGCTCGGATAGCTAGATTCGAGACCGAATTCAATCAACAACAAACAGAGATGACCAACAAAATTGACAACTTGTTGAAAGCCCTCAATAACCAAGTGCTATCACCTCCACATAAGGACGCTAGGAACACAAATAGCGGACCCCAAGTAAAAGACCCCTCTTCATCCAAACACGTCCACTTTGTCAACATTGTCACTATTAAACCAATTGATAGGAATGAGGATAATAGTGAACCTAAGGATGAGGATAAGAAAGTCGAGGTTAATAAGGAAGTTAGGACAAGTGAGATTGAAGAAGTAGATGATGATGAGGACTACTTCAATAGGCTACCCACTAAGGAAGAGCGCGCATATCATACAAACTTATTCGATGACCCCAAGACACCATACTTCCTAGGTAGACCAATCATAGAAATAGGCGACCCTTCTAATCTCAACATACCATGCAACATCGGACATCTACATGTGTGGAAAGCTTACATCGACCTTAGATTACCCATAAACATCATGACTAGAGCCCACTACAACTTGATAATGAAGAATCAACTTGGGTATAGGATGTTCCCTGACAAGGGTTGGATGAGTAACTTCACGGGAAGAGTTAAGGGATTACCGGTTTATGTAGGAAACTTCACCTATGTCACCGACTTTGTAATTGTAGAAGATATCCGCCCAATAGTCGATGCATCCTTGACTCAAGTGGTTTTTGGAAAACCATTTGTTGAGGTCTCTAGAATGACTTATGAACCTTCCTTAGGGATAGTTAGATTTAAGGGTGAGACCGATGAAGTAAGCTACCAAATGCCATATAAGATAGAACAATTCCAACACTTGTCAAATGTTGAGAAGGAGCTCAAGCAAGCGGTCTACTATAGGAATGATGAGGATAGAAGTAAAGGAGTAGACTATGTTATGGAAAGGATATTCGGTTTCTACAAGGATTGTTTGAAATTAGGACCGGAATATAAAACCGGGAAGGAGGATGGCCTAGGAACCGTGACCGATGATGGAGTCACGTAATGTACGTGACTTTGAGTCTAGCTACAAGACTCGTTAATAAAGAAAAGCGCTTCTTGGGAGGCAACCCAAGCTTTATTTGTTTTATTTGCTTTGTGTGTTTATTTATTTGTTTGTTTGATTTTATTTGTTTCCGTATGTGTGTGTAATTTTTATCATTATTGATTCATGTTCAAAACTAATTTGTGAAAATGCTTTATGTTGTTTTTAACTTCGTCTTAACTACATATAAAGGTATTTTGCAAAAGTTAAGTGTAAGGGAAATCTAAATCGGTTTATTAGAACACAAATTAACATGAATCGTAATAATAATAAATTAGCATACATATTAGTGTGTGTCTGAGTCAAATGCTTGTATCGAGTCATAATGATGTTTTGCAGGATTTCCAGGAAGTAAGGTAAAGGTTTTTCCAGAAATTTTCCGGAAACTAAAAATGAAAATTTTTGTCAGGTCATTTCTGACGGCGTCAGGGGTTATAACCTGACGGCGTCAGATTTAATTTCCAGAAATTTTTGAAAGTTTTGTTTTCATAAAAAGTTTTTATTAAAATCTCCAACTTATAATCTCCAGGAATCTGCAAAATTATCATTCCACAAGCATTATATCCTTATATATAGATTTTTCCCGCCGATGTTATGCAGGTTTTCGTGTTTGTTTTCTCAGGTTTAACAGGTTATTTTGGACAAGGAAATGTATGTGGAATCAAGCTTATGGCGATGCATTAGTCTTGGAGCTTCTACATTACCTTGGAAGAAGATTTAACCATGTAATTTCATTATCCACCGAGCGAATCAGGGGAGTATTTGATTTCATTCTTTTACTTTTATGCTTTTACATCTTGTTACTTGAACATTGGGGACAATGTTCATCTTAAGTGTAAGGGAGGGTAAAAGTACGATTAGAGAATGCTATTACGCTTGATTTTTGTTTGTTTAATAGTAAATGTGTAATAAAACTGAGATAAATACTTGTTAGGGCAATTTTAGTGCCAAATTTAAAATTTTTTACAACATATAGGAGTGAAACTTTGATCTTAATGAGCGTCTCACGGATAGGAGTTATATAACTAGCACAAAAACCGTACCACTAAAAAAATTTTCCACCCCAAATATGTGAGGTTCGCCCCTAGAATTGGTAGGAAAAGCATTTATGCTATGATGTGTGTACCGGTAGCACTTAGATTCTAGAACTTGCGTTAGGACCATTCCAAGGCCACAAGTGAGACTACATTCGTGTAGTTAGATTTACTACATGATAAGAGGCGTTAGGATTAACCCATTGTTTTACACCTGTGTTTTTGTTATAATTACATTGGCTACATTGGTCAAGTAATTCTCCCACACCCTTTGCGTTGTACTCATTTTTAGTACACGATACCCCTAGTACACCCCTCAGAGCCTATCTTTTCGTTTCGACCTTTAAGCATTTTACTTAAAGGAAGAATTTGTTACACCCCACTAAAATGTACACCCAAATCGCCTTAGCCTACCTTGTATGCACTCATTTTTAGTGCATTATTGTTACAACATTTGTTTAAACCCAAGTTAATTATCTAGTTGATTACATGGTTGCTAAGTCGAGTCATATCCTTGTACATATTGTTTTGGGACGATTGGGACTCATGGGTAAAGTACTAGTGTAATGGAGTAATGGGGAAGAACATCATTTATTACCCCCATATGTGCTAAATGTTTTAAAAGTACTCCAAGTTTTTCAATTATCTTAATTCGAATCATTAGATTAGTATTTGTAAAGTTATGTAAAAATTCAAGTGTAAGGGGAATGCAACGCCCCTATGATGTATTATTTTGGATGGTAGGGTAAAAGTGTATGCACAAAAAAAAAAAAAAAAAAAAAAAAAAAAAAAAAAAAAAATCAAGAAAAACACAAAAAAATGAGAAAATGAAAAATAGAAAAAACATACGGACTACCATCCCGTTTCATTTTATGTTTGTTTTATATTTTTGTTATTTTGTTATTTCATTTCTAGCTTAAGATCGAGTCTAGTCTTGGCTTAGCAACATTGTATAGTACATGTAATTGATCAAGATTTTTAACTCGCCACCAGTAAAATATCCTTTATCCAACAAAACCGTGTTTTCCTTTTCCCTACACCTAACGTTATAACCCATTTAAAAGCCCTCTTTGATAGTTTATCTTAGGTGCTTACGCCTAGTGGAGGAGGTTTTCGATCCTTTCCCAAGCCTATGGTAATCTATTTGCTATGACAGGTAGTGAGAGATATTATCCGTTTTCATTTATGAGATTTATTTTGATGACACTTGAGAGATGTGAGTATCTAAACACTACTTGTGAGGTGCTAGTATGTAATCTCCGTGCTTATTATGATTGAAGTGGAACGATTATTTGTTGTAATTACTTTTATGTTAGCATTAAATGACCCCTAACTTGTATTTTAATTAGAATAAAAGCACATTTGCTTGAGGACAAGCAAATCTCAAGTGTAAGGGTATTTGATGAAGCGAAAAGTGTACCGCTTTTAAGGGGTCATTTAAGCCTTAAATCATATTTATTTGATCAAATATTGCCCTAAATCGTTCCTTTTGTCATTTTAGGTACTTTTGAGGAGAAATCTGGAAAAGGAGGCATTTTGGACGTTTTTGGAGCATTAAAGTGAAGAAAACGGCAAAGTCTCAAGAATCGGCTAAAAGTTACTCTTGACGGCGTCAGACTTTACTCTGGACGGCGTCATGCCTTGGCAAGAAAAGTTGGACGTGAAATTTACTCATGACGGGCCAGTGAAAATAGCATGTGAATTCTGACGGCGTCACGCTTTAACTTGATCGAGGGCGTCACGGCTTAAATCATAAGGGGACGGCGTCACGTTCATGGTTCGACGGCGTCAAGCCTTGATAAGCCAGAATGGATTTTTGAAGAGCTAAAGAGGGACGGCGTCAAGAAGGTCATCCGGGAACCCTAAAAGCGGCGAAGTGACGGCGTCACACTCCATAAGGTGACGCCGTCAGATCCAAAAATCTATATATAGTTTTCTAATTTTTTGTCATTAGAGAGAGCTTAGTGTGTGGAATTTTGGGAGAAAACCCTAAGACGATTTTAGCTACTTTTTCAGGGCTTTTTGCCTTGAGATCTTCCATGTTTCATTGAAAGATAAGTTATCAATTAATCATTCAATATGTCTATGTGTTGTTTGATTCTATCTTATTCTTGTCTTTTGTTTAACATGTTAGGCTAAATTTATCTTGTGTTTGCTTAGATCTAATGAAACCTAGCTATTGATTATTGGTTGTTAGTGTGTTATTAGTTGTATTGGATGATTGTTTATCTATGTTAGGCTTAAGAAAACTGGCTAACTTCCTATTCGGTAACTTGCTTGAACGTCTTAAGAAACATGAACCAAACGCGTACTAAAGGTTTTTATGGTTGTATTTAATGCACAAGCGAATTCTAGTGATCCCATGTTAGGAGCTTCCTAGCCGGCTCGACATAGGAGTGAAGTAGGAGCTTGTAGAGTTGGGGAAGTAAGTACGCCACCCCACGAATGGTATTAAGGAATACACCCGTCATCCACGCAACTAATACACACTAATTGACCGGTAAAAGATAGTTAGGGAGTAAGGAAATCTAAGTAAACACATTTCTCTACACATAAGTTTCTCACCACATTTTATTTTCAGTTATTTATTTTATTTGCATTCGTAGTAATTTGGGTTAGTTGACTAGCAACTAATTCCGCCCACTCCTTCAAACCCGAGATTTTACTTGCTTTCATAAAATTATAAAAACATAAAAAAGAATCTTCCTCAACCCTTAGACCTAATTAGAGTAGCCTTTCATACCTAACGAACACTATTCCCTGTGGAGAACGATCAATCCCCCGTACTTACCACTACACTATACTACATCGGTCAGGTACACTGCCTGGTGGGGTTGTAAGCCTCTTGAGATCCCTCGAGAGGTAAAACCTGTTGTAAGGTTACAAAACCACGCATCCTCTTACGTACTCAGCAAGTTCTCTACCAACTTGCTCCTCACGTCTCCTGAGCCTTTCTAACTGGTCAGAATGGACATCTAGTAAGTTCCCCTGTGCTCCCAATATCTTTCCACACTTCACCGTTGATCTCACAAGTAACTGGAGCCTCATCTCTTGCTCGTAACCCAGCAGCTCTCAATCCCAATCCGAGAGGCATGTCCATGTCACCTCCCACTATCTGAGCAACCCTATAGCTCTCCCCTATCTTAAACGTGCTTGGCACCTCCTCCGTAATTCCCTTTCCATGCCGTGGCTCAGCTGGTATAATCTCTTCTGGAGTAGGATCTGCCACTGGCTCCTCTTCAGGATCATCCTCTGGGTCTTCCTCCAGATCCTCTTCTGATTCTTCTTCTTCCTCAGCTGAGTATGAGTCATTGGCCCTCCTGAGCCTATGACGGGGTGGTGACTGATCAGGAGATATGGTAGGTGAAAAGGATAAGGGAGTGGTAGAGGTACCCGTATAAATAACCCGGGCTCTCTTCTGAGGTGATGGTAGTAGATCTGAGTACCGCATTCGATATCCTGGGACACGCATGCGGGTAGTACGGCGAACAGGAAGAGTATGTATATATGGAGTAGGCTGTGTAGTAGAATCAGTAGTGGGGATAGGCTGGATGGAAGTATGATCGGTAGTAGGTGTAGGTAATGCCGTAGTGAGTGTAGGCTCAGGTAAGTCGGGGTCTGGTGCATTGAAAGCCTGCATCACTTGCATGTATGGGTCATCTGAGTCTAGCGAGATCGAAGGAATGTGATGGGAAGACATAGTCTCTGACAAAAATGGTATATGTGTGTAAGTATATCGAAAATACTCGTAGTAAATAATGTAGGTTAAATGTATATAAATATATACCTATAATACTTATAGTACATGTAATTATGTAAAATTAATGAATAATAAATCATAGCATGCAGTCAAGACAAACAAACAGCAAGTAAAGTGGCAAGCAAGGCAAGTGGTGGTCATAGGGACTTGTTTTTATAAAAACGGTTATAGTTTAGGGTTTATGTGTACCTAGTTCTCTATAACCTAGGCTCTAATGCCAATCTGTCACACCCCCAAAATTTAACAGTCGCGAAAGCATACGGAACATTGAGGGTACTACTTGTGAATTGGAAATCACAACACAAGGTAAACAAAGAACAGAATACATACTTCGTTTTAAATATATCAAATTAATATTTAGAGTTTACAAAAGATGATTCATTGTTTAGAAAAAAAATAGACCCATTAGTTTCAGTGGTCCCACATAAAAACAAGTTTTAGTTAGGTCTGCCAATACTTTTGAAAAGGGGCTATGACCCTTGCCTTGCCGAATCCTTGCCATCAACCAATCAAATTACATACCTGAGAAAAACATGCTAAAAGTCAGCAAAAAGCTGGTGAGTTCATAGGTTTAAATTAAAGCAGTAAACAATAAATTTGGACCAATAGTTTTGTGTACGACCATTACAACGCATATAATGTCATACAAAATAGTCTATCACGCTAGCTCTAAGTTCATGTAACCGAAGCTCGATAGTTTAGTGCGCTAATCTATAGCACATAAATAATAGTCAAGGGGCCCTTAGTGAGTGTTTAACCTAATACACTCGTAGTCCGACTTGCTATACGCTCGCATTGACCCATCTGGCCAACCGAACGGGGGAGTCACCCCAATAGATCTACCTTTAGCAATCGCGCTTCCCAAAGGGAACTAACAGCTCAAGAAAATAGGCATGATAGTGGGTTCTAGGGCTTAGGCTAACTACGCAATAGTTTTAAGAAAAATTAAGTAGTATTGTGGTCCATAAAACAATTTGCATGTTTCTCACCCCATAGTTATAAAATAAGTATAAGTAAAGAGGGGCTATAAACTCACCTTAATAGTCTGAACAATGAATGCTGTGAATTTAGGGAATGTATGGCACCAACACGCAACCTAGATTAATAAGTCATGTTTTAGTTTCAAGTACTAAATTAAGTTTCTACAGAATTTAATTCAAATGTTTTAAAGGGTTTATGTTGTTGTCGCTTGTGTGGCAGCAAGTGAGGTTATGAATAGGTTTCTAAGTGTTTGTAGGTATTGGCTCTAAGAAATGCTTAAATGCATGATAATGAAGATATGGGAGTCTGAGGAGAATCGATACACTATAAGGTTGTTAGACCTTTGTTACGTTGTGTATATGATAATTGAGTTAATATGATTAAGTATGCGGAATCTACTTAACCACACTTAGAAGGTTATTTGGTTTATGGAAATGGAAAGTAATGCTTTTGTAATGAACAATGAACACACGATGTTAACACCAAACGATTCAATATTATTCAAGATAATACGAGTGATCTTCACTATCACTAGGGTTACAAAACCTTGAATCTTAATGTTTATATGACTTGAGATATTGTTCTAGCTAGTTGTTTTAAGCATATGAATTGAGCACTTAATTAGTCACCCAAATATCTAGTCTAAGAACTTTCTTTTATAGTCCAAGAAAGATCTTTACAATATTGTTAAGTCTTGTCGAACACATGCTAGCTTATCTTATGTGTGTCAGTAACATAGATACAACATGTATCTATGTACACAACTTGTTACTAAACACTTTGTCCAAAGATATTATCTACCATATATACTTGACTTTAGTACACAAATATCTTTTCAATACTTATCCAACCAGCAGTAGTATAAGTGACACTTATCCACTCAGCAGTATCGACCAGCAGTACCTTCTTTGTACTATCAGTACTAACTTCAGTTAGTACGGTTAGTTATAACTTGAACAGTCCTTAGATATACACTAGCAGTTGGAACTATTAGAGTATTCTTCTTAGTAGTACTAACCTTCAGCACTTGTAATTCTTAATACTTAATCTTTAGAACATTTAATTCCCAACAATCCTCCCCTAAACATGTGGATTCCCTAATCAACATATTTCTTCTGAATTAAATTCTGATTGTGAGGATCTTTCAAACACTTCATAGTCAGACTCTTGATCTGAACTTTCTTCTGTTCTGTGAGATTGAATATCTTTCTCAGTAGCTCATCTGCCATTTACTTTGACTTTAACAATATCAGAACCAATCTTCAGGCTTCATTCAATACCTAAAAGATGGTGCAATTTCCTTGGATGGAGGAATTATAAGAGACAATGATGTTGTGTATCTTGGATGCTTGTTTCAACAAGTGAAATCATCTATCAGCATGCCTTTGCAAGTGATGAACAAACGTAGTGAACTGAAATTGACCTAGATAGAACTTTCTCCTTTAGAATGCTTCATCCCTTCTGAATATATATAATACTCCAGAATCAGCTCTATTCTTGTCATTTTCAACCTTCATGTCATCATCTTGTATGCTCTTGTCTTTTCCTCCCTTACATTTGGTTAATCTTCCATGGGCTTTATTTCCTCTCCTGAGATATTTCCTCCCCTGAGATGCAAATAACATTTTTTCCTCCCCTGTTTGGAAGATCTCTCACCATCATCCCATCATTATCTGATCTATCAGTTAGAACATCATTTCCTCCCCTGAGAACATGTTTTCAGACAATGTTGTACATGTAGCCATCAATTCCTTAAGAGTTTATATGCTGCCCTCATCACTTCTAGGTGTGTTAACTCCTATGAGAGGTGATTCATGGGGCATTGACTCATTATCCATCAATGGATGGTTTGACTGAGTCCCTTTGAAAATCCTTTTTAAGAAACTTTTGACTTAGCAGTATGTTCATGATTTTATTATAGAAAAATCATACTGCTTTCAACCATTTTGAAGGGATTAAGTGTGTAACAGACACTCAATCAAGAATTCGGTTTAAAGCAACCTCTGGTTGTGTGAGAACCAATGTTTTCAGTTATAAATAACTGCCTGTGTAAAGATAAACCTATTCAAAAGGCTTTCTTGACAGGATTTCCAGCTCATAGCAATTGTTGCCTCTAACACAAGTGTCACAAGTGTTAGATTCACTTTTACTAGTTGTTCTTTCTATCAGATGTCCTTAGACTTGCTCATTATACTTAAAAGTATAAAATGATAGAAAGTGAGTTGAGTCAGTTATTATCTGACCAACTGAGCCATCAAGTCAATGTGAAACATGATAACTAGGTTTCAAGAAATAAGTTCTAAGGAATCAGTTAACTTAGGAATAACCCTTTGTTAATAAATTCCCAAACTCAGTCCATCATAAACCTATTATGTCATCAACTGATATCATCATTCTGTTGCTTCCATTTCACTTGAAACTTCTTTTGTGCTCAATGTTCCTACCTTAAAATGTTAGTCCAAAACCAAGAAACAAAATGCAAAGCATATGTCTTATAGCAGTATCAATATATGACCAACAGTATGAACTATTTAAACAAAGTTTATACTTGCAGTACAAACTGTTCAATTAATAGTACCAATTTACATAGTTATCAGTACAAACTTTAACATATATATAAAAACTACACAGATTTAAAAATTTTAAGGATTTAGCATTCCAATACTTGCTACCAAGTATTGAAACTTTCAAACATCAAAAGCTTTAGTGAGAAGATCTGCAAAGTTGTGTTCAGAATCAATTTTGAATACCTGAATCAACTTTTTCTCATTGCAATCTCTAATAAAATGATGTCTTATTTCAATGTGTTTTGTTTTAGAATGTTGCACTGGATTTTTAATTATGCAAATTGTACTACTATTATCAATATGAATGACAGTGTTTAAGAAATTGTACCCATAGTCAAGAAGTTGGTTTTGAAGCCATAGAACTTGACCACAGCAACTTGCAGCAGCTACATATTCAGCTTCAGTTGTTGAAGTAGCCACAATTGTTTGCTTCTTACACTGCCATGAGATAAGTCTACACCCAAGGAATTGACATCCTCTAGTTGTTGACTTTCTGTCCAAGCTAGCACCAGCATAATCACTATCTGAGAATGCTACCAAGTCAAAAGGTGACTCCCTTGAATACCATAGACCCAACCTAGGTTGACCCTTGAGATATCTAAAAATCCTCTTGACTGCTGTTAAATGAGAAACCTTTGGAGTTACTTGAAATCTTGCACAAGCACAAACAGAGAACATGATGTCAGGTCTTGATGATGTGAGATACATCAAGGAACCTATCATAGATCTGTAAGTGTGTACATCTACATTGTTTCCATCTAAATCTTTAAGAAGTGGCTTCTCAGAGTCCATTGGTGTGCTTGCTACTTTTGAATCAGCAAAGTAGAACTTCCTAAGTATTTCAGCAACATATTTATCTTGACTAATAAATATGCCTTCACAAGATTGCCTAACTTGTAGACCCAAAAAGAATGTAAGTTCCCCCATGGAACTCATCTGAAACTTATCATGCATAAGCTTCTCAAACTCCAAACACATCTCCTTCCTTGTAGACCCAAAGATAATGTCATCCACATACACCTGCACTAACAGAAGATCTTTCTTGTGCTGTTTGATGAATAGTGTCTGATCAATCTTCCCTTTTTGAAATCCATTCTCTATTAAGTAGGAAGCCAGTGTTTCATACCAAGCTCTTGGTGTCTGATGAAGGCCATATAGAGCTTTAACTACTCTGTACACTTTGTCTGGATATTCTGGATCAATGAAACCAGGAGGTTGTGAAACATATACCTCCTCATCAATAGTTCCATATAAAAATGCACTCTTGACATCCATTTGATATACTATGAAGCCCATAAAAGAAGCATAAGCTAAAAATAACCTAATTGCTTCAATCCTTGCTACTGGAGCAAAAACTACTTCATAGTCTATCCCTTCTTGTTGTGTGTACCCTTGGGCTACTAATCTAGCCTTATTCCTAATCACTATGCCCCTTTCATCCCTTTTATTCTTGAAAACCCATCTAGTGCCAATTACCTTTTCATCCTTAGGTAAATCAACTAGCACCCAAACCTTCTTAATCTTAAACTGAAGAAGCTCCTCTTGCATAGCTTCCACCCAGCTTGAATTATCTAGGGCTTTAAGAATGTTTTTTGGTTTTGCCTGAGAGAGAAAACATACAAACAAGCAAGAGTTTGAAAACTCATGCTGCTTTGAAGCATAAAGGGCATCAAGAAGCCCTTGTTGGTCTGAAGACATCAGTTGTTGTCTTGTCTTCACACCTGATTGTACATCTCTAATCACATTTTCTAGGGAGTGGACTTTGTGAATCCTGGTGTGTGGGGTTGAAGGAACTTGATAGTTATGTGAGATATTGCTCAAATCCACCTCTTTATCTGAGAAATCTGCTTCATTTGAGTCTGAAGGGCCAGCAGTAGAATCATTTGGCCTAGCAGCAGAAAAATAAAGCCTAGCAGTAGAATGCTCTGTCTCAGCAGTAGAAACTTCTTTTGTACTGCTAACTTGACTGTCTTGTTTCTCAGTTCCATCTTCCTTGATTTCATCATCAACACCTTCTTTTGATTTACCATAAGAAGATTCATCATTGGTTGAAGTTGAATCCACACTTGTACTTGTCCATATTGGCATCCATACATGATCTTGATCTGTTTCCTTGTTTAACCTTGCCTCTTTTGTTGTGTCAACAGACTTTGAACCTGAAAATTCATTAGTTTCCACCACAACAGGCACATAATTCATTGAATTGGTTAGTAACCAAGATCAAATAGCCAATTGGGACCTTCACCTACTACATTGGATTTATTCTCTAAAAATTCCACATGTATGTTTTCCTCTACTCTTCTAGTTCTTGAGTTGTATACTCTAAAAGCTTTGCTATTGAGAGAATATTCAACTAAGAATCCTTTATCTGCTTTTTCATTAAACTTTTCAAGATGGTCTAAGGTATTTAGAATTGTCACATGACATCCAAAAGGTCTAAGAAATCCTATTGCAGGAGTTCTACCTCTAAAAAGTTCATATGATGTCTTATTGTGAGATTTGACAACCAAAACCCTATTTTGAACATAGCAAACAGTGTTGACTGCTTCTGCCCAAAAAGTGATAGGCAACTTAGAGTCGGCTAACATGGTTCTAGCAGCTTCTATGAGTGTTCTATTTTTCCTTTCAACTACTCCATTCTGTTGTGGAGTTCTAGCAACACTAAATTCTCTCCTAATACCTTTTTCTTTGCAGAAATCATCCATAACTCTATTCTTAAACTCTGTCCCATTATCACATCTAATGACTTTTACTTTCTTGTCTACTTGGTTTTCTATCTGTGTAATGAAAGTCTTAAGGATGCTAGAAGTCTCATCCTTAGTAGCTAAAAAGAAAACCTATGTAAATCTACTATAGTCATCAGTAAAAACTAGACAATATCTTTTATGCATCAGGCTCATAACAGAAGTAGGTACAAATAAATCCATATGAAGCATAAACAATGATTGATCAATAGAGTTAAAAATTTTGGGCTTACAAGTGGCTTTGTGTCGTTTTCCTTTAAGACAAGCAATGCATGTTTGGTCATTTTCAAATTGTTTTTGAGGTAAACCTCTTACCAAACCATTCTTAACAATCTGATTTATGGTTTTGAAGTTAATGTGACCAAGCCTTCTATGCCATTTAAGTGACTCCTCTAATGTAGCTTTTGCAAGTAAAAAAGTAAGTGCCTCTTTAGGAACAATGTTCTTCATATCAACACTGTACATATTGCCCTTTCTAGGAATTTTAAGAAGTACTAGACTTTCATCAGGCATCTTAAAATCAGGAGAAAGCACAAGACATTCAGTGTCACAGAAAAGAACTTTGTTCTTTTTTTCACACATTTGTGAGACACTAAAGCGATTATACTTAAGTTCTCTTACAAAGTATACATCTTCAAAGTCTAAATTTCCAGTTTTAATGGTACCTTTACCAGAAATTTTGCCACCAGCACCTCCTCCAAAGGTAACATAGCCACCATCTAATGTTTGAAAATCAGAAAGATAGGACTTGTTGCCTGTCATGTGCCTTGAACATCCACTATCTGAGTATCCTCGATCCTCTTGTTTATCAGATGAATGTTCCTGCACAGTAATAAGGAGTATTAGTTTCCTTTGGGGACCCAAGCCATTACTGACTTGGATCTGCCTCGTGCATCAATGTAATTTAATCTCTTAAGAATGGTTGATGCACCATTGGGTTTAGTTGGATTCCAAACCCAACATGCAGAGGCCTTAACAGCATTTGCCCTGTTTTTTCAAGCAGCAGTATTAACTACTTGCCTAGCAGTATTAACTGCTGGCTTTGTAGTTGTACCCTTAATTTTCCAAACTTGCTTTTGGACCACTGCTTTTGATTGAATGGGCCTTTTAACAGTTATTGATGCATGTTTTGAAGTTAATTTTGCATTTTTAATTGTTGATATTGGGTTAACAGTCATGAATGGTCTAGCAGTAGGAACTGCCTGACTAGCAGTAGAAAATGCTTTTGAAACTGCTCTGGGTTTTATTCTATTAATATTAGAACTAGAGTGAAAATGAGTTTGAGGAGTTTGCCTTTTGAAATTCACCTTATTGTTTTCATACCCAGATACCTATTTGTTACAGAAAGCTGCAAGATGATCAAAACTACCACATGTGTAACAAGCTTTATTATAAAAGAAAAAGTCATCACCTAATTGGTTAGACTTGAGGCCATTCCAATTTCTTTGGTTACCTCTGGGCTTGTTAGTGGATCTATATTGTTCACAATATTTAACGGGTTGCCTAACATGTTTAATGTTTGTTCTAGGCTTAACAGTATCCTTTTTGATCACTTTAGGAACCCTTGTTCCTGCTTTCTTAACTACTTCAGGTTTAGACATAACCTGTTCATCATCACTATCAGTTGTACATTCCTCAACAACTATAGCATCTGCTTTCCTATCAGAGGACACCTTGTCCTCAGAAAGTGAAGTTTTAGATAAACTCTCACCTACTTTCTCTACCTTAGGACTCTCAGTAGACTTAGAACCATATTCCATTATTGGTTCTTGAAACTCAGCAAATCCTGTGTGAGCTAGGTCAATTCCTGAAGGTGAAGGAACACCTCTGTATGGTGGAGGAACAGATTTGTATCCTAAACCAGACTTAGCTTTATTGATTATTTGAGCTTCCCAAATTTTATTAATTCCATCTGAGGCATAAGCTAAAGCATCTACTGTTATCTTAACATTTTCACTTTTATTTTTGTGATCTGCTAGGGATTTATTCAGTTTAGTAATACACTCATCTTTGAATTCTATGTTTCTTTTTAGTGCATTCATGTCATCATTAAACCTAGATTCATTTCCTTGAAAATGCAAGATTTGTTTTTCAAGAACAGCTAGACCACTTTTATGATTAGCTAAGTTAGCTAAAGCATCATATAACTGTTCTAGTTGATCATCAAATCTCTTTTTAAGATCTTCATAAGCTTTAAGAGCAGAGCATGATTCAATACATTTAATTATGGAATTTACCTCTGAATCAGAAAAGGCCATTAGTGCAGTCTCAGTAGCCACCATTGCAACTTCTTTTGGTGCTTCCTCCTCATCAACCATGAAGCTCCAATCATAGTTAACACCATCTATGGCTAGCATAGCCCTTGGCTCTTCCACTGTGACTTCCTTCTTCTTCTCTTGCCTATACCATGTGCTTCTATTATCCTGCTTCCTTGGGTTTCTACATTCTTTAGCAAAGTGTCCTAACCTGTGACAGTTGAAACACTCTACTTTCTTCTTATCAAACCCGGCAGTTTCATTACCATCAATGGTAATCTGCTTACCAGTTCTCCGCCAGAACTTCTTAGCCCTCATGCTAAGTATAGCAACCTGCCATTTGATGTCCATCTCTTCCAAATCATTATCATCCAACTGATCAAGATCTTCATGAGTTAGAGGAGAACCACTAGTTTGACTAGACATGAATACATAGAATGCTGGATCTCCAAGTCCAGCAGCATTCTTTTGTGAGCTAGCAGTAGGACAACCATCGTTAGAAGTAGAAACAACTGCAACTTCATCTACCTCTTCTGACTTACTAATACTAGGAGATGACAAGAGTGCCACATTCCCAGAACTAGTACTATAGTATCCAGACTTCTTTAAACTTTGTTCAACAATTTTGAAGTTGTTGTACAAATCATTGAGTTTCATGGTTTCAATGTCTGGCTTGTTCATCCAGACAACCACATGAGTATGGAACTCATCAGGTAGGCTTCTCAAAAACTTCATGTTGAGATCTTCCTTGGCTATCTCAACCCCCAACACAGCTAACTGACTGACAAGCTTATGTAATCTAGAGAACAGCTTATCAAGTGATTCATTGCTATGTGAACTAAAATTTTCAAAATGTTGTTTCAGCGATGTCTTCTGTGTTTTCTTGGTAGTTTCATTACCACCAAACCTTGCACAAATCTCTTCAAAAAGAGTCTTTGCATCAGGATACTTGCTAAATGATAGCATCTATTCACCAGGAATGGTCATAAGCAACAACTTTCTTGCTTTTTAATCATTTCTCTTTTGTATCCTTTCATCACCGGTAACTGGTCCAGTATTTCTTTTTCTATCTGTTTTGCCTTCAAGAATAACATCTGTATAACCTAGTGTAAAGGAATCACCATACATAATGATATCCCAAAGAGCAAAATCTTGAACCATAAAATATTGCTCAATTCTTAACCTCCATAACTCAAACTCATTCTGTTTGATCATGGGCAACTTTGCAGCAACATTTGTAGCCTGAGTATCTTGTACGTCCATTTCTTCAGCTTCTTCTTCTAAATCAACTATATCAGCCTTGCTCTGATACCAATTGAGGAGAATCGATACACTATAAGGTTGTTAGACCATTGTTACTTTGTGTATATGATATATTGAGTTAATATGATTAAGTATGCGGAATCTACTTAACCACACTAAGAAGGTTATTTGGTTTATGGAAATGGAAAGTAATGATTTTGTAATGAACAATGAACACACGATGTTAACACCAAACGATTCAATATTATTCAAGATAATACGAGTGATCGTCACTATCACTAGGGTTACCAAACCCTGAATCTTAATGTTTATATGACTTGAGATATTGTTCTAGCTAGTTGTTTTAAGCATATGAATTAAGCACTTAATTAGTCACCCAAATATCTAGTCTAAGAACTTTCTTTTATATTCCAAGAAAGATCTTTACAATATTGTTAAGTCTTGTCAAACACATGCTAGCCTATCTTATGTGTGTCAGTAACATAGATACAACATGTATCTATGTACACAACTTGTTACTGAACACTTTGTCCAAAGATATTATCTACCGTATATACTTGACTTTAGTACACAAATATCTTATCAATACTTATTGTTAGGAAATTAAGCTTAAGCAGTTAAGACTGTTGGAGGTAACAGTTAGGACTATTGAAGGTGGAAGTTAAGACTGTTGAAGAGTGTTGAAGACATGAGCAGTTAAGATTGCTGAGTGAAGAAGTTAAGACGGTTTATGATTTATTGTAATAGATAAATATGGAAAAGATATTGTGTATATCATATAGAATTAGATTGATAGTTATCATGTAAAGGAATCCTTGGTCTATAAAAGGATTGCCTAGGTTAAGGTTTATATACACGAATACATTACGATAAAATTCTTAGAAGTACGAAAGATTCAAGGTTGTAAACCCTAGTGATAGAAGATCACTCGTATTATTATTCTAATAATATTGAATCGTTGAAGGTTATTATTCTGTGTTCTTTGTTTCATTCAAATCATACAAAACACATAAAGTCTTCTAAGTGCTAGCTAGTAAATTCCGCGTGCTAGACTAAGCATAATTCTTAGTATCACATCTAACACAAGGAGTGTGTGTAGATCCGGTCAAGTGGTGTCAGAGACAGGTTGCTGATACATAGATTTAGAAGATCTGAGAAGAAAAAAGATGGACATGGAAACAACACCATCCACAACCAACATTGCTGCTAAGCTTCCTATGCTTAAACCTAATGAGTTCGATATGTGGAGACTTCGTATTGAGCAGTTTTTCCAAGTGAAAGACTATGCACTGTGGGAGATCATTGAAGATGGAAACTCTTTTACACCTGTAACAACAACAACTGTTGTTGATGGTAAATCTGAGAGTACAGTGCAGACAAAGCCAACCACTAATGAAGAGAAGGCAAGATACAAGAATGATGTTAAGGCTAGAAGTTTGCTTCTGATGACCATTCCCAATGATCAGTTGCTGAATTTTAGTAAGTTCAAGTGTGCTAAATCTCTTTTTGAAGCTATTGTTGCAAGATATGGTGGGAATGAAGCCACAAAGAAAACCCAGAAGACCCTTCTCAAGCATCAGTTTGAGAACTTTACTGCAACAAGCAATGAGTCGTTGGATCATATGTTCAATAGGCTTCAAAAACTGGTGAGTCAATTGGCTGTTTTAGGAATTGAGATGCCTCAGGAAGATCTCAACTCTAAGTTTCTGAGGAGTCTACCAGCTGAATGGGCTATGCATGTGGTAGTATGGAAAAACAAGCTTGATATAGATTCCATGAGCTTAATGGATCTATATAGCAACTTCAAGATAGTTGAACATGAGATTAAGAAGTCTGCTGGATCAAGCTCAAGCTCAAGCTCAGGCAATTTGGCCTTTGTATCAACTCCCAGTTCCTCAAGTCCAGATGAAGAAGTGCAAGTTGGTGGAGCAGTTGGTACTGCTAGTGCAAATCTTGGTACTGCTAGCACCTCAAGCAGTACTAGTGGACTTTTGAATGATGATACTTATTGTGCTTTCTTGACTACTCAGCACAATGGAAGTATGTTGACTCATTCAGATCTTCAAGAGATTGATGAAGATGATATTGAAGAGATGGATATTAAGTGGCAGCTCTCTCTTCTCAGTTTGAGAGCTAGGAGATTCTTGAAGAAGACTGGCAAGAAGATTGTCATAAATAGTAATGATGTTGCAGGGTATGACAAGTCCAAGATTGAGTGCTACAACTGCCACAAGAAAGGTCATTACTCAAGGGAGTGCAGATTGCCAAGTCAACAAGAAGGAAAGAGTAGAGCATATGGAAACAAGTCAAGAGTTGTGGAGGTTACTGATTCAAGCTCGAAAGCCATGGTTGCCATTGATCGCTTAGGATTTGACTGGAGCTATATTGCAGAGGAGGAAGCTGAAGCATCTACAGAGGTTGCTCTCATGGCATTTTCAGATTCTAAGGTACAAGTTTCAAAATGTTCTATATCTTGTGAAGCTTTAAAAGAACTAGAAACACTTAAAACAAGATATGAGAGTCAGTGGAAAGAATTAAAAGAAACTGCTTTTAGCTTAGCAAATCATAAGAGAGCTTTAGCTGTGTTAGAAGAGAAAATTGTTCATTATCAAAACAATGAGTCTAAGTTTTCTGATGATATGATTATTGTTAAGAGAGACTTAATGCTTAGAGAGAATGAAATTACTGTTTTAAAACATGAGCTAGAACAGGTTAAGAAAGCTATGTAGAACATTCAGATGACTGTAGACACACTAGAATACACATCAAAAAGTGTTCAAAAGATAATTGAGAGTCAGATCCAAAATAAAGCTAAGTCAGGCCTAGGATATAAGTCAGTTCCACCTCCTTATAGAGGAATTCCATCACCCAAAGGTATAGACTTAGAACATACAGGACTCCCTGAATTTCAATTACCTGTGCTTAATTATGGTCCTCAACCCAAGAAGGATGTAGTTGATAAACCTTTTTTGAAAGTGCAAGTGATAAATCACTATCTGAGGACAAGGTGTCTTCTGATAGGTCCTCACCTAAGGACTCAGATGCTCCAACAATTGAGGAATGGACTTCTGATGATGAGGATAATCAGGATGTGGTTAAGCCTGTTAGTGCTAAAGTGGAGGAATCAAAAGTTCCAAAGATGGTTAAACCTGAGACTGTTAGGCCTAGATCAAATGCCAAACCTTTTAGACCAACAGTTAGGTATGCAGAGATGTATAGAACCACAAACAAGCCAAGAGGTAACCAGAGGAATTGGAATGACCTCAAATCCCACCAATTAGGAAAGGATTTTGTTTGCTATAGGAAAGCTTGTTACTCTTGTGGTAGTTTTGACCATCTTGCAGATTATTGTGATAAATGGGTATCTGGATATACAAATCATAGGTTGAGCATTGCAAGACCTCAATCTTTTCTTAGGAATGAGAAGATGATACCTAGATCAGTTCTTTTAAGGTCTGGACCTAAAGCAGTTCAAATTGCTAGACCAGCAGTTCAGACTGTCAGACCTATGAGACCAATTCACCCAAGGCCACCAGTTCAAAATCCAATAATTGTTTTTAAACCATCATACAAAACTGGTAAAAGAACTTTTTATGAGAAAGCAGTGGTGAAAAATCAAGTTTGGAAACCTAAGGTAACAACTGCCAAGCCAGCAGTTCCAACTGCTAGCAGGGTAATTGGTACTGGTGTGAATAAAAACACTGCTAAGGGAAACATGGGTAATGGAGTGAATGCTTCAGCATGTTGGGTATGGAGACCAATTAAACCCAATGGTGCTAAGACTGTTTTGAAAAGAATGAATTATGTTGATGCTAGAGGAAAGCCTAAGTCTGTTTTGGCTTGGGTTCCACAAGGAAATTAATTTTTCTTGTTATATGCATTGTTAGTCATATGCTTGTATTTTGTTTCTTTGTTTTTGGACTAACAATTGCAGGATTGGAGAGAAAACACCAAGGGATTAAGAATGCTTGATGTTTTGGACTAAATGGTGTTCTGGAGATTAGTATGTGATCTTTGCATACAACAAATGGTAATTGGTTCACCATGTCTTATCCACATAAGAACCAACTAGTCCAGAGCAAACGGTTTCTGGTAAAGACTAATCAAATCCGTTGATGGTTGACAATTTACCAAAAATTGTATGGTTATCAGCTCACCATATCTAAATGTGAAGAGTTGGCTAGTCCAAAGCAAACGGCTATTGGTAAAGACATATCAAATCCGTTGATAGCTGATAGTTTGCTAAAAACTATGTATGAGCCATGTTATTTTAAAATTTTATTTCAAAAAGTTGGTACGGCTCAATAAAATTTTTCAACAGTTGGGACGGTTAGTACAAAATATTGGTACGGTTCAACTAGCCGTTATGACTGACGTGTCAGTAATTAATTTTGGGGTAAAAACTAGCCGTTGGCGGTTTGTTGCGATTTTTACTGGATGAATTACGGATTTCGAGGGATCCTCTTATAGATATTTTAACTTTTATTCTATTATATTCTTATACTAAAATAAATAGTTACCATATTCTTTAAGTCGGTCAACTTGAAACCCTACAAATCTCTCCATAAACTCTCCATATTGCCTTCATCTTCTATCTTTTCACTCAACATTATTACTCTTCACGGCTGTTAACTAATATTTACTGCTAAGAATGGCTGTTTTGAAATTTGTTAAACGTCACAACCAGGTTGCGTTTTTAGAGAAAACAGAGCAAGGAGATGGGCCAAAATTTTATGAGGTTGTGGATTTTCTCAACCACTCTCACATAAGGTATGCTCTAACATTTTCTCCTACTCTTTATGTTTCGCACATCACACAGTTCTGGCAGAATTCTTCTATCTTGACAAGTGATGATGGAAACTTAGAAATTCATACTAAAGTAGATGGCATTAAATTTGTTGTTACCGAGTCTATACTTAGGAGACATCTTAAATTAAATGACTCAGATGGTATCCACACTATGCTAAATACTGAAATTTGGGAAGAACTTACAAAAATGGGGTATAATACATCTGAACATAAATTGACTTTCCAAAAAGCATGTTTTTCACCCCAATGGAGATTTTTGATACATACTCTTCTATGCTGTTTAAGTAATAAAAAGACTGCTTGGGAACAATTCAGTAGCAATATTGCTATTGCTCTCATTTGTTTGTCTACAAACAGAGTTTTTAACTTTTCAAAATATATTTTTGAGGGTATGGCATCAAATGTTGATAGTAAAACAAAGTTTTTAATGTATCCCAGGTTTGTTCAAACAATTTTAAATAAAAAGAAAAATCTGCTTACAGAACCAACTGAAATTTTTGCTACGCCTAGTCTACAATCAAAGGTTTTTCAAAATATGACTATGGCTAATAGACTTTTTGAAGGGGAACCAGTTCCATTGTTTCCTCAAATGATTCAAACTGAGTTGGGTGAAGGTTCAGCAGTTCCAACTGATCCCCATCACACATCCACATAAGAACCAACTAGTCCAGAGCAAACGGTTTCTGGTAAAGACTAATCAAATCCGTTGATGGTTGACAATTTACCAAAAATTGTATGGTTATCAGCTCACCATATCTAAATGTGAAGAGTTGGCTAGTCCAAAGCAAACGGCTATTGGTAAAGACATATCAAATCCGTTGATAGCTGATAGTTTGCTAAAAACTATGAATGACCATGTTATTTTAAAATTTTATTTCAAAAAGTTGGTACGGCTCAATAAAATTTTTCAACAGTTGGGACGGTTAGTACAAAATATTGGTACGGTTCAACTAGCCGTTATGACTGACGTGTCAGTAATTAATTTTGGGGTAAAAACTAGCCGTTGGCAATTGGTAAACCAAAGGGATGTATTTTGGACTTTACTCTATAACTTATTATTCAAACAGTGTTCGAAACCTTTTTTTTAACCTAATGTACATGTCGGAAACTCTTGGACTTTGTCCATATTTGGTGTAACCAGGGATCGCAACGAGACGGGGAATATTAGATGGTATTCCTCAACTCTTATGTAACTTTAATAGGAACTCGAACTTCAATCCTAAATGGATTGAGTGGATCTCGAATCCAGTTATAACTAGAACTAGAATTATTAATCATTCTTCACCTTCTAGATAGTTTGACAAATTTACCTTACAGAAATAAAGAAAAAACTAAACCTAATTTCTAGATTATAGTTTGACAAAATTACCTTGTTAGGATTTAACATTCCATGTAAAGTACTTTGTACTTATAGTAGTGGATCAATTGTAAAGTGATAAAATTTTACAAAGTGTAAAAAAACCATTCATCATTTGACATGTGTCCACAATCTAATTTATTCAATAAATCCGTTCAGGAGTAAAATCATCATTGAACCCATTTTTTGTTTTTCCATCTCAAATTTCAAACGCACATATCTCTTAAACGACAAACTTTCAGAAATAACCGATTTCACCATAACTTTTAACATTTCATCATCTTTAATTTGGTATAAATCTTGTTAAATATTTCGAACTTTTTTTTTTACATATCAAATGTGTCTTGATTTTCTTGATGTTTTTGTCATTTTCGACCCTATTTTTTACCTTCAAAATTGCCGAATCATGAAATACTTAAAAGACGAAAGTTGTAGACTTTGGTTCACTCTTTACCTAGAATTTTGAATCACTCATATCCGATATGTTATGAGTGAGATATCGCACGTTAAAGATGACGTTTTAGTCATATTTGTTGCACACAAGGTGTTTGATGAAATGTCTAGCTTAGATTTTTAGTGTTAAAATTGCGTTAAATGCACTAATTTTTGTACTACAACGCATCATTAATCATTTTATTAATGTAAAATTCAAAAAGTGATGTTTTTTAATCGTTAATTTTTTTTTTTTTTAAATGTACGTATTATTTTTTATTGCGTTTTTTACCATAAATTTGACCAATATAAAATTCGAATTAGAAAAATTGTAAAATATAAAAGTTATAGATTTTAGTTCAATCTTTACTCATGTTTTTTATTTACTCAAATCCGATATCATATGAGTGAGATATCACACGTTAAAGATGACGTTTTGTTCATCAGTTAGTCTTGTTCATCAGTTAATATTGTTCATCAGTTAGTATTGTTCATCAATTAGTGTTGTTCATGTGTTAATCTTGTTCAAAACTGATGAACTGATAAACAATGTTAACAGATGAACAAGACAGACTTCTGTTCATCAAAACGAGATTTTGTTCATCAACTGTCTTGCCCGTTTTACTTGTGTTCATCAATAGCACCAACTGTTTTACTCTTTTTCATCAGTAGCCACGACCGTTTTTATTATGTTCATCAAAAAAAGATTCCGTCTATCAATTGTCTCGTCCATTTTACCTTTTTCATCAATACCCCCCGCTTGTTCTACTTATGTTCATCAATAGCCACGACCGTATTACTTCTATTCATCAAAATATAATTTTGTTTATCAACTTTCTCTCCCATATTTTGTTCATGAGCCTCACCTGATTTACTTTTTTTCGAATAAAAACGAAATTTTGTTCATGGGAGATTTACTTTTTTTATTATTATTATTATTATTTTTTAATAATTAATACTCATGGCATTAACAAGATTCTTACCATGTCAAAAGATTTACTTTTTTTTGTTCATCAATATAAAAGTGTTGTTCATCAATAAAAAATATTATTATCAAAAAAAGAGTTGTTCATCAGTTCATCACAACGTTCACCAGTTCTCTTTATTTTTGTTCATCAGTTATATCACAATGTTCATAAGTTAGATTACGTTGTTCATCAGTTTTCTAACAAAAAAAATCATAATGTTCATCAGTTCATCAATTTTCTAAAAAAAATCCATAATGTTTATCAGTTCATCAATTTTCTAAAAAAAAATCATAATGTTTATCAATTGTCTAAAAAAATCACAATGTTCATCAGTTAAGGTCACAGTGTTCATCATTTTATCAGTTGGTCGTAGTTCATCAGTTAGTTTATTCATCATTTAGTTCATCAGTTAGTCTATTCATCATTAAGTTAAAAAAAAGCTTTAAATAACAAAAATAACAAAACAAAACAAAATGTATTGTGGTACACTAATTAGTGCATTTAAATGTACTTTTATAAAAAAAAATCTCTTTTAGTCATTTCATCAAACACTTTGTGTGCACTAAATACGTGTAAAATGTCATTTTTAAAATGCGATATCTCACTAATATCATTTCGAAATTGAGTGATTCAAATTTTTGGGTAAAGAACGGCAAAAAAACTACAACTTTCGTGTTTTAAAATTTTGCTTAATTCAACCTTTAAATTAGACAAAAGTAGAGTCAAATATGCCTAAAATTTCAAGAAAATCATAACCCACTTGAAATCTAAAAAAAAGAAAAAAAGAAAAAAAAATTCCGATTTATATATCAAAAATTCAAAACGCATACCAAATTAAAGAGAATTAAATTATGGAAATTATGATGAAATCTTTTTTTCTTAAAAGTTTGTCGTTTAAAACTTATGTGCATTTGAAGTTTAAGGGTGAAATAAAATATAATACTAAATTTACAAAACTACCCCTTGTCAAATTGAAGAAGAGGTTGTGGGTGTGTTTTTAATCATCACCGTACAATTTGATTTTATTGGATATGATGGCTATCTTTGCTTTTTGCAGTTTTTAATGTATTCCCCTTTGCGAGGATCTCAACTCTTTTACTTATAGGTGTATTAACGAAATCCAGCACATAAATAACGCGGAGTTTGGTTTTATCTATCATCCACTGAATTCTCAGAGTATTTTTGGTGACAAAATGAGCATACAACAAAAATGAAAGTAACTAAAACATGGTTACGTTTGAAACTTTGAACTTTATCGATGATCAACTAGAAGTCCAGCCCAAGTTTGATTGGCCCATTCCTAATCGACGAACTCACGAACCTCAAAATTTTAGTTAGATGTGATGGGCTGGTCAGTCTGGCATGGCCCGTTGCAAGCCCCAACTTTAGGTGTGTAAAATATAATGTCGCTTATAAATTATAGAGTAAACTACACCGTTGGTCCTTGTGGTTTGCGTTGACTGGCGGATATGGTCCTTTGACCAAAAAAATTGCGCCGGTGGTCCTTAAGTCAGAAACGTTATGCACCGTTAGTCCCTCATTCCAAGTGGCCTCACAAACTGATACTAACGCCCGTTATCTATTGGAATTAAAGGGGTAAAATCGTCAATTCAACACAAACACAACACAAACAACACCTTTACATCTACAAATCAATCTTTACATCTACAAATCAATAAATTTCAAATCAATAAACAATCAATAAACATGAATCTTTACATCTACTAATATTCAGATCTAAACACTAATCAACAATAAAAATCAAATCTTTACAATAAAAATAAACAATTCATGAATCCAACTTCAAGACTATCCTTAGCCTAATCTCCTGCTACCTCATAACAATAAAAATCAAATCTATACAAGTGTTGTATTTCTATACACATTAGAAAGTCATCTACCCTCTACAATATCAGATAATGAAAGTGACATAGAAGAAGAAATCCCATTTCTAACCTCCCCAAATGTTGGATGTGAATAAAATGATGATGATCCTGAACTTAATGTTTGAGCATATTTTGACCATAGATCTTGTGATTTAATACTTTACAACAAGTATACTTCCATATTTTCGCCTTCAACTTCATCTGATTCACTCTTGTTCTTCCCTTCTAATGCCTTGACAATTTGTCTCATTGTAGGCCTTAACTTTGCATCCGGATGCGCGCACAAGAGTCCCAAATGTAGCACCATTTCGACCTCTTCATTGTCAAGCCACTTGACCATGTTGGTGCATTCTAGCTAGCCCGAAATCACCTATTTTTGCATTCATATCTTGGTCAAGCAACACATTGCTTGGCTTTATATCTCTATGTAAAACCTTGGCTTCCCATCCTTCATGTAAGTAAAAAATTCCATTAGCAACATCTTTCAAGATTTTCATTCTTTCGTCAAAATTCAAGATTTTGGTATCATCTTTACAATCAAACAACATTTTATCCAAACTCCCATTTTCCATATAATCATAAACCAAGATCAAACTACCCTTTTTCCTTCTTACACCATCCTCTCAATCTAACCAAGTTTTTATGTTTCAACCTTCCAAGGCTCGAAACCTCAACCAAAAAATCACGAACTCCATCATTATTATCATGTGCAATCCGTTTAACCGCAACCTGCCCACACTCTTCTGAAACCCACTTAACCACCCTGACACAACCTTCAGACTCCCTTAATCATCAACTGACCCTAATCATTATCTGCCCACACACTTCTGAAACTCACTTAACCACCGAATCTGAGTGAGTTTCTGACCTGGGTTCGATGCTTCACTCCGAAAAGTTTGTGATGATTATAGATCGAGAGCCGCGAGTTGGTTGTTTTTGTGTTTTTGTTATAGATCTATGTTGATTTGTGTTGTGTGACTTTTTGTAAAAATGATGGATCAATTATAATTTTTTGTGAGGTGATAGATCTGGTTGTGTGTGATAGGTTTGGATCGATTATAATTTTTCTTGATGTTAAGATCTGGATCTGGGTTTATTTTTTTTTTTAGAGTAAATTGCCCCTTTTAATGTGAAGTGACGAATTGACGTAAATGCCCCTTTAATTCCAATAGATAACGGGCGTTAGTATCAGTTTGTGGGGCCACTTGGAATGAGTGACTAACGATGCATAACGTTTCTGACTTAAGGACCACCGGCGCATTTTTTTTGGTCAAAAGACCATATCCGCCAGTCAACGCAAACCACAAGGACCAACAGTGTAGTTTACTCTAAATTATAATAACCCAAATGCTTTTTTATGTCATGATGAATTTTGTTTTGATATCATGACATGGACCACAAACAAATAGTTACAAGATTATCTTGCCTATGTCGACAGAGGCGGAGATAGGAGGGGGACAGGGCGGCCACGTGCCCCTTAGCGAAAAAAAGTTATAGTATAAATTTTTTAAAACATTTGGCTATTTTTGTAATCTGCCGCTCTAATGAACCGATTTGTAATGTAATTTTTTAAAATTAGTAAAGTTTGCTCCTTTGACCATAACTTTGTGGCTTCATCGTTGTATGTGACGGACACACATTGAAAGCAATAGTTGTCGGTAAGCTTGGTAGGAAACCTTGCGGGACCAAATGGAAAATTTAACTTGAATAAATGTAAATTAGGCATGAAATAAATGGGATGTTCGAGAAACAGTAGTAGTTAATAAAAACATTAAGGATACCAATTTTTTATTTAAAACCTATTAAGGCTGAAGGGAGTGGGGCTACCTAGAGAAGGGGCGACTCGCGCCATGTGACGCCTAATCAGCAGGTTGGGTAGCCTAAAAAAAAAGAGGGAGTAGTGTTCCCGGCGACCTAGCTTATATAATAAGAGATGGTCCGTATTTCAATAGAAGAGATTCTTCTCTTTCCTATATAATAACTATATAATAACAATTGTGATAGGTAAGTAGTATTATTTAATGAGTATTATTCGATTCTTTCACTTGCACAGTACAAATGAGCAGGCGACTCAAATATATCGCCCGGATGGTGTATCGCCTAGAAGGGGCAGTGTTTTCGGCGACTTAGAGGCGTTCCAGCCTTGGTTCGCCTGTTTAGACGCCTCACTCCGTTTAGATACCAATTAAACAGACTCCATAACGTCAAGTGCACAAACAGGGACAAAACCTACATTACTGCTAAATTTATTGCTCCGTAGTTACAATTAGAATTGAGAAAAGAGTAAATTGCAAAAATCGTCCTTTGTGGTTTGACCAAATTGCACGTTTCGTCCCTGTGATTCATTAAGTGCAAAAATGGTCCGGATTTGGCACTGTTTCATGCACTTTTGGTCCCCTATGTTAACCGGCATTAAGTGAGTTCCGTTAACAGTTACACGTTAGCCCTTTTGACTAACGATCGTGGCAGCGATCATCCTCTAAACCACAAAGACGATTTTTGCAATTTACTCTAATTTTTTTTTTTTTTTTTTTTTTTTTTTAATTTTTTTTCGTCCGTTTTTTTTCCAAATTGCCACCTAATATTTCTTGAAAAAAAATAATTACCAAAAAGTTTATTCATCCTCAAAACACTCAACCCGCAATTTACCAACTAATAAAATTACCAAAAAAAATTACTCCCTCTGTCTCAATTTAATTGTCCATATTTCCTTTTATGGATGTCTCAAATTAATTGTCCACTTTCCTTATTTAGTAAAAACTAGAGAATCTGGTGGAGGAATATTCCATTTTAGTGGTTGAAAATTAAAGTGGCCCCACTTTTATTAAACTTTGTGTTTTCTCTCTCCTGACAAATAAATTGCGACGGAGGGAGTACCAAATTGCCACCTAATATTTCTTGAGTGGACGATTTTCGCAATTTACTCTGGAGAAAATTACCAAAAAGTTAGAAAAATCCAATGTTGATCCATTATGTAGACACTTTTAACATCCATTTCTCATTTTGGTTATGATCAACCGCTCAACTGCTCGACTCCAGCCTTTTTGTGACATGTGTAGGAGTTAGGTAGAATACTTTATTGTCTTATTGTAAAATTACAAATACACCCTTATTCTTTATTAATAATACTTTAAAATTTATTTGTATCTTGTATTTTAATGAAAGTAATTTATGCACATTTGGTTGTGCCATAATCATCCACCACACATTTAATTCAACCTTATCCCATTACCACCTAATATTTCTTCAAAAACTCATACACCTCTCACATAAACACAACCAAACACCGCACCAACCGTCTCCTAACCGCCACTCCCACTGCTACACCACCGTCCCCGTCGTAACTCCACCGTCAACCGCCCTACATCCACCCTAACTAAATCACCTGCTCCACCATTCACTTGCCGCCATCGTCGGAATCTGCAGTCTGTCGCTTGAATCATAAAAAAGAATATAAGAAAAGACACATATACAAATTTTGATGTTAGTTGATCCGGCCATCAGATCTTGATGTTATTTGATCCGGCCACTAGATCCGCCGTCCAGATCCTTAAGAGTTGATTCAAAGTTCTTGATGTGTGCGAAAATATAACCGGTTTCTGATCTGTGAGCTCTGAAAATAACCGGAGTCGATGTCGCATACATCTTTGCCAGAACGATATCTCAAGATCAAGTTCGGATTTGTACATTCAATGTATATAGAAAGATGTAATCTCTTTAAACTGGAATGGATTTGCAAAAGTGGATTGGCACTTTTGTGCTAAAAAGTGGATTTGCACCTTTTATGTGGTCATTGGATCTGATTCCTTTGTAAACTTCTTGAATGGAGCAAGTAGAGCTAATACAATATGAATGTTTTAAAATGTTCCTTAAAGAAAGAATAAAGTTTATACCTCCATGGTGTTAAAAAAAGTGGATTTCCACGTTTGCAAACTCATTATTTTTAATGAGTAGACAGATGTATGCATAGTGTGTTCGTTCAAATTGCAAAAGTGCAAATCTATTTTTAGTGCTCACACAAGAAAATCTAGAGCATTCGAGCAGTGATCGTTGAGCATGCAACGGTGGTCGATCAGTTAAGAAGTTGAGCAAGTGGTTGAGCAGTTGAGCAGGTGGTTGAGCAGTTGTGCAGTGGTGGTGGTGGTGGTGGTGGTGGTGATGGACCTGTGAAGTGGGGAGGTAGGTGATTGGAGTTAGGTGGGTGTGGGGGTGGGGTGGGTGAGGATAATTAATAAAGAGAGATAATATAATAAAGGATGGTATTTTGGACATTTATTACAATAGCTAATAAGACAAAAAACCAATCATTTTTACTTTAAAAATTATAAAATGAACACATGTCACAACTTGGGTGGAGTCGAGCAATTGAGCGGTTGAACATGACCAAAATAAGAAAATGATGTTAAAAGTATTTATATAATGGATCAAGCTTGGATTTTTTAACCTTTTCAATAATTTTCTCATTAGAATTTTGATGAACAAAAAATAGTTGTGTATTACGTATGATTGAAACGTTTGAGGCTTAGAAAAACTGCATAAGATAAAAATCGTACTACATGTGCAACAAAATATTTAACGTAATACAGTTTGCAGCTTTAAAAACAACATATTCATTTATTTCGTTAAGAGTAAATTACATGGTTCGTTCTTGTGGTTTAGGGTAAATTTTACTCAGAGTTCTTATTTTTTTTTTATTGCATCGTTGATCCCTATTTGGAAACTATGTAACACCGGTGGTCCTTATCGTTAACTGTCATTATCTTTTTCGTTAGTAAGTGGCAACGTTAGTCCATTAACCAAACAAGCGTTTGCAACGTTAGTCCTTTTACTAACGGCCGTTTATAATTAACTCAAAATTTGATTTTCTTTAAAAAAAAATCTTTTCTACGATTTTATACGCGATTTTATACACGATTTTATAAACGTTTTCGCCCGTTTTCCTACGTTTTCATACTTTTTAGTCCGTTTTTATACGTTTTAATCTATTTTTATACGTTTACGTCTGTTTTTATACGTCTTGGTCTGTTTTTCATATGTTCTTATACGTTTACGTGTATTAGTCCAACTCAGCTGCCTAGTCCAAATCAGCTTGCCACGTGGATATTTTTTAGAAAAATATTTTTTTTTTCGAAATTATTTTTTTTCGAATATTTTTTTTCGAAATTATTTTTTTAGAAAAATATTTTTTAGAAAAATATTTTTTTTCGAAAAATTTTTTTTTTAGAAAATTTTTTTTCTTTCGAAATAATTTTTCTAGAAAAATATTTTTTTTTCGAAATTAATTTTTTTTGAAAAATATAATTTTTTTTTTGAAATAATTTTTTTCGAAAAATATTTTTTTTAAGACAACCAAATTTTGAGTTAATTATAAACGGCCGTTAGTAAAAGGACTAATGTTGCAAACGCTTGTTTGGTTAATGGACTAACCTTGCCACTTGCTAACGGAAAAAATAATGACAGTTAACGATAAGGACCACCGGTGTTACATAGTTTCAAAATAGGGATCAATGATGTAACAAAAAAATAAATAAAGACTCAGAGTGAAATTTACCCTAAACCACATAAACGAACCATGTAATTTACTCTTTCGTTAATATGAATTGCGAAAGTTTTGTACAATGTTTTAAAAAACCGGACCGGACCGGCCGGTTCGACCGGCCTCCGGCTGGTCGGCCGGTTTAAAAAACCCCGGTTTTTATAAGTCCCGTTTACTGTAGCGAACCGGCCGGTTTTTCCGGTTTTGGCCGGTTTTTCCGGTTCGACCGGTCCGGTTCAACCGGTTTTGATTTTTTTTTTTTTTTTTTTTTTTTTTTGGGTCCGGTTTGACTGGTCCGGTTCAACCGGTCGAACCGGTCGAACCGGCCTCCGGCTGACTGACCGGTTCGATGAAAAATCCGGTTTTTAATATGAATAATTGCGAAAGTTTTGTACAATAGTTAGCAAATGAAAAACGTATGCATCTAACACATATTCATATTTTGACGTGACCCAACTTACACATAAACAAATTGCTTAAACCTCCACATGACGGTGACCACCTTTATTTCTCTCTCAATGGACCATTATTTTCTTTCCACAAACATAATATACTACCATGTTACCACACATATCTATGACATGTCATATAATATTATAATTTGTTATTTAAAAAATATAACACCTTAGACCTTATCTTCTTATCCTTGTTGCTTGATAAATGCATCACCTTTACTAGGTTAGAAGGAGGAGTATGCCAACATGCCGTTTGTGTGCCATTTGTGTTAAATCAGTGTCACTTCACATTTTCACATTTCACAGTCACACATCAAAAATACCTCCTCTGCCATATCACATGTCGTTTTCGTGCCGTTACACACTTATTAAGCCCCATATTATTTTTTTTCCACATAAACTAAATATTCATTCATAAAATAAAAATATAATACGAAATAAAAAAATACAATAAGAAAAAAAAAAGTTACGAAAATTAAAAACACATACGAAACTTAAAAAATACAGTACTAATTGGGGTAATTTTGTTGTTGATATTTCTCATTATTTCATCTTTTTGTATTTCCATGAACCTTGCTTGCTGGCAAATTGGGGTCGGTTGGCGTATTGATAAACTTGAATTCTTTCATTTTCATTATGACCTCGTCTTTCTTCCTCGCCGTCTCATACGCCGCTTGAGCGGATTCTCGTTTAAGTCGCAGCTCATTTCGCATCATACCCACAAATTCCGGCGGGTTACTTCCAACGGTGTTCAACGAGCTTTCTGATTTTGTATTTTAGAGGGACGCTTTTGCTTGCCCGAGGGACGTGGTCTCGGAACATCGCCGAATAGCTCGGCATGTTCGGTGAGATCAACCGGGTCGACGGGTTCGGGCGAATCCCACTTGTGGTGTTCTTTCAATACCGACCAAGCCCCATCTTGAGTAAACTTTTTATTTCCCGATTGGGACTCATCACGATATGCTTGCCTAGCACGCCTCATAAGATCACCCTAGTTTTCCCCACTTTTACCCACACGTCTTAAACGTTTGCAGATAGCTTTGAACCTTTGACAATTAGGGTTCATAGTTGCCCACTTTTCCGTCAGCATATCCTTGGTACGCTTGTGATGAGATTGTTCGTTAAACTTGGAAAGAACCCTTTTTCCAAAACGAATCGTCCTTCTGGTCATTTCTGACATGGCCATCCTTGGAAATGGCAACATAACACGAGGCTAATAAAGTCTCCTCCACCTCCGAACAACGAGAATGAGGTCGTACGGTTTGGATTCGGATTAGGTGTCGGGTACGTCGATTGTGTTACGTTTTGCAACTCGTTTTTTTCTTCCGCCTTTGACGACAAGGGCTTGGTTGGTTGCGACATTGATAGGTTTTGTTGTGTTTCTTGTGGTGGATTTTGTTGAAGATTTGAAAGTGTTAGTTGAGCATAGCATTTTGGTATTGATTATATAGTTGTTCGGGGATCGGCATACTTGGCATACCCGGCATACTCGGCATAGAGTATTGGGTACCAAAAGGAGGATATTGAGAAGATGTCGAATAGCCGGACGAAGGTGTCAGAGGGTTAGACAATGATGATTGTTGCGACATATTGAGTAGATTTTGGAAAAATGTATCGGTCGGGTTTTGAGACATTTTTTTTAGTGAAAGTGAAAGTAAATATGTTAAGTGTGTAAAGGAATGATGATGGAAGAGTAAGTATTGTGTGTAAATATGATTGGGTTTATATAAAGTGAAAATTTTAATAGTTTTAGTTTAAATAAAAAAATAAAAAAATAGAAAACTAGCCGTTTGATACTCAAACAGTCAAAAAAATCGAATTTGTGTGCAAATGGCGTGCGTGACTTTAATAACATTTCAAATGGCACCGGGCCTTTTTTTTGTGCAAAAGGTAAGAAATATATTAATGATCAAAATAAATTACATCATTCTAAGAAGGATTAAACATACCTAACCCTTTTATTAATTCGAAACAAACAACAATACTACTGAGAAACAACTTTATCTGATACTACATGGGACTATATTTCGGACATAACTATCTTCATATCTCTGACAGATAAGCCAACCATCCATTTAACTGCATAGCACCAGCAGTTTTCCAATTCTCACCATAATGCACCAAGACCATAACCTCTTGTCTACATTTCCATACTTGATTCATTCTCAAAACACTCAACCCGCATCCACAATGAATTGAGGAGTGATCAAGCAGGCATCATCAAGTGGGTTATAGCCCCCATTCACTGAATAAGAAGGGTTATACCTACCCTAGCTACATTTCCTGACCATTAACTTCAGAATCCATTTAGCAGCTACATCCTCACTAAAATCAATAAGAAGCCAAGAGGGAAAGACGTCACTAGGGAGGAAACACACACCCTCAAATGGCGCCGGGCCTTGGTGGTGTGGTAACCCAGAAATGGCGGCGCCATTTCGGGTGCCACATGGGAATGGCGTCGAGCTTGCGGTATGGTACCCCTTTATCTTATAGAAAGGATTTTTTTCACTTGTGACATGGTTGCACAAGTTTAAAGCATTAAATGAACACGTAAACATAGTAATTTTGATTTGTTAAATGATTAAAATCTTTTGCTATCATGACACAAGTTAGAAAATCTCTATTAAGTGTTCATATGTGGAACATGGAATTCGATGATGACCATGTCTATGAATATGCATGTTTGTTTGTTGCATTTTATTTTCTGAAAAGTAACAGGTACTTGCACTAAAAAATTTATTCCCGGAGTTCTGGAATGAATTATATTCTGAAAATCGATGGACATGTGCATGACACAAAGGGCTACAACTTTGTAGTTCAGCGTTTTAAGCGGGGAAGACTCCGTCATAGAGTTTTAGGGCTCGCAAGGCTGCATTTCTACTTTAACAGCATGCAGAATTTTATGGGCATAAGGGTTCCATTGGTTTTGGAATAGGTCTAAAAGCAAGTGGGAGCCCTATATTTGGCTTTATTGGTTTGACCCATAGTTGTCCTCTCGGCTTTTATGAGTGCTCATGAACCGAGCAAAGGTAATCATCAATTTATATTTGCATGCCTTGATATGATAGTTTATTTGTATGTTTCATTTATTTTTGCATTTTATTATTCAATTGTGACTCGTATAACCTGCAAACGATTTTCGAAATTTAATGAGTCTAATGTTTTGCATCGTTTTAAACGCAATGTGTTAGGTTTACACTGAAATTTTCTCCCGCGAAAAACTTTGCAAAGACATTGGTTTAATGAACTTTAATACATAATTAGAGCTCTTATACATTTTATTAATGACGAATCTTTAAAAACTAATATCTTGTATCGTTTTAAACGCATTGGGTTGGGTTTACACTATAATTTGCTCCCGCGAGAAACATACAAGTACATTGATTTTAAACGAGATTGCCTAGGGTTTGAATAACCTTTAATCTTTTCCCGTGACAAAACATGTCTTTGTGTTGTTTTGTTAATGATTGAAATACTTGAGGTGTATTAACCTTTCGAGGGTGTCAATCTAGGGTTTGGTTATTCTTTAATCTTTTTCCCGCGATTAAAATGTGCACCTACTCTGGTTTTGTAGAACGCTTAAAAGTTAATTGTAACGCGTAATTATTTATGTTGTCCAAATTTTATTTTCTTCTCTTATCCAAATAGGTTGCATACAAAAATAAATTGGACGATAAACACATAAATAATTAAAATGAGAGTAAACTTAAGTTAGAAAAATGTTTTTTGTTAACTTATGGTACCAATATGTATGCATTCTTCTTCGTACATTTTTTGACACACTTAATTTTATCAAAATGTTTTATACCCACAAACCATAAGTCATTGTCATCAAATTGTGAGGACACTTGCAATTGCCTTTCACTCTGCGTGAGACGTAGGTGTATTGCAACCCAAGGTGACTATCCTCTATGCGTGAGACCTAGTGTGATCTTCACACATTCTCAAATTGGATGACTTAATCGAGTCAGGTGGTGAGATATTTAACTCGGGGCAAAGATGGGACTAACACGCTCACATGACACTAGATGTTTGACACTAGATGCCATGAGTCCCATAATGAACTAAGATTTGCAATGTCATGCAACTACCACTCGCCGCTTACTTATTAAATCCGCCATTGCAAACAGATCAACTCATGTGATGGGTGGAAGTCCAAGTAGGATCTTAACCTTTTACAAAATTAATAGTTTTTTTTAAAACATGGGTAGTTAATTTTTTAAAGGATTGATTATCGAAAATGCTAAAATTTGAACTTTGTATTTTCTGTTAATTGTGTAATGCAATATGAAGCGTAAACGAAAGTTTGTACTTTTCCTGAAGAAGGCAAAGTGAGTCTCCTTTCCTTGTAAGAAAGAGAGAGACCCATTTGTATCATATTTTCCTTGCTCGAGAAAGCTTTAATAGGAACGATTGAATTATCCCAGATTCTAATCGAACTCATATGCGAACTTACTCGTGAAATGCTTTTTGTATTGTATAAGACAAACTGTTAAGTAAGCATGTATAGTTATTTATGATTACGTCATTCGCAGGTGAGATCTATTGGGGAATGCTCACGTCATAATAAATAAAATACGGCTATAAATGCATGAGCCTATGGGGTCATACACGTATACACCGAGGTACTACCATTTATAATTTAATTAATATATTTATTGTAATTATATTATTTTTATTAGTTTATATTTAACGATAATAATTAATGATCGTTAATTAAACAGTTAGACGCTTTAATTAACTAATAGGCTTATAAAATACAAGTAATGGACTTGTAAAATAGGTCAAATGGCATAAAAAGGCACTAAATTTAGGGTCCGTTTCCAATCAGGGTACTCCTTTTTTTCTTGCATAAAAAGGCATCCAACAAAATTTTCAGCCGATTTAGGTTTTTTACTAACTTTGTTGGGAATTAAACCTAACAGTACAAACTGTCAAGCTTAAGTTGAAGACTGCTGAAGATTACACAAGCAGTACTAACTGAGTTAGTACTGGTAGCACAAGAAGTTTGTACTACTTATATTATAAATACGTGTAATAGGATAATTATAGAAAAGATTTAGTGAATATCTTATGTAATTATAGTTATAGTTATCTTGTAAAGGACTCCTTGTTCTATAAAAGGAGGACCTAGGTTAGAGTTTATGTACGTATTGTTTTGTGAAGGATTCAAGGTTGTAAAACCCTAGTGATAGAAGATCACTCGTATTATTCATAAATAATATTGAATCGTTTTGGTTAACCATTGTCTTCATTGTTCATACATATCAATCACTGTTCCATTCATTCATACACATTACACAAACAATATCTTCTAAGTATTAGCTAGTAAATTCCGCGTGCTAGTTAGTATTACACAAAGTATCTCTAACACAAGGAGTGTGTTTAGATCCGGTCAAGTGGTATCAGAGCCAGGTTTCTGATACTTTGAATTAGAAGATCCTCTTTTTGCTTAACAAGAACAGATGGACATGGAGACTTCTACAACCAATGTTGCTGCAAAGTTAACAATGCTCAAGCCCAATGAATTCGACATGTGGAGGTTAAGAATTGAACAATTCTTCCAAGTGCAGGACCATGCACTTTGGGAAATCATAGAAGAAGGGAATTCATTCAAGCCTACAACTACAACAACAACAGTAGAGGGTAAAGTTGTGACAACTGTGCAGACAAAGCCAATGACTGCAGAGGAGAGAATTCAGATGAAGAATGACATCAAGGCAAGAAGTATGCTCATGATGACAATACCCAATGATCAACTCTTGAACTTTAGCAAGTTCAAGGATGCCAAATCATTGTTCGAGGCCATTGTTGCAAGATTTGGTGGGAATGAAGCCACCAAAAAGACTCAGAAGACACTACTCAAGCAACAATTTGAGAACTTCTCAGCAAATAGCAATGAATCATTGGACCATATGTTCAACAGGCTTCAGAAACTTGTAAGCCAACTTGCTATTCTTGGAATTGAGATACCTCAGGAGGACTTAAACTCTAAATTCCTGAGAAGTCTACCATCAGAATGGGCTATGCATGTTGTTGTGTGGAAGAACAAGCCGGATATAGAATCTATGAGCTTAATGGACTTGTATAGCAATTTCAAGATTGTGGAGCAAGATGTGAAGAAGGTTGCTGGAACAAGCTCAAGCATTGGGAATTTGGCATTTGTGTCATCTCCCAGTACCTCAAGTCCAGTAGAAGCAATGCAAGTTGCTGGAGCAGTTGGTACTGCTAGCACAAATATTGGTACTGCTAGCACATCAAGCAGTACTAAAGGCATTCTGGATGAAACAACTTGTTGTGCTTTCTTGACTACTCTGCATAATGGATCTATGTTGACATATGAAGATCTTCAAGAGATCAATGATGATGATCTGGAGGAGATGGATATTAAATGGCAAATTTCTCTTCTTAGCTTGAGAGCTAGGAAATTCCATCAGAGGACAGGGAAGAAGATTACCATAAACAGCAATGATACTGCTGGTATGATAAGTCAAAGATTGAATGTTACAATTGCCATAAGAAAGGTCATTATTTTTTTTTTTTTTTTTGATAGAAAAGAAAAGATATCATTCCATATTAGACAAGATTACATCTTTAGACATCCTACATTAGCACAGCTCGGAACACTACCGTCTAACGTAAACTCATGAGGGCCATAAGAAAGGTCATTATTCAAGAGAGTGTAGAAGGCCAAGACAACAAGATGGCAAGAACAGTGACTTTGGAAGCAAGACCAAGGAAGTGGAGATTACTGACTCAAGCTCAAAGGCTATGGTAGCCATTGATGGTTTGGGATTTGATTGGAGCTTTATGGAAGAGGAGGAAGCAGCACCTACTGAGATGGCTCTCATGGCTTTCTCTGATTCTGAGGTACAAGTTTCTAAGTGTTCTAAATCATGTGATACTTTAAAAGAATTAGAAACTCTTAGGAAACACTATAATGAACAGAGAATAGAGATAAACCAGACTATTTTTAATTTGGCAAATCATAAAAGGGGTTTAGCTGTTTTAGAGGAGCAAATTGTTCATTATAAGAGTAATGAGTCTAAATTTGCTGATGACATAGCTTTTCTTAAGAAAGACATATTTTTTAAAGATGCTGAAATTAAGTTTTTGAGAGAAGAGTTTGCTAAGCTTAAACAGGATAAAGAGAACATTCAATTAAGTGTTGAGACACTAGAGTATGCATCTAAATGTGTCAGTAAAATAATTGAGTGTCAAATTATCAACAAAGCTAAGTCAGGTCTAGGTTATAATTCTGTTCCACCTCCTCACATAGGAATACCTGCACCTCCAGGTATTGACCTAGAACATACAGGTTTGGAAGAATTTCAACTACCTAAGATGGAATATAGACCAAAACCAAAAGAAAAGGAAGTAGTTGAGAAACCTGTAGAAGTAAGTGCAAGTTTTGAGAGTGCAAGTGATAAATCACACTCTGATGACAAAGTATCATCTGCTAGAGACGCAGATGCTCCAACCATAGAGGATTGGACTTCGGATGATGATGATTAGGTTGAAGTTAAACCTGATGTTGTTAATGTAAAGGAAATAAAAGTTCCTAAGGTGGTCAAAGTTAATACTATTAGGCCTAAAACCAAGGCTAGACATGTTAGGCAACCAGTAAGATACTGTGAAATGTATAGAGCCACACACAAGCCCAGAGGTAACCAAAGGAATTGGAACAACCTCAAGTCTCACCAACTAGGTGATGACTTTGCCTTTTATAGAAAAGCTTGTTTTAATTGTGGAGAGTTTGACCATCTTGCAGCTTATGGCAACAATAGGGTAACTAGGTATTCAAACAATAGGGTGAACTCAGAAAGACTTACAACTCACCCTTCCAATGCTAAAATGATACCTAGATCAGTTCTTTTAAAGTCTGGCCAAAGACCAATTCATACTGCTAAAGAAGCGGTTCATACTGCCAGACCAAATCAGACTTTTTACCCAATACAAACAGTTCAAAGTGCAAAAACATTTTTCAAATATGCACCATCAACTGCTAGAAGGCCACTTCATAACAATGCAATGATAAAGAAACAAATTTGGAAACCTAAGGTTGCAATTGCAAACCCAGCAGTTCATACTGCTAGGCAAGCAGTTAATACTGGTAGTTTTAAAAACACTGCTAAGGGAAATATGGGCAATAGTCTTAATGCATTAGCATCATAGGTTTGGAGACCACTTCAATCCAATGGTGCACCAGCTGTTTTGAAAAGGTTTAATTATATTGATGCAAGAGGTAAACTAAAGTCAGTAATGGCTTGGGTACCACAAGGATACTAATTTCCTTGTTTAGATGCAATGTTAGTCATATGCTTATTCTGTTATGAGACAAGTGCTTTGCACCTTGTTTTCTATTGTTGGACTAACAATTGCAGGTTGATTGGAGTTTGTGAATTGAGTGTTTGATGCTTTAGATGGTGAGGTGCTTTAGAATCTCAAGTGTGTGATCTGTGCACACAACAAATGGTTATTGGTTCACCATGTCTAACCCACATCAAGAACCAACTAGTCCAGAGCAAACGGTTTCTGGTAAAGACTTCTCAAATCCATTCATGGTTGATAGTTTACCAAAAACTATATGGTTATCAACTCACCATATCTAATAGTGAAGAGTTGGCTAGTCCAAAGCAAACGACTATTGGTAAAGACACATCAAATCCGTTAATAGCTGATAGTTTGCCAAAAACTATAAATGAGCAGTATTGTTTTTAAATCAATATTGAGTTTATACTGCTCATCAAAAATTTTCTTGAAAATTAGTACTGCTAGTGCAAAGTTTGTACTGCTAGTGTAAACTTTGTACTGCTGAACTAGCCGTTGGAACTGTTGTGTCAGTAACAAATTTTTTAACTAGCCGTTGGGTGAAAACGTTTCTTACCATATATATAGGGTTTTTCTCAAGGATAATTATCTTTTTACTAAATATTTACTTATTCACTTTCTAAAGATAATAATTATCCCTTTGCGCAAAATTCTCAAACCCTAATCGTACCTATATAAAAACCCAATTGGCTTTGTACTTCATCAATTAAACCTCATACGATCATCTTTCTGATATATCTTGTAAACATACTCATGGCTGTTTTGGAGTTTGTTAAGACACAGTTGCTTATTTGGAGAAAACAGAGCAGGGTGATGGACCTCAATTTTATGAGATTGTAGACTTTCTGAATGCTTCTCATATAAGGTATGCTTTAACTGTTAACCCTACTTTTTTTGTCTTTCACATCACACAGTTTTGGCAAACTGCTATTGTCATAACTAGTGAAGATGGAGACATAGAAATTCATTCTAATGTGGATGACATATCATTCATTGTTTCTGAATCTTCTATTAGGAGACATCTTAAGTTAGAAGATTCTGATGGAATCAATGACTTGCCAAACATAGAAATCTGGCAAGAAATTGCTAGAATGGGGTATGATACATCCAACCATAAATTGACTTTTCAAAAGGATGTTTCTCCCCTCAATGGAGATTTTTGATACATACTCACTTGCATTGTTTGAGTCCCAAAAGAACATCATGGGAGCAATTCAGTAGCAATATTGCTATTGCTCTCATATGTTTATCATCAAACAGAGTCTTTAATTTTTCTAAATTCATATTTGAGAGTATGGTTAATAATGTGAAAAGTAAAACAAAGTTTCTGATGTATCCAAGGTTTATCCAAACTTTTTTGAACAAGAAAAAAAATCTGCTTAAGAAACATAAAGAAACTTTTCCAACACCTTGCCTTCAGCAAAAACTCATTCAAAATATGGCTATGGCAAGTAGACATTTTAATGGGGTAGTGATACCTCTTTTTCCTGAGATGCTACTGATTGATCAGGGTGAAGGGTCAGTCAACCCAACTGAGCCCCAAACCACACCCATTGAGGTTCCAGAAACAACTCATACCCCCCCCAATCACCACAACCTATAGGAGAAGAACCAGAAAGGAGACTATGGTTGCTCAGCCTAGTCCTCCTACTCATACCTTTGAAGCAGATGAGCCTATCTTTCATGATAGTATGGATGAGGCTTACACTACTGCTAAGCAGGCCAGTGTAACCATAACTAAGACCCCTACCATGGCAACATCTAATGTGCCGAGTCCTACAAGACTTGTCACAGGTGATGAAATCCCAAGCCACATGGAGCAAATGGGTGGTTCAGGAGTACATCCTAGTCTAACTAGGGTATAAACTGAATCTGTGCCCCTTGATTCACCTCTCCTAGCAGGTAACACAACTAGGCGTGATGAGGGCAGCTATACACTAAATGAATTGATGGTTCTCCGGACAAAATTGTCAAATAAGGTAGAAAGTCTGGAGGAAGAGCTCTCAAGCCACAAAAGGAACTTTGCCAAGGTCTACACCAACTTAACTATGAGAGTAAAGAAATTAGAAGCTCAAATTAAGAGGAAGAAATCAAAGATGGTGATGTCTACTGATTCTAGTTCAGATGATAGTTCAGATGATGGTGATGATTCTCCCAAACAAGGGAGGAAATCAAGAAAGACTGGTTCAGAAACTCAGGGGAGGACTTTGGATTTTGAAAAAGAAGGTTCTGGTAATGGTAATGGTTCTGGTAATGGTAATGGTTCTGGTAATGGAAATGGTAATGAAGATATGGGTGAGCAAAGTGAACAAAGTGGTACTGATCAACATCAAGAAGGTACTGCTGGAGTTGAAGTATCAGTACAAACTGTTGAGGTAGCAGTACAAACTGCTAAGGATAAGGGAAAGGCTATTATGGTTGAATATGAGCCACAACCTAAGAAGATCAAGCCCAGAACTCAAGTGCAGATAGATTTTGATGAAGAAGTAGCAAGAAAATTTCATGAAGAAGAAGTAGCTAAGTTTATGGAAGATCAAAGAATTGAAAAAGAGAGAATGGCTTCTGATGACATGATTGCACAAGAATCACTTGAAGAAGAGATACAATATCAGATTAATACTGATCCAGTTGTTAGACAAAGAGCATTAGAATTGATTGCAGATGAGAGTCTAAGTGTTCAAGCAAGATCAGCAATACTTGCAGATTTCATCTACTCTAGGAATCAAGAAGTGGCTATGGATGACATCATGGAGAGTATTAGATCTAGTCAGAAGATAAAGAGACAACCAACCAAGGCACAGATTATTGCTGGGAAGAAGATGTATTTGAGAAATCAAGCAGGTTGGAAGGCATATCAGTTAAAGGGAAAACCTAATGAAGAGATAGAATATTTGTACTACAAGGCATATAGAAGAGCTCATATTAAATTTCCTATGGGCTTAGAAGGAAGACTTTCAAAGAGACTCAAAGCTGCTGAGACAAAACAAACTAAGAAAGAAGAAGTTCAAGGAGAGAAAGTGGAATTATCACAAGATCAGATGAGTAAGATGATAGTCACAGTTCCAGAAATTCTTCATGTTGACCCACTTCAATCAAGACATCCAATAATGGATTGGGAGATCTACAGGGATAAATTTGGAAAAGCTTGGAAGATTACAAGAGTTGGTGGAGAAACAACAGTGTTCAAGAATTTTGGAAATTTGTTAAGAATATGTGATAGAGAAGATTTGGATACTCTGTGGAAGCTAGTACAAGAAATTTGGATACTCTGTGGAAGCTAGTACAAGAAAAGCTCAAGACAAAGAAGAAGACAGATGTGAAAGAGCAAGAACTATGTGTTGAATTCAAAAGACTATATGAGCCAGATCCTACTGATGTATATTGGAATTTTCCTTATTATGATCTGACTACATCATGGGAGTTCTATAGTTCATGCAATGTGCATCATTTGTCTACACAGAGTGGAGTAGACATATTCATGTTAGCTGAATTGGAATATCCTTTGAGTTATGAAGTGTTAGCTGTGATGGTTTCTTTGAAACTCAGATGTGAAGAACACTCAGAGGTGGTTAAAGACTTGATACAAAGGATATTCGATCAGTATGAAAGGATGAGGAAGAATAGAAGATGAAGTGTTTGGAAGAATCCCCCCATCATCAGTGTTAATGTTTAATTCGAAGAAACTTAGTGATTTGGAGAGAAATCATAAGTTTAGGGGAGGATTGTTGGGAATTAAACCTAACAGTACAAAATGTCAAGCTTAAGTTGAAGACTGCTGAAGATTACACTAGCAGTACTAACTGAGTTAGTACTGGTAGCACAAGAAGTTTGTACTGCTTATATTATAAATACGTGTAATAGGATAATTATAGAAAAGATTTAGTGAATATCTTATGTAATTAGAGTTATAGTTATCTTGTAAAGGACTCCTTGTTCTATAAAAGGAGGACCTAGGTTAGAGTTTATGTACGTATTGTTTTGTGAGAGATTCAAGGTTGTAAAACCCTAGTGATAGAAGATCACTCGTATTATTCATAAATAATATTGAATCGTTTTGGTTAACCATTGTCTTCATTGTTCATACATATTCAATCATTGTTCCATTCATTCATACACATTACATAAACAATATCTTCTAAGTATTAGCTAATAAATTCCGCGTGCTAGTTAGTATTACTCAAAGTATCTCTAACAAAAGGGAGTGTGTTTAGATCCGGTCAAACTTTCGTTAACCCACTTCGTTAGTAAATTACATGGTTGGTCCTTGCATTGGTATAATCATTTCATGTTTGGTCCTTAAATTTTTTATTTCTAAAATATTTTTTTCGAAAATATTTTCTTAGAAAATATTTTTTTTTTCGAAAATATTTATTTTGAAAATATTTTTTTCGGAATTTTTTTTTTAAAATTTTTTTCTATAACCATTTTTTCAGAATTTTTTTTTTCTAATTTTTTTTTTCAAAAAATAAAATTTAGAAAAAAAAATATATTTTCAGAAAAAAGTTATTTTTTGAAAATTTTTTTTCAAAAACTTTTTTTTCTAAATTTTATTTTTCGAAAATATTTTTTCGGAAAAAAATTTTAGAAAAAATAAATTTTGAAAAAAAAGGTTATTGAAAAAAATTCAAAAAAAATTTTGAAAAAAAATATTTCAAAAAAAACATTTTCGGTAAAAAAAGTTTCAAAAAAAAATTTTAAGGACCAAACATGAAATGATTATACGAATTCAAGGACCAAACATATAATTTACTAACGAAGTGGGTTAACGAAAGTTAGAGAAAAACCTAAATCGGCTGAAAAATTTGTTGGGCGTCTTTTTATGCAAGAAAAAAAAAGGAGTACCCTGATTGTAAACAGACCCTAAGTTTATTTTTTTTTGTGTCATTTGCCCTGTAAAGTAAGGCATAGCCCAAAACACATGGGAAGCCCATGTGCTTTGGGTTGGTCGGCCATAAGGAAAGAAAGGGGGGAACCCGACTTGTTGACCAAGTTTTAAGAAGCCTATATAATGAATTACATAATTTATTATTTGGATCTCTTGCACAACTTCACACAACAAAGAAAACCTCTCGTCCTATTTCCTTGACTAAAACCGATCGGCACCTATAAGTATTTAGGGTTTCGGTTTGTTTTCCAAGAAAGCAAGAACCGCATGTTTCGTTGCTTTAGTTCTTGAATCTTAAGAACTAGCATTCGGGTAGTACACAATGATGTGTAGTGTGGACTTACGGTAGTGATCACCTACTTTGGTGATTTTGATTTTGTTCGTGAGTTTCAAGAACAAGAAAGATCCGTTCATTGATCAACCGATTCAATACAAGAGGTAAACTAAGGTAATGTGTAGTTAATCTATTTACATCATACAGATCCACTTCGGGACCTTTTTCGATGTACTAATTATATATAATAAATGTTATTTGAGTATATAAATCCCAACAGCAACAACATCATAAATAAATGAGATTATAAGCTACTAAAAATTAAAAATAAATACAACATGAATGAAAAAAGGACCTTGTGATCGGAGGAATTCACTGGATGATTCGGAGCTGCTGCTGCCGGTGGCTGGAATGTGAGCAAACATTGAATAAAGGAGTTATGTTATTTTTCGATCTTGGTAGGTTCTGGATTTATGGAAGAGATGAAGTTGTGTTATATTATGTTTAGAAGACATAGTGGAATACAAATGGAAGATAAAGGGATTGTGTTTAGTGTGTTGGACTGTGTATTCAAAAACACGTATCCTTTTGTTTTTTATTATTTATTTATTTCTATTTTATTTTTTTTATTAACAGGCTTAACTCATGAATAGTAGGCTCGGTTTTTGAACAATGCAGTTTGTAACACCCGCAAATTTGATAATCACGGAAGCATTCGGGTCATAGGGTGCTACTTAAATTGGTAATCACAACACAAGGTAATAAAGAACGGAATACATACTCCGTTTAAATACATTCATCCAAGTTAAATAGAGTTTACAATAATGTTTCAAGTTCAGAAAATAAGGCCCATGAGTTTAGTTGTCCCATACAAACAAGTCATAGTTATATGTAAAAACACTTTGGGAAGTAGTCTATGACCCTTGCCATGCCAATACCTTGCAACAATCAAGCAGATTATACACCTAAGAAAAACATGCTAAAAGTCAGCACAAGCTGGTGAGTTCATAGGTTTATGTTAGGAATTATTAGAATAATAGTTTATTTCATTCCTGCTGTTAGTGTTAATGGTTCCTGCTGGCAGGTATGTAGTTCCTGCTGGTAGTGGTTCCTGCTGGTAGTACATTTTGTTTCTGCTGTTCGTTGTCATTGCTGGGGTAATACCGTATGATTAGAAAGTTTGTTAGAGTTAATTTAGGAAGAGATAGTGTATATCTCTTTTACACGTTTTTTTAGTAATGCTGCATTAGGGTTTCTTGTAGTATAAAAGAAACATGCGGCTATGAGTTTTGTAATCGATTGAAACATTATTAGTTAATTAAAGATCCATGAGGATCAAAGTTGTATTAGTTACGTTATATAAAGATGCTAAACACGTTATTAATATTTTTCGATATCATCAGTTTTGATAATCACAAAATGTAAAATCATTAATCGGAAATTAGACGTAAACAATAGTATTTAGTTGTAAATATCTATTCTACAACTCAAATCACTTAAGATTGAATGAACTAATGCTTAATGCATTGTATATCAAAGGACATTTCTTAAACACTGATTTTTTATAAAATGTCAAAAACATTTTATATTTTTAGAAAATATTTTTAGGTAATAAATAAAAAGGTTTAATTCATATAATTTATGAATTCAAATTTTACTCAAAATCATAAATGTCCAGAAAACTTCCTCACAAAAGACAAATCTGGAAACGGCTAGGAGGGGCGGCCCGTAATTATACTAGGAGGCCCCGTAAAATTAAGGGCCGCCCCTATTTAGGGGGCGGCATCCCACAGGCTCAGCTGTCAGATTTTTCTCCTATATAAATACCAGCCTTCCCTGGTGTCATCACCCAAAAATGGTTTTGCAGCGGAAAGTAATGTCTTTGGGGTGCGACTCAATTGTATCATAACACAGTGCAAAGAACGTTTTCATCTCATTCATTAGAATAAAATAGTTTAACAAAAATGTTGATTACATGTAAAAAGTAGTGCGGAATTAGGCCCTTGAAAATATCATTTAAAAACGGGTCCTTTATGAATTCAGAGTCTTCTATACCATGCCTTGCCCTGCCAAAGCCCCATAGCGTGCTATTGCTTATACTGAAAATACATGCTAAAGTGTCAACTGCAGGTTGGTGAGTTCATAGAGTTTGTGTAAAATGAAATTGCATTAGAATAAAGATTTCCCAGCAAAGGCATTGTAAATCCAACTCAGTTCCAAGCCCCGGCACAAGATCGCATCTTGTGTTTTCAACCACTGCTAACATATGTATGATTAAGTCAAATGTGTATACGTATATGAACTCTTAATGTAAATTTTAATAGCTACTAACCCACGAAAGAATAAGCAAGAATGCTTCAAAGCTGATTTATTCACCAAGCATGAATCGTAGGCAAAGGGTGGGGGTGTCAACCCATAGACTATCATACCTCTCCGTCGGCTCCATCAGGAGTTAAACAGTGGTGATAAGAATATAGCGTTATTAAAAGTTTTTTTCACAATTTAGTCATATATCGTAATAAAATTTCACATCATGAAAAGTGTTTAAAAAGCGTAGCATAGCATATTGAAAAATCATTCTTGAAATAGCAAACATTTAAGCATGTATTTCCCCAAAGAGTTTCAAAACAAGTATAAAGAGTTTAAAGTGGGTAATGAAAACTCACTGGTGTGGTAAGCACAATGATAATGATGAGTAGTGATGAAATGGAACTCGGTCTTACAATCAGCGACCTATTAGATGTTATGACTTAATGTAAGAATGATGTAACTCAACTAATGCACATACTTATGCTACGATACCACTTGATACTTTTGAAAATACCTTTTATTGTCAAAATATACATTTGTGACATATTGTAGTTATAAATCATTTCTTTTCTTTTATAGTGAAACGGTACTCAATGATCCTTATTGGTAATGTTGTAGTCAAGTATACACTTTCGCCGCAAAACCAATGACTTTTTACCAATATGAAAATATACAAATGGACCGTTGTAAGAACTAGTCGCGAAATTGTGCATTTTATTTTAGTTAATCCGACTTGACGTTTTCAAAAAAAAACCTTATAACAATATCTAATATGTTCCTTTGACGTTGAATCAACCGCGCCGCATCGATTAGATAATCGGTTATTAATATTTCAAGTTATGAAAAGCATGTTTTAACTTTATTTCTTATAAAAAGTGGGCTGTCAAATGTATATATATCGTCGCGTTTAAAAGTCCATATTTTGTTCGTTTAAGCTCGTTTTTAACGTTAGTATCCACACGTTCGTAAACCTATACTAAGTATTTTCAATGTCTCGGCTCATCTAGAACATGGTTAAGACTCATTTTGCATCCTGTAAACACGTCAACAGCATGCTGTTTCAAGCAAAGTGTACATTTGTCGCGTAACTTAATTATTTCATAATCTTCTTCGGATTATAGTCGTTTATTAGTGATTCAAGCAGGCCACGGTTTCGTTTTTGAGTGTATTTTCTAAATATTGAGACCAAAATAGTTCACAAAAATCTGAGTTTCCCAGAAAATGAAATCGGACAGTAGGTATTTATATTGCTTAAGGATGCATTTTCTTAGTCCAAAACTTAATCAAACTTATCCATTCAACTCCACAAATACCCTTGGATCGTACCATAACTTCTCAAAGTGTCATGGGGTCCTAATTAAACTATAATATAGTGTGGTTCATGAGATTGTTAGCAAAATTTATAGATCTATGTTGTAAGAGTTTTTAATGAAGTGGTACCATAATAAGTATGTGCATTTTTAAACAAATCTATGAAAATACATAATATAAGATCAAATGGAAGTAAACATGAAAATTAATAATCTTGAGGTTACTTCAATGTGGGTTAGGATTGAAAGAAATGAGAGGATTCTTGAGGTTTTTATTGCAAAACCTAAACAAGGAAGTTAAATGGAGCTTCTTTATCACTTGAATTAGAATAATTTATGGATCTTTGTGGTGTCTTGTGCTTGCCGTGGATAAAGAGTAAAAGAGAGGCTAGCTTGATTTTGTATTTGGCTGTGAAATGTTATTGCAAATGTGTTAAAGAATAAAATGTAAAGACATGGAAACATAATCCATAAATGAGCATGGCTCATGTAAGAAAAGATAGAATAAGGGATGGGAGGGGCGTACCTTTTTGGATGGAAATGAGGGCAAAGTTAGATATTATGCTTATTATTGATTGAGTTGTAGTTGTTTTGTGTATACTTTGGGTGTTATCGGTACCGAGTTATCTTGAAATAAATACTAACGAAGTCAGAAAATAAAGACGACGAAGTTGTAAAAATTGAAAAATGACGTTACTGTTATAAAAATAGAGTTCTGAAGTTGTCGGGTTAATTGTCGTAATTTGACGGTATTATAAGCTCTTGACGAAAAATATAGAAATGTTTAATAACACGGTAAATAATAACTAAATTATATATTAAAATTAGTAAAAATTTATAGGATCATTGTCTGGGAGTTATGGGTATAATGTTAATAATACTGACTGATGGTAACGTTAATTAATTAAATAACCTTCCGTAAAATAAATAATGGCTTAACCGTGCATGAATTAATGTACTATGATGGTTACTGATGAGTATGCAGACTCCTTAGTCTACAATGATGTTGTCCTGACTGTCAATGCATGAATTCAAGCTAATCCGAACTGGTTACGTGAATTAAAGTCATCTGAAATTAGGTTACGAATAATGGTAATTGTCGAGGTAGGAAATGACCTAAAATTACGGTTTGTGACAGTCTCCACCTTAGGAATCAGTCCTGAATTCAGCTCGCTTCGTTCTACTACGTACTCTCATGGGTCGGGTTTTGATGGGGAAACTTTCCCATGATCGAGCATAGCTTCAAAAGATCTCTAGGTACCGTTTTTATTAATTCCCACAACTCAATCAAACATAAACTGTCATCGGATTAGCTAAATCGTTGAGGTTGTCGATTCAAATTAATCTCAACAATCATCAAACAAGAACTGTCATGAGATTAAACTAATCACTCGGGTAACAACTTGATTTCCAGTTGATCCTCGCAACTCATCAAACAAGAACTGTCACTTAGATCAAACTGGAACAGTGTTTGAAGAGTCTTTGAAAATGTGGCTCGATTATGGAATTGCTTACACCGATCAATCAACGGACATAATTCCATTATAACTACTCTCAGTATTGCAAAATTCATCTTAGTCGAACATATGTAAGTCAGCTAATGTCCACTGTCCGGTCGAATATAGATGATATCTTATTCCACGAGGTCAATGAATTTTGGTAATACTAGCTTAGTTATAATAAACTATGTCTTCACATGCAAAGGGTGGTTCAAAGTCTAAGGCAGGTGATCAGCTTGAGTCGAAAGATGAATACTACTAAGGAAAAAGGTGTACCTGCGACGTGCATGATATGTAAGCATACTTATATGGAATACATTAGGAATCAAGAGGAGTAAGTGAGTAAATGTTTGGTAATAAGCCAATCCTTATTAAATAAGTCAGCAACAACCCACATGAGCATTCAGCTTGGCAGGCAGGCACGTGCGGTCATAGGGTTAAGTTTTCGTAAAGTAGCTATAGTTAGGTTTTAAAATTACCCAGTCCTATAGCCATAGGCTCTGATACAATCTGTCACACCCCCAAAAATGGTTTGCAGCGGAAAGTAATGTCTTTGGGGTGCGACTCAATTGGTATCATAACACAAGTGCAAAGAACGGTTTTCATCTCATTCATTTAGAATAAAATAGTTTAACAAAAATGTTGATTTACATTGTAAAAAGTAGTGCGGAATTAGGCCCTTGAAAATATCATTTAAAACGGTCCCTTATGAATATCAGAGTCTTCTATGACCATGCCATGCCCTGCCAAAAGCCTCCAGTAGCGTGCTATTGCTTATACCTGAAAATACATGCTAAAAGTGTCAACACGAGGTTGGTGAGTTCATAGAGTTTAGTGTAAAATGAATTGCATTAGAATAGAAGATTTCCCAGCAAAGGCATTGTAAATCCACTCAGTTCCAAGCCCCGGCCATACAAGACTCGCAACCTGTGTGTTTACAACCCACTGCTAACATATAGTATGATTAAGTCAAATGTGTATACGATATATGAACTCTTAATGTAAAGTTTAATAGCCTACTGAACCTCACGACAAGAATAAGCAAGAATGCTTCAAAGCTGGATTATATTCACCCAAGGCCATGAATCGTAGGCAAAGGGTGGGGGTGTCAACCCGATAGTACTATCAATACCTCTCCGTCGGCTCCATCCAGGAGTTAAACAGTGGTGAAAGAATATAGCGTATAGAATAGTTTTCCACATTAAGTCATATATCGTAATAAAACTACACATCATGAGTAAGTGTATAAAAGCGTAGCATAGCATATGAGTAAAATCATCTTGAGTAATAGCAAACAGTTTAAGCATGTATTTCCCCCAAAGAGTTTAAAACAAGTATTAAAGAGTAAAAGTGGGGCTATGAAACTCACCTGGTGTGGTAGCACAATGATAATGATGAGTAGTGATGAAATGGAACTCGGTCTCTAAACGCGACCTATTATGATGTTATGACTTAATGTAAGTAATGATGTAACTCAACTAATGCACATACTTATGCTAACGATACCACTTGATACTTTTGAAAATACCTTTTATTGTCAAAATATACATTTGTGACATATTGTCAAGTTATAAATCATTTCTCGTTCATATATAGTGAAACGGTACTCAATGATCCTTATTTGGTATGTTGTAGTCAAGTATACTACTTTCGCCGCAAAACAATACTTTTTACCAACTATGAAAATATACCAAATCGGCCGTGTAAAACTAGTCGCGAAATTGTGCATTTTATATGTTAGTAATCCGACTTGACGTTTTCAAAAAAAAAACCTTATAACAATATCTAAATATCGTTCCTTTTGACGTTGAATCAACCGCGCCTCGATCGATTAGATAATCGGTTATTAATATTTCAAGTTATGAAAATACTAGTTTTACACTTTATTTTCTTATAAAAAGTGGGCTGTCAAAATGTATATATATCGTCGCGTCTTTAAAAGTCCATATTTTGTTCGTTATAAGCTCGTTTTTAACGTTCTAAGTATCCACACGTTCGTATAAACCTATACTAACGTATTTTCAATGTCTCGGCTCATCTAGATCATGGTTAACGACTCATTTTGCTCCTGTAAACACGTCCAACAGCATGCTGTTTTTCAGCAAAGTGTACATTTCGTCGCGTAACTTAAATATTTCATAACTTCTTCGTTATAAGTCGGTTTTTAGTGATTCAAGCGGCCACGGTTTCGTTTTTGAGTGTATTTTCTAAATATTGAGACCAAAATAGTTCACAAAAATCTGAGTTTTCCAGAATGAAATTCGGGACAGTAGGTATTTATATTGCTTAAGGATGCATTTTCTTAGTCCAAAACTTAATCAAACTTACTCCATTCAACTCCACAAATACCCTTGATCTACCATACACTTCTCAAAGTGTCATGGGGTCCTAAACTTAACTAAATATAGTGTGGTTCATGAGATTGTTAGCAAAAATTATAGATCTAGTGTTTGTAAGAGTTTTTAAAAGAAAAGTGGTACCATAACTAAGTATGTTGCATTTTTAAACAAGATCTCATGAAAATACATAAATATAAAGATCAAATGGAAGTAAAACATGAAAAATTAATAATCTTGAAGTTACTTACAATGTGGGTTAGGATTGAAAGAAATGAGAAGGATTCTTGAGGTTTTTATTGCAAAACCTAAACAAGGAAGTTAAATGGAGCTTCTTTATCACTTGAATTAGAAAAATTTATGGATCTTTGTGGTGTCCTTGTGCTTGCCGTGGAATGAAGAGAAAAAGAGAGAGCTAGCTTGATTTTGTTTTGCTTGTGAAATGTTATTGCAAATGTGTTAAAGAAATAAAATGTAAAGACATGGAAACATAATCCATAAATGAGGCATGGCTTCATGTAAGAAAAGAATAGAATAAGGGATGGGAGGGGCGTCCTTTTTGGATGGAAATGAGGGCAAAGTTAGATATTTTGCTTATTATTGTATGAGTTGTAGTTGTTTTGTGTATACTTTGGGTGTTATCGGGTACCGAGTTATCTTGAAATAAATACTAACGAAGCGAAATAAAATACGACGAAGTTGTAAAAATTGAAAAATGACGTTACTGATAAAAATAGAGTGTCTGAATAGTTGTCGGGTTAATTTGTCGTAATTTGACGGTATTATAAGCTCTTGACGAAAAATATAGAAATTGGTTTAATAACACCGGGTAAAATAATAATATAAATTTTATATTATTAAAATTAGTATAAAAATTTATTAGGATCATTGTCTGGAGTACTGGGTATAATTGTTAATAATACTGACTGAGTGGTAACGTTAATTAATTAAATAACCTTCCGTAAAAATAAATAATGCATAACCGTGCATGAATTAATGTACTGATGATGTTACTGATGATATGCAGACTCCTCTAGTCTACAATGATGTGTCCTGACTGACAATGCATGAATTCACAGCTAAACCGAACTGGTTACGTGAATTAAAGTCATCTGAAAATAGGTCTACGAATAATGGTAAATTGTCGAGGTTAGGAAAATGACCTAAAATTACGGGTTGTGACAGTCTCCACCCGTTAAGGAATTCAGTCCCTGAATTCAGCTCGCTCGTTCTACCTACGTACGTTCTCATGGTCGGGTTTGATGGGGGTAAACTTTCCCATGATCGAGCATAGCCTTCAAAAGATCTCTAGGTAACCGATTTTTACTTAATCCCACAACTCATCAAACAAGAACTGTCATCGGATTAGGCTAAATCGGTTTGAGGTTGTCGATTCAAATTTAATCTCACAACTCATCAAACAAGAACTGTCATGAGATTAAACTAAATCAGCTCGGGTAACAACTTGATTTCCAGTTTGATCCTCGCAACTCATCAAACAAGAACTGTCACTTAGATCAAACTGGGAACAAGTGGTTTGAAGGAGGTCTTTTGAAAATGTGGCTCGATTATGGAATTGCTTACACCGATCAAATCAAATCCGGACATAATTCCATTATAACTACTCTAGTATTGCAAAATTCATCTCTGAGTCGAAACATAGGTAGTCAGGCTATTGTCCCACTGCCGGTCGAATAAGATGACTAGTCTATATTCCACGAGGTTCAATGAATTTTGGAATACTAGCTTAGTTATAATAATACTTATGTCCTTCACATGCAAAGGGTGGTTCAAAAGTCTAAGGCAGGTGATCAGGCTTGAGGTACGAAAGATGAAACTTACGTAAGAGAATAATGGTGTATACGCTGCGACGTGCATGATATGTAAGCATACATTATATAGAATACAATTATTGTAATCAAAGAGAGTAAGTGAGTATAAATGATTTGGTAATAAACACAAATCTTATTAAATATGTCAGCAACAAACCACAATGAGGCATCACTTGGAAGGCAGGCACGTGGGCGGTCATAGGGTTAAGTTTTCGTAAAAGTAGCTATAGTTTAGGTTTTAAAGTTACCCAGTCTCTATAGCCCAGGCTCTGTTTTATACCACATCTGTCACACCCCCAAAAATGGTTTGCAGCGGAAAGTAATGTCTTTGGGGTGCGACTCAATTGGTATCATAACACAAGTGCAAAGAACGGTTTTCATCTCATTCATTTAGAATAAAATAGTTTAACAAAAATGTTGATTTACATTGTAAAAAGTAGTGCGGAATTAGGCCCTTGAAAATATCATTTAAAACGGTCCCTTATGAATATCAGAGTCTTCTATGACCATGCCATGCCCTGCCAAAAGCCTCCAGTAGCGTGCTATTGCTTATACCTGAAAATACATGCTAAAAGTGTCAACACGAGGTTGGTGAGTTCATAGAGTTTAGTGTAAAATGAATTGCATTAGAATAAAGATTTCCCAGCAAAGGCATTGTAAATCCACTCAGTTCCAAGCCCCGGCCATACAAGACTCGCAACCTGTGTGTTTACAACCCACTGCTAACATATAGTATGATTAAGTCAAATGTGTATACGATATATGAACTCTTAATGTAAAGTTTAATAGCCTACTGAACCTCACGACAAGAATAAGCAAGAATGCTTCAAAGCTGGATTATATTCACCCCAAGGCCATGAATCGTAGGCAAAGGGTGGGGGTGTCAACCCGATAGTACTATCAATACCTCTCCGTCGGCTCCATCCAGGAGTTAAACAGTGGTGAAAGAATATAGCGTATAGAATAGTTTTCCACATTAAGTCATATATCGTAATAAAACTACACATCATGAGTAAGTGTATAAAAGCGTAGCATAGCATATGAGTAAAATCATCTTGAGTAATAGCAAACAGTTTAAGCATGTATTTCCCCCAAAGAGTTTAAAACAAGTATTAAAGAGTAAAAGTGGGGCTATGAAACTCACCTGGTGTGGTAGCACAATGATAATGATGAGTAGTGATGAAATGGAACTCGGTCTCTAAACGCGACCTATTATGATGTTATGACTTAATGTAAGTAATGATGTAACTCAACTAATGCACATACTTATGCTAACGATACCACTTGATACTTTTGAAAATACCTTTTATTGTCAAAATATACATTTGTGACATATTGTCAAGTTATAAATCATTTCTCGTTCATATATAGTGAAACGGTACTCAATGATCCTTATTTGGTATGTTGTAGTCAAGTATACTACTTTCGCCGCAAAACAATACTTTTTACCAACTATGAAAATATACCAAATCGGCCGTGTAAAACTAGTCGCGAAATTGTGCATTTTATATGTTAGTAATCCGACTTGACGTTTTCAAAAAAAAACCTTATAACAATATCTAAATATCGTTCCTTTTGACGTTGAATCAACCGCGCCTCGATCGATTAGATAATCGGTTATTAATATTTCAAGTTATGAAAATACTAGTTTTACACTTTATTTTCTTATAAAAAGTGGGCTGTCAAAATGTATATATATCGTCGCGTCTTTAAAAGTCCATATTTTGTTCGTTATAAGCTCGTTTTTAACGTTCTAAGTATCCACACGTTCGTTATAAACCTATACTAACGTATTTTCAATGTCTCGGCTCATCTAGATCATGGTTAACGACTCATTTTGCTCCTGTAAACACGTCCAACAGCATGCTGTTTTTCAGCAAAGTGTACATTTCGTCGCGTAACTTAAATATTTCATAACTTCTTCGTTATAAGTCGGTTTTTAGTGATTCAAGCGGCCACGGTTTCGTTTTTGAGTGTATTTTCTAAATATTGAGACCAAAATAGTTCACAAAAATCTGAGTTTTCCAGAATGAAATTCGGGACAGTAGGTATTTATATTGCTTAAGGATGCATTTTCTTAGTCCAAAACTTAATCAAACTTACTCCATTCAACTCCACAAATACCCTTGATCTACCATACACTTCTCAAAGTGTCATGGGGTCCTAAACTTAACTAAATATAGTGTGGTTCATGAGATTGTTAGCAAAAATTATAGATCTAGTGTTTGTAAGAGTTTTTAAAAGAAAAGTGGTACCATAACTAAGTATGTTGCATTTTTAAACAAGATCTCATGAAAATACATAAATATAAAGATCAAATGGAAGTAAAACATGAAAAATTAATAATCTTGAAGTTACTTACAATGTGGGTTAGGATTGAAAGAAATGAGAAGGATTCTTGAGGTTTTTATTGCAAAACCTAAACAAGGAAGTTAAATGGAGCTTCTTTATCACTTGAATTAGAAAAATTTATGGATCTTTGTGGTGTCCTTGTGCTTGCCGTGGAATGAAGAGAAAAAGAGAGAGCTAGCTTGATTTTGTTTTGCTTGTGAAATGTTATTGCAAATGTGTTAAAGAAATAAAATGTAAAGACATGGAAACATAATCCATAAATGAGGCATGGCTTCATGTAAGAAAAGAATAGAATAAGGGATGGGAGGGGCGTCCTTTTTGGATGGAAATGAGGGCAAAGTTAGATATTTTGCTTATTATTGTATGAGTTGTAGTTGTTTTGTGTATACTTTGGGTGTTATCGGGTACCGAGTTATCTTGAAATAAATACTAACGAAGCGAAATAAAATACGACGAAGTTGTAAAAATTGAAAAATGACGTTACTGATAAAAATAGAGTGTCTGAATAGTTGTCGGGTTAATTTGTCGTAATTTGACGGTATTATAAGCTCTTGACGAAAAATATAGAAATTGGTTTAATAACACCGGGTAAAATAATAATATAAACTTTATATTATTAAAATTAGTATAAAAATTTATTAGGATCATTGTCTGGAGTACTGGGTATAATTGTTAATAATACTGACTGAGTGGTAACGTTAATTAATTAAATAACCTTCCGTAAAAATAAATAATGCATAACCGTGCATGAATTAATGTACTGATGATGTTACTGATGATATGCAGACTCCTCTAGTCTACAATGATGTGTCCTGACTGACAATGCATGAATTCACAGCTAAACCGAACTGGTTACGTGAATTAAAGTCATCTGAAAATAGGTCTACGAATAATGGTAAATTGTCGAGGTTAGGAAAATGACCTAAAATTACGGGTTGTGACAGTCTCCACCCGTTAAGGAATTCAGTCCCTGAATTCAGCTCGCTCGTTCTACCTACGTACGTTCTCATGGTCGGGTTTGATGGGGGTAAACTTTCCCATGATCGAGCATAGCCTTCAAAAGATCTCTAGGTAACCGATTTTTACTTAATCCCACAACTCATCAAACAAGAACTGTCATCGGATTAGGCTAAATCGGTTTGAGGTTGTCGATTCAAATTACGGGTTAATCTCACAATCATCAAACAAGAACTGTCATGAGATTAAACTAAATCAGCTCGGGTAACAACTTGATTTCAGTTGATCCTCGCAACTCATCAAACAAGAACTGTCACTTAGATCAAAACTGGGAACAAGTGGTTTGAAGGAGGTCTTTGAAAATGTGGCTCGATTATGGAATTGCTTACACCGATCAAATCAATCCGGACATAATTCCATTATAACTACTTCAGTATTGCAAAATTCATCTCTGAGTCGAACATAGGTAGTCAGGCTATGTCCACTGTCCCGGGTCGAATATAGATGACTAGTCTATATTCCACCGAGGTTCAATGAATTTTGGAATACTCAGCTTAGTTATAATAATACTATGTCCTTCACATGCAAAGGGTGGTTCAAAAGTCTAAGGCAGGTGATCAGGCTTGAGGTCGAAAGATGAAACTACGTAAGGAAAAAGGTGTAACGCTGCGACGTGCATGATATGTAAGCATACTTATATGGAATACAATTATAGTAATCAAAGAGAGTAAGTGAGTATAAATGATTTGGTAATAAGACACAAATCTTATTAAATATGTCAGCAACAAACCACAATGAGGCATCAGCTTGGCAGGCAGGCACGTGGCGGTCATAGGGTTAAGTTTTCGTAAAAGTAGCTATAGTTTAGGTTTTAAAATTACCCAGTTCTCTATAGCCAAGGCTCTGATACCAATCTGTCACACCCCCAAAAATGGTTTGCAGCGGAAAGTAATGTCTTTGGGGTGCGACTCAATTGGTATCATAACACAAGTGCAAAGAACGGTTTTCATCTCATTCATTTAGAATAAAATAGTTTAACAAAAATGTTGATTTACATTGTAAAAAGTAGTGCGGAATTAGGCCCTTGAAAATATCATTTAAAACGGTCCCTTATGAATATCAGAGTCTTCTATGACCATGCCGTGCCCTGCCAAAAGCCTCCAGTAGCGTGCTATTGCTTATACCTGAAAATACATGCTAAAAGTGTCAACACGAGGTTGGTGAGTTCATAGAGTTTAGTGTAAAATGAATTGCATTAGAATGAAGATTTCCCAGCAAAGGCATTGTAAATCCACTCAGTTCCAAGCCCCGGCCATACAAGACTCGCAACCTGTGTGTTTACAACCCACTGCTAACATATAGTATGATTAAGTCAAATGTGTATACGATATATGAACTCTTAATGTAAAGTTTAATAGCCTACTGAACCTCACGACAAGAATAAGCAAGAATGCTTCAAAGCTGGATTATATTCACCCAAGGCCATGAATCGTAGGCAAAGGGTGGGGGTGTCAACCCGATAGTACTATCAATACCTCTCCGTCGGCTCCATCCAGGAGTTAAACAGTGGTGAAAGAATATAGCGTATAGAATAGTTTTCCACATTAAGTCATATATCGTAATAAAACTACACATCATGAGTAAGTGTATAAAAGCGTAGCATAGCATATGAGTAAATCATCTTGAGTAATAGCAAACAGTTTAAGCATGTATTTCCCCCAAAGAGTTTAAAACAAGTATTAAAGAGTAAAAGTGGGGCTATGAAACTCACCTGGTGTTGGTAGCACAATGATAATGATGAGTAGTGATGAAATGGAACTCGGTCTCTAAACGCGACCTATTATGATGTTATGACTTAATGTAAGTAATGATGTAACTCAACTAATGCACATACTTATGCTAACGATACCACTTGATACTTTTGAAAATACCTTTTATTGTCAAAATATACATTTGTGACATATTGTCAAGTTATAAATCATTTCTCGTTCATATATAGTGAAACGGTACTCAATGATCCTTATTTGGTATGTTGTAGTAAGTATACTACTTTCGCCGCAAAACAATACTTTTTACCAACTATGAAAATATACCAATCGGCCGTGTAAAACTAGTCGCGAAATTGTGCATTTTATATGTTAGTAATCCGACTTGACGTTTTCAAAAAAAAAAACCTATATAACAATATCTAAATATCGTTCCTTTTGACGTTGAATCAACCGCGCCTCGATCGATTAGATAATCGGTTATTAATATTTCAAGTTATGAAAATACTAGTTTTACACTTTATTTTCTTATAAAAAGTGGGCTGTCAAAATGTATATATATCGTCGCGTCTTTAAAAGTCCATATTTTGTTCGTTATAAGCTCGTTTTTAACGTTTAAGTATCCACACGTTCGTATAAACCTATACTAACGTATTTTCAATGTCTCGGCTCATCTAGATCATGGTTAACGACTCATTTTGCTCCTGTAAACACGTCCAACAGCATGCTGTTTTTCAGCAAAGTGTACATTTCGTCGCGTAACTTAAATATTTCATAACTTCTTCGTTATAAGTCGGTTTTTAGTGATTCAAGCGGCCACGGTTTCGTTTTTGAGTGTATTTTCTAAATATTGAGACCAAAATAGTTCACAAAAATCTGAGTTTTCCAGAAAATGAAATTCGGGACAGTAGGTATTTATATTGCTTAAGGATGCATTTTCTTAGTCCAAAACTTAATCAAACTTACTCCATTCAACTCCACAAATACCCTTGATCTACCATACACTTCTCAAAGTGTCATGGGGTCCTAAACTTAACTAAATATAGTGTGGTTCATGAGATTGTTAGCAAAAATTATAGATCTAGTGTTTGTAAGAGTTTTTAAAAGAAAAGTGGTACCATAACTAAGTATGTTGCATTTTTAAACAAGATCTCATGAAAATACATAAATATAAAGATCAAATGGAAGTAAAACATGAAAAATTAATAATCTTGAAGTTACTTACAATGTGGGTTAGGATTGAAAGAAATGAGAAGGATTCTTGAGGTTTTTATTGCAAAACCTAAACAAGGAAGTTAAATGGAGCTTCTTTATCACTTGAATTAGAAAAATTTATGGATCTTTGTGGTGTCCTTGTGCTTGCCGTGGAATGAAGAGAAAAAGAGAGAGCTAGCTTGATTTTGTTTTGCTTGTGAAATGTTATTGCAAATGTGTTAAAGAAATAAAATGTAAAGACATGGAAACATAATCCATAAATGAGGCATGGCTTCATGTAAGAAAAGAATAGAATAAGGGATGGGAGGGGCGTCCTTTTTGGATGGAAATGAGGGCAAAGTTAGATATTTTGCTTATTATTGTATGAGTTGTAGTTGTTTTGTGTATACTTTGGGTGTTATCGGGTACCGAGTTATCTTGAAATAAATACTAACGAAGCGAAATAAAATACGACGAAGTTGTAAAAATTGAAAAATGACGTTACTGATAAAAATAGAGTGTCTGAATAGTTGTCGGGTTAATTTGTCGTAATTTGACGGTATTATAAGCTCTTGACGAAAAATATAGAAATTGGTTTAATAACACGGGTAAAAATAATAATTAAACTTTTATATTATTAAAATTAGTATAAAAATTTATTAGGATCATTGTCTGGAGTACTGGGTATAATTGTTAATAATACTGACTGAGTGGTAACGTTAATTAATTAAATAACCTTCCGTAAAAATAAATAATGCATAACCGTGCATGAATTAATGTACTGATGATGTTACTGATGATATGCAGACTCCTCTAGTCTACAATGATGTGTCCTGACTGACAATGCATGAATTCACAGCTTAAACCGAAACTGGTTACGTGAATTAAAGTCATCTGAAAATAGGTCTACGAATAATGGTAAATTGTCGAGGTTAGGAAAATGACCTAAAATTACGGGTTGTGATCCACACCGTTAAGGATTATTAGTCCCTTTCTAGCACAGCTCTTCATACAGTCTTCTTGGTCTTTAATTGGGGGTAAACTTTCCACCTTGATCAGATTGTCCTTCAAAGACTTGGTATTTTTAACTGAATCCAACAACTATCAAACAAAGAATGTCAAAGAAGATAGCTGCTTAATCTAGTTGAAGAAGTTTATATTAACTCATACACTCATGAGTTATAATAGTGGTAAATTGTGATTCAAGTTAGATCTAAGTTCAAGACAGGATGTCTTAGATCAACTGGAGAAAGTAGTTTGAAGGAGGTCTGAAAGTGGTCGAAGAGAAGCTTAAGCGATGCAAATCCATCGGAAAAGTCCTTATAATTGTCAGTATGCAAATTCGTCTCTGAGTCTGAGATTAGTATCAGGCTAACCGATCGAAATAGAATCGACATCAGTCTATATTCCACGAGTCGTTAATGAATTTTGGAATACAGCTTAGTTATGAATAATGACTATGTCTCCATGCATAAGGGTGTTCAAAGTTGGACAGTAGTGAAAGATAAACTCGTAGAAAAGGTGTGAGTGGAGTAGATAGTGAAGCTTATTAATGGAAACAATTATAGTAATCACAGAGTAAGTGAGTATATTGATTGTAATAAACACATTTTATATGTAAACAAAAATGAGATCATTACATCGGTATAGGTATTTTACGTTAAAATTGCTATAGTTTAGTTAAAATTAAGTTTCATATATGCAAGTTGATACCAATTGTCAGCCTAAAATGGTTTGCACGAGTATAGTTTAGATCGACTAATTGGTATATAACAAAGTGCAAAGAAGTTTTCATACATATTAGAAAAAAAGTTAACAAAAATTATTTACTGTAAAAACTAGTCATTAGTCCACTTGATAAAACCATTTAAAAACGGTCCTTATAGAAATATAATGATCTTCTAACATCCATGTGCAAAACCTCAGTACGTCTATGCTATACTGAAAAATACATTGCTAAAAGGTCAAACAGTGTGAGCAAGGTAGTAACATGATTGCATTAAATGATGGATTTCCAGCAAAGCATTTAATCATCTGTGAACCGCCATACATGATCGAAACTATGTGACAGTCCACTAACATTTATGATTATAGTCAATGTGTATTACGATAATGAATCTTATGTAAGTTTAATACTTGAACTCAACAAGATGAAGATTGCTTTTCAAAGATATAACAATTGATGAATTAAAATGAACAGATGTACTAAAATACCTCCGTCGTCATCAGGTTAAAATGGTTAAAGAATATAGCGTTAGATATTTCCACGATTAAGTAATATCGTAAAGAACTTACTATGAGTAGTGTATAAAAGCGTGATAGATAGTAAAATATTTGGAATCATTTACTAATTATCTCAAAGGTTTAATATCAAGTATTAAAGATAATAATATATGAACTCACTGGTGTTGTAGCACAATGAAATGTGAGTAGTGATGAAATGCGAACGGTTCGAAACGCGACCTATTATATTTATGACTTAATGAGTTTGTGGTTAACACAATATGCACATATTATGTAACGATACGCACTTGATACTTTTGAAGATACCTTTTATTGTCAAAATTTACATTGTGAATATTGTCAGTTATAATCATTTCCGTCAAATAGTGAACGGTACTCAATGATTCCTTATGGTATGTTGTAGTGAAGATACTACTTTGCCGCAAACAATCTTTACCAACTTGAAAGTTACAAATCGGCAACGTTGTAAAATAGTCGCGAAATTGCATTTATATTTAGTAATCGACTCTGACGTTTTCAAAAAAAAAACTTAAAGCAATATCAAATCGTCCTTTTGACGTAGGAATCAACCTGCCAACTGACGATCGATTAGATAATCGGTTATAATATTTCAAGTTATGAAGAATACTAGTTATGCACTTAATTTCTTCAAAAGTTGTGTCAAAATGTAAGAATGTCGCGTCTAAAATCCAATTGTTCGTATAAGCTCGTTTTAAAGTTACAAAGTATCCACAGTTGTATAAACCTAAAGGAAGTTTCAATGTCTGGCTATCTAATCATGCGTTAACGACATATTTCCTCATGTAAAGAGCAAATCCAACAGATGCGTTTTTGCAAGGTACATTTCGTGCGAGACTAAAATTCATAACTTCGGATAGAAGTGGTCTTTTAGTGATTCTAAGACGCAGTTCGTTTTTGAGTGTATTTTAATTATTGAAACCAATAATTAGTTCCGAAAAATTGAGTTTTCCTAGATGAAATTCGGGACAGTAGTAATTTATATTGCTAAGGATGCATTTTTAGTCAAACTTATCAAACTATCCATTCAATCCACAAATACCTTGATTACATACACTTAAAGTGTCATGGGGTCACTAAACTTAATAGAAATATGTGATTCTAGAATTTAGCAAAATTATAGATCTAGTGTTGTAAAGTTTTAAAGAAAAGTGGTACCTAACTAAGTATTCATTTTTGAATAGATCCTGAAAATACTAATATAAAGATCAAATGGAAAGTAAAACATGAAAAATAATAATCTTGAAGTTACTTAAATTGTGGGTAGGATTGAACAAATGAGAAGGATTTGAGGTTTTATTGCAAAACTAACAAGGAATTAAATGGAGTTTTTATCAATGAATTAGAAAACATTTATGGATCTTTGTGGTTCCTTGTGTTGCGTTGAATGTAAACGAAAAAAAGAGCTAGTTGATTTGTTTTGCTTGTGAATGTATTGCAAATGTGTAAGAAAAAATTAAAGTCAGAAACTAATCCATAAATGAGGCATGGCTTATGTAGAAAGAATAGAAAAGGATGGAGGCGTCCTTTGATGGAATGAGGGCAAAGTGATATTTTGCTATTATGATGAGTGGTAAGTATTTTTATACTTTGGGTTATATACGGGTACCGAGTTATTGAAAAAATATAGAAGCTGAAAAATAGACGAAGTTGTAACAAATTGAAAATGCGTTACTGATAAAAACAGAGTCTCTGAGATAGTTGCCGCTATGTGTCGACTTGACGTATTATAAGCTCTACGAAAAATATAGAAATTGTATAAACCGTAAAAATATGATAAACTTATATTATTAAATTAGTATAAAAATTTTGGATCATTGTCCTGGAGTACTGGGTATAATTGTTAATATCTGATGAGTGGAACGTTATTAATTAATACCTTCAGTAATAAATATATGTTCAAACGTGCAAATTATGGTACAATGATGACATGGTACTGAGATGGCTAGATCCTGCTAGTCTACATGATGTGTCTGATGGACAATGCTATGTTTCACAGCCTAACGAATGGTTAACGTGATTAAAGTCATCTGAAATAGGTCTACGATAAAGGTAATTGTCGAGTTGGAAAGACTAAAATTACGCCGTTTGTCATCCTGATTTTATACTACTTTATGAACTACCCAAACATTCGTTTAAATTTTATCCTTTCAAAACCCTTTGATCATATTGTCTTGTAGCATTGGTTTTAAGTGATCAAGCTTCCCTTTTCAAAGTGCAATAAGATATACTCCTTATACTAGTGAAGATATATTATATTTAATCATATATCATTGTAGTTGTGTAAATGTTGTATAGTTGTATAATAGATCACTAAAACATGTAAATAACCAATTAGAAACGGAAATACTAGAATTAAAAATTAAACTACGTAACCTAGAAAAAGGGAAAGAAATTTTTGAATGTAAAACATGTCAAGAAACTAAAAATGAAAACGAAATGCTTAGGAAGGAAATTTGTAAACTTAACAAATTCGAAAATAGTAGTAATTCACTTAGGGAAATAATAAGTATTCAAAGAGTATCAAGTGATAAAACCGGATTAGGATTTAATTCAACTGAGGATTCAAATAGTAAAACTAAAAATGTAAAATTTGAATGTGAAACTAGTGAGCAAAAACCTTTAGAGTCAAAACCTAAGTATATACTTATGAGAGATAGAAAAATACCCATAGCTAGTGATGAGGAAGTAAAAACCTTTTATAAACCATCTTTAAAAAATGAAGTAGAATACTCTAAACCAAAGTTAAGGTCAAAAACACCACCTCCTCCTAGAAGACCACCTAGTCCTCACCCTCGGCCTAAAACTCCTCAACCTAAAAGAAACCAAAATAGACCAAACAGTCATAATAATAGTTACCAAATGTGGAATTACCCGAATCCATCAAGCTTTAATCCTTGGGGAATACTTCCACCATACATGCATCCTAGTCAACTACCACCCATTTTTGGTTCAAACAACTTTGGATCAATGAGACAATGGGGACCAAGTGGCTAAATTGCTATCTCATTGGATTATTGGCATCTCTTCTTTGATTGAGTTCTATAAGTCAAACATAAACGCTTTGAAGCGCTTAAAGACCACATGTTGAAGACTAAAAGGTACGCCCCTCTTTCATGCTCATCATTATATGCGTAGATTAATGAACTAGCCAATTGCATGCCCCCGTATTTTTTTTAATGCCTAGTTTAGTTAGTACTTGTATGATTAGTTAGTAGATAATCCCTTTTACATATATATATATATATATATATATATATATAATATATATATATATATATATATATATATATATATATATATATATATATATATATATATATATATATATATATCCATATTACTATATATACTATATACATATATAAATATATCCGCACATAACCTAGATACGTCATTTGTTACTATCTAGAACTAAAAGAAATTTTCGTCCTCGAACCTCTTCTTCCCCCTTTGACTCTTTTGAACTTTAACGTCCAACACGAAAATCTTCCGTGTCCTCTATCACATAACTCATGGTGATGAAGAGAAGTGAGTTAAGAGGATTAACTGTAGAAGTAGCACTTCGACCGTCGCGTCAAAAAACTATGGATGAAACAAACTCCCCGTCACCGTCAGCTACCTATCTCCGATCATTACTCATCATTTTCTCGACTCCATTATACATCACATTTTACACACAATATATATATCTATATATATATATATGCACATTTACTCTCACTCCCTAGAACCCATGTCGACTTGACATCTTGACTATTTTATCCAAAATTTTCAAGAAATATTTTCTTAACGAAATGTTAATAAAATGTCAAGTATTCCTTCCTCGTGCCTATACAAACCAACGTATTTTTGATATATTATAAATCTATAAATATATGCATTTAAATATTTTTCCGTCAGAAACAAAATCCTAAAATTCCAAATTTTGGCGGGCGGCCCCCTTAAAATTAAGGGGACCGGCTTGTTATCGTGGGCGGCCCCCTTAATGTTTAAGGGGACCGGCCATCTGATGCAGCCAAAAATCATTTTCCCTCTTGAATTTTAGCCAAACACTCCCTTTTCTCAAAACACCTTCCTCCCTATCTGCTGTGTACGAAAGAACCAACACCAAAACACTCAAAATCACCCACCAAATCACCAAATCGAGCCAAATTCACAAGTGGCAAACACTTATAACTCGATTAGCAACATATATTGTAAGTTTTTCATTACACATTTCATCAAATTTTGAGTCCATTCATGATTAGGTATTTTATTCAAATTGTTCAAATTCGAATTTTTATTGAAATTAAGTCTAGGAATGCCATTGCCAAATGCTCCCCATAGGATTAGAGTGCTTAATACACCTAGAATGTAAGTAATCTAAAACCCTCATGCCAAAATTTTGTAAAACCAAACACTCTCATTCAAAATTTGTTGTACATTGTTGAAAAATGCCTTAAACACTTGACTAAACTTACCACATTACAATTTCACAACTTTTAATCCTAAAAATACACTTTTTGAATCATGAAAAACGATTTTATAAACATAAGAGGGTGTTTGGATTAGGTCATAAAATAGCCAAAACCAAGTCAAAATAAATTTCACAACTAATGAACAAGTTTATAAACATGTAACTAGTCATTGTGAGTCATCAAGATACATAATTCATATGTATATTGAGAGATGAGTCTTTATTTTCTTCTAGAAAAAGGGGCGTTTGGCATAATGAATTAAAACATATTTTTGAATCAAAATCTATGTTCTCATCTTTTTCATAAGTCTCTTAACATGAATACTCGTAAGAAATAGCTAGACATACAATCTAATGTTTATCTAGCCACATTTCAAAATGACTTATGATGTATAAAGGAGTGTTTGGATATCTTTGGTTCTTTATCAAAATATTCTGATAACTACTTCTTAACATTATATTTTAAACGAGTTAAAAATTAAAATTAAGGAACATGGCAAACTACTTCTTAGGATTTAATTTTTAGAGTCGAAGTATGTTTGTGTTCCACATAAGTAGTGTATATGACATATGCATTTTTTTATCTCATTTTTTTTGTTGCTACCTTGTATAGGTGAAAATGCCTAAAGTGACGGTTGGTGATATCTCAAAAACAAGAGATTACATTCCAAAAATCTCTGCCACTCCAGGCATTTCTCCCGCTGTTGCTTGTTTCTATCATCCCATTGAAGATAGAAACATTCATGAGGGGAGAATTGTCTATCCATCGTTCTATGAATCCGACTATATCGAACGAATGTTCTCAACGTTAGTCTTGATTGTCTCTACAAAATCAATGAGCCTATCATTCCCCGCTTTGTTCTTGACTTCTATAGCCAAGTGACGGTGCAAACCGATCCCAATGGCTATATCCTCATATCCTTTATGATTCAACACGAATTCATTACTCTTACTCTCGCTCAATTCGGTCAAATTCTAAGAATCCCCTACTCCGGTCAAGCCGTCTTCTCAAATGAGTGGGATCTCTTATCTCTTGAGCAACATCGACCTCAACAGGGTCCTTACTACTCTGAGATTCCATCCTCCGAAGAAATTCATCAATATCTTAGGCTAGCTCGTGGTACGACTAGCCGGAAGATCAAGTTAAAAGATGTTGACATCCATGCTAACCAAATCCTCCTCAAGGAGTTACGCCCCCGACATGAAGCGTTGGGAAGAACTCATTCGTGAGAATGCGTTCGGTACCGGTAGTCACCGTGATCATGTCACGGCGAGCATAGCTCACATGTTGTATTGTATTGTCGCTGAACAGCCGTACAATTTGGCATATCTCTTTGTCTTCCGCATCATGTCCGCCAAAAACACTCATAATGCAAATCTTCCGTATGGCATGTTTCTCACTCGCCTCTACAATTATGTCATGGTACACTATCCACATCTTCAGAGTCCAATTTATGAGTCTGTTCAACCGGTCCTTAATCCATTTGTTCGTGTCCGTGCCCGTCGCTCCCGAAGCGACAAGGGAAAATCTCGTAAATCTGTATCACTCCCACCTCGTGGTTCTACGTCTCATCAAGGAGACGATGATGATGATGATGCGGAGGAGGGCACATCACGTGCTAGTACCCCATCACCTAGGACCTTCATTGAAAACCTCCCGGATCTTGATTACACCGAGTATCAAGTTCCTTCTGATTCTGAAAGAACAGACGAACTACTCTTCAGAAGACAAACCGAGCTACTCAACACCACACAGCAGATGCACCAAGAAGTACGAGGCGGTTTCAAGTCTATTGGAAAGACACTTGGAAAGTTGTTTGGAAAGAAGAAGAAGTAGACATGTTTGATGAGTGTTTGGTTGATATTGTTGATGTTATGCTTAGACATTTATATGTAGTAATATTATCTTAACATTTTCTTGCCATGACTTTTACTATGTTAGATGTTAAACTTATATCATGTTAGTACTAAGCTACATATTTAGTTGATATAATATGCCTATGCTTCTAATATTTTTTTTCTAGTCTTAAATATGTATATTATTTGTTTAATATGCTATTGATAATATTTAATCATTCTTGATGTACATGATCCAAATAGAAATTGCTGCAAATACACCCTAAAAATGACCTTTTTCTGGAAATTTTTCAAATTTGGTCGCCTGGGAAAACACCAGACGGGCGGCCCCCTTAATTTCCTAGGCGGTCCCCTTAATTTTAAGGGGGCCGCCCAACAATTAAGGGGACCGGCCATCTGGACAGTAAAATTTACTGTTTTCTTTTGCATCTTGTGACCACTTTTACCTAGCCCCAGCTACCATTTCTCCTTATGGACGAACTGGTATTGGAATCTTCCTACAAAACCTAAAAAATTAACCTAAACCAACCACATTTTCATATTACAAATTCCCTCCATATAATCACCTCTCATTCCATCATCCTTCACCATCCAAAACCACCTTGTTATCACCAAAATCCTCCATCTCTAAGACTCCAAGGAAGCAAAGACTTGTCATCATACCACCAAAACAACCTTTCATAGACCTAACCCAAGATGACATCAAAACTCCATCACCACCACCTCAATGTTCATCCCCAAGTGCACCAAATGCTCCATCAAAAACACCCTCTACCCATGGAGCATCCTCTTCCTCCATACCATCCACTTCATCCATCAATGACTACATCAACACTCACCTAACATCATCACCTAGAGCATCATCACCACCATCCACTCAAGAACCTTCATACACCCAACTTGCCATTTCCTTATCACCCATCACACCTCTTGATGCTCACTTCTCACCATCACCAACCCCACAACCATTCTTTCCTATACCTTGGGCATTGCTTGAAGCCCATGGTGACAATTGTCTTTGTTGCATCCATAACCGGACCATAATCTTTGGTCTTAGAGATGAGATACACTACATGTTTTCATCACTTGAACACATGATTACCAACCCACCACCACCACCACCTCCACCACCTTCACCCACTACACCACCACCACCTCCTTTTTCACCCAATTAAGCATATGCAATGCTTAAAAATAATTTTCAAAACCTTTTTGTATGCAAGCTCCATGGAAGATCATGTACTCCTAGGACGATTATGTAGTATCATTAGTTGTTTTTGTTTGAATGTTTGTATGCCTTATGTTGTAATCTACTTGGTTGTGTATTTATACACAACACTTTTATTAAATGAATGTTCTTATTCTACATGCTTGCTTATTGTTGTTACATACTTGTGCTTCTAACATTTTTCTTGCAAGCGTTCCATAGCTCGTTTCCTTGGTGCTCCCAAACGAGGGGGAGTACACACCAAGGGGGAGTTATCGTCCCGACAAATTTCATTTCTAAAACTTGTCGGCTTAACCTTTTTGATTCTATAAAAAGGGGGAGAAATAGATGTAAACTCACTAAATACTTGTCTAAAAACTAATTTTTAGATTTAATGAGTTTAGATTTTGTAATCATCAAAAAGGGGGAGATTGTTGATATAAATAATGCCTAAACACGTTATTAATATTTTTCGATATCTCTACGTTTTGATAATCACAAAATGTAAAATCATTAATCGGAAAATTATGACGTAAACAAGTATTTAGTTGTAAATATCTATTTCTACAACTCAAATCACTTAAGGTATGAATGAACTAATGCTTAATGCATTATATGATCAAAGGAACATTTTCTTAAACACTAGATTTTTTATAAAATGTCAAAAACATTTTATATCTTTTAGAAAAACATTTTTGGTAATAAATAAAAAGGTTTAATTCATTATAAATTTATGAATTCAAATTTTCAACCAAAATCAGTAAAAATGTTCCAGAAAAACCTTCCTCACAAAAAGACAAATCTAGGCAACGGCTAGGGAGGGGCGGCCCCCTTAATTATACTAGGCGGCCCCCTTAAAATTAAGGGGACCGCCCCCCTATTTAAGGGGGCCGGCCACGCTCCAGTAGGCTCCAGCTGTCCAGATTTTTCTCCTATAAATACCAGCCTTCCCCTGGATTTTTACTCACCTTTTGCACACCCAAACATTCTGTTTTAAATCTTGTAAATCCTTTTAAAAACCCTTTGATCATATTCTCTTAAGCATTGGTTTCTAAGTGATCCAAGCTTCCACCATCAAAGTGCAAAAGAAGAATACTCCTTCAACTAGTGAAGAAGTATTATAGTTTAACTCATATCATCATTGTAGTTGTGTAAAGTGTTGTATAGTTATGATAAGTAGATCTAAGTGTAAGTAACTAGTTGTGTTGTAAAGAAGTAGTGTAGAAGTAGTTGTGAAGTAGTCGTGAAGAAGAAGTCATGAAGATGTCGTGAAGCCGTCGTGAAGAAGTCGTGATTAAGTTGTGTAGAAGTTGTGTACAAGTCGTGAGATTGGTTCTAGCTACGATTAGAACTCGACATCTAGCTTTGTGTCGTTAAGCCGGTGTAAGCTAAAGTTGTGTAAGGTTTTCTCCGCCATAAGGGAGTTTGTTGACATAGTGAAGAAAACTCTCGAGTAGGTGACTCGAGGAGTGGAGTAGGGCAAGGAAGGTGTCCTTGTAGCCGAACCACTATAAATCTCCGTGTTGTGGTTTGATCTTTCCATCTCTTTCTTTCATTTCATTATATTTACGTTACTTGCATTGCTTATCTATATTTTTTTATATTTGTTCATATTGATCAAGAGTTGAATTCACATAAGATAGAATCGAAGTTTTTAAAAAGTAAACAAAAGTTTTTCATAAATTAAAAAAAGACGTAAAACTATTCAACCCCCCTTCTAGTTTTCCACAAGTTACTTCTTCTTCTTTATTAGTTTATATTCAGAGATTCTCTTGTGGCGTGCTTATGATTACATAGGCATTCTACCGATCCACAAAGGCTCAAAGATCTATCAAGGAGGCACGTTCAAACTAGATCCAACAAGTGGTATCAGAGCCTAGTAAGGATCTCTGTCGAAGAAGAAAACTTCTTTAAACAAATCTCTTAAACCCTTACACAATGTCTTATCAGAAGATAAATATGAAATGTGGGCCATGAAGATTAAAGCCTTGCTACCTTTTGACTCTATGGTAGAATGGACAGTACATGATAAAGCTGATGAAGAAAGTGTCAATCAAACATTCAGTATGGTTGATGAAGCAAAGGATGATGTGGAAGAATTTGCCTTGATGGGATGTTCATCTCAGGTACAAAAATGTCCTTTTGGCTGTCATCAAATGTACTCTAACCTTGAGAAAGAGTTTGATGACATAGAGCCTCAATATAAAGAATTGTTTGTTAAAGTTCAAGCTTATGAAAATGCTCTTAAAACTTTAGAAAAACAAAAAGCTTGGTACCAAGCAAATCAGATAGCATATGAAGAAAAAATTAGAGTTTTGGAAAGAGATCTAAAAAACACTACTAACTTGCTAAAATATTCTGAAAGTGAAAATGCAAAGGTAAATTTAGAAAAACAGAATGTGCAGGCTAAGTTAGACAGTGAGGTGGCTAGGGTTAATTCTTGGCAGAAATCATCTACAGATGTAGAAAAAATAAATGAGAACACTCAGTCTGGGAGGTCAAAGAAAGGTTTGGGGTATCATAAAATTGATGACACTATTGAGCCAAAATGGTTTGACCCTACCCCTAAGGAGGTTAATTACCAAATCCCTGTTAAGTTTGTAAAAGAAGGAGGAATGAATGCAGTTCCTCCACCTATCAGAGGAGTTTTTAAGCCTGTCCCTATCCACTCAGACCTTGACATAGACTTAGATGAATCACACCTGTCCTATGGGAAGAAGTCCAATGACTTGCCTACTTCATACAATGAATCTAATGGCTTTTTCTCTTGTGTTAACAGTGACAAGTCCTCTGAACTCAAGTCTGATGACTATACCTCATGTGATTCAAGTGATAAGTCTGTCACACACAGGGCTGATGTTTTATCCACAAGAGTGGCTGATGATGAATCTATTTCTAAAACAGCTTCTTTTGACAATAGTTCTCTTAATTCTGTTAAAGTCAATTCTCCTTCAAGTATAGGTTGTGATACTTTTGTGTGTAATAAAAGAAGACATGAAAAGAACAAAGTTTTTAAAAGGAAATCAAGTTTTGTTTGTGGTAGTTACTCTCACCTCGTTAAAGATTGTAATTATTATGAGAGTAAAATGCATGTTTGTGTTGAACAACAGCAACCTAGATCAGTGTGGAAAAATGTAGAGAATATACCCCCATTTGTCCCTAGAGCAAATACATTTCCTGCTGGTAATGCAAAACAACCAGCACCTGTTGCTGCTGGTAGGCATTTCAGACCTGCAGCTATTCCTGCTGGTAAGCTAGTTCCAGCTGGTACATTGATGCGTATGAGTGTCGTAGTATAGTTTTAGCAGTTTTAATGCCTACTCAAGTTTTAAATTTATATTTAGCCGACTTATCAATAACACACACACTTAACGAGCAGTGTACCCGGTCAGTATGAATATAATGGTAAGTAGAGTGTCGATCACTAGGAGTGGAACGTATTATCTAGTTATTCTAATCAGTATTTTAATATCCTAACGCAAGGGGGTTTCAGCCTGAGAGACTGGCACGATTTGTTTGCAATTAAATAATAAAATAAACCAATAGGCACGAATCAGCAAGTAGCACACACGTACACAGATAAATACTCGAGACAATAAGAGGGCTGTCCTTATGATTAAGTAGATTGTCACTTGTTTTATTGATAGCTTTATATGAAGTGTATGTAGTTAACCCTTTCTCGTTGGTCCTATTCTTATCGGCGAGTAAACCCTTAATGATTACTTATGTCTAAAAGTTATTCCTAAGTGATCAATTTAGTAATAACCGTGGGAGCCACATTATGTCCCGCAGTCAAATACCCGCAAGCCACTAATAAACACAGAGGTTATCAATGCACTAATAAGTAGTAACCAAAGACATCAACATATAAACTTTAATTGATGGGAAAGCAAGTATTAAAGGGAGTGCAATCTTTCGTTGTCACATTACACAAGCCACCAATCCTGATGAATTAAAGTTTGCTAACACAATAAAACAAAACTACTTAATGAATTAAACACATGCAGCACCTTCTTACAGCTCTTGTATCTTTGATTTGGGTGTGTCTTGTGCTGCCTCCTTGACTGAATTCGTCCTAGGGTTTTTCCTGTTCGGTCTTCGAAACTCTGATAATGCACACGAAATTCGTCTGGCCTTGGGGTATTTATAGTTTCTGTCTGAGGGAAGATGCGGCGCATCTAGTAAGTAGATGCGGCGCATTGACTTAACTTCGCGTGGGGTCCAAGATTATAATATTCAGGAATATTCGTACACCGCCAGAAGATGCGGCGTAACTCCATGATTAGATGCGGCGCATGTCCTCTTGTATCTTGGATCGTATCTGGTGATATCTTGATAGAGATGCGGCGCATCTGGAGCAGATTAGTCTTGATCTTCTTCATTTCAGTAGACTCTTAACTTTATGCATGTTTTGCTCCATAATCAGTCCAAAATCGCTAAGTTTCACCAAATGCTTGTTTTTACCTGAGAATTACAAAAGTAAACGATTAAGTATCAATCCTCATACATAATATAGTAAAACAAGTCAAATTAATAGGATAAATGATAGTAATAAAATGTACTTATTTGAGTTCATCATACATCCAATTCTGCTGGTTGTAAAAGGAATGCTGCAAGACCCTACATCAGACCTACAAGCAGTTACCTTCAAAATGATTATTGGCCTGTTTGTTATGACCCAATGTATATGGGAGGGACAAGATGGGAAACTGATCTTCAGTACTCAAAAGGTTATTCTTGGAGACACAATGGTCATTATTTGAGAAAGGGATCCAAGAGAAATGGTGGATCCCATCATTGCTGTGTTTGAGGGGAGGCATAAGCCTAAGGGGAGGCTTATGCTTGTATATTGTGTATTATCTAATTATTTCATTTCACTAACTTTGTCTTGCAGATGGTATTTGTTTGTGTTTTCTTTGTATATTGTGTTTTCTAACCATTTTGCAGGTAGTTAACTCAAGTTCAAATAATAAGTCTTCAATCCTATGTAAACAAGAAAAATAAAGTTTATTCATTAGTTATAGTGAGGTTACAGATCGATCAAGCAACATGAAATAACAACACCCAAACTGCTGATGAACCCAGACACCAGACAACAACAACAAACAAAAGGAACAAACACCTAGTCCTCAGAACCACAGCAACAACCCAGCCAACTACTCCATCTTCTCTTTTCCTTTGCCCTTGTTATCAGGCATGACCTTGCGAACTCCTAATCCACTAATCAAATTATACACCTTTGGGGAAGCAAGTCCCAATACTTGTTGCCTTGGCTTTGGAAGAGGTTCACTTTTCTCTGGAACTGGAATCTTGCTCATGGCTACCACAGCTTTCTCCATTTCTCTTGTGAGCATGACTGAAAGTGGAGGATGCGGCGGATATGCTTCCCAAGAACCTTTATAATAGGTCAAAGACTTTGGCCATGAAGAGAGCTCATCATCCGAGCTTGAGTTATCCAAATAGGAGGGGGAAGCTGGAAGATCTTCAGACGAAACTTCTTCAGCCTTTGCTTTGCCCTTTTCGTTTCTGCTGATCTGAGTGGAGTAGTTGGGTGGGAAATAGTTTGCCCATCCTGATGACTCAGATGATGAATCAGACGATAATTCTATAACGGTTGGCTTGGAAGTACTCATGGTGTATGAATGGAGGATTAGGGTTTATGTGTATTTGTGTTGAATGTTGAGGCCTTTTATAGTGCCAATGGAGGATTAAGGAAATTCAATGTTGGGTTGGTTTTAGGAGTTAATTTGATACTGGCGTGGGTTTAATTATCGTGGCGATTGAGGAATTGAGTGGATCCAGTACATAAGTTTGACTCATAGTCAAACCACTTCATTGCTGCTGGTTGACCAACTGTTCCAGCTGGTTGACCAGTGGTTGCTGCTGGTTTCGTTATAATTGGGGAAGTTATTTTGGGATTGAATTAAAGTCAAATTGGTCAAAGATACGTTCGCGAGATACTTGCAATTTAAATTGCTAAGTTTGGTAACCATATAACTTACCTAAATTGTTCATCCCATTCTCCAAATCATCATTTTCCTCTAACACTCATTTCATCACTTCTCATTCACCCAACTCGTCAATCGATTCATCACTATGGCAACATTACAGTACAAAGATGATCACAACAAAGTGGGGTATCTTGAAATCTCTAAACGAAGTACAGGGTATGATGAGGTACTCACCTTCCTGAGTGGGTCCTCTATACAGTTTGTACTAACTCATTGTCCGACGGTGGTGTATGACTCATTGGTGAGACAATTTTGGGCTACTGCTGCTGTACGAACTATTGTGGAGAGACCCCAGGAGATAGTAGCAACAATTGATGGGAATGAATACATCGTCACTGAGGGGTCCATTCGCACTCATCTTCAACTGAATGATGAGGAAGGGTTGTATAACTTAACAGAGCAAGAAATTATGGATGGTATGGCGGCCATTGGATATCCTGTCACTGGTACTTTTACCTTTTATAAGAATAAGCTTTCTCCTCAATGGAGGTTTCTCATTCACACCCTTTTACAATGCATTAGTATCAAGTCAGGAGGTTGGGATCAATTCTCAAGTCCTCTTGCCTCTGGTCTTATTTGTCTGTCTGATGGGAGGGTGTATAACTGGTCTAAGTATATCTTTGAGGGGATGATTGGGAACTTAGTACATGCTAAACACAAATTCTTTATGTACCCTAGATTCTTGCAAATTGTCTTAGGTGTTCAGACCACTGACCCCACACCTAGGATTATGGCTAGGTTGACTGGTAAATTGTTTGCTACCATGAGGTATAAATTTGAGGGTGATCATCAGCCTCTATTGCCAGCCATGTTGCCAAGGGGCAATGATTCTGCTGGTACAGCTGATGCTGCTGGTGGTAACATACCACCTTTTGCTGCTGGTGTTGGAACTTCTAATGCTGCTGGTGCAAGTGCATCAGTTGCTGCTGATGCCCAACAACTACCCTCTCCTAGGCCCAATACCCCAGTTGCCCCTAGTAGTGAGCCAGTAAGTAATGTTGAACCTAATGTTGGCCAACCATCAACTGCAGTTGAGCCTTCTATTGATATGCCCACATCCTCAAGGCTATCCACTCCTAGTCCATCTAGGTAGCCTTTTGGTTTTGACACCAATATTGGAGGAGATTCTTCTGTCTCTCCACCCAGATCCAATGAGGCTGTACACACCACAGGTATTCCTGCTGGTGGAGCTGAGGATCCTGATGCTCTCACTCCTATGTCCACTTTACTTGACAGGTATATGAAGAAAGTTGAAGCTTTGGAGTCTGAACTAAAGGAAACTAAAAAGAATTTTGGTGAGAAGGTAGAAGCCTTGGAAACAGAGCTAAAAGACTCGAAACAGACTCTTGGTGGAGCCATACTTCAGCTACTTGACAGAGTCAAACATTTGGAAGCTCAACTGGGGAAGAAGAAAAGCAAGGTTGTGCTTTCTGATTCTGAGGATGATCAGGCTGATGTGAATTTGGATGCACTTCATGTGTTGGCCAATGCAACCTGGGCTGGCGTACAAACTGGGAAACCTGCATCTTCTATGCCTGAAGCCTCTCCAAGTGTCAATGTTGCTGCTGGTAGTTCTGTGAATGCTGCTGCTAGTGACTCCATTCCTGCTGATATGGATAGTGTAGCTGCTAATGATGGGGCAAAAGATGTTCCTGCTGATATCATGGATGCTACTGCACCTACTCAAGAAGTTCCTGCTGAACATCATACTACTGGCATTTCTTCTGGTATTGATATATATGCAGATCAAGATGGTGCTACTCCATCTGTTCCCTCTGCTAGTACAGTTGTTCCTGCTGTTTCTAATCCTGCTGCTATTCCCTCTGGAGTTCATTCTGCTGCAGCAAAGAGACAAGGAAAGGAGATTCTCATTGAAACTCCTCAATCAAAGAAATCAAAGAAACAAAAAAGACAAGAGGAAGCCTTTTTAGCTGCGATAGCAAGGTTACAAGCACAAGAACAGGCTGAGAAAGAAAGGGAACAAGATCAGCAAAAACAAGATGAGTTGTATGCAAGGAGAGTAGCAGAAGAGTCTGATGATTCAGTTATGTCCTTCATTAATGCTGATTCTGAGCTGAGAGCAAAGTTTGAGGCAATTAAATCAATTCCAGGCTTGACTGCAGAGGAAAGAGCAGACCAACTATTAGATTACATAAATGCTAGAAGAAATGAAGACACTTTGGGGGATTTTATGTCTTTGCTGAGAAAGAAGAGTCAAGCAGATGCAGATAGGAAAGCCAAAGAGAAGAGGGACAGACCTATGACACAAGCTCAACAAAGAGCATATATGAGAAATGTTGTCAAGAACCAGTGTACTGCACTCTATACTTCTGGTTGGAGCATGGCTCAAGTGAAGCAAATGTCAGATGAGGAACTCAAGAAGCATTATGACAGGATTATGAAACAAATTGTGTCCAGATCTAAACCTGCCTTAGAAGAACCTTCTTCTAAGAGGCTTAAGACTTCTGATCCTGCTGGTATTGCTGCATCACAGGATTCCATTCCCAAGCACGCTGATGATGCCTCTGCTTTTCAACCAAAAAAGGACACAACTATTCCTGCTGATGCAACAACTTCCATTCTTGCTGAGGAGGCTCAGGGTACTTTATCCATTCCCACTGAAGTTCCACCTTCTCCATTACATCCTGATGTTGCTTCTGGTGCAAGATCTTCCTCTACTCCCAGCAAAAGGCAGAAGAGTATAGCTAAAAAGAGAGTTTCTTCCAGGCCCATTGATTTACAAGCTGAGGATAGTTCATTCATCCAGGAAGCTTTAGATGATGACTCTACTGATGAGGAACCAGTTATGTGGTATAAATTGGTCAAATGGGAATTGACTTCTACACCTCTGGGGGTTCGTAACACTATTCACAGGCAGGATGGGTCTTTCAAGCATTTTACTTTTCTTAATGAGATTCTCCATCTAGTGGATAGACAGGATCTTATTGCTCTATATGGTTGGGTGACCAATTACTTTCAAGATCAGTCTCCAGTTGATACTGGTTTATTGTTGTTGGGTGATCTTCATGTGCTCTTTGATTCAACTTATCAAGATGGTCAAGGTTTCAGAGTGTGGGATAATCAGGATAAGTGGAAGCTTAGTGGTTGGAAGTTTTATCCTCTCTCCAATGTTCAAGTTTTGGAGACTGTTTCTGCTATATATGTGTATATGTTTTCGTATCTACCATATCCACTATCAGTGAACCTTCTGGAGCAAATACTTAGGCATAAGTTAGAAGTTCCTCCTGATATGGTGGGTAGTGATATGACTAATGCTGAACAGTTGATAAGGCTTATCAAGGGGAAACTTGCTGATTCCAGAGTTGCTTCTGCTTGATCATGGTACTCTTTAGGATTATTGTTGTACATTTTTCATTTTCATTTGTTTGTTTTCTTTCTTTCTTTTCTTTATGTTTCTTTTCTTTTGTTTCTTTATTAGTTAAAAAAAATTGTATATTGTCTACTAACTTGTATGCAGGTACAGTGTTGGTTTCTTACCACACAACAAATGGTAATCAACTAACCATGTCTAACAGACAAGAAAGAGTTGACTCACCATGAGGGTACGGCTCTGGTGTGATTATTAAATCCGTTGGCAACTGTAATAGTTTGCTCAAAACTATAGGGTTTTCAACTCACCCATGTTTCATTACTGAGAGTTGAATGGTTCTCAATTCACCATGGATTTTACCCTTTGGGGTTTCCAAAGAATTGGCTAGCCCACAAGAATATGGCTTGTGGTAAAGGTAGTGGAAAACCATATTTGGTAATCAATTCACCAAGGTTATCTTAACCCAAAGAATTGGCTAGTCCAAAAGGGTACGGCTTTTGGTAAAGACAAATCAAATCCGTTTATAGTTGATGATTTACTAAAAATCATATGGTTATCACTGTACCATGGTCTTACACACCTAAACATTGGCTACTCCAGTAGTGATGGCTATTGGTAAAGAGACATCAAATCCATTAATTTTCAATGATTCACCTCTCACAGGAGTTAACACACCTGGAAGTGATGAGAATAGTATGAAACTTAAAAGATGTGATGTACAATAAGTCATGGTTACTGTGAAGATCAAGTACATTGCCTTTCAGATGGTGACCAAATTAAGATGATGTGTGTTCCTGTTGCTGCTGATACATAGAGCTTCCTGTTGGAAGTTTGTGCTTAAAGATGATGTTGCTGCTGGTTACTTTCTGATGCTGCTGATTTAATCCTCTATCCCTGGACGTCAAAGATCTATATGGAAACTTGAAGTTAACCGAGTCAAATTCAAGTTTAGGGGAGGATTGTTAGGAATTATTAGAATAATAGTTTATTTCATTCCTGCTGTTAGTATTAATGGTTCCTGCTGGCAGGTATGTAGTTCCTGCTGGTAGTGGTTCCTGCTGGTAGTACATTTTGTTTCTGCTGTTCGTTGTCATTGCTGCGGGTAATACCGTATGATTAGAAAGTTTGTTAGAGTTAATTTAGGAAGAGATAGTGTATATCTCTTTTACACGTTTTCTTAGTAACGCTGCATTAGGGTTTCTTGTAGTATAAAAGAAACATGCGGCTATGACTTTTGTAATCGATTGAAACATTATTAGTTAATAAAAAGATCCATAGAGGATCAAAGTTTATTAGTTACTTCTTCTTCTTTATTAGTTTATATTCAGAGATTCTCTTATAGCGTGCTTGTGATTACATAGGCATTCTACCGATCCACAAAGACTCAAAGATCTATCAAGGAGGCACGTTCCAACTAGATCCAACAGTTTAGAAATGAAGCAGTAAAGTAATAAATTTGGACCAATAGTTTTGTGTACAAACATTGTAAAGACCAAAAATCTAACCTTATCACTACAAACTAACTACCATAAAATACGTGACACTCAACAACTAGAGAAGATGAGAGAGCATGGATCATATGATGTAAATATTAACCGAATGTTTATTAACTTGTGGAGAAAGAAAACAAACACACATGAAGCACACACACACTCTCACCTATACTAGACTAAGAGGCACACATAAAATGAGGGTGAGAGTGTGCTTAAATAGGCACATGGCCGGCGCCCTAAGTGGCAATGGATGGGCTTGGGTTGGGCTTAAGGCACATGGGCTAAACATTAGTCATTTAGAATATACAAGCTAACTTATCTATTTTAGTCCACAAGCCCAACTCGTTAACTATTCTATTGTACATAAACTCGACACACACAAAGTCTTAATATTACAAATGACCATCACTTGACTAATAAATAAAATGCTAACAATCTACCCCCAAGGGATGGTCATTTCAATGATGCTCCCAGTGATAGGTCTTTTGTCTTCAACATCTTGAACTTTGTGTGTCGATGTGGAATAGTCTTCATTCGTCGTTCCTTCATGCAATGTGATCTTCAAAGTATCATCTTTTGTGGTTGATCTTGCCTTGATCAAAATATTCGTGTGGATAAGCGTCGTGTCCTCCAACATACTCATACATCTTGGACTGTATACTTATGCTAACAATCTCCCCATATTGTTTCATCATTTGATATATGAACTTGTTCTTGACATCTTGATTAGCTTTTTGACTTTGTCGTTACACTCTGTCTTTAACTTGATCCTTTTGTTTTTAACTTTTACACTTGAGCTTTGTTGGGGATGCTCTTCATAAGTATGAGTATGCTGAGGTGAAGATGTTTGATGTATCTGATGATGGTTGATGGATGTTTGTAGGTAACTGCATAAAACTGTTAGTGATAAGTCATCCAGCGCTTACAGGTTTAGACTTCGAGATTGTCAACAACATATTGTGAAGACTTTCTCTAACCTTAACCCAGGCCGTTCTGAACCGGATACCCCCGAAAGGGCTTACACGGACACACCGAAGTGCACCCACGATTCAGTGAGTCGCTGGAGATCACCCCACGACTGTAGACCGTTTAAAGCATAGTAACCATCATTGATAAAAATGGCAAGATCCGAAGATCTCATTAAGACTCTAGTACACCTTGTGTCCTTTTTGGTGAACACAAGGGTATTATATAGTAAGTGTTCCTAAGAGATATTTTAATGAATCTCATGGCTCTAGACTCGATAATGTGCGTTTTGGTTTTTAGTAGACGGAGGCATGGAGCAGAGTGCCATGTTAGGAAATTAAGCTATAGCAGTTAGTACTGTTGAAGATGAAAGTTAGTACTGCTGAAGAGTTTTGAAGACATAAGCAGTTAGTACTGTTGAATGAAGAAGTTTGTACTGTTTATGATTTCGTGTGAAGATAATTATAGAAAAGATTTAATCTATATCTTATAATGTTAGTTGATAGTTATCTTGTGAATGAATCCTTAATCTATAAAAGGATTACCTAGGTTAAAGTTTTGGTACGATTGTATTAAATATTGCTTTGTTAAGATTCAAGGTTGTAAACCCTAGTGATAGGAGATCACTCATATTATTTATTAATAATATTGAATCGTTGAAGTTGAAGTATATTGTTCATTGTTCATTCTTTGTTGATTCGTTAATACAAAACACAAACAAATAAATCTTCTAAGTGCTAGCTAGTAAATTCCGCTTGCTAGACTAGACATCATTCAAAGTATTTATCTAACACAAGGAGTGTGTGTAGATCTGGTCAAGTGGTATCAGAGACAGGTTACTGATACTTTGGTTTAGAAGATCCAGAAGAATTTGTTCAAGAAAAGATGGACATGGAGACAACAACAAGTCAGACTAATATTGCTGCTAAGCTTCCAATGCTTAAACCCAATGAGTTCGATATGTGGCAATTAAGAATTGAGAAGTTCTTCCAAGTTCAAGATTATACTCTTTGGGAGATCATTGAAGAAGGAAACTCCTTTTCACCCGTATCAACAACAACTTTTGTTGAAGGTAAATCTGAGACTACAGTGCAGACAAAACCAACCACTACTGAAGAGAAGGCAAGGCACAAGAATGATGTTAAGGCTAGAAGTTTGCTTCTGATGACTATTCCCAATTATCAGTTGTTGAATTTTAGCAAGTTTAAGTGTGCTAAAACCCTTTTTGAAGCTATTGTTGCAATATATGGTGGGAACAAAGCCACCAAGAAATCTCAGAAGACCCTTCTCAAGCAACAGTTTGAGAATTTTTTAGCAACAAGCAACGAGTCACTAGATCATATGTTTAATATACTTCAAAAACTAGTGAGTCAATTGGCTGTTCTAGGAATTGAGATGCCTCAGGAAGATCTCAACTCCAAATTTCTGAGGAGTCTACCAGCTGAATGGGCTATGCATGTGGTTGTATGGAAAAACAAGCCTGATATAGATTCCATGAGCTTAATGGATCTCTATAGCAACTTCAAGATAGTTGAACATGATATTAAGAAGTCTACTGGATCAAGCTCAAGCTCAAGCTCAGGGAATTTGGCCTTTGTATCAACTCCTAGTACCTCAAGTCCAGATGAAGAAGTGTAAGTTGCTGGAGCAGTTGGTATTGCTAGTGCAAACCTTGGTACTGCTAGCACCTCAAGCAGTACTAGTGGACTTTTGAATGAAGATACTTATTGTGCTTTCTTGACTACTCAGCACAACGGAAGTATGTTGACTCATTCAGATCTTCAAGAGATTGATGAAGATGATATTGAAGAAATGGATATCATGTGGCAGCTCTCTCTTCTCAGCTTGAGAGCTAGGAGATTCTTGAAGAAGACTGGCAAGAAGATTGTAATAAACAGCAATGATGTTGCGGGGTATGACAAGGCCAAGATTGAGTGTTTCAATTGCCACAAGAAAGGTCATTACTCTAGGGAGTGCAGATTGCCAAGCCAACAAGATGGAAAGAGCAGAGGATATGGAAACAAGTCAAGGGTTGTGGAGGTTACTGATTCAAGCTCGAAAGCCATGGTTGCCATTGATGGCTTAGGGTTTGATTGGAGCTACATTGTAGAGGAAGAAGCAGAAGCATCTACAGAGATTGCTCTCATGGCATTTTCAGACTCTGAGGTACAAGTTTCTAAATGTTCTAAATCTTGTGAAGCTTTAAAAGATCTAGAAACTCATAAGAAAAGATATGAGGATCAGAGAAAAGAGCTAACTCAAACTGCTTTTAACTTAGAAAATCATAAGAGGGCTTTAGCTGTGTTAGAAGAACAAATTGTTCATTATAAAAGTAATGAGTCAAAGTTTTCTAATGATATGATTATTGTTAAGAGAGACTTAATGTTTAGAGAAAATGAAATTACTGTGTTGAAACATGAGCTAGAACAGGTTAAGAAAGCAAAGGAGAACATTCAAATGACTGTTGACACACTAGAATTTGCAACTCAGGGTGTTAGTAAGATTGTTGAGTGTCAGATCCTTAATAAAGCTAAGTCAGGCCTAGGTTATAAGTCAGTTCCACCTCCCTATAGAGGAATTCCAACACCCCCAGGCATAGACTTAGAACACAAAAGACTACCTGAATTTCAACTACCAGAGCTTAAATACGGTCCTCAACCTAAAAAAAAGTGTAGTTGATAAACCTGTGTATGAGAGTGCTAGTGATAAATCACTATCTGAGGACAAGGTGTCTTCTGATAGGTCCTCAGCTAAGGAATCAGATGCTCCAATCATTGAGGAATGGACTTCTGAAGATGAGGATGATCAGGCTGTGGTTAAGCCTGTTAGTGCTAATGTGGAGGAACCAAAAGTTCCAAAGATGGTTAAACCTGAGACTGTTAGGCCTAGAGCAACTGCCAAACCTTTTAGACCAACAGTTAGGTATGCAGAAATGTATAGAACCACAAACAAGACAAGAGGTAACCAAAGGAATTGGAATGACCTCAAATCTCACCAATTAGGGGATGATTTCGTGTGCTATAGGAAAGCTTGTTATTCGTGTAGTAGTTTTGACCATCTTGCAGCCTTTTGTGATAAATGGGTAAATAGGTATTCAAATCCTAGGGTGAACACTGTTAGACCTCCCTCTCACCCAACAAACACTAGAATGATACCTAGATCAGTTCTTTTAAGGTCTGGACCCAAAGCAGTTCATACTGCTAGACCAGCAGTTCAGACTGTCAGACCTATTAGACCTGTTAACCCAAGGCCAACAGTTCAAGGTGCAAAAATGTTTTCCAAATCAGCACCAACAACTGTTAAAAGACCATTTCAAAATAGACAAGTAGTGAAAAACCAAGTTTGGAAACCTAAGGTAACAACTACCAAGCCAGCAGTTCCAACTGCTAGCAGAGTAATTGGTACTGGCGTTAATAAAAACACTGCTAAGGGAAATATGGGAAATGGTGTGAATGCATCAGCATGCTGGGTTTGGAGACCCATCAAACCCAATGGTGCTAAAATTGTTTTGAAAAGAATGAATTATGTTGATGCAAGAGGAAAGCCTAAGTCTGTTTTGGCTTGGGTACCACAAGGAAATTAATTTTTCTTGTTATGTGCATTGTTAGTCATATACTTTTATATTGTGAGACAAGTTCCTTGTGGCTTGTTTCTTTGTTTTTGGACTAACACTTGCAGGTTTTGGATGATAAACATCATGGAATTAAATGCTATATGTTTTGGACTGTAATGGTGATTTGGAGCTGAGTGTGTGATCTTTACACACAACAAATGGTAATTGGTTCACCATGTCTAACCCACATAAGAACCAACTAGTCCAGAGCAAACGGTATCTGGTAAAGACTAATCAAATCTGTTGATGGTTGACAATTTACCAAAAATTGTATGGTTATCAGCTCACCATATCTAAGTGTGAAGAGTTGGCTAGTCCAAAGCAAACGGCTATTGGTAAAGACATATCAAATCCGTTGATAGCTGATAGTTTGCTAAAAACTATGTTTGAGCCATGGTATTTTAAAATCCTTTTCAATAAGTTCATACGGCTCAACAAAATTTTTCCAACAGTTGGTACGGTTAGTACAAAGTTAGTACGGCTCAACTAGCCGTTGTAAAAATCTGTCAGTAATTAATTTTCTAGCCGTTGGGGTAAAACCGTTATTCTTAAGGTACTTATAGGGATTTTTATAGACGATAATTATCTTTTTACCATAAATTCATTTATTCTATTTCTAAAGATAATTTATCTCATACGCTTATTTCGCAAAACCCTAAACAGTACCTATAAACCCCAAACGACTACATAAAACCTCAATTCCAATATAAACGATCATCGTATTGCTATAATCTTTCATTTTTCATCACTAAGAATGGCTGGATTGGAATTTGTTAAGCGTCATAATCAGGTTGCGTTTCTTGAGAAAACAGAGGAAGGAGATGGACCAAAGTTTTATGAGATTGTGGACTTTCTCAACCACTCTCACATAAGGTATGCTCTAACTGTTTCTCCTACTCTTTATGTCTCTCACATCACACAGTTCTAGCAGAATGCTACTGTCTTGACTAGTGAAGATGGAGACTTAGAAATTCATTCTGAAGTGGATGGTGTATCTTTTGTTGTTACCGAGTCTATAATTAGGAGACATCTTAAGTTAAATGACTCAGATGGTATTAACACTATGCACAACACTGAAATATGGGAAGAACTTACCAAAATGGGGTATGATACATCTGAACATAAATTAACTTTTCAAAAAGGATGTTTCTCACCTCAATGGAGATTTTTGATACATACCCTTTTACATTGTTTAAGTCCTAAAAAGACTGCTTGGGAGCAGTTCAGTAGCCATATTGCTATTGCTCTCATTTGTTTGTCTACAAACAAGGTTTTTAACTTTTCAAAATTTATTTTTGAGGGTATGGCATCTAATGTTAACAACAAAACAAAGTTTCTAATGTATCCCAGGTTTGTTCAAACACTTTTGAATAAAAAGACATACCTGCTTACAAAACCAACAGAAATTTTTGCTACTCCTAGCCTTCAATCAAAAGTTTTTCAAAATATGGCTATGGCTAGTAGGCTTTTTCAAGGGGAACCAGTTCCATTGTTTCCTTAAATGCTTCAAACTGAGTTGGGTGAAGGTTCAGCAGTTCCAACTGATCCCCATCACACATCTACTCAAGTACTTGAAAGAACCCAACCATCACAATTGCGCATCACTTATAGGAGAAGGGAAACACCTAGAGTGATTCCTAGATCCTTTCCTCATGATTCACCTCTCCTAGCAGGTCACACAGCTAGAAGTGATGAGGGTAGTTCTAACCAAAATGCATTGATGGAATTATGTACCAAGTTAGTTGCCAAAGTTGAAAGTTTGGAGACAGATCTTGCAAGCATCAAGGATGAGCCCAAAGCCCACACGGAGAATTCTACTAAAGTTTTTAACAGGTTATCTTCAAAGGTGAAAAAGCTGAAAGATCAACTCAAGCAGAAAAGGGCAAGAATGGTATTGGATGATGATTCTTCTAGTGATGACTCAGATGATTTAGATGATGCTGATGGTGGAAATTCTTCCAAACAGGGGAAGAAATTTGGTAAAGACAAAGATGGATCAAGTTCTCAGGGGAGGCATAATGAAGAGGAAGAAGAACAATTTGATATAGGTTCTGGTAATGCAGATATGGAAGAAGAACATCAAGCAGTTCAGACTGATACCCATGAAGCAGAAAAAGTTCAGACTGTTGAAGCAGTTCCAACTGCTGAGACAGAGCATCAAGCAGTTCCAACTGGTAAAACTTCAGCCGAGCTAGTTTATGAAAGAAGAAGAGCGGATAAAGGTAAAAGAACTATGACACAAGAAGAAGAGGAAGCAGCTCAAGAACTTGAAAGGCTCAAGACATTAAAACCAAAAACTCAAGCTCAGATAGATCATGATGCAGAAGTTGCAAGGAGTATGATAGAAGAAGAATTGGCTAATGAAGAAGCTAAGAAAGCTCAGATAGATCAAGATGAGGAATTAGCAAGGAAAATGGCTGCTGATGATAAAAAGAACATAGCTGGTTTCATGGATAGAACAAGAACTGAAGATTTTAATCAAGAAGAGTTTAATGAGCAACTTCAATATTTGTTGGATTCTGATTGTATTATAAAAGCTCATGCTGTGATGGTTCTTAATGATCAGGAGTTAAATGAAGAAGAAAAGTCAGAGATGCTCAAAGAATTTATCCTGAAGACAAATAGAGAAGCTACTTGGAGTGACTTTATGCACAGAATCAGAGAAAGGAAAAAGTCTGGTTACAAGACCAAGTTACCTACCAGGAAGGAGAAAGTCAATTTCATGAAGCACTATTTGAAGAATCAAGCTAATTACAAGATGAGTGACTTTGCTGGATGGACAGATGCTGAGATTGTAAGGAAATTCTTTGAAGCATATGCAAGGTTGAATACTCTAATCAGAGAGGACATGACAAGGAAAAAGAAAAGACAACCAGAGGTTCTTGAATCTGATGCTGCAAAGAAACAAAAGTCTGAAGAAGAAGGGTTAACCAATGAGAAGATCAAGAGTATGATGATGATTGTTCCAGAATCTTCTTATATCAAACCTTTATAAGTAAAACATCCAATCATTGACTGGGAAGTGTTCACTGATGGAAGAATGAAAGGATGGAAGATAATCAGACTTGGTGATATTTCTGAAAGGTACAAGTTGTTTGAAGATTTACTCAGAGGATTTTACAGAGAAGATCTTAATCAACTATGGAATTTAGTAAAAGAAAGATTCAGAGATAAAGATCCTATTGAAGACAAAGACAAAGAATTATGGGTTCAGTTGAAGAGAATCTATGAACCTGATAGTGGAGAGTCAATGTGGAGATTTGAAGCACAAGTTAAAGATGTGTATTGGTATTTGTTTGAATCGTGTGGAGTACATAGAGTTTCTACTCCAGATGGGATAGAAATCTATATGTTGGTGGAAAAAGACTACCCACTCAGAACATTTATGTTAGTGGCTATGATACAAGGAAGACTCAAGGTTGAAGAAGACTCTGAGATGGCAGACTTGTTAGTTACAAAGATTTTCAACCTTGTAGAGCAAAGAAAAGTCAAAGACTAAAGTGACTGATGGGATAGATGTTTGAAAGAATTTTCCACATTAAGAAGAAGAAGCTTAATTTGAAGAAACTTAGTGATTTGGATAGAAATCATAAGTTTAGGGGAGGATTGTTAGGAAATTAAGCCATAGCAGTTAGTACTGTTGAGGATGAAAGTTAGTACTGCTGAAGAGTTTTGAAGACATAAGCAGTTAGTACTGTTGAATGAAGAAGTTTGTACTGTTTATGATTTCGTGTGAAGATAATTATAGGAAAGATTTAATGTATATCTTATAATGTTAGTTGATAGTTATCTTGTGAATGAATCCTTAGTCTATAAAAGGATTACCTAGGTTAAAGTTTTGGTACGATTGTATTAAATATTGCTTTGTTAAGATTCAAGGTTGTAAACCCTAGTGATAGGAGATCACTCGTATTATTTATTAATAATATTGAATCATTGAAGTTGAAGTATATTGTTCATTGTTCATTCTTTGTTGATTCGTTAATACAAAACACAAACAAATAAATCTTTTAAGTGCTAGCTAGTAAATTCCGCTTGCTAGACTAGACATCATTCAAAGTATATATCTAACACAAGGAGTGTGTGTAGATCCGGTCATGCCACCTTTTCAATATCAACACATCTCGGAGTGAGAGGCCGATAGATTATGTAGTGTTCTCCGTGAGAAATGAAACAAATATCTTTTAAGAGATATCTGAGTGGCTAGGAGGGGTGGTGTAGCGCGTCACTGGGTCCATGACGTCTTGTCTTCAATATCAGTATCACCTTAGTGAATACCGATAGTAGATGTATTGACCCAGTTTTTGCCCTAAGTTTTCATGGAGGGCTATTTCTTTTCACCCTTTCATAAACTTTTCTTTTTAATTCTTCAACCCCTTCTTTCCCTTTCTCATATACTCCTTTTTTCAATCTTTCCTAAGGACATCTAATTCTAATCTATTAGAATTGTCCTTGGGTAGATCTCTCCGGCTCTGGCGGATCATTGGACATAAACCTAATCATAATCACCTTATTACTCTTGATCACTTGCCATAAAACCTTTTGTGAAAATCTCTCAAAGTGTTTATGAATAAACACATTTTAGTTAACACATCGAGAGTTTTATATTTTCTGAAATACTCCCCCTTCACATGTGCTCATGCAATTTTTAAGATAAATTTGCACATGTTGGGTAGAGTTCGCACATTTAGAATTGATCGATTTTCAATGAACATGAACTTCGCGAGACACGTTTACATCACTAGTTAGACTAGCTTGAAATTATTACCCGTCCCGGTCATATTCAAAGATTATCTCTCGAATTGGTATAATCTACTCAGACAAGTCCTTTGCGGGACATGTTTACATCACTGGATAACCAGCTTGAAATTATTACCCGTCCCGGACAAGTCTTTTCGATTACGGACATTTAATTTCCGTCAATTCGAGGGTTCATGTTGAGTCTTTTTGTAGAGCTCTTTTGAGATTCAATCCACGATCTTTAAACTTTTGATCACATTTTAATCACGTCTTCTCCCCCTCAAAAATAGCATGTAGTGATATTTTTTATATCAACTTGATTAAATGAGAGCTTTTTGGAGAGATAGACGGATCATTTTAGCATGATTTGGAACATTTTTTATTTTTTTTAACTCCCCCTTAAATAAAGCATATTCTTTAAACATTTGAGTTTAAACTCATTTAAGGGTATAGAGGGAGTTATCTTTTTGAAGAATCTTGATCACAGAATTTAGAGAAAGATTTTGAAAAATCTTGATCATGTGCTCAAGGATTCTTTGTTTTCTTTCGCCATTAACAATGCGAGTCCTGATCTGGAATAATCAGAAGTCATCATTATAGCGCGGGTTTCGTACTGAAATATATGAAAGCCGTCATTTAAGTGCGGGTTTCGTACTGAGGTATACGAAAGCCATTATTAAAGAATTTTTTTGAGAAACGACATGTTTTAGAAAATATTTAAATGAACTCTCGCTCAAGCATCTGTACATGCCCGTATCATTGTTGAATGACATTTTTAGGTACGTACAGAATATCGATTATACGAGAGACATGTCGTGAGAAGAATATTTTTGGTTTTTTATTTTATTTTATATTGTTTTTGTATTTTTGAAATTTTCTATTTTTTTATTTAGTTTTTCTTGGTTTTTCAAATTTTGTATTTTCTTTTTGTTGGTTTTTCAAATTTTTTATTTGCTTTTTTAAAAAATAATTACAGCGAAGCTTTTTTAGATAAAATTCAAGAAGTTTCGAGAAGACTTTCTAACTCTTCGGGAGTTAGGCTTCGCATGCCAATTCGTCGAACTAAGTTATCAAACCTTTCTTTTGGAAGGGCGTTAGTAAATAGATCGGTGAGTTGGTATTCAGTCTTCACGAAAAATAATTCAACAGTACCCTCTTCGACATGTTCTTTTATGAAGTGATAGCGGACTCTAATATGCTTGGTCTTCGAGTGTTGTACGGGATTGCACGAGATGGCTATGGCACTTTTTGAATCACAATAGATAGGTATGCGGTCGAAAGAGAAGCCATAATCTGTGAGCTGTGTCCGCAACCATAGAACTTGGGCACAACACGCAGATAGAGACACATACTCGGCTTCAGCAGTTGATAATGCCGTATAGTCTTGTTTCCTTGATGACCAGCCTACTAGCTTTTCTCCAAAAAATTTTGCTCCCTCGGATGTACTTTTTGCGGTAACTTGGCATCCAGCATGGTCGGCATCTGAAAAGGCTGTTAGTGTAAACTCCGAATCCTTTGGATACCAAAGTCCCATATTAATGGTTCTTCGTAGGTAAGGGAAGATCCGTTTAACCTCTTGGAGGTGAAGTTCGGTAGGCCTTGCCTGAAACCGTGCTAATAAACAGACAGCAAAATGTATATCGGGTCGACTGGCAGTTAAGTACATGAGAGACCCAATCATGCTCCGATATTTCTTCGGATCGATGGGTTTCCCATACAGGTCTGCGCCTATTTTGGGTGAAGTGACCATTGGTGTACCAACAGAGTCACAATTTTCCATTCCATGTTTCTTTAAAATCTCAATAGTATATTTATCCTGATTAATAAAAATACCACGTGGGGATTGATGAATTTGTAAACCAAGAAAAAATTTTAATTCCACCATCATGGACATTTCAAATTTGCTTTTCATGATATTTTCAAAATGTTTTGAATGTTTTGGATTAGTGGACCCAAAGATTATGCCGTCCACGTAAATCTGAACAATCAAAATGTCATCTTTGAACTTTTTGGTAAACAAGGTCGGGTCAATTATTCCTTTGGTGAAATGATTTTGAAGTAGGAAAGATGATAATTCGTCATACCACGCCCTTGGGGCTTGTTTCAAACCATAGATAGCTTTCTTTAGCTTGTAGACGTAGTCGGGATGATCTTTGTCAACGAATCCATCTGGCTGACTCACGTACACCTCTTCTTTCAGAGTTCTATTCAAGAATGCTGTCTTGATATCCATCTGATAGACCGTGATGTTTTTATGAGCTGCGTATGCTAAGAAAATCCTGACTGCCTCAAGCCTTGCTACGGGCGCGAATGACTCCTCAAAATCTATTCCTTCTTCCTGTCTAAATCCCTTGGCCACGAGATGAGCCTTGTTGCGAATTACAGTCATCTCTTCATCCTTTTTGTTCTTCCATAACCACTTAAGATCAATGACAAGTTTGTCGATTGGTCTTGGCACTAAATCCCAAGTGTCATGTAATTGATATTGGAGAAGTTCTTCCTGCATCGCTTCAATCCATGCATTATCTGCCATCACTTCCCGAATGTTATTTGGCTCTTTTATACTGACTGAGCAGACATAGATGCACATATCGGAATTGGTGGCGAGCTGTTTCCTTGTCTGAACTGGCCGTGAGGGTTCACCAATGACTTGTTCTATTGGATGGTCTTTTGTTCACTGTAACGTAGAAGGGTACCTTGGATTTGACGAATGCGTGTTAGATGGTTCATGTAACCTTGACAAAGATTCAGCAGAATCCATTGCAAACGGATTTTCAAAAGGTTCTTCTTCTAACACAGCATTGTTTTGTTGTTGTTCTTCTTGAATTGGTGTGGTTTGGTTTTGCTCATCAACTCTTGGTAACACAATCTCAATTACTGGAGTTGCTGGAGTAGATGTTGATGACTTTGAGGGAGTTGGTGCGTCAGCTTCGAATGTTGTTGATGCATCTTGCGGTAGTGGTGGTGGTTGATGATTTTGAGCGGGTGCAGCAGAACGTTGTTGTGATGCATTTGTCGAAGCTCCACCATAGTACTCATCATACATATACTCAAAGAAAGTGTCCAGTTCTTGATTTGTTGGTTTGTTAGTGTTAGTTGACTGAGCTCCTTGGGGTACGAGTCCTGAACTAATATGTCCAGAAGTTTGACTGTTTGGTGCGGGTCCGAATCTGGTATGATTAGAAGCCATAGGGTTAAGCGCGGGTTCTAGAGCGAGTCTCTCAGAAGCCATCTGTGAAATCTCATCAAATTTCACATTCATCGTCTCCATAATCCTTTTAGTTCTCCTGTTATACACCCTGAATGCCCTCGAGTTATCTGAATAACCAATGAAGATTCCAATATCACCCTTAGCTTTCCGTTTCCCCAAATCCTCTCTGTCATTCGTAGGATAGCACAGAGCGCCAAATACATGAAGGTAAGAGATATCGGGTTTTCTGTTGTTCACTAATTCGTATGGGGTTTTATTGAACCTTGGATGGATAAGGGATCGGTTCTGAGTAAAACAAGCAGTGGCCACAGCATCAGCCCATAAGAAAAGTGGTGCACTAGAATAAATCAGCATTGTGCGAGCAACTTCCACAAGAGTTCTGTTTCTTCTTTCAACTACCCCATTCTGCTGTGGAGTTCTAACAGCTGATGTCTGGTGAGTAATTCCAGTCTCTTCAAAATATGTTCTTAACTCCTGATTAGTGAATTCAGTGCCATTGTCAGTTCTTACTATCCTTACTGGAGCTTGAAGTAAAACTTGAATTCACTTCAGAAAGGTGATGATGATGCCTAGTGCTTCGTCTTTTGACCTCAAAAACCTTACCCATGTATATCTTGAATAGTCCTCAACAATAACAAGAATATACTTCTTTCCATTAATGCTTTCAACTCTCATTGGGCCACATAAGTCCATATGTAACAGATGTAACTTATCAACCGAACTGGGAACAGTTTTAGGTTTATAAGTTGCTCTTTTGCTTTTTCCTTGCTCATAGGATGGACATAAGTGATCTTTGGTGTATTTGAACTTTGGGAGACCGGTGACGATGTCGTCTTTGGCAAGTTTTGTTAAGGTGTCGAAGTTGAGATGGGATAAACATCTGAACCACAACCAGGACTTAGTTTCGTCAGCTCTTGTCATGAGACAAACTGGTGATGAAGAGGCCATTTGGTTTATGTCGATAGCATAGAGATTGGTTCCACGATTTCTGGTTAAGAGATCATCTCCAATCAAATTCCTGATGAAGCAAGTGTTTCTCCAAAATGCAACCTCTAAATCTGCATCGCAAAACTGCCAGACTGAGAACAGATTGTGTCCCAACCCTTTGACATAGTAAACCCGAGTGATTAGAAAATTCTCAAACTGAAGATCTCCATAACCCAGAATAGCTGCTACATGATCATTTCCAAACCGAACTGTTCCCATGAACTTCCATACAAAGTTGATCAGTAGCTTCGGATTCCCGGTCATGTGCTTGGAGCAACCCGAGTCGACGATCCAAAGACAGATTTCAATGACCTGCCAAGAACAGATGATTTTGTATTTGGAATCCGTTTAGCATTTGGTTCCATGGGGTTAGATGTAACAGGTGAATCACACTTAGAGAAGGTTTCTATTTTTTCTTTTGGAACAATTTTTAATTTGCCATTCTTAAGTGTAAACTTTCTCCCCGTTGGTTTCCATGCACAAAACTTAAGATGGTCCATAGGCAATATGCTACTAGTGGTTGACCTAGCTAGTTTAATAAGTCTTTTAATATATCTAGATCTAGCACTAGTTCCTGGAGGCACATCTTTCTGTTCAGGCATAGCATTCACATTCACATTATTAGAAACAATATCATCACAAGCATTTTCAGATAACGATTTCTTTCACATTAAACAAATAGAGTCATTACATGCACTCGAAACAGTATTCTTAACATTACATCCAGATGACATATGTTTCTTATTCGAAAGCGATAAAATCCTAGGGTGTTCTTCTACTTCTTCCGTTTTATTCTTGCTTTCACTCTCAGAGACAGGCGAGACTCTATTCCTTGTATTGCTCCTAGGCTTTGGTCTGCTGCTCCTAGAGGTACTTTCTACTCCTGTAGAAGGTAAGACACACACATTAGGATTTATGTCATTGTCCTTTGAATTTGTATTAGCATTCCTAGTCTCTTTTGGATTATCTTTCACACTTTTGTCTATCGCCCTATATGTTTTAGATGTAGAGGTAGACGCAGTAGTGTTACTAATCCTATAAAGTCCAGGTGCTATCACGTTTGTTGTTTCTACAACAGCTTTCCCTTTATCAACACTTGTTGATTTTTCACTTTGTTTAGGCAAGGGTGTTGGAGTGACTGGAACACATTGACAGATTGACATTTTTGGTTTAACAACTGGCTTGTCCTTAGTTTCCTCACCCTTCCTATTTTGAATTTCAAGCTGAGACTTCAAATGATCATTTTGTTCTTTCATGTTTTTGTATGCACGCTCATATGACAATTTGTCATACTTACATTCTTCCTTTTTCCGATCGAGTTGTTTAAAATATGTGACATTTTCCTTTTCAAGCTTTGCAAGCGCATTTTCATATTTTAAAACAATTTGAGAAGTCTCAGCTCTCAGTCTTTCATCGTCTTCCACAGAATATGTTTGGTAAATTATAGACATAATATCAGTCGATAGAGCTACTTCGAATAGAGTGTCATTGTGTTTTTCCAAAACTTTGATGTGTTCAATGTTTTCATTAGCTTCCTTTACCAAGGATTTGTGGTCCTTGACAAAGTCGGCTGATTCTTTCAGAAGAGAATTTTCAACATTAAGAACTACCGCATAAATTGCAGTAATCGTAGGATTGATTTCTTTTTCAAACATCTTTTTCTGTTCTGTATGAAAACTTGAATACCAGTCATTGAAGTTATTATTTGTTTTGGATGCCACAATCATTTAAAGTGTTTCAACTCTCATTTTAAGATCATCCAAATATCCTCTAGCTTCGCTAGTGTTACAAGTGTTCTTAGAGGACATTTGTTTGATGTTAGAAAGTTGTTTTGAAACAACTTTTCGTTTTGCGACAGCCACAGGTTTCTTGAAAAACATTGGTGACTCTTTTTGAACAAGATGAACGCCAGAAATTGTGTTAAGCTTATTATAGTCAATTGATCTGATTTTTGGGTTCATTTGTCTCATTTTAATTCTACTCACTTCGGTGAGCTCAATCATTTCATAAGAATCCCAAACTTCGGGAGGATCATGTTTATCATTTAGCACACTACCATTGTATAACACATTCTGTTGTTGCCGAGCTTTCTTGAGATTATAAGGGTTTTCACAACCGATAGCCATTTTCTTCATTGTATGTAAAATCGGGTTTGGATCTTTCATTAGCATATTTTGAGTTTGAGCAGAATGACCCGTTTTTACAAGCAACTCTTTCAACTTTTTAATGGTTTCTTGTTTGTCAATGATTTCATCAAGAAGATCATTTTCACGTTTTGAAAACCTTGCATGCAACTCTTTCTTTTCTTTTCCAAGATCATAAAAAGTTGATTTTTGTTTAGAAAGTTGATTGGTTAATTCTGAAATTTCTGTTTTTAAGGATTTAATTTTCATGTTCAAATTAACATCGAGTGTGTCATATTTGATTTGCAAATGTTTTTCTCTTAAAACAAAATCTCTATAACCAGTTTCAAGTTCTGACTGTCGTTTGTTATTAAATTCAAAAGCACGTTCATTCACCTTATATCTCTCAAGCTCAGTGGTCAATTTAGCATTCGCGGCCTTAACCTCGCGATTGACCTTTTTGACCTTTTCTATTTCAATACTACAGTTTTGCAATAATGATTCAAATAAAGCACGTGTATCCTCATCATTCTCAGTATGCTGAGACTCGAAGCCTCCATTAGGATCCATATCGGGAGTAGCCAAATTTGTATTGCTACAACTTGGGGAGTCCATATATGTATCGAAAGTGGGTGCAGGAGTTGCAGGATACTGTTCATTTTGAGGTGACATATCAAACATTTCATTATTGTGACATGTAGCTTATGGTTGTACCTCAAAGATTCCATTGATATCATAAGCAGGAGGTGCTTCAGAATCCGTATCATATTTCACCTCCTGGAGATTGGCCATGAAAATGCAGTTGGCATCAATGTCTTCAAGGTCTTCCATATCATCCATAAGAGCCATGAAGTCATGTTCTTTTGCATTCAACTGTAATCCTGCCTTTTCTTTCTGAGCCAACAGCACTGCTTTCTCTAGATACTCAAGATCTTTCTTTTTCGGCCTGCTGGGACAGTTTCTTGCCATATGACCGACTCCCTGACAGTTGAAACACTTTAGCAAATTACCCATCTGATTAGCCTGATTCACATTTCCAATATTCCTAACAACTGGAGCAGCAACATTTCCAAACTGATTCCCCATATTTTGGCCCCTTTGATTTCTAACAACTTGACCCATTTGATTCTGATTTTCCATGTACTGACCCATCTGATTTCCAACATACTACCCTGCATTCTGGTTACCCATCTGATATCTAGGAGCATATCCTTGCTGATTCCCATAACCTCCAACCATTTGTCCATGTTGACCCATGTTGAAACTCGGCTGTGCAATCTGCCTGTTGTGAGTATTTGATGAAATCCTTTGGTTGTTGTTAGTGGGTGTGGAGTAGCATCCTTGGAATACCTTTGAGAGAAGAGTAAATGCTTGAGACAAAGCAGCACTGTCATCATTGTCATCGTATTCAGGTTCTGGGTATTGTGGGTATTGTTGTTGTGGAATGACTTCTTGTTGTTGTGGGTAGAATGGTTGTTGTGGAACATATTGTTGTTGCGGGAAGTTCTGAGTGGAAGTGGATGATGATGGTTGTGTATTCACTGTTGTAGGTGTTGGTGCTTGAGCAAGCAATGCTAGAGGATCATGTTGTTTGGCTAGCTTCTCTTTCCTAACTTTATCTGCCTCTTTCTGGTTTTGCTTCAAAAAGTCATAGAGCTGATCATAGTTTACCTTATGAAGGTTCTTTGTTTGGTTAGCAGTTGTGACATATTGTCCCCATTCCTCTGGTAGGTTGTTGATGAACTTGATGTTTTGAACAATTTGCCTTGGTGTCAACTTGTTCCTGATGAGCTCATTCATGAGAGTGCAAAACCTTGTGTAATAAGATTCAATTGGTTCAGCCGGAGTGGATGTGAACTTCTCCCATTTAGTTAGAAGCTTTTTTTCAATATCTTGTTGTCCAATTTCTGTGCCATGACAAAGCCTTCTAACTCGTTCCCAAATATCATAGGCAGTTTCGCAACTGTCAACAGCTGCAAAGATCTCTCGTGGTAAACCAAGTTGAATTAAGTGCCTTGCTAAGTCATCAGCTTCAATTTGCTTCCAATCCTCTTCTGTGTATTCTTCTTCTTTTTGATCACGAAAGGTCGGTGGAATGGGAGGTGTTGCATTTGGATTACCATCTGCTACTTGAATCTGACGAGGCTTGAATGGTCCGTTCTTGATGGAGTTAAGCATGAGTCTACCTTGACCATTAGGTTTGGTTTTGATGTATCGGATCATTCGCTTGTCCATGGAAGATAACCACCTTTTTCTAACATTGGAAGACGGTTTTCAGCACCAGCTGCATGGATATCTTGTTGAGTTGCCATTGATGTTGTTGTATGATAAATTTGATTCGGGATCGTTGCAACTAAATAGGAGTTGTGGTAGTTGAAGGTTAAACTTAGTTGATGTTGTGAAGTCTTGGTTCTTTGTTGATGATCGGTTGAAGTTACTTGCAATTTAGATAAACTATTACAATTTAGATAAACGTAGAAAATTAAATAAAGTTACTAAATTTGACTAAACTATAATTTAGACAAAATCAAAAGTTTACAAATTCGACAAAGTTATGTAAATTATAATTTAGATAAAATGACAATTTCTATAGAAATTTCAATTTCGACCAAAATTTATACAAATTATGGCAAAATTTCAATTTATATAGAATTATGCAATTTATATAAATTGACAATTTATATAAACGATCTAACTAATTTATACAAACTAGTAGATATTCCTTTGTCGAAGTATTCGTCACACTTATACAAGCGAGAGAATACCGAGTCCGCAAGCTTTGATGTTGTAGAAATTAAAAGTTCAAATCGAATTTATAAAAATTATTTAAGTTGTTACAATTTATTTTAATTGCGATAGAGGACCAGTTCTGCCAATTGCGAAAAGTCTGCCAAACAATTGCGATAAGGGACCAAACTTGTCAATTGCGAAAAGATCTATTGGAATTGATTTGCGATAAGGGACTGCTTTTGCCAATTGCCGAAAGATCTATTGGAATTGATTTGCGATAAGGGACTGTTCTTGTCAACTTGTGAAAGTTCTTTAGTAAAATTGCGATAAGAAGCAGTGAACTGATTTGCGATAAAAAGAGCTTGCACAATTTCGTTAGCTTTTCACAATTTCGATAAAAATCACAATTCCTATAGAAATTTACAATTTCTATAAACCCTTTTCTATCTAAATTCTTATACAAGAAAATAGATTTTTCCAATGTCGATTTAGATCCTTTTTATCACAATTCTTATACAAGAAATGGATAAAACTCGAATGTAGCACACTTTTATCAAATTTCTTATACAAGAAGTTTGATAAAAATTCCAACGCAATGAAGAATCGAACCCCAACTGTTGTAGCTTCTTTTTCACGATCAAAAATTACAAACTCCTCGAACAAACCAATGAAGTCACAAGCTTTTGTCGTCAATATGACGTACAACCAATATTTCGACACAAAAAGTGACTTTTTAAGGCAAAAAACTTACAAAACTTCACGTAAAACTTAAAAAGCTTCCACCTTTTTGTTTTAACTCACGTAAAAATCAAAAAACTTGAAGCTTTATCCTTAAAGACCACGTAAAACTGAAAAAGTTACAACCTTTAACCTTAAAACCTCTCGTAAAACTCAAAGAAACTATAAAAAGTACTCGACTTAATAAGTAAGAACGCAACTTTTTTAGCTTAGATTGAGAAATAACGAGACACAATAACTCCTACTTTGTTGTTTGGCGGATGATACCACTTGTAAAGACCAAAAATCTAAGCTTATCACTACAAACTAACAACTATAAAATACGTGACACTCAACAACTAGAGAAGATGAGAGAGCATGGATCGTATGATGTAAATATTAACCGAATGTTTATTAACTTGTGGAGAAAGAAAACAAACACACATGAAGCACACACACACTCTCACCTATACTAGACTAAGAGGCACACATAAAATGAGGGTGAGAGTGCTTAAATAGGCACAAGGCCGGCGCCCTAAGTGGCAATGGATGGGCTTGGGTTGGGCTTGAGGCACATGGGCTATACATTAGTCATTTAGACTATACAAGCTAACTTATCTATTTTAATCCACAAGCCCAACTAGTTAACTATTCTATTGTACACAAACTCGACACACACAAAGTCTTAATATTACAAATGACCATCACTTGACTAATAAATAAAATGCTAACAAACATTACAACGCATATAATGTCATACAGAATAGTCTATCACGCTAGCACTAAGTTCATGCAACCAAAGCTCGACAGTTCAGTGCGCTATAATATAGCACATAAGTAATAATCAGGGGCCCATAGCGAGTGTTTAACCCAATACACTCGTAGTCCGACTTGGTATACGCTCGCATTGACTTGTCTGGCCAACCGAACGGGGGAGTCACCCCAATAGATCAATGTATATCAATCGCGCTTCCCAGCGGGAATTAACGGTTCATGAAAGTGGGCATAACAGTGGGTTCAGGGGCTTAGGCTAACTACGCAATAGTTTTTAGAAAATAAAACATTATTGTTGTCCAGAAAATGTTTTGCATGTTTCTAACCCCATAGTTGTAAAACAAGTATAAGTAAAGTGGGGCTATAAACTCACCTCAGTGAATAGCAGTCTGAAAATGAAAAGGATCAAGTAGTAATAGTGAGCGGCACCGACACGCGACCTAAATTAATATGACAAGTCTTAGTTTACGGATTTGATTCACGATTCAATGAGTTTAAATAAGTTTAAGTGTTCTCAAGTGGTTGTGTTTACTGTTTGCTTGTGTGGTAGTGTTTATGTTTAAATAAATTCAAAATTGTTTGTAAGTATTGGCTCTTGAAAAAGTGTATGAATATATACGTATATAAAAGTATTCATGACGGATAAATCTCCGGTTCGGAAGTAACCGGACGACTAAATACGGAAAGTATTCACTAGTAATGTGTTCACGTTGTACAGTAAAATAATAATAAATACTTATGCGGTATAAATAATTTCATATTATTTAGTTTTCGTCTTCTAGACGGGTTTACTAAAAAAATATACTAAGTATAGAATTTGACGAAATTCGGGCATGACCCGTTCATAAATATTAGTTTTCCTTTATAAGTCAATTGCCACAAAAATATCTCATGTCAAAATAATAGTTTTACTAATTAAATATACATAGTTTTATTTTGTTGGAAGTTATTAGCTAACTGTTAATAGTTTAAGTATTAAATGTGAAATAATGTCAAAAAGAAATAAGTGCCAAAAATGACAGGAACTGGAGTCGAACCCTGTACCTCTCACTTAACAGTCAGCGCCCCAACCATCAGACCAGCCAACTTGTTGTATAGCAATCTGTAAAATTCCCCAGTGATTTGTAAATTTTAATCAAGTATTAAATTACCATTACAGTTCAATTAACCATTTTTACGAGCAAAATTTAAAATTTTTGTTTATTACACTACAATAATTCAAACACGTTGATACGTCATTTACAATACTTTGGAACAAGCTCACACACAGACCACGATGATCACTTATACTAATAAACAACCAAACGAATCCTTATTACTATTCTCGGCCCAATTCTGAGCCTGTTACTATTCAAGCCCAAGTCCAAATTCATATATTACTTTATTTCACTCGATCTAATACACAAACACTTGGCCTTTATATTTTGTGATTTCGACACACAACTTATGCTACATTTTACACCATTCGAATCTTCATACTCCAAATAATCAGGATTGACAAACTTTGTTGTCTAATTCGAACGTTTGACCATAAAACAAGACTCAAAGTAAACCTCACTCGACACGGGTATAAATTCATCCAAATTCATCCAAATTTGACACAACTCAATTTCCCTATACGTTTTCCATTTGTTCCTAGTCTAAACGACTTCCTAAGTCCTTGAAGACCTTTTCTATACATTTGGTCACGATAAATAAGTGTTTGGACCCTTTGGCTAGTCGAATTAACACATATATCATGCAACATGATTTATAACCAAAGCAACACACAACCTCCCTTCCTAATATCTTTAAACTCAAGTGCATATTCTCTAAATCCTATCTAAATCTCTGCTAGCCATCTAATCGAATCAAGTTGAGTACAATATAATACAATATACATGCCATATACATGTATATATACGGCTAAGCATATACACACTTTCATTCACACTTAAACACATATTTCACACCAATTCTCTAAGTCTTTACTCTCTAATCCAAGCCTCAAGAAGCAGGAAGCAATTTCGAGCCTTTCGAATCCATTTTTCAAGTCGTAAACAAGTGATCACGATTCCATGGTAATCTTTCGAACGTGTTACATACCAACCATTTGAGTTCTAGTCCATTTTCACATATTTCTCACCACCATTTGGTGTTGTAAGTCCATCGAATCCTATTTCCTACTCTTACTTATGTTTTCAATAAATCATACATCATATATATGTTCATTCGATACATATCAAGCTTTCCTTTATATTTTTTGAGTTCTCATATTTATTTTACGTATTACATATGACCTCCTATATCAAAGGATGGCTAGAATACAAGTACAACATTCATTCGTATCTTGTTTCATCATTTTACTGCTTAACGAGACTTATTTTGATCATGTATTGCATATCATACGTTTATAAGTCAAATATATCATTTTGGACCTATTCATTTTTTGTCGACTAGAACAATCCCATTAAATCCATTTTACACGCACAACATATCGATTAAAATGCTCGAACTAATTCTCCATAAGCTACTCTAATAAGCTATTCAAAAAAGCTCTTGTAATAAGCTTTTAAGAGACCTTTTTAAACCTCAAAGTAATCGCTATTTGAAAACAGTTTCGAAACTCACTTATTTGTCGAGTGGGCTTTTAACCCCAATAAGCTCAAAAATAAGCCAAACCGATAAGCAGTTCATATAAGCATTTTGATAATGTTAATAAGTCCATAAAATAAGCCCAAGATTAACCCCAATTTATTATAAAACTCAACAGATCGTTATTTCTTAATGGGCTTACTTTAATTTCGTTAAAGCCCATTAAGCAAATAATAAGCACTTTTTGGTAATAAGCAGTTTCACAAAACTCCAATAAGCTATTTAAAGCTTATACAACTCTCGGAAAACTTAATCTATCATTTTTATGAATTTTGGACTTAAATTGCAAATATTTGTACATATCGGGTTAATATTGTCTCTTTCACATATATATGTATCAAACAGTCATTTTAGTAACTTGTGGGTAGAAATTGATAAAACAGTAAACATGAGTATTAAAAAGTCATATTTGGATTAAAAGAGTAATTATTTCCTAACTAGGGACTAACGGTGCAAAAGTTACTCCGTTAAGGTGGAAAGTGTAAAATTCATATAAATTCAGGGACCATTCAGTAACATTATTTCTTACACATTTCCATTACATGTTTTATACATTTTCATGCATAAGGGGCATTTTTTTACAATTCGTACAATATATTCAAAATACGTTACGTTTATATATATTTATATAACGAATTCTAACGAATAAACTTAACGTATCATTCAACCACTTTTGAGGAAACGATATTATGGATTCAATAGCATAAAAACAAGATAATATTATATATATAATATTATTTTTGAACTTTAAGCATTTTAAGCATATCATCCATTCACATCACGAACCAATTCGTTATCCGATGCATTTCAACAATCATTATTCGTATTAAGCCAAAACTATCATAATCTCAGACTTCCCTATTATTCAGGTCGTGTGTTGGAGCCGTTCCCATAATACATTTTATCTTTTACATACTTTCAAATACGTGGGGAGATACATGCTACAAAATAGAACACAAGTATTTTCTGTATGCTACACCTAATTAATATTGCCTAAGTTACCACTATTGCCAAAAGCCCCTCACATCATGAACCATTAATCACTTGTGAGTGAACACGAATATAGTGAATAGATCTATTGGAGGCTGACTGCCTATTTGAACTAGTGCCGGATGGATAGCCATAGTTGCTAGCCGGATTAGTCAAATGCACTTTATTTGAAGGAAATAGGAAGATGGCAATCTCCTACACGAGGGCCATAACTCACACCATTAATTTGGTGTGTTCACACTGTTTCACGGAACACTGTTAACATTTGCGTATCATGAGACATAGGGCAATATATCGAACTGCAATATCACTATTTCAAATATGATTGTGTATTCAATACAATTATAGACTTGTGTCCAAACTGATTATAATTACAAACACTATTATTTCACTCAACAATTTTGTTGACTTTTAGCATGTTTATCTCTGGTAATTAACGGAGCATTCAAGACACGGAGTGGGCATTAAACTAATGGTTTTTGGTGTTAAATAAATTCTGTCATTTATTTCAAACTACAATATCTTTTGTGAGATATTAAAACATTGAAATTTCACTTTTGTATCTGAATTATTAAATTAATGACAATAACTTTCAAAACGCCTCTTTTGAGCCGTTTTCTATGATTATGACTATGATCCTTCCAGTAATACCCCGATTAAGTCTTCCACTGTTAACTCAAAATTTAGGGGGTGTTACAGATTGGCATCAGAGACATGGTTATAGAAAACCAAGTGTTTTTAAAATACTGGACTATAACTACACTTTCAAAATGGATCACTTTACACCATACCACTTTACGCCCTCCATGCCTGCATATTTCACAACACCGTGTTTAGTGTGTTGCCTAACAAGATTATTTCACATTGATTTTCACATACTTGATTTTATTGATTACTTACATTTACTACTTTCGGGGTTATTACAGTACCATGTCTACAGTGTCACACCTTAGCACCTCATCATCGGATATGGAGTGCGAGGATACTTTATCATCTATCACCTCACCCGTAGTTCCTAGCACATCGACTGCTACAGTGTTGAACATCGCATCAGACAAAACGAAGCCCTTCGAGGAGGGTGAAGTCGTCGCTACACCACCCATGACACCTGTCGCACCAGGTAACCCAAACTCACCCATATCAGAAGACCCGTACGTACTAGGTAGACGTTCATATATTTCACCACCACACGCGGAGAACCGTCTAGTTTCTCCTACATACACCCCACTTACCGATGATCAGTATATGCAGACGCAGCAATGGCTTCCTGTAGAAGATTCAGAGACTCCATTACCTACACCACCACCCCCACCTGCACCGGTATTCCGGCGCAGACGAGTCAGGATCTTAGAACCCTATGAGCCCGAACCATTTATGAAACCATTTCGGAGCCATCCCAATGGCCCTATCAAGATGCACACTCCTCGCAAGAGAGTGCGGTTACCAGTAGTTCCAATCATACCACCATCACTACCTCTATCCCCTACTTCACCACTAGACATGATCAGGATGACACCACCATTATCTCCTGAGCATACATATACATTGCCACCACTACTATCATCACCCCCTCCACCGTCGGTCAGACCCGACCACTTGTTCAACCTACTCACCCAATCATACCCGTTTACACCTCACCAACGGGAGCCGACTCCAGAGGAGGATTTACCCTCTCAGAGCCAGGCCCGCATAGCAGGTCCCAGTCATTCGTCATCATCATCATTACTGTTCCCACCAGGTTTTACCCCTCCAGCCTGAGTCTTCGAGACTGGAGAGAGCTCCAGGGCAGCAGTTGCCCGCACACCTACTCCTTCCACCATTATGACGCGACTGGAGCGTCATGAGGAGCAGATCGATGCACTTCTGAGCATCGTTGACAGAACATCACTCGACTGCCCCGAGACGGTCGACAGCACCCTATATGATCTCGTATCCGATATGATGGACCTTCAGGATGGTCTGACGGGGATTCAGTCAGAGATGTTGAGACACGCTCCCACATGACAGTTTTACAATGGGAAAGACAGAGGCAGATTGAGGAAGTTCTACAAGCGCGCCGCAGAGCCGATACATTAGAGAACCTCATGGAAGACATGCAGGTCCAGCAGCAGACCAACATACAAAGACTTCTGGATCAGATTTCAGAGCTCACAGGGCCCATGGATGAGACTTCCAGTAGTTAGACATAGTGTACATCAGTTAAGTTTTGAGGCATCTTAGCTTGCCGCATGTGGCATTAATAAAGGACCTTGTATCATTCTGTTTTGTAACACAATTGAGTCAAGTTATTAATATATGTTGTTGGTTATGATTTACTATATATTGATGTTGATTTATGTTACTGTGGTTGTTCATGTGTATTGTGATTGTATTCAGACATGTCGTGATGTTACTTATGATTGTTATGGTTCTTTGAATGTTACAACTGGGATATAAATACAAACAGTTAATAAAGAAAATTCCAGAAGAAACTTGATGAATGTCGAGAAAGTTGTTGAACTTAAGCTTTTGTAGATGATGAATCACTTTGTTCCTTGGCAATCCTATACTAAGAGTTGATCATTTATTTATGATAGTACCCAAACATGTCGTGATTTTTGTGATTCTTAGTTGGTTGTGATTTCACATTGTGACAATATTGTTAGGATTTGTATGCAATTACCCTATTACTCAATTTATTCTAACATGGTCATTATGTGGATTCTAAATCTGTGTTTTTCTTGTGACATTAATAGAACTATGCCTCGCACAAGAAAGGAAAATACCACCCCCGCAGCAGCAATGACTCCTGCAGCTATCCAGAAACTGGTAGCCGATAGCGTTGCTGCAGCCCTTGAAACTCAAGCGGCTACCATAGCCTGCTCGAGTAGCAACAACAGGGCAACAGCTAAAAGCGAGGCATCTGCGTCTCGCAAGTGTACCTATAAAGATTTCATGAGTTGCCAGCCAACTTACTTCAAAGGTTCAGAAGGAGTGACCGAACTAGCTCAGTGGTTTGAGCGTACCGAAATGGTATTCTTGAGAAGCAACTGTCCAGATAACAGCAAGGTCACCTTTGCTACGGGGACTCTTCTAGAAGATGCATTATCATGGTGGAACGCTACCACCCAAACCATAGGTATGGAGGAAGCGTATCAGATTACCTGGACCGAACTGAAAACAAAGATGCTAAAGAAGTACTGCCCGCGTACAGAAATTAGGAAACTGGAGGAGGAATTCCACCAGTTGGTTGTGAGAGGGAACGATATAAGAACCTACAATAGAAGGTTCCAAGAACTGTCCACACTGTGCCCGACCATGGTACCAGATCTGGAAAGGACATTGGAAAAGTACGTCGAGGGGCTGCCTCGAAGCATCGAGGGAAATGTCACCTCATCAAAACCATCAACTTTAGAAGAAGCCATCACAATTTCTCAACGATTACTAGAACGAGAAATTAAACAGAGATCTACCTCCGGAAACAATGATCATAAGCGAAGGCTAGATGATCGTGGAACCACTCACATAACAACAATAATAGGAACCACAACAACAACAACAACAACAACAACAACAACAACAATCGTAACCATAATTACCAACAAAATCGCAACAACCACCACCACCAACAGAATCGCAGATAGAAAGCTGCCAGAGCTTATGTTGTTGCACCCACTGAAGAAAGAGTTTATACTAGAACACTACCCCAGTGCAACCGATGTAAACTACATCACACTGGGCCTTGTCATGCCATTTGCGGAAAATGCCAAAAAGTGGGCCATAAAACTAATGACTGCAGGGCCACGGGTGGAAATTTACAGCTGGTAGCAATAGTGTGCCACGGGTGTGGCGAAAAAGGGCACTACAGGAACCAATGCCCTAAACAAAATACTAATCAGAACAACGCTGCTCATGGGAGAGCGTATGTGCTCGGTGACAGAAATGCACCACAGGACCCCGGTGTCGTCACGGGTACATTCTTACTAAACCAACGAAGTGCTAAAATATTATTTGATTCCGGAGCTGATAAGAGCTTTGTGTCTACTTCATTTGCTTCACTGCTTAACATTGCCCCAGTAGAACTAGACAGTACGTACAAAATTGAAATAGCTAACGGAAACCTCATAGGCACCAATACAATAATCCAAGGTTGCACCCTAACATTACTAAACAAACCTTTTCCCATTGATCTCATGCCTATTCAACTCGGTACATTTGACGTCGTTATTGGCATGGATTGGTTATCCAAGCACCATGCTAGAATCATCTGTGATGAGAAGGTCGTCCAAATTCCACTCAATGGCAAAACACTTATTGTTCGTGGCGATCAAAGCAGAACCCGACTCAACATCATCTCGTATATCAAGACGGTGAAGTACATGAACAAGGGATGTCCCTTGTTTTTGGTTCAGGTGACGGAGAATGAATCAAAAGAGAAACAACTTGAAGAAGTGCCAGTTGTCAAGGAATTTTCTGAAGTATTTTTTGAAGATTTGCCCGGTATTCCACCAGTTCGTCAAGTAGAATTTCAGATTGATTTGCCTGGAGCAAAACCAGTTGCAAAAGCACCTTATCGGTTGGCACCTTCTAAAATGAAAGAATTGTATGAGCAGTTGAAAGAGTTGTCAGATAAAGGATTCATCCGACCAAGTTCATCACCTTGGGGAGCTCCGGCCTTATTTGTCAAGAAGAAAGACAGAACATTCCAAATGTGTATTGATTATAGAGAGTTGAACAAACTCACAGTGAAGAATCGAAATCCATTGCCCAAGATTGATGATTTGTTTGACCAGTTTTTGGGATCGAGTGTCTACTCGAAAAGTGATATGAGGTCGGGATATCATCAGCTAAGAGTCAGAGAAGAAGACATTCCCAAAACAGCCTTCAGAACGCGGTACGGACATTACGAATTTCAAGTAATGCCATTTGGTCTTACCAATGCACCCGCAGTATTCATGAACTTGATGAACCGAGTATGCAAACCATACTTGGACAAATTCGTGATCGTGTTCATAGATGACATCCTAATCTACTCACGCAACAAGGAAGAACATGCTGAACACTTGAGAACCATTTTGGGGTTGCTCAAGGATGAAAATTTGTACGCTAAATTCTCCAAATGTGATTTTTGGATTCCAGAGGTACAGTTTCTTGGCATGTTATCAACAGTCAAGGTATCCACGTAGACCCTGCCAAGATTGAGGCGGTTAAAGATTGGGCATCTCCTACAAACCCAACAGAGATTCGTCAATTTTTAGGTCTCGCTGGTTACTACAGAAGGTTCATAGAAAATTTTTCAAAGATCATAAAATCTTTGACAGAACTGACCCAGAAGAACAAGAAGTATATCTGGGAAGAAAAACAAGAGTCATCTTTCCAACTCTTGAAACAAAAACTCTGTAAAGAACCAATCTTAGCACTACCCAAAGGAAGTGAAGACTTTGTAGTGTATTGTGATGCGTCACATCACGGTTTAGGCGCAGTACTGATGCAAAGGAGCAAAGTAACAGCCTATGCTTCTCGACAGCTCAAGAAAAATGAAGAGAACTACACCACTCATGATCTGGAATTAATAGCAGTGGTCTTTGCTCTTATGATATGGATACATTACTTGTACGGTACCAAGTGCATGGTTTTCACCGATCACAAAAGTCTTCAACACATTCTGGATCAAAAGGAGCTGAACATGAGACAGCACCGATGGTTAGAGCTACTCAACGACTACGATTGTGAAAATCGCAATCACCCTGGGAAAGCGAATGTTGTGGCTGATGCCTTGAGCAGAAAAGAACGAATCAAACCTCTCAGAGTCCGATCTCTGGGAATGACCATTTGTTCACCACTCCCATCACAGATCCTCATAGCCCAATCAGAAGCTCTCAGAGAAGAGAACAGACCCCATGAGAAAATTTACGATATGCCAGAGAATGAAAATGGTTTCATGAAAAGATCAGACGGAATCCTTGGTTTCAAAGAAAGAAATTGGGTTCCTCTCTACGGAGGTATACGTGATCACATCATGCATGAATCCCACAAATCCAAGTACTCCATTCACCCGGGTTCAGACAAGATGTATCAAGATCTCAAGAAGATCTATTGGTGGCCAAACATGAAAGCCGACATCGCCGAGTATGTTGGGAAATGTTTGACTTGTTCAAGAGTCAAGGCGGAATGTCAAAATCCGTCGGGATTACTTGTACAACCTGAACTACCAGTGTGGAAATGGGAAAGAATTACTATGGATTTCATCACCAAATTACCAAATACGTCAACTGGATTGGACACCATATGGGTCATCATTGATCGTCTCACAAATTCCGCTCATTTCCTACCAATCAAGGAAACTGACGAGATGAGTACTCTCGCACAGTTGTATATGAAGGAAATAGTGTCTCGACATGGGGTTCCAATCTCCATTATCTCAGATAGAGATAGCCGATTTACTTCTAGATTTTGGCAGACTCTACAGAAAGCTCTCGGTACGCGTTTAGACATGAGCACTGCTTATCACCCTCAGACTGATGGGCAGAGTGAAAGAACAATCCAAACCTTAGAAGACATGCTTCGGGCATGTGTTATAGACTTCGGAAAAGGTTGGGATAAACACTTACCATTGGCTGAATTTTCCTATAACAACAGTTACCATGCCAGCATCAAGGCAGCACCATTTGAGGCACTTTATGGTCGAAAGTACAGATCGCCTGTTTGTTGGGCTGAAGTGGGTGATGTACAATTCATAGGACCTGAACTGATACACGAAACAACGGAAAAAATATTTAAGATCAGGCAATGACTACAAGCCGCTCATGACAGACAAAAGAGTTACACCGATGTGAGGTGAAAACCCATGGAATTTTAGGTTGGAGACAGGGTTATGTTAAAAGTTTCCCCATGGAAGGGAATGGTACGCTTTGGAAAGCGTGGAAAGTTGAATCCAAGGTACATTGGACCATTCAAAATCCTGGAAAGGATTGGTCCAGTGGCTTATAAACTTGAGCTCCCAGAGGAACTCAGTAGAGTACACACATTTCACGTATCGAACCTGAAGAAATGTTTGTTAGATGAAACTCTTGTCATTCTAATGAAAGAAATCCGACTTGATGACAAACTCGTATTTACAGAGGAGCCAGTGGAAATAATGGACAGAGAGGTGAAACAGCTAAAGCAAAACCGTATTCCTATTGTCAAAGTTCGATGGAACTCTAAGCGAGGACCAAAGTAAACATGGGAACGTGAGGACCAAATACGCGACAGATACCCACATTTATATCCATAGACAACCCTAACAACTACCTTAGGCTTTAATTCGGGGACGGAATTCTGTTTCACGGGTAGGTACTGTAGCAACCTGTAAAATTCCCCAGTGATTTGTAAATGTTAATCAAGTATAAAATTACCATTACAGTTCAATTAAACATTTTTATGAGAAAATTTAAAATTTTTTTTATTACATTACAATAATTCAAACACGTTGATACGTGATTCACAATACTTTGGAACGAGCTCACACACGGACCATGACGATTACTTATACTAATCAACAACCAAACGGATTCTTATTACTATTCTCGGCCCAATTCTGAGCCTGTTACTATTCAAGCTTAAGTCCAAATTCATATATTACTTTATTTCACTCGATCTAATACACGAACACTTTGCCTTTATATTTTGTGATTTCGACACAAAACTAATGCTACATTTTACACCATTCGAATCTTCATACTCCAAATAATCAGGATTGACAAACTTTGTTGTCTAATTCGAACGTTTGACCATAAAACAAGACTCAAAGTAAACCTCACTCGACACGGGTACAAATTCATCCAAGTTCCACCAAATTTAACATAACTCAATTTCCCTATACGTTTTGCATTTGTTCCTAGTCTAAACGATTTCCTAAGTCCTTGAACACCTTTTCTATACATTTGGTCATGATAAATAAGTGTTTGGACCTTTTGGCTTGTCGTATTAACTCATATATCATGCAACTTGATTTATAACCTAAGCAACATACAACCTCCCTTCCTAATATCTTTAAACTCAAGTACATATTCTCTAAATCCTATCTAAATCTCTGCTAGCCATCTAATCGAATCAAGTTGAGTCCAATATAATACAATATACATGCCATATACATGTATATATACGGCTAAGCATATACACACTCTCATTCACACTTAAACACATATTTCACACCAATTCTCTAGAACAATCCCATTAAATCCATTTTACACGTACAACATATCGATTAAAATGCTCGAACTAATTCTCCATAAGCTACTCTAATAAGCTGTTCAAATAAGCTCTTGTAATAAGCTCTTAAGAGACCTTTTTAAACCTCAAGGTAATCGCTATTTGGAAACATTTCGAACTACTTATTGTTGAGTGGGCTTTTAAGCCCAATAAGCCCAAAAATAAGCCAAACCGATAAGCAGTTCATATAAGCATTTTGATGATGTTAATAAGTCCATAAAATAAGCCCAATACCAAGCCCAATTTATTCTAAAACTCAACGGATCGTTATTTCTTAATGGGCTTGCTTCAATTTCGTTAAAGCCCATTAAGCAAATAATAAGCACTTTTTGGTAATAAGCAGTTTCATAAAACTCCAATAAGCTATTTAAAGCTTATACAACTCTCGGAAAACTTAATCTATCATTTTTATGAATTTTGGACTTAAATTGCAAATATTTGTACATATCGGGTTAATATTGTCACTTTCACATATATATGTATCAAACTTTCATTTTAGTAACTTGTGGGTAGAAATTGATAAAACAGTAAACAAAAGTATTAAAAAGTCATATTGGACCCTTTTTGGATTAAAAGTGTAATTATTTCCTAACTAGGGACTAACGGTGCAAAAGTTACTCTGTTAGGGTGGAAAGTGTAAAATTCATATAAGTTCAGGGACCATTCAGTAACATTATTTCCTACACATTTCCTTTACATGTTTTATAAATTTTCAGGCATAAGGGGCATTTTTTTACAATTCCTACAATATATTCAAAATATGTTTCGTTTATATATATTTATATAACGAATTCTAACGAATAAACTTAATGTATCATTCAACCACTTTCGAGGAAATGATATTATGGACTCAATAACATAAAAACAAGATAATATTATTATATATAATATTATTTTTGAACTTTAAGCATTTTAAGCATATCATCCATTCACATCACGAACCAATTCGTTATCCGATGCATTTCCACAATCATTATTCGTATTAAGCCAAAACTATCGTAATCTCAGACTTCCCTATTATCCAGGTCGTGTGTTGGAGCCGTTCCCATAATACATTTGATTTCATATCACCTTCGCCAATCACATTCAAGGTGAGCTCATAGTCCAACTTTTATCTTTTACATATTTTCAAATACGTGGGGAGATACATGCTACAAAATAGAACACAAGTATTTTCTGTATGCTACACTTGATTGATATTTCCTAAGTTACCACTATTGCCAAAAGCCACTTACATCATGAACCATTAATCACTTGCGAGTGAACTCGAATATAGTGAATAGATCTATTGGAGGCTGACTGCCTATTTGAACTAGTGCCGGATGGATAGCCATAGTTGCTAGCCGGATTAGTCAAATGCACTTTATTTGAAGGAAATAGGAAGATGGCAATCTCCTACACGAGGGCCATAACTCACACCATTAATTTGGTGTGTTCACACCATTTCACGGAACACTGTTAACGTTTGCGTGTCATGAGATTTAGGGCAATATATCGAACTGCAATATCACTAATTCAAATATGATTGTGTATTCAATACAATTAGAGACTTGTGTTCAAACTGATTACAATTACAAACACTATGATTTCACTCAACAATTTTGTTGACTTTAGCATGTTTATCTCAGGTAATTAACGGAGCATTCAAGGCACGGAGTGGGCATTAAACTGATGGTTTTTAGTGTTAAATAAATTCTGTCATTTATTTCAAACTACAATATCTTTTGTGAGATATTAAAACACTGAAATTTCACTTTTGTATCTGAATTATTAAATGAATGACAATAACTTTCAAAACACCTCTTTCGAGCCGTTTTCTATAATTATGACTATGATCCTTCTAGTAATACCCAGATTAAGTCTTCCACTGTTAACTCAAAATTTAGGGGGTGTTACATGTTGTTTTATACTTCCCAACAGTTTGTATAAAAGGGTCATTTGGACTGTGACTTAGTTATAAGTATATAACAGTTTGTATGTGTTTGTGTTTCGGATTTGTTTTCGACGATACCAAATAAGTTCTTAAGTTTAGTAGTGTTTTTAACAATTAAATAAACACTTGAGTTTTTAAAGAAAACCAAATAGGCACAAAATGAGCACTTCGACTTATTTTATCCCCTCGACAAATACCTTTTTCAAATCGAAACGAGATTTATAACTAATAGCATATACGTTCAAATAAGCATATGTGTTACCAAAATAAGTTGCAAGTTTCCGAAATAAGCACTTTTCCAAAGATAGCCAACACTTATGTTTTCTTTAGATCTATATTTTTGGTTCCAAAAAGTCTCGAGTAAGCCATAACTTATTTATGTGTATGTCGAGTGGTACAAGAATAAGCACAAGCTTATTTTCTATGTGTTTACAAGTGTTAAACAAGCAAAATATTACCACACAAGCTCAAAACACAAGTCTAAATTATATGTACATGTATGTCGAGTGAAAGAAAATTAAGAACACATTTTTAGTTGTCAAAATTAAGTATGGTTACAAAGTATTAGTTATAAACTTGTTTGTAACTTAAGTAAAATATGAAAGCATAAAATTTGGTTTAGTAAGTTCCTTACAGTGGTGTTTGTGAATCGAGCAAGAGAGGAAAAACCAAGAATAATTTGTAACCCAAGAATCCAAGTACCAACTTAGCTTCCAATTTTACTCCAAAACACTAAACCTTAACTATACTCGTGACTTGCTTTGGTAAATTTTGAAAGAAATGGCGAAGCAAAGATGTGATATGCTGTTCGATTATAAGCAGAAAAAGAGAATCACTTTGGCCCATTTTAGCTAGTGGATATTAGTAAGTATAGCCCTTTTTATGTATTATCCATGTATTAGAATGTTAAAGTAACTTTGTCACATTTACTTAAGTAACCATGTGACTTCTTATCTTCAAAGTGGGCGGCAAAGCTAAAATCTTGGAGGGGGGGGGGGAATTATTTTGATTTTTTGTGGTGTATTGCGTGTCCCGTTTGAGCTTAAATGTGTGTCGCGGTGTCCCGGTTTGGTATAAACGCGAAAAATATAATTTTGGAGACGTTTTTATAAAACTGGTATAAAAGCAAAATTTATCGACTCCGAAAATAGATTATAAAATTAAACCGTTACTAATGCGGTGTCGGTACGCGTGTGGTATCATTTTTCAGGAAAAGCGAGATAACCTCTCGCTTTTATTACGTTGAAGTCTGTAAATGTCAGAAAGTGGAAAATTCACTTTTTCTAATAAAGTTAAATAGTTTTGCGAGTTACTGTATGCTACAGTGTGCGGGTTTGCTTCCCGAATAGTTATGCAAGCTAAAGAATGCTTAATTTAACGGTTAGGTAATAATAAATTAACATTTATTATTAAAATATTAGTGGAAAAATTACCGTTTGTCACATCCTTCCCGCCTTAGAAAGGAAAACCGTCCTCGGTTTTCACTTAGAGTTACCCGATGGATTTGAGAAAAGGTGTGGGTATTTACGCTTGATCTCGTCCTCACGCTCCCACGTGTATTCGGGACCTCTTCGAGAGTTCCAGCGAACTTTAGCAATAGGAATGTGGCTTTTCTTAAGCCGTTTGATTTCTCGATCCATTATCTCGACAGGTTCTTTAATGAAGTTTAGTCTCTCGTCGATTTGGATTTCCTCCAGAGGAATAACAAGTGTTTCGTTTGAGAGACATTTCTTCAGGTTGCACACGTGAAACACATTGTGTACAGAACTGAGTTCTTGTGATAATTCGAGTCGGTAGGCTACCGGCCCGATCCTGGTGAGAATTTTGAAAGGTCCAGTGTATCGGGGATTTAATTTCCCACGCTTTCCAAAGTGAATCACGCCTTTCCATGATGAAACTTTTAACATAAACTGATCTCCAACTTGGAACTCAAGTGGTTTCCGTCTCTTGTCTGCGTAGCTTTTCTGACGGTCTCGAGCCGCTTGCATCTGGCTCTTGATTTGCACAATCTTTTCAGTAGTCTCTTGTACTAGTTCGGGACCAGTGAGCTGACTTTCTCCGACTTCAGCCTGGCATATAGGTGATCTGCACTTTCGACCATAAAGTGCCTCATAAGGTGTAGCTTTGATGCTTGTGTGATAGCTGTTATTGTAGGAGAACTCGGCTAATGGTAGGTGCCTATCCCAACCGTTTCCAAAGTCTCACACACGCTCGCAGTATGTCTTCTAAGGTTTGAATGGTCCTCTCACTTTGACCATCTGTTTGAGGATGGTATGGGATGCTCATATCAAGATCGGTACCCAGAGCATCTTGTAGTGATCTCCAAAAGTTCGACATGCAACAGCTATCTCTTTCAGAGATGATAGAAATCAGAACTCCATGTCGAGCAACTATCTCCTTTACCGATAACCGTGCAAGTTTATCCATGTTGTCGTTCTCTTTGATAGGTAAGAAGTGGGCGGACTTGGTAAGATGATCAATGATTACCCAAATGGTGTCGTAACCGCTTGATGTCCTTGGCAGTTTGGTAATGAAGTCCTTCCTTATGTGTTCCCACTTCCACTCGGGAATCTCGGGTTGTACAAGTAAACCTGATGGCCGCTGATGTTCAGCTTTGACTTTCGAACACGTTAAGCATTGACTGACATACATTGCAATGTCAGTGACAAGTGTGTAAATACTCATCATTTTATGCCCATTTTAGACCATAAAAATACTGAAAACGGCAAAATACACCAAATTTTACTGTAGATATCCTTGGTTTGTGTTTTTATGTGTTTCAAGTACAAAAGGATCGAAAACAGGGCAAAAACGGATAAAACCAAGCACAAGATTGGAAAAGCGTGAAAAGCCGAGGACGGGGAAGGAATTAATGAGTTTGGACCGGGATATTGCTCAAATTATCAAAGTCAACTTCCAAGAATATTGAAATGTCACAAATAGCCCTTGGAGATGATTTTCAGAAAATACAAGATTGGTCCCTGAAGTTTGAAACATGGCAGTTTTGGTCCCTAAACCTTAACAATAATTCCAAAACAAATACCAACCAAACCCTTTTATCCCTTTTAAAATCCTAACCCAAAACCCAATCCTAAACATACCCCAGCCCAACAAACCAAACCAAAACCCAAAACCGGATCCAACCTACTTTCTTTTAGCTAACACCCAGTCAACTCCCAAAGTCAAACAAACCACCCTTATCCCATCTTCTAAAACTAAACGCGCCAAAACCATACCACCTCCCACCTCACCTTATCCCTGACACCCCCACACTTGGCCTGCTTATCCCTTCTACACTCCAACCCCCCTCCTCCCATGCTCCCACATGCTATCTTCACGTGCTGTACTTCGCTAAATCCCATAACCCACATTTCCCGCCAAAAAGCTAAATGGACGACTGTGATGAAATCAATCTAATCCAATGGTGGGATTTGATGAGGGAGACTCAGAGAAGCATTTGGGATAGCTATTTAAAGGAATGAAGATACCAAGAAAAGATTGTCTCAGTTTTAGACCAATTCGTAGTGTAGATTAAGTTATTGCTTTATTAAAACTTGTTTCATGTAGTAATTTAAGTTCTTTGTATTAATTCGAGCTCATTTAAGCTTCTTGTCTTTAATTTTAATCAGCATTGTTCCAATTTCAAGTTTAATCAAAATTTCAAGTATTCAGTTATTATTGTTCATTCGAATTCAAGTTAGTTATTGATGTTTAAGATTCCCAAAGCCTTTGCTCTGTTCCCTCTTAGATTATGCATGATCCTTTTAGCTTGTTGATAGTTTCATTGTTGTTTAGTTCAGTTTCAATTTCAAAATTTCAACAAAAGTCAAAAATAGTCAAAAGTCAACAATAGTCAAATTTCTTATCAGCTTAATTCAGTGTTTGATTTTAGTTTAATTTCACTTGTTTGTGCTTAATCAAGTTAGTTTAATATCCTAGTTTCTCTAGCTCAGCTTAGATTGGTTTTGCTTAGTTCAATTTACAAAACAGTTAGTCAAAAGGACTGTTTGGGATTACGGGTCAAAACCATGACCCACTGTTCATTTGCTAGTTGCTAAGTTTTAATCTAGTTTAATTAAGTTTGTTTAAACATATTTCAGTAGGACTTAAGTGAATTTAACTCATTTGGAGGTTATTGGCTTGTAGTAGTATTTTTAAGGTCAAAACTGATCTAATAAGCTCAGTATAAGCTGAGCTTATTTAGACAAGCTTCTTGGTGATTTTTGAGTTCATTTCATTAGTTCAAGTGGAAATCCTAAGTTTGGCACTATTTCATCTAGGATTGCAAAAGTTAAGGGCCAAAACCCATTCCTGCTGCATCAGAAACTTTTGTGCAGACTTCCCAAAGCTGCTGATCTAAGCTTATTTTTTGGCCTATCCAATTGAGCCTAGGTCCTGATTTTTTTGGTTTACAACTAGCTTGCATTACCTAGCTGTTAGAAAATAATCTGGGATTCCACTTTTTCAGCTTATTAGGTAGCTTAAAATAGGTTTGCAATTACCCCCATAAGGACTGCTCAAGTCTGCACACAGCTTTTTCTGATTTCATCCATCTGATCTAGGCCCCAATTGGATAAGCAATTGATAGTATAAATTGGGCATTTTCAGCTTATAGGTAGTTTGTAGTATCAGCTTTCAGGATATGCTTTTAGTTTCCCTTAATTTGCTTTGTACTAGCTTCTAGATCAGCTTATAGTTGGCTGTTTGATCACTGCTTATGCCCTATATTTGTCAACTGTTCTAATGCTTAACTGGCTTTTTCTGAGAGCTTATTTGATCTTATTCAGTTGTTTTAAGCTTCAATTAGTATGTTCTTCAGTTGTTGAGCTTTTTGTGAAAATTGGCACTGTAGAGCTTATTTGAAACTGCTTATTTGCACAAACTGCTTATTTGGGTTGAAATAAGTTCTCATTTCATTTTTCCTAGCTTCAGATTAGTTTAAAGTATTTTTGTGAAAATTTTCAGATTTTTCTAAACTGTTTTGGTATTTTTAATAACTTTAATTAGTTAAATTTAGTTTTTAATTCATATTAAATTAAATAAAAAAAAAATATAATTCTTTTTTTTTTAATTTTCTTTTATTAATTAGAACTTAGTTTTTCTAAAATTAGTTTGATACCCGTAGAGTTAATATTTCATCGTTTTGACGTTTTTAGGTTCGTTCTTAGTTCCCGTTTTCTAATAATCGCGTTTTTAAGTTTTTCTTTTGCGTTTTTAATTACGTATCCTTTAGATTATCGTTTTCATTGTTTATTAAATCATTTTTAATTAATGTTCACATATCTTAGCGTAAAAAACCAAAATCCCTTTATTTTCACTATTCAAACACGTTCCACGATTCGAGAACACGAATTCCATTCACGCATTCGTTGGGAATAACGACCCGGGTTACACATACCACTACTAGAAAAACAGCTATTCTTAACGCGCAATGCGCATCATAAAGGGGTCAGATGACGCGCAAAAGCGCGTCAAGGATGGACCAGTCATAAATTTTCATGACCCGCATTTGGGCGTCATCCTTCTATGACCCTTGATTTATGACCCTCGGTTTATGACGTGCGTTTTTGCGTGTCATAACCTATTTTTTTTTTTTTTAAATTAATTTTTTTCAGTTCCTAATTTTCTATTAAATGACAATTAAAAACCTGATAATACAAAATTAAAAACACAAATATCAAAATAACGCATTTCATATATATATATACCAAAGTAAAGTACCAAAACAGATACATAAAATCTAAACTCATAATCCATCATGAAACAATTGTTTTCACAAGTGTTCCTCACAAAAGCCAAGATAAACCACTAGAAACAAATACCATAAACCTTCTTCAACGATTTGCCTTGGCAACTCGTTCAATCTCATCCTTCTTCTTAATAGCATAACTGCAACACAAACAAGATAAAATTATTAAATAAGATAGTAACAGCATCATAACACATCAAAAAAACATGCCAACTAATGTTTTTCAGTCCTAGATACCATGAACAACAATTCTAGAAATGACATATACAACCCAGTTACTTCAAGTTATGTTTAATATTCAGCAATCATACAAAAAAAGAAAAGAGAAATGACATAAATACTCAGCCCAAGTCCATACAAAAATTTTCTCCTATACTATCATAAAACTATTAATAATGAAAGCCAATCTAGGCACATTCCGAAAAAAGCACCATCAAATACCCCCACCACATCTCATGTTGGTACGTCTAAATGAAGATAATAGTCGTGTATACCTGTTAGACGAACCCTTGGCAGCATTAATTAGCTCGTCAGCAAAGCACTCTGCTATTGTCTTGACATTTCTGAATGCACTTTCACGTGCACCAGTTGTAAGAAGAAAGATAGCCTGGTTGACACGCCTTAGAGGTGAAATATCAACTGCCTGACGCCTGACAACACCAGCAGACCCAATTCTGGTTGCATCTTCTCTTGGTCCACTGCCATGTGACAAAAACATTAATCATCTCTTGGCTTGATACCTCCCAGCTGAATGAGGCATGAACTTTGGGTGTTTTGCAGTGGTAGCAGTGATATAGTCCTCCACGGATAGATCAGGAACCTGTTAAACAAAACCAAAACCTGATATAGTCCTCCACGCATAGCATAGAAGAAAAAGCAAACGACCATGTAACATATTCATATCTCAAAATACAATATCTGCAAAGAGTATAGAAAGAGAACCTATTTGCTTGCTCATTTCAATAAGTTGCTCACCTGAATCTTTATAATTACGAATGGCTATTTGATTCTCTGCCATAACAAATGCCAGAATACTATACATATCGGATATTTTGAAACAAAGGACTGAGCAAAATGTTTCACCAAGAACATTTAACAATTATATTCATTCAGGCCTTTTATCAAACAGTTTGTGTGCGGTCTTTACATCAACCAAAATTCAGCAATTTTTAATATATTTATCCAACTAATTCAGTCAAACACAATCTTCAATCAGTAAACAAACCAAATTGATTAAATCCTAATGAACTTTCAGCTCAAATCAACAATCACTTTCAACAAAAACTCATCCGAATTGATTAACCAGCAAATCGAATCATTTCATCGCTAAATCAACAATTAAGCAGTGGTGCTTGTGTAATTTAAGCATAGAAGCATGAAGAAGCAGATTCTAATTTAACGAATTTATACGAAACTCACAGCTTAGGTTTAAAGATATTACCGATTTTGACAAAAAATTAGCAAACTATAAAAATCACACTCAAGTGTGACTGTAATCTTCACTTCCTGCCACTCATCAATTCTGAATCAAGATAACTCTTTGAAAGCTTCGAAAAACAGTAACAATGGAGGAATAGATGGCCGGCGGTTTCTAGCTTGAGACGAAGAGAGATCGAGTGAACAGAGATGGGATGATTAGATATATAAAGTTTTTGGATTGGATTGAGACGAAGAGAGCTACGTTTTCTGCCATTGATTTTGTTAAGCGTGAAGAAAGCGTCTAGTGTGTGTGTGTGAAAATGGTGTGGTAAATGGTCTTGACAAATAAAAGGGGATTTGAAAGTTTTCAAGCTTTTGTGAGCGGGAAACAAATAAAAGGGGATTTGAAAGTTTTCAAGCTTTTGTGGTCCGTGTTTTTTAAAAAATTTGAGATATGACACGAATTTTATGATACACAAAAATGCCTGTCGTCTAGCCTTCAGATTTTACAATTTATGACAGTTTTTTTATGACTTACAATTTTGCGTGTCATTATATTGTGTGTGTCATAAAAAGCATGTCATTAAAGGCCCTTTTTCTAGTATTGTACTTCACTTGTGTTTCCTTGGACATAAATACGTGTTGATTCCAGCGAATCAATTTTTGGCGCTGCTGCCGGGGAAGGCTTGAAGCGAATTTTTAAATTCTCATTTGTCGATTCGTGTTTTGAAGACCCTTCTCCCGAGAAGTTATCATTTTCCCTCGTAAATATTTTCTTATAAAAAAACCAAAAAGATTTTTATTTTCCTCTTTCCCTTTGTATTTTTTAAATGTTTCTAAAAATCCAAAAATATTTTTCTTATCCCCTATATTCGTTTAATTCTTTATCTCACCCTCTATCCGTTTAACTCTTTTTATGTCTTCATCTTACCATTATGGTTGTGAATGGTGTGGGGGACCTCTGAATGGTGGAAATTGCCCCGGTTGTAGCATTGTAAATTCGGGAAACGGGTTTGTCTATGACCAAAATCCCTACAATGAAACAACCAATTTCTGTAACCAACCCCCACACCATGAGATGGAAACATATTCTTGTGAATATTGTGGAGGTCCACACCAAAGTTTTGATTGTCAAGCAAGGAACACGCTTGTCTATGAGCAGGTTTCGTGTAACGATCAAAATTTTGGTTATGACCAATATCCATATGATTCACTGAGTCAGTCACAACAGTTTTACTGTTGTGAATACTGTGGAGGTCCGCATTATAACTCCGATTGTCAAACGAGGAGCCCGCTTGTCTATGAGCATGGCCCTTGTAACAATTATGATTATTCTTATCATGACCAACCTCCACAGTACCAAATGACTCAAACGCAACCTCAGCCACTTCCTCAAGATCTTCTCCATGTTCTAAAATTAATAGAAGAAGTTAATGATTTGGCTAATAAAATTCACCTTGAAGATCATCATGGTAAATCTATGGAAGATTTACTAGCCGAAGAACGAGCAGCACACAATCGTTTCTTGTTTAATCAGGCTGGCATGCTCGATGACGAAGATGAAGACGACGAGGAGAGTACTATTCCTTTGAGCGATATCATTTCTCAACTCCCTCAGTCTATTGCAATCACATCATTCTTTCCAACTTTGGACCCCAAGGACTCTCTTATTATGGGGGATGAGCATATTAGCACTATTCCTGAAAAGGAATCGGACGAATTCATAAAGTCTAGTGTTGAGAACCTTATCCCAATCCCAAGTGAGTCTGAGGATGTATCCGACAGTGAAAGTGATGGTTCTTTTCGTAGTGATCATCCTCTTGACACTACTGATGATTTTTCCGGGACATTTTCTAACCCTCTTTTCAATTTCAAAGATGATTTTTCCTCTAGTGATGACGAATCACTTTCTGATGAGGACGTTCAAAATAAAAGTCTCAAAGTCTATTCAAATTCTCTTTTTGAATTTGATGATGAGTACTTTTCTAGCAAAATAAATCGTCTCTTTGATGAAGAGTTAGAGAACGATGAGGTCAAGGACTCTATTATTCATAAACTTGATGATGTGACCTCAATTTTTAATCCCGATATTGAAAAGGACGTTCTTTCTCCGACATATGTGACATTTCCCTTTGAGGATCGCCATTATATTGATTTCACATATGTCGTTCGAGTTTTTCTACCTTTCTTCTCCTATACGGTAGATTGTCCTTTTATTCACTCGTTCGGGAGTGAAGACAACGTTTTTGACCCCGGCATCTTCATTTATCATTCTTTTGAGCCGGGTGTATCTCATCGGAGTGGAACTTTCAAGTACTTCAATGTTTATCCAAAAATTTCGAATGAAAGTCCGATGGAGATTTTCTCTTCCACATGCTTCCCCAAGAACAAATGAATTCGGGGTCGAGTCAAGCTAGTGACTCGGTTAACAAAAACATTAGCATTTCATGGGTGACAACCCATGTTTTTGACTTCTTTCTATTTTCTGACACTAAGTGTGGGGGGAATTCCTCTACTGTGCTTTGTTTGTGTGTTGTTTGCCCTTGTTTGCAGGTTTCCCTTAGATCGTGATGATTGATGCGCCTGTTTTCAATCCAGCCGCCCAATATCCGATCTTTTTGCTAACGATTATCTAGGGATATCTTTTTAATCCTGTTTGTGAAAAATGAGATTTCTGTTCCACACTTGGCTATTAGTATTACCTTTTTACGTTCTAAGTGGCGGCATAATAGCCGGTACTTTGAATATTGAGGGCATGATGCGTGGTTTTGTAACCTTACAACAGGTTTTACCTCTCGAGGGATCTCAAGAGGCTTACAACCCCACCAGGCAGTGTACCTGACCGATGTAGTATAGTGTAGTGGTAAGTACGGGGGATTGATCGTTCTCCACAGGGAATAGTGTTCGTTAGGTATGAAAGGCTACTCTAATTAGGTCTAAGGGTTGAGGAAGATTCTTTTTTATGTTTTTATAATTTTTTATGAAAGCAAGTAAAATCTCGGTTTTGAAGGAGTGGGCGGAATTAGTTGCTAGTCAACTAACCCAAATTACTACGAATGCAATAAAATTAAATAACTGAAAATAAAATGTGGTGAGAAACTTATGTGTAGAGAAATGTGTTTACTTAGATTTCCTTACTCCCTAACTATCTTTTACCGGTTAATTAGTGTGTATTAGTCGCGTGGATGACGGGTGTATTCCTTAATACCATTCGTGGGGTGGCGTACTTACTTCCCCAACTCTACAAGCTCCTACTTCACTCCTATGTCGAGCCGGCTAGGAAGCTCCTAACATGGGATCACTAGAATTCGCTTGTGCATTAAATACAACCATAAAAACCTTTAGTACGCATTTGGTTCATGTTTCTTAAGACGTTCAAGCAAGTTACCGAATAGGAAGTTAGCCAGTTTTCTTAAGCCTAACATAGATAAACATTCATCCAATACAACTAATAACACACTAACAACCAATAATCAATAGCTAGGTTTCATTAGATCTAAGCAAACACAAGATAAATTTAGCCTAACATGTTAAACAAAAGACAAGAATAAGATAGAATCAAACAACACATAGACATATTGAATGATTAATTGATAACTTATCTTTCAATGAAACATGGAAGATCTCAAGGCAAAAATCCCTAAAAAAGTAGCTAAAATCGTCTTAGGGTTTTCTCCCAAAATTCCACACACTAAGCTCTCTCTAATGACAAAAAATTAGAAAACTATATATAGATTTTTGGATCTGACGGCGTCACCTTATGGAGTGTGACGCCGTCACCTCGCCGCTTTTAGGGTTCCCGGATGACCTTCTTGACGCCGTCCCTCTTTAGCTCTTCCAAAATCCATTCTGGCTTATCAAGGCTTGACGCCGTCGAACCATGAACGTGACGCCGTCCCCTTATGATTTAAGCCGTGACGCCCTCGATCAAGTTAAAGCGTGACGCCGTCAGAATTCACATGCTATTTTCACTGGCCCGTCATGAGTAAATTTCACGTCCAACTTTTCTTGCCAAGGCATGACGCCGTCCAGAGTAAAGTCTGACGCCGTCAAGAGTAACTTTTAGCCGATTTTTGAGACTTTGCCGTTTTCTTCACTTTAATGCTCCAAAAACTTCCAAAATGCCTCCTTTTCCAGATTTCTCCTCAAAAGTACCTAAAATGACAAAAGGAACGATTTAGGGCAATATTTGATCAAATAAATACGATTTAAGGCTTAAATGACCCCTTAAAAGCGGTACACTTTTCGCTTCATCAAATACCCTTACACTTGAGATTTGCTTGTCCTCAAGCAAATGTGCTTTTATTCTAATTAAAATACAAGTTAGGGGTCATTTAATGCTAACATAAAAGTAATTACAACAAATAATCGTTCCACTTCAATCATAATAAGCACGGAGATTACATACTAGCACCTCACAAGTAGTGTTTAGATACTCACATCTCTCAAGTGTCATCAAAATAAATCTCATAAATGAAAACGGATAATATCTCTCACTACCTGTCATAGCAAATAGATTACCATAGGCTTGGGAAAGGATCGAAAACCTCCTCCACTAGGCGTAAGCACCTAAGATAAACTATCAAAGAGGGCTTTTAAGTGGGTTATAACGTTAGGTGTAGGGAAAAGGAAAACACGGTTTTGTTGGATAAAGGATATTTTACTGGTGGCGAGTTAAAAATCTTGATCAATTACATGTACTATACAATGTTGCTAAGCCAAGACTAGACTCGATCTTAAGCTAGAAACGAAATAACAAAATAACAAAAGTATAAAACAAACATAAAATGAAACGGGATGGTAGTCCGTATGTTTTTTCTATTTTTCATTTTCTCATTTTTTTGTGTTTTTCTTGATTTTTTTTTTTTTTTTTTTTTTTTTTTTTTTTTTTTTTTGCATACACTTTTACCCTACCATCCAAAATAATACATCATAGGGGCATTGCATTCCCCTTACACTTGAACTTTTACATAACTTTACAAATAACTATTCTAATGACTCGAATTAAGAAAATTGAAAAACTTGGAGTACTTTTTAAAATATTTAGCACATATGGGGGTAATAAATGATGTTCTTCCCCATTACTCCATTACACTAGTACTTTACCCATGAGTCCCAATCGTCCCAAAACAATATGTACAAGGATATGACTCGACTTAGCAACCATGTAATCAACTAGATAATTAACTTGGGTTTAAACAAATGTTATCACAATAATGCACCAAAAATGAGCGCATACAAGGTAGGCTAAGGCGATTTGGGTGTACATTTTAGTGGGGTGTAACAAATTCTTCCTTTAAGTAAAATGCTTAAAGGTCGAAACGAAAAGATAGGCTCTGAGGGGTGTACTAGGGGTATCGTGTACTAAAAATGAGTACAACGCAAAGGGTGTGGGAGAATTACTTGACCAATGTAGCCAATGTAATTATAACAAAAACACAGGTGTAAAACAATGGGTTAATCCTAATGCCTCTTATCATGTAGTAAATCTAACTACACGAATGTAGTCTCACTTGTGGCCTCGGAATGGTCCTAACGCAAGTTCTAGAATCTAAGTGCTACCGGTACACACATCATAGCATAAATGCTTTTCCTACCAATTCTAGGGGCGAACCTCACATATTTGGGGTGGAAAATTTTTTAGTGGTACGGCTTTTGTGCTAGTCATATAACTCCTATCCATGAGACGCTTATTAGAACTAAAGTTTCACTCCTAAATGTTGTAAAAAATTTTAAATTTGGCACTAAAATTACCTTAACAGGTGTTTATCTCAGTTTTATTACACATCTACTATTAAACAAACAAAAATCAAGCGTAATTGTATTCTCTAAAATCGTACTTTTACCCCCCCCCCCCCTTACACTTAAGATGAACATTGTCCCCAATGTTCAAGTAACAAGATGTAAAAGAAAAAAGTAAAAGAATGAAATCAAATACTCCCCTGATTCGCTCGGTGGATAGTGAAATTACACGGTTAGATCTTCCTCCAAAGAGAATGTTGAAGCTCCATGACTAATGCATCGCCACAAGCTTGATCCAAAAACATTTCCTTGTCCAAAATAACCTGTTAAACCTGAGAAAACAAACACGAAAACCTGCATAACATCGGCGGGAAAAAATCTATATATAAGGATATAATGCTTGTGGAATGATAATTTTGCAGATTCCTGGAGATTATAAGTTGGAGATTTTAGTAAAAACTTTTCTAAAAACAAAACTTTCAAAAATTTCTGAAAATTAAATCTGACGCCGTCAGGTTATAAACCCTGACGCCGTCAGAAATGACCTGACAAAAATTTTCATTTTAAGTTTCCGGAAAATTTCTGGAAAAACCTTTACCTTACTTCCTGGAAATCCTGCAAAGCATCATTATGACTCGATACAAGCATTTGACTCAAACAAATACGAATATGTATGCTAATTTATTATCATTATGATTCATGTTAATTTGTGTTCTAATAAACCGATTTAGATTTCCCTTACACTTATCTTTTGCAAAATACCTTTATATGTAGTTAAGACGAAGTTAAAAACAACATAAAGCATTTTCACAAATTAGTTTTTAACATGAATCAATAATAAAAATTAAACACACATACGGAAAATAAAATCAAACAAACAAATAAATAAACACACAAAGCAAATAAATAAAATAAACACACAAAGCAAATAAAGCTTGGGTTGCCTCCCAAGAAGCGCTTGTTTTTGTTCGAGTCATGAGCCTGACTCTACCCTTATTTAACGGATAAAGGAGAGGTTTTTCCTACACTTAAGATTAAGTGTGGGTGATAGTAGCGATACACACCAACTTGGTAGGAGTATGCCACGTGAGGAAAGAGTGGTGGATGAATTATATGCTCAAAGGGGTGTGCTCCTTTCATCATAACCTTACCAAGTTCACTTTGGTCAATGGGTGAATTAAAGTTTTCTCCTAAAAAGGGATCATCTTTTATCAACTTTGAGAAATTCCTAGTTGGGAATCCATCTTGACCTAATAAACCCGGTTTAAACCCATAATGTTTCTTGTGATCAATCATGAATGGGTGATGAAGACATGTAAGGTCATTTTTCACTCCTATATTGTCTTCCTCACTACAAGGCTTAATGTCTACTACCTTAAACTTAAGACTACCCGGACTATATGTTTTGATGGGTGGATCGGGACCTAATTCAATTCCTAAATTTTCATCCAAGGATGGAGGATTAGGTAACGGTTTTGGTTGAGGCTCCGGCTCATCAAAACTAGGAACTTCCATAGGACTAAAAGAAAGGTTGTGATCACTAAAAGCATTCAAACTTATTTCTTCTAGTTGTGTTTGGTCCAAGGGTTCTACCTCCATAGGGATTCCTAAAGTCACTTCTACTTCTTCCGGGTAAGTCACGGGCGGTGTGTGTGCCTCAAATGATGGTAGGACTTGTGGGGTACTTGGCGGGCTTATGTTACTTACCTCATCATTCCTTGTGTCAAGATCACCTATGTGTTCATCCTGTATTATGGTAGTGCCTAACCATGACATGCAACTAGGTGGCTCAACTCTACCCTCATCCCCAAACAAACATGTTTCATGATCCTTGAAATTTGTGGTCAATTGACTTGTATTAATGTTTGTTGGGTTGTCTACCATATAATAATATTGGGCACAATTCTCAATAGCTTCCCATGCTTTCTCAGCACTTAATTCCCTAATATCCCTGCCGGCAATATGGTAAATGTCCCTTTGGGCATGTCGGTCGACATGATTGTAAAAGATTTGAGTTAGGGACCAAAAATCGAAGTTATGATGAGAGACTTTTTGGAGTAAATATTTAAAACGAGTCCATGCATCATAGAGAGGTTCATCTTTATGTTGTTTAAACGTCAAGATGTCATATGGAGTGGGTGAATTACGTGGTTGGTAGTATGGTGGATTCGCGTTCTCCATAATGGTGAACGGAAGAGTCAATGGAAATTACGAACAAACAAACAAAGAAATAAGATAGACTAAAGAAAACCTAGAAAAATAAAATAAAAATCTCACTAGAAAGGAATCTAGTGAGTAGACCTAATAGAAATAACAATTCAACCTAAACAATAACTATTCCCCGGCAACGGCGCCAAAAACTTGATGCGTGGTTTTGTAACCTTACAACAGGTTTTACCTCTCGAGGGATCTCAAGAGGCTTACAACCCCACCAGGCAGTGTACCTGACCGATGTAGTATAGTGTAGTGGTAAGTACGGGGGATTGATCGTTCTCCACAGGGAATAGTGTTCGTTAGGTATGAAAGGCTACTCTAATTAGGTCTAAGGGTTGAGGAAGATTCTTTTTTATGTTTTTATAATTTTTTATGAAAGCAAGTAAAATCTCGGTTTTGAAGGAGTGGGCGGAATTAGTTGCTAGTCAACTAACCCAAATTACTACGAATGCAATAAAATTAAATAACTGAAAATAAAATGTGGTGAGAAACTTATGTGTAGAGAAATGTGTTTACTTAGATTTCCTTACTCCCTAACTATCTTTTACCGGTTAATTAGTGTGTATTAGTCGCGTGGATGACGGGTGTATTCCTTAATACCATTCGTGGGGTGGCGTACTTACTTCCCCAACTCTACAAGCTCCTACTTCACTCCTATGTCGAGCCGGCTAGGAAGCTCCTAACATGGGATCACTAGAATTTGCTTGTGCATTAAATACAACCATAAAAACCTTTAGTACGCATTTGGTTCATGTTTCTTAAGACGTTCAAGCAAGTTACCGAATAGGAAGTTAGCCAGTTTTCTTAAGCCTAACATAGATAAACATTCATCCAATACAACTAATAACACACTAACAACCAATAATCAATAGCTAGGTTTCATTAGATCTAAGCAAACACAAGATAAATTTAGCCTAACATGTTAAACAAAAGACAAGAATAAGATAGAATCAAACAACACATAGACATATTGAATGATTAATTGATAACTTATCTTTCAATGAAATATGGAAGATCTCAAGGCAAAAAGCCCTGAAAAAGTAGCTAAAATCGTCTTAGGGTTTTCTCCCAAAATTCCACACACTAAGCTCTCTCTAATGACAAAAAATTAGAAAACTATATATAGATTTTTGGATCTGACGGCGTCACCTTATGGAGTGTGACGCCGTCACCTCGCCGCTTTTAGGGTTCCCGGATGACCTTCTTGACGCCGTCCCTCTTTAGCTCTTCCAAAATCCATTCTGGCTTATCAAGGCTTGACGCCGTCGAACCATGAACGTGACGCCGTCCCCTTATGATTTAAGCCGTGACGCCCTCGATCAAGTTAAAGCGTGACGCCGTTAGAATTCACATGCTATTTTCACTGGCCCGTCATGAGTAAATTTCACGTCCAACTTTTCTTGCCAAGGCATGACGCCGTCCAGAGTAAAGTCTGACGCCGTCAAGAGTAACTTTTAGCCGATTTTTGAGACTTTGCCGTTTTCTTCACTTTAATGCTCCAAAAACGTCCAAAATGCCTCCTTTTCCAGATTTCTCCTCAAAAGTACCTAAAATGACAAAAGGAACGATTTAGGGCAATATTTGATCAAATAAATACGATTTAAGGCTTAAATGACCCCTTAAAAGCGGTACACTTTTCGCTTCATCAGGGCAATATTCAATTCTAAGTGTGGGGGGGAATTCTCTCGAATTTTGTCACATATGTACCTTCTAGTGCCCTAGTACCCCCATTTTGACCAAAAATTTTAAATTTTTTTTGTTTTTAGATAAGAAATTGCAATAAAAAAGAAGTGTTTAGTCTTGATTAGGTTAGAACAAAGGGAATCCCGACTCTGCCAGAGTGTTGATCTGGCTGCTCCCTTAACGATTAGACTAAGGTTTTACGATTTGTGCAAATGAAAATGCTAAGCGTAGAATAGTTGGTTTTCTTTAGAGCTTATATAAGTAATCTATGGCTTTTCCTCCCAGGGGATAACTAATCTAACTTAGTAAGTGCTTATTTTCAAACATTTGAACACACTAAATCATTTTTCTATACGATTTTGAAAAATACTAGTTCAAGGCTTTATTTAAACTTCGGAACAAGCATATGTCAGAATAATACAAAATGAAAGTGAGACATTGCTTGAAAGTTGCAAAAAGTTAAGTAATAAATAAATGTGCTAAAAAGCTAAGGTTCAAGATCGGCCCTTGGATCCTTATTTCCGGAAGGCGTTTAGGTCTTGGCTACCCTCTTACACCGGCCCTTGGACCCTTAATTCTGAAAGGCGTTAAGGTCTTGGAACTCTCCGTTGTAACGGCCCTTGGATCCTTTATTCCAGGAAGGTGTAAGGTCTTGGTTCCCGTGAAACTCCGTTAGTTTATGTTGCACAAAAAAAATGATGAAAAAATGAAAAGAAAAAAATAAAATAAAATGGAATGATATTGCAAAATGCAATAAAGTTTTGAAACTTGCTTGTTGTGAATTTTAAATCTATCTTTCAACTAGTATTAGTCAAAATTTTATATAAACGTCGATTTTTGTGATCAAAATTTTGAAAATCAAGCACATTCACCTAACTTAAATAAATATGGGAGTGAAAAGTTAAGTCTCGACTTACATAGATTATTAGTATAAGTAGTGTTAGCATTTTACAAAAGCATTTGCACAATGAGTTTAAGCTTAGTTGGGAGTATAAAAAAGAGAATGACGATTTCAATTCCCTGGAGACACCCATTTTGTGTGAATCCCGTTCCATGATACCATTTTTGAAAATCAAGCATTTTGTTTATTTTTGTTTTAGTTTAAATTTCTTGCATCAAATAAAAAAGTCAAAACGGGGTATCCTTGGTATTCTTTTGATCCTTTCATTACTTCACATGATCGGATTGCTAGGGACTAGCAATAGCTTAGTGTGGGGGATTGATGAGTGTGTAAATACTCATCATTTTATGCCCATTTTAGACCATAAAAATACTGAAAAGGGCCAAATACACCAAATATTACTGCAGATATCCCTGGTTTGTGCTTTTATGTGTTTCAGGTACAAAAGGATCAAAAACTTAGCAAAAACGGATAAAAACCAAGCACAAGATTGGAAAAGCATGAAAAGCCGAGGACGAGGAAGGAATTTATGAGTTTGGACCGGGATATTGCTCAAATTATCAAAGTCAACTTCCAAGAATATTGAAATGTCACAAATAGCCCTTGGAGATGATTTTCAGAAAATACAAGATTGGTCCATGAAGTTTGAAACATGGCAGTTTTGGTCCCTAAACCTTAACAATAATTCCAAAACAAATACCAACCAAACCCTTTTATCCCTTTTAACTAAATCCTAACCCAAAACCCAATCCTAAACATACCCCAGCCCAACAAACCAAACCAAAACCCAAAACCCGAATCCAACCCACTTTCTTTTAGCTAACACCCAGTCAACTCCCACAGTCAAACAAACCACCCTTATCCCATCTTCTAAAACTAAACGCGCCAAAACCATACCACCTCCCACCTCACCTTATCCCTAACACCCCACACTTGGCCTGCTTATCCCTTCTACACTCCAACCCCCTCCTCCCATGCTCCCACATGCTATCTTCACGTGCTGTACTTCGCTAAATCCCATAACCCACATTTCTCGCCAAAAAGCTAAATGGACGACTGTGATGAAATCAATCTAATCCAATGGTGGGATTTGATGATGGAGACTCAGAGAAGCATTTTGGATAGCTATTTAAAGGAATGAAGATACCAAGAAAAGATTGTCACAGTTTTAGACCAATTCGTAGTGTAGATTAAGTTATTGCTTTATTAAAACTTGTTTCATGTAGTAATTTAAGTTCTTTGTATTAATTCGAGCTCATTTAAGCTTCTTGTCTTTAATTTTAATCAGCATTGTTCCAATTTCAAGTTTAATCAAAATTTCAAGTATTCAGTTATTATTGTTCATTCGAATTCAAGTTAGTTATTGATGTTTAAGATTCCCAAAGCCTTTGCTCTGTTCCCTATTAGCTTATGCATGATCATTTTAGCTTGTTGATAGTTTAATTGTTGTTTAGTCCAGTTTCAATTTCGAAATTTCAACAAAAGTCAAAAATAGTCAAAATTCAACTATAGTCAAATTTCTTATCAGCTTAATTCAGTGTTTGATTTCAGTTTAATTTCACTTGTTTGTGCTTACTTAGGTTAGGTTAATATCCTAGTTCCTCTAGCTCAGCTTAGATTGGTTTTTCTTAGTTCAATTTACAAAACAGTTAGTCAAAAGGACTGTTTGGGATTGCGGGTCAAAACCATGACCCACTGTTCATTTGCTAGTTGCTAAGTTTTAATCTAGTTTAATTAAGTTTGTTTAAACATATTTCAGTAGGACTTAAGTGAATTTAACTCATTTGGAGGTTATTGGCTTGTAGTAGTATTTTTAAGGTCAAAACTGATCTAATAAGCTCAGTATAAGCTGAGCTTATTTAGACAAGCTTCTTGGTGATTTTTGAGTTCATTTCATTAGTTCAAGTGGAAATCCTAAGTTTGGCACTATTTCATCTAGGATTGCAAAGTTAAGGGCCAAAACCCATTCCTGCTGCATCAGAAACTTTTGTGCAGACTTCCCAAAGCTGCTGATCTAAGCTTATTTTTGGCCTATCCAATTGAGCCTAGGTCCTGATTTTTTTGGTTTACAACTAGCTTGCATTACTAGCTTTTAGAAAATAATCTGGGATTCCACTTTTTCAGCTTATTAGGTAGCTTAAAATAGGTTTGCAATTACCCCCATAAGGACTGCTCAAGTCTGCACACAGCTTTTTCTGATTTCATCCATCTGATCTAGGCCCCAATTGGATAAGCAATTGATAGTATAAATTGGGCATTTTCAGCTTATAGGTAGTTTGTAGTATCAGCTTTCAGGATATGCTTTTAGTTTCCCTTAATTTGCTTTGTACTAGCTTCTAGATCAGCTTATAGTTGGCTGTTTGATCACTGCTTATGCCCTATATTTTTCAACTATTCTACTGCTTAACTGGCTTTTTCTGAGAGCTTATTTGATCTTATTCAGTTGTTTTAAGCTTCAATTAGTATGTTCTTCAGTTGTTGAGCTTTTTGTGAAAATTGGCACTGTAGAGCTTATTTTAGAGCTTATTTGAAACTGCTTATTTGGGTTGAAATAAGTTCTCATTTCATTTTTCCTAGCTTCAGATTAGTTTAAAGTATTTTTGTGAAAAATTTTAGATTTTTCTAAACTGTTTTGGTATTTTTAATAATTTAATTAGTTAAATTTAGTTTTTAATTCATATTAAATTAAATAAAAATAAAAAAATATATATATATCTTTTTTTTTAAATTTTCTTTTATTAATTAGAACTTAGGAAAATTAGTTTGATACCCGTAGAGTTAATATTTCATCGTTTTGACGTTTTTAGGTTCGTTCTTAGTTCCCGTTTTCTAATAATCGCGTTTTTAAGTTTTTATTTTGCGTTTTTAATTACGTATCCTATAGATTATCGTTTTCATTGTTTATTAAATCATTTTTAATTAATGTTCACATATCTTAGCGTAGAAAACCAAAATCCCTTTATTTTCACTATTCAAACACGTTCCACGATTCGAGAACACGAATTCCCTTCACGCCTTCGTTGGGGATAACGACCCGGGTTACACATACTTCACTTGTGTTTCCTTGGACATAAATACGTGTTGATTCCAGCGAATCAGTCAGCCTTCATGTTGGGCCACCAGTATAGTTTCTTCAGATCAAGGTACATTTTGTCGGCTCCTGGGTGGATAGAGTATTTAGACTTGTGGGATTTATGTATGATGAGGTCACGTATACCTCCATAGAGTGTGTTGGGAACACGTCTTAGATCATTGAAGTATCGATCATATTGTGTAATAGGTTGCTTAGGTCTTTAGGTGAGTTTTATTCTACAGCTTGTGTAGAAGGCCCATAGGCTGTGGGCTTTTATTTATTTGTCTTGTTTTGTTTAATGGGCTGCGCCCCATGTTTATTTGTTTTCTTTTTTGGGCCAAGCCCACTTCATTATGTACTCTATAAATACCCTCCTTATTGAAAGGGAAGGGTTCTTAGTTGGTTGGTTAATATTATTTCTCTCTTGAATATATGTGTGAGTTGATCTAAAAAGGGTGACCAACAAGTGGTATCAAGAGCTATACAAGGAATTAGGAAAATTAATTTTTTGGTTGCCTTGCGTTTACTGTTCATCAAAATTTTTCGAGTTAGAAAAATTTGAACAAAAATCAAGTAACAATTTTTTAAGATTTTTTCGAGTTAGAAAAAATTTGGAAATTTCGAGTGATAATTTTTTCAGTTTTTTTTCGAGTTAGAAAAAAAGTTGGAAAAAATTTCGAGCAAACACTTTTTCAAATATTTCGAGTTAGAGATATTGAAAAAAATAATAATAAAAAATATCGAGTAACTTTGTTTTTGGATTTCCGAGTAAGGAAATAATATATTATAACATTCGAAATTCCGAGTAACAAAAGAAACAAAGTTTTCCGAGCAAAGACCACTTTTTCGAGTTACTCATAATAATACTGACAATTCCTCTTTTGGCTGACCCAAAGACTTCCGAGTAAACACAGGATTCTATTGGAAAGGTTTTTTAAGATTCCGAGTATCTTTTATTCCGAGTTACTTCATATTCTTTCTAGTAAAGCAATATTCGAATAAGGACAAAGGGACAACTGTCAAGTAATTTTTTATTGTTATTTTCGAGAGGCTGTTCTATTCGAGTAAGCGCTCGGTGACTGTCGACAAAGGTTAAAAACTTTCCAAGTTTGGAAATTACTGAGTAAGGACTGTCTAATAAAAGTTTCCGAGTTAGAAACTTTTTTAAATCTTCCAAGTTTGGATCATTGTTAATTTTTCAAGTAAGGAACATTATAAAATTTCCGAGTTAGGAATTTCATTTAAAAATTATTCCGAGTTAGGAACTTTACAAATTTTCCGAGTTAGGAACTTTGTAAGCTTTCCGCTTTAGGATTTTTTTTTTTAAATCTTCCAACTTAGGAACATTTCATATTTTTCCAAGTTTGGAACATTAAAAATCTTCCAAGAAGGGATCATTTAAATTTCTCCTAGTAAGGAAATTTCGAGTTAGGAAAATCCTCCTAGTAAGGAATCAGTAAGGAATCCTGCTAGTAAGGAATTCTCCTAGTAAGGAATCCTCCTAGTAAGGAATTCTCCAAGTAAGGTTTCCGAGTTAGGAAATTTTCGAGTAAGGATTGTTTAATAAGTTCTGAGTAAGCAATTATTCTCCAACTTAGTAATCCTTCAACATTGAAATCCTTCAAGTAAGCAAAACTTGATAAAGGACTTAACTTCAAACGAAAGTATCTCTTGAACCGTAACCAACATAGACACAACTCCTATTTCCTTGGAACGATCCAAGATCAACTTTATCACACACCGAAATAAATAGAATCAAGTTCAAAAGGGAGAGAGATGCCTAAAAGTGTAAAGCTCGCTATGCACTCCAAAGAAAACTGTTTGGCACATTTTGAATCAGTTAAGCTTCAATGTATGTTCCTCTCAGAAGTGAGCTTACCATCATGGGATAGAGCGGTAAATCGTGCTGTTGAAATACTCTTCGGACCAGAAATGGATTTTATAACCTTCAAACGAAAACTCTTGCACAACATATCTCAAATAGAGAAGCAACTTGAACAAGGAAGTGACTGCATTGTAGCATATCGAGCGCTCAAGACGCAGCTAAAATGGTTTCTCTACTTAGATTTTAGAGTGCTCAGAAATTCTTCAGATTTTGAATTTGTAAGCAAAAAATGGAGTGAATGCATCATTAGTTACCTTGAAGTTGAACCTTTCAGAGATCAGTTGCTTAATCTAATGAACATATTGGAACTGGTGCTCACTACAAGATCAATTCATCTGAGGAAAGAGTCATATGAAAAAGAATTGGATGAAAGAGAGTTAAAAGAAAAGGAACGGGAAAGAATCGAAATGGAGATGCAGATACAAGCGGGAACGACCAATGAGAAAAGGACATCAGATAATAATTTGGGTTTCACGAGTCAAGGGAATGGTTCAGATATTGACGGGAAACTCAACTGTAAGAATGATTTGAAGACTGCAGCTGCTGATGTCGGACCTTCACATTGTACATATACATTGGTTAAGGTACATCAATCAACTGATGTTATCAATACATTTGATAATGTGTTTGCTTATGAGACACAAAGTCATAGACAACCTGAGTACATTAACGACACATATGTGGTGAATCAGGATGATTGAAATATTACTCCTAAGACTCCATATATGGATCCTAATGGAGGTAAGGTTGAACATGACAATGTGAATCATGATCAAGAATGTGCTTCAAATGTTTTCTTAATCAAAACTATTCAAAATGAAGTTGTTCGATGTAATGAGCTTAATCGTGAACTAAAAGCACAAAATACGTCATTAACTGAAAAGCTCGAGAATTATAGTAAACGTATAAATGCTTTTGAAACAAGAACTAATCGTGAACACTGTCTTGAAGTGGAAAATGAGATGTTGAGACACAAAAATGAGAGAATTTTAAAAGAGTCAAGCGACATCCAAGAAAAACTGAAACGTCAAATATTCTCTCTTGAACAAAATTTTCAAAGATGTCAAGCACAAAGCATTAACTTTGAAACAGAAAATCGTGTGCCTCAAACAAAAGTGGTTGAGCTTGAAACATTTTTAGCTCAACAAACAAACGATTTTGAGGATGTCAAAACTGAATTTTTCACAAAAGTGGTTGCGCTTGAAACATTTTTAGCTCAACAAACAAACGATTTTGAGGATGTCAAAACTGAACTCGTCAACAGAACAGCCAAGTTCGAAAGTAATTTTGAAAAACTTGAAAAAGAAAATATTGTGTTCGAACGAAAATTGGCTCGCAAGATTGACGATTCTAAAGCCGAACAGGATCAACTTTTGAAACAAATTGCCTCTTTAGAGTCAAAATTGGCATCCCAAGATCATCTTTCTCTTCAAAAAGAATGCAGTGATTTGAGAACTTCATACAATGCTTTAAAAGTGAAGTTTGATTCTCTTAACCGATCAAAGGGAAAAGCTCCTATTTCAAATTTTTCAACACCAGAAGTGAGTGTTTCGAAGAAGGTTTACACTAGTAAATCTTCAAAACCATTTTCGAAAAAGGTTTCCCAATTTACAACCTATTCTTTGCAAAAAGGAAGGAAGTTTTTGAAGAAACCAAGTTTTTCTGGAACACTTACTTCTCAAAACTTTTCAAATCCAAATGCTTCAAAAGTAAAGACTCAAGTTTCTCAAACTCCACACTCTCGCCTTACACCGGTAACGCAAGTGTGGAGACCAAAGAAAAGTCATTCAAAACCTTTCAAATATTCAATATCAGAATTGCTTTCGCTGCAACATAAGAATGACTCTGCTTTGAAAATCTCAAATTCCGAAAGGTTTCCATTCATCTCAAAAACAAATTTTCGAAATGAAACACCGGGTTTCAACAATGGATGGAAAACTTCTTCTTCAGATTTTAAAACTCCAAGAGAAACACCGGGTTTCTCAAACAATTTTCACAAGAAAAAGAGTTTTAAATCACCGTTGATTTCACGAGTGTTAATTCAAAATGAAACACCGGTTTTCAGTCCTCGTTGGAATTCAACATCTTTAAATCAGATTGACACAACTTACAAATGGATTTCAAAATTTAGTAAACCCGTTAGCGCCGTGCTTAAATGGGTTCCCAAGGTTATTGTCTAATCTAAACTTTCCATGACTTCTTAGTACTTCAGCTAAGGACTCGGACTTCAACATAACGACTTGTACACACATTACAGTGTACAACTCGGGTTTCAAAAAAAGGAAAGTGCAGTGCTAAACCATTCTTTAAAACCAAGCATGCACTTATCCTAAAATCTTCTTAATCTTGAGCAAAATTTATTCAAAATTTTGCTCAAGATTTTTCAAATCTTTACTCCCCAATTCGCTCCAAAGTTTAAAAATGTCAAAACATATGCTTTTTTGAGGTGGAGTATTTACAAAAAAACAAAAAAAAAAATAAAAAATAAAAAAAAAATAAAAAAATAAAATAAAAAAATAAAAGTTTTGTCAAAATCATGCTTAATGGCTTGTGTACAAATAACAGTGCATAACCCGTACTTGTAAAGAAAGGACCCTGAGGTACGCTTCAGTGCCTCAATCCTGATAAAAGGAGCGAAAGCTTCTTACTTATGAGTAGCATTAAACCAGAATCTTTTCTAAGTTTTTCAAAAAATTCTGCTCATAAGGACAAGTATTCCCTCGTTCAGGGGGAGTATTTGCAACTAAGTCTTTGTTCTGATACTACAAGTTCTTGAAATTCTTCTCGTCAACCTCAAAAAGAGCATATTTTAATCAACTGTTTTACAAAAACACCATGAGTATGCTATTTTTGAGGGGGAGAATAAGTGATGATTAAAATATGGTAAATGAAAATTTGTAATCTCACAAGAGCTCGACTCAGAATTGACCCTCGAATTGATGATAGCTAATGTCAGTAGTCGAAAAGACATGTCCGGGACGGGTAATAATTTCAAGCCAGTTTATCTGGTGATGTAAGCGTGTCTCGCAAAGGACGTGTCTGAGTAGAATGTACCAATTTCGAGCGATTTTTCCTTGAATCTGATCTAGATGGGTAATAATTTCAAGCTAGTCTAACTAGGGATGTAAACGTGTCTCGCAACGATCAAGTTCATTGAAAATCAATCAATTCAAAAGTGCTAACTCTACCCGACATGTGCAAATTTACTTTAAACACTTATGAGCACATGTTAAGGGGGAGTATTTCTAAAAATACCAAAACTCTCAAAGTGTTAACACTATATGTTTTCACAAACACTTTGAGAGATTTTCAAATGGTTTTGGTCTATGGCGATAATAGGTTAGTCATGGTGTAATAAGGTGACTAAGGTTAGGAATAACCGTCCTATGATCCGCCAGAACCGGAGGGATCTACCCAAGGACAATCCCAGTAGTTTAGAACTAGAAAGTCCTAGGTATTAAGAAAAAAGGAATAATGAAATGATAGGAGAAAGAAGGGGTTGAAGAATTAAAAAGAAAAGTAAAGAAAATGGTGAAAAGAAATAGCCCTCTAAATTGTTCAACCTTAGGGCAGAAACCGGGTTCAATACATATGCTACTGGGTGTTACTACGGTAACTCCGGTATTAAAGATTAAGACGTCATGGACCCAGTGACGCACTGCACTAAACCTTTTAGCTACTCAGGTGTCTCTCAAAAGACACTTGTTTCATTTCACACAGAGATCCCTACATAATCTATCGACCTCTCACTCTGAGAAGTGTTGATATTGAAAAGGAGGCACTCTGCTCCATGCCTCCGACGATTAAACAAATAAGCACTAATCGAGTCTAGAGCCAAGAGATACATCAAAAGGTCTCATAGAAACACTTAGCATTACACTGGTTGTTCTAAATTAATGGGCGCCAGTTGTAAAATTAGGAAGTGTCCTACGCAGATCTTAGCAATCTGTCGAGAACATTCATGAGAGAAACCACAAATGTGATTCTCGGTGATTGAATGGAAATCCTGCCAGGGTCAACATCAAACAGCCCTGACAACAGGTCACTTCGGTAATTCCTTGTGGATTACGCTAAGTGTTAGCTCCAAAACGGTCTACAGTCGTGGGGTGATCTCCAGCGACTCACTGAATCGTGGGTGCACTTTGGTGTGTCCGTGTAAGCCCTTACGGGGGTATCCGATTCATAACGGTCTGGGATTGGGATTAGAGAAAGTCTTCACACTATGTTGTTGACGATCTCGAAGTCCAAACCTATAAGTACCGGATGATTTATTCCTAACTGTTTACCTACAGCAAATCATGGAGTTCCACTACCATTCCATCAAGCTCATATCCTGAAAATACGTTCTCACTAAGACTTAGAGATAATAAAAGTTCAAAGATGTTAAAGAAGAGTCAAAGTTCAAGCTCTACAACCTTCCACAATTCAAAGATTGAAGAAGTGAGAACCAGTTGAAGAAAAAATGTCAAAAGACATATGAGCATGGTGGAAAAGACGAGAAGACGTTGGAGTTAGGAAGATCAAGACTACCATATCATTTCATGACAAGAACAAAGAACAAAGATTCCAAGAGACGTCATAAGCCAAAGAAGCAAAGACGATGTCAAGCAACCTTGATGATCAATACTTAGGGGGAGATTGTTGGGAACACGTCTTAGATCATTGAAGTATCGATCATATTGTGTAATAGGTTGCTTAGGTCTTTAGGTTAGTTTTATTCTACAGCTTGTGTAGAAGGCCCATAGGTTGTGGGCTTTTATTTATTTGTCTTGTTTTGTTTAATGAGCTGCGCCCCATGTTTATTTGTTTTCTATTTTGGGCCAAGCCCACTTCATTATGTACTCTATAAATACCCTCCCTATTGAAAGGGAAGGGTTGTTAGTTGGTTGGTTAATATTATTTCTCTCTTGAATATATGTGTGAGTTGATCTAAAAAGGGTGACCAACAGAGTGGGACCCAACTTCTGACCTTGAAACACGACGTCCCATCGATTCTTTTCACGAATCTGTTCTCACTCTCGGGCATACCATAGATCTTCTCGTTGGGTCTATTTTCTTCCTTGAGTGCCTCGGCCTAAGCCTCAAGGATTTTCGATGGACAGGGTGAAACGATTGTCATACCCAACGATCATACCCTCAGGGGTTTTGGTCATTCGTTCCGGCTAAGAGCATCTGCTACTACGTTTGCTTTGCCTGGGTGGTATCGAATCTCGCAGTCATAGTCGCTGAGCAATTCTAACCAATGGCGTTGTCTCATGTTAAGCACCTTTTGGTCAAGGATATGTTGCAAGCTTTTGTAGTCGGTGTAAACTACACACTTGGTGCCATAGAGGTAATGTCTCCAGATTCTAAGTGCAGACACTATTGACCCCAATTCCAAGTCGTGTGTAGTATAATTCTTTTCGTGGGTTTTTAGTTGTCGAGAGGCATAGGCTATCACCTTCTCTCCTTGCATCATGACGACTCCTAAACCTTTGTGTGAAGCGTCGCAGTAAACTACAAAGTCGTCACTACCTTCAGGTAGGACTAAGATAGGTGCGCTGCACAACTTATCCTTAAGGAGTTAGAAGGCTTCCTCCACTTTATCTCCTAGTCAAACCTTACATTCTTCTGAGTTAGTTTAGTTAAAGGCTTTGCTATCTTTGATAACCCCTCGATAAATCTCCTATAGTACCCAGCAAGTCCTAAGAATTGGCGTATTTCAGTGGGTGTTGTGGGTGTCGTCCAATCTTTTATTGATTCGATCTTTGCAGGATCCACATGAATTTTTTGACTATCAATCACGTGACCCAGAAATTGAACAGTTGGTATCCAAAACTCGCACTTTGAGAGCTTAGCAAACAATTCCTCTTTCTTCAGCAGTTCTAGGATTAATCTAAGGTGTTCCTCGTGCTCCTTCTCGTTCTTGGAGTAAATCAAGATGTCGTCGATAAAGATGATCACAAATTTGTCTAAGTACGGCTTGCACACCCGATTCATAAGGTCCATGAATACTGTCGGTGCGTTGGTTAAGCCAAAATGCATAACCTGGAACTCGTAGTGACCATAACGAGTTCTGAATGCCGTTTTCAAAATATCTTCTTCCCGAACTCTGAGTTGATAGTATCCGGGTCTCAAGTCGATTTTTGAGTAAACACACGAACCTTGGAGTTGGTCGAATAGATCATCGATTCTCGGGAGTGGGTATCGGTTTTTGATGGTTAGTTTGTTTAGCTCTAGGTAGTCAATGCACATTCTGAAAGACCCATCCTTCTTTTTGACAAATAGAACCGGGGCTCCCCAAGGCGAAGAACTCGGCCTGATGAATCCTTTCTTTGAGAGTTCCGAAATTGGTTCGATATTCTTAGTTCCGTCGAGCTAACCGATAAGGTGCTCGTGCCACAGGTGAAGCACCAGGCACTAAGTTGACTCGAAATTTGACCTGTCGGGTTGGCGGGAGTACAGGTAAGTCTTCAGGGAAGACCTCAGAAAAGTCTCTCACGATTGGTACATCTTCCAAACGTTTTTCCTCCGGCTCCTTCTCTTTCTTCTCGGTGACTTGTGCTAGAAACAGGTAGCATCCTTTCTCGATGTATTTTTGGGCCTTTGTGCAAGAGATGACGTTTAGTCTTGACGTGTGATGAACTCAAATAAGTACATTTTATTACTATCATTTATCCTATTTATTTGACTTGTTTTATTATATTATCTGTGAGAATTGATACGTTAATGTTTACTTTTGTAATTCTCAGGTAAAAACAAGTATTATGTGAAACTTGGCGATTTTAGACTAATTATGGAGCAAAACAAGAAAAAAGTTAAGAGTCTACTGAAATGTACAAGATCAAGACATTCTGCTCCAGATACGCCGCATCTTGCTTATTACATACGGCGCATCACTATCAAGATTTCGCAAGATACGATCCAAGATACAAGAGGACATGCGCCGCATCTAAGAATGGAGTTACGCCGCATCTTCTGGCGGTGTACGAATATTCCTGAATATATTAATCTTGGACCCCACGCGAAGTTAAGTCAATGCGCCGCATCTACTTATTAGATGCGCCGCATCTTACCCTCAGACAGAAACTATAAATACCCCAAGACCAGACGAATTTCGGGAGGCTAATAGAGAAGAAGACCGAAGAACACAGAAACCTAAGGCCGAATTCAGTCGAAGTAGCAGCACAAGACACACCTTGAACGAAGATACAAGAGCTGTAAGAAGGTCCTGCATGTATTTAATTCATTAAGTAGTTTTGTTTTATTGTGTTAGTAAACTTTAATTCATCAGGATTGGTGGCTTGTGTAATGTGACAACGGAAAGGTTGCACTCCCTTAAAACTGCTTTCCCATTAATTAAAGTTTATATGTTGATGTCTTTGGTGACTTTTATTAGTGCATTGATAACCTCTGTGTCTAGCTGAGCGTTGATCGGGTCGCCATGCCTCTGCCCTCGCCTATTTATTAGATCGCCTATGCATTCTATCGTCTGTAGAAAAGTAGGAAGAAAGATAAATAGGATAGTCATAAGTAATCATTAAGGGTTTACTCGCCGATAAGATTAGAACCAACGAGAAAGGACTTAATCTCGGTGCGTTGCATCGAACTATACACTTCATATAAAACTAGCAATAAAACAAGTGACAAGCTACTTAACTATCAGGACAGGCCTTCTTATTGTCTCGAGTATTTATCTGTGTACGTGTGTGCTATTCGCTGATTCGTGCCTATTAGTTTAGTTTATTATTTAATTGCAACCAAACCGTGCCAGTCTCTCAGGCTGAACCCCCTTGCGTTAGATTAGGTTGTATAGCTAACTTAAGATATTAAAATACTGATTAGGATAACTAGATAATACGTTCCACTCTTAGTGATCGACACTCTACGTACCATTATATTCATACTGACCGGGTACACTGCTCGTTAAAGTGTGTGTGTTATTGATAAGTCGGCTAAATATAAATTGAAAACTTGAATACTGCTAAAACCACAACGACATACCGTGGGTATAAATTAGAGCATACGCACACGCGCATCAAGTTTTTGGCGCCGCTGCCGGGGAGTGAATTGTTATTATCTGTTAATTTGATTAGTATTTTAATTAGGTTTTTCTTTTTAATCTAACCGCTAACTCTGTTGTATATTAGGTTAAATTGCATTCATTGTATTATTTTGCATATTTTCTGTTTTCGTGTGTTTTTATTTTCTTTTGTTTATTTTCGTTTATTGTTATTTTCTGCATACTGCTATCGTTGTACTGAGCTTATTCAAACGATACGGCGCATCTGATTTATCAGATACGGCGTATTGCGTTTAATTTTTATAAAATACAACGCGTTTAATTAATTCGATACGAAGCATCTTTTCCCCAAGATACGGCGTATCTGTTTTTAATAAAAAAAAAATTTAAGCGATAACGTCATACGACGCATCTGCTTTTGCAGATACGGCGTATTTATTATTTTAATTTAAAACAGTTTTCGAATTATTAAACAGATACGACGCATCGATCTCTGTCGATATGGCGTATCTTCTGAATCAAAAATCTTGTATTTTGAAACGTAACGAAAATACGGCGCATTAACTTTTGTCAATACGACGAATATAATTTGATAAATATAGTTGATTTTTGATATTTACTTTGATCGGTCCGCTACTCTCGTGCACAAGTTGTTTATTTTCAGGATTAATGATGACTCAAGCATCACCATGAAAGATTACATTCTGAACCAAACTAGAAGACTATAGCTGGAGTGATCAAACCATTGACGACTTAAATGCTGTAATAAGACAACAAGAGTGGAGGAAAACTCAGTACTGGTAACATTGAACGTCTTAAATTCTTGAAATAATTCCAGGTAACCTCTACAATAATTCACCTTAAAAAGAGTTCTCCACGAAATCTCTCTCAATTTCACTATACATTTATAATCTTGATTTTGTAAGCTAAAACACGATATTTGTTCCTAACCCCGGAATAAATCATTATCTACTAAACAATAAGATTATAATTACTAATAAAACGAATATACTTGTTGATCTTATCCTGGATTTATATATATCATATGCCGTTTAACCCCAATTTGATGTATAAGGAATTGTGTTGCGGAGGCCAAGGTACGTTCCTTATTTAAATTTCGTTCACTAACGTAGCGATACGGCGGATCTAAATATCCCAAGCGCCGTATCTCTGACCAACAAGGACTCATGACTAGCCAACGAAATTAAATAGATACGGCGCATTCCAATTTTTCAATGCGGCGCATCGTTTTGCCCTATAAATACGACGGGAATGCGCCGGATCTCAATTTTTTACCCCAATTCCTCACACAGTTAAGAACATACACGCAGTAAAATTAAACCCTAAATCCGAGCATTTTTCTCAAATCAACCCTCTAATCCGATCTCTTATCCTACTCCTAATCATATAATTAAGGTAATTATTCTATTTTGATTTAATTTTGTTTAATATAAAAATTAGGGTTTATGTGATTAATTCGATTAGGGCTTAAATGATATAGAGATATGATTAGGACTTGCATTAGATAATTTCCCCCGTATTTAATTTGCATAAATCATTGGATTTCTGGCCTAGTTTGATTTGAATGAAAATTTGGGTTTTGAATTCGATTTTGAATTTTAGTGGGAAAATGGATTAGTGGTGGTGTTATGAGCTTTTAGAACTTTTATAATGGGTAAATGGAACTGTGATGTTAAGTGGGAGTTTACGTCACGGATACGGATTCTTGGAATGCATGCCTGACCCCCTTTATTTTATACTGATATGCGGCGCATCTAGGTTAATTGATGCGGCGTAACGACCTATTTCCAATTTAATAAAATTCTAGATACGCCGTATTACTTAATCTAGATACGACGCATCTCCATACGCCGTATCTCATTTCTTGCTCCGCATCTCTTATATTTTGTGCAGATACGCCGCACTGATTAAATCAGATGCGCCGTATCTACCTAATTTGCAGACTGTTTACTAACTTTGAAAATTTATTTCAGATGGCATTACCAGAGGCTGCACACAGACATCAGTGGCTCCGTTTCGAGGATATGGGACTGACTCCTGGTACTTTGGTGATTACTTGCGGAGACTAGACTCGATTTACTTTAAGAGAATATTTAGGGTCTAGGTTTTGGATATTGCTGATGTTTGATTGATTGGAGCGGGGCATGCTGCTGATAGTTTGCATCGTAGGTTGGAGATGGTGGTTAGTGATGATGATGATGAGGTGGTGTTTAGATCTTTTGCTTGGGAGAGGTTGTTTGGGGTCGATGAGCCTCTTATCAGGGAGCTTATGTTAGAGTTCTTCAGTACTATCCATTACAGGGAGACTGATACAGAGTTGGAGACCGCCGACACTTTGGTTTTTAGGTTGGGGGGAGTGCACAGGCAGATGTCGATGAGGGAGTTTATTCTGGCTATGGGGTTACACACTGCTGAGGAGCTTGAGTCTGATGGGTTTGCCAGGTACTGGGCTGACAGCTTGAGGGCAGTTCCTGATAGGGCATTGCTGGGAGATTACTGGGATAGGATCTCTTCAGGGGGTGATATCGCTACTTCCACCCCTTCTTACACACTGATCAGGGAGCCCATGAGGAGGTTGTGCCACCGCATGATAGCTTTGACCATTGCTGGGAGAGGTCAGTCACCCGAGAAGGTGACTACTCTTGACCTCTTCCTTCTGAGGAGCATGGACGAGGGGTTGTCGGTGAACATCCCCCACTTTCTGGCACATTACCTCCATCGTGCAGCTGCAGGGAGAGATAGGAGGAGTCATATGACTGCGGCATTTTGTATCTAGGCTGGCCCGCCATTTTGGAGTGATTGGAGAGGAGATTCCAGCAGGGCTGGAGGTTGTGGTGACCCATCTCCCGGTTATTGACAGGGATTATTTGGTTAGACTTGGGATCTGTCAGTTGGCTATGGGGGATTACTTTTGGGTAGCATTGGGGCCCGCTAGAGCTGCAGGGCCAGAGGTGGAGCAGGGAGGTCCCCAGGGAGCTCCGGCTGCTGCTCCAGCCCATCAGGAGGAGCCACAGGCACCAGTACCCCCACCAGCACCTGTACGCACGGTGAGTCAGAGAGTTGAGACAGTTGAGGGAGAGCTGAGAGCCTTGAGAGGCTTGTAGATGGTATGAGGAGGGACTCTGGAGTGGCTTGTTACGAGTGTGAGCCGACTTTTGGAGCAGCAGGGTATTACCCACACTCGTCCGGATGGTACTCATGTTGCAGGAGTGACACTTGCATACACTCGCAGAGTCCGGGCTAGGACAGACGATGCCAGTACTTCCGGGACCCGCCCACACGACCCCACTGACTCATGATCTCTTGATTTTACGTGTTTATTGACATTGTTCCATGCATATTATTATTCTTTTTGGATTGTACTAATCGTTATTATCATATGTGCATTTGATGTTTCAGTTTATATTTCTTATTATGCTTGACAAAGACTGGCATTAAGTTCAGCATTATAATACGAGAGGACGTGAGAGATAAACCGAGGAATGAGCCGTATTACAACAGACTGTTAACAATCTGTCTGGTGAACACATGCGCCGCATCTGGTAAAACAGATGCGACGCATCCTATCCTTTATTTTATCTTATTTCGTATTTGTTCAGGCTCGATACGGCGTATCTTCTCCCATAAGATACGGCGTATCGACTGACCTGATGAAGTTATGGAACAATTGCCAAATACACGCACACTTGATGTGTATGCCAACTGAATGATCGATGGATCTGATTAAATAGCTGAACGTGAGTCTAACTTGAAGACTCTGGAATAAAGACAAGTGCTGACCGGGAGACAACCCGGAAAATTTTTACTATTCTGTTATGTGTCGAGTCAGTCAGGCCCGCAGAGGATACGGCGCATCTAAATCATGAGATGCGACGCATCTCCTGCACTGGTCATATCTTACTTTATTTTTCTGCATTTTTATTTTTAACTTTAAAAACTTTTTGTCAGTTTATTTAATGCGGCGCATCCCTGGTTAAGGATGCGACGCATCTTCTATTCTGATTCATAATTATTCCAGGCTCGATACGGCATATCTTCTTCCATAAGATACGGCGCATCGACTGACCTGATGATTTTCAGTTTTAATTTTTATGTTTATTTTTACTAACTACTAATGTATTATGCAAGTTTGAACCTTTCTTAACCTGTTAAAGCCTTGGTGGTATTATAGATTCCTGCATTTCCTGTGGATACATCAATATGAAGCTTAAATGTTCTAATCCACAAGAAAGATGATTTTTGCTCTTATACAAATAATGGAGGATCATACCGAGCAAATCTCAGGGGAGTTTTTCTGTTCTAATTCTTTTATTTTCCAGTTTTTAACCTTTTATACAAACAACGAGGCGTTGTTTAACTTAAGTGGGGGGATTGGAGAATTAGAACACTTACTTGTCCTAAACTTTTCAAAATATGCTTAAAATGTGCTTAATATATCAAAATTAAAAATTTTAGCATGTTTTTGTTTAAAGTCTAAGTTGCATAGCTGCACACATGACGTTATTTTCAAAAATTGTGACTTTCAAAAATTCACAAATCTATGAGTGTGCCGGTGACTTGTAAACTTTAGAACTTGGCTTGTATACTATTCGAGACCACCATAATAAGTATTATTTTATATAATTGGAATGACTTGTCTAAATTGGTAAATTTCTAGGATTACACCCAAAAAGCCTATTTTATGTTATATGTTATTAGCTAACTACACTGGTTAGTTAACCCCCGTATAAACCCTTTTGTTACTCTCACTTTTAGAGTAAGATACCCCTAGAAAAACGCTCAGAGCCATTCCTTTCGTTTCTTACACCTTTGTTATAATGTTTCGTTACACCCTTACACCTTAGCCTACCCTGTAGATTAAAATCCGTGGTTGGTTAATTGCTTTAGGCAAAGTGTGTTTCCTTACATTACCTGTGTTCGCGTGCGTAATTCATTATCTTTGGTTAGGTCGGGAAATTGCACAATGCAATTGGAGTGAAAGTAAATATTGTATATCTTTGAGTTTATTTTTCGTGTGTTTACTACTTTCACTATTACCGTTATTTCTGAAGTCATGAAAAGTATGGAAAAATTATCCAGAGTTATCATTATAGTGATGTGGTGAAATTTTACACATCTATGTTTATGTTTCAAGTAAAAAAAAAAAAAAAAAAAAAAAAAAAGTTGGAAGTTTGTTTTTACCAACTTATATAAAGTTTTGTATTAAGTGGTCGATATCACCACTAGTTGTTGTATATTATATCTATGGATTGAATGGGAGTTGAACGTTATGGGAACGCCAACTAAAGGATATTCTTTGATTGAGATCTTGTTGAGTATAATTCGTGTCTACCTAAAGCGTGTGTTTCAAGTGTTAAAGCGTGAGTTATTCTATGATATGAGTCTTATTCATGGGATGGTTGGGATAGTGATTAACCACACTTAGGATTTTAATTTATCTGTTTTGTTTATTTTTCATTTTACACCAATTTGTATCCCAAATATTATCCATACCCTATATTATTCTTTATCCAAACCTTTGATTTATTGAGATTAGGGATTTGAGCAATCTTAAGTATCGTTGTCGTGGATTCGGCTATGTATTTATGATTTTGTCGCCCTTTTTGATATAATATTATTGGTGAAGATTACTTGGTCCTATCTTTAGCCTATTCGAGTTAAGGATTTGAGCAATTGCAAGTATCGTGTTCGTGGATTCGATCATGTATTTGTGATTTTGTCGCCTTTTCTGGAATTTGAGATCGATAGAGATTAAGGAGAATGATTAACCCTTAACCAACAAACCCTTTTTACCGCTTAAGACTTGTTATTCCTTGGCTTTAGTGGGGGAGATGTGTATACTTGCCAAGCTTATGATAGAATATTCGTCACGACTGGACAGTTAAACGATTAGATTTGCTTTTATCAGAATATTTTATTTTACTCCTAATTCGTTAAGTGTTTGGTTGTGTGATTATGACAAAAACGAATACATGCTTAAATATAAAAATAAATCCTAATATCTTTTAGGATACATTTTCATAAGATTAATTCTAAGGTTTACTTGGGGACAAGTAAAGTTCAAGTGGGGGGATATTTGATGAACTCAAATAAGTACATTTTATTACTATCATTTATCCTATTTATTTGACTTGTTTTATTATATTATCTGTGAGAATTGATACGTTAATGTTTACTTTTGTAATTCTCAGGTAAAAACAAGTATTATGTGAAACTTGGCGATTTTGGACTAATTATGGAACAAAACAAGCAAGAAGTTAAGAGTCTACTGAAATGTACAAGATCAAGACATTCTGCTCCAGATACGCCGCATCTTGCTTATTACATACGGCGCATCACTATCAAGATTTCACAAGATACGATCCAAGATACAAGAGGACATGCGCCGCATCTAAGAATGGAGTTACGCCGCATCTTCTGGCGGTGTACGAATATTCCTGAATATATTAATCTTGGACCCCATGCGAAGTTAAGTCAATGCGCCGCATCTACTTATTAGATGCGCCGCATCTTACCCTCAGACAGAAACTATAAATACCCCAAGACCAGACGAATTTCGGGAGGCTAATAGAGAAGAAGACCGAAGAACACAGAAACCTAAGGCCGAATTCAGTCGAAGTAGCAGCACAAGACACACCTTGAACGAAGATACAAGAGCTGTAAGAAGGTCCTGCATGTATTTAATTCATTAAGTAGTTTTGTTTTATTGTGTTAGTAAACTTTAATTCATCAGGATTGGTGGCTTGTGTAATGTGACAACGGAAAGGTTGCACTCCCTTAAAACTGCTTTCCCATTAATTAAAGTTTATATGTTGATGTCTTTGGTGACTTTTATTAGTGCATTGATAACCTCTGTGTCTAGCTGAGCGTTGATCGGGTCGCCATGCCTCTGCCCTCGCCTATTTATTAGATCGCCTATGCATTCTATCGTCTGTAGAAAAGTAGGAAGAAAGATAAATAGGATAGTCATAAGTAATCATTAAGGGTTTACTCGCCGATAAGATTAGAACCAACGAGAAAGGACTTAATCTCGGTGCGTTGCATCGAACTATACACTTCATATAAAACTAGCAATAAAACAAGTGACAAGCTACTTAACTATCAGGACAGGCCTTCTTATTGTCTCGAGTATTTATCTGTGTACGTGTGTGCTATTCGCTGACTTTTGCCTATTAGTTTAGTTTATTATTTAATTGCAACCAAACCGTGCCAGTCTCTCAGGCTGAACCCCCTTGCGTTAGATTAGGTTGTATAGCTAACTTAAGATATTAAAATACTGATTAGGATAACTAGATAATACGTTCCACTCTTAGTGATCGACACTCTACTTACCATTATATTCATACTGACCGGGTACACTGCTCGTTAAAGTGTGTGTGTTATTGATAATTCGGCTAAATATAAATTTAAAACTTGAATCCTGCTAAAACCACAACGACATACCGTGGGTATAAATTAGAGCATACGCACACGCGCATCAACGTGTTTCTTTTATCTTTTCTGTCGCCTTCAACGATTAGGTCTTCCTTCCCATAAGGCAGCCGAGCGATTTTCTCGTCGCAAATGATGGTGGCATGATACTTCGACAACCAATCGATACCAATAATAACATCAAAACTACCCAGTTCTATCGGCATGAGGTCGATGTTGAACGGGATATTTAACAGGTTTAAGGTACAGCCTCTTATGGTAGTGTCTACCCTTTCTACGTTCCCATTAGCTAACTCCACATTGTATACGTTGTCTAGAGTGGTCGGGGTAATACCAAGTAGTGGACTAAATGCAGTTGAAACAAAACTCCTATCTGCTTCCGTATCAAACAATATGGATGCATAGCGGTTATTTAAAAGGAACGTACCCATCACGACGTTCGGGTCCTCTTGGGCTTCCACCTTGCCCACTGCATAGACCCTCCCGCGGGCTCCTCCATCGTTGCCTCGGTTTCCTTGATGCCCAAAAGCTCCTTGATTTTCGCCGGTTCCTTAATTCCTTTGGTTACCCTGATTACCCTGGTAACCTCTGTTACCACCATTACCCTGATTCTTGGGTTTTCGGCATTCACTTCGGTAATGCCCTTGCTCACCACATCCAAAACATGTTATTTCAGCCTTCGGGTTGTTTATTGGTGCAACTTGTGCAGTTGCAAGGGGCCTTGACTTGCAATCCCGGGTCATATGTCCTATCTTTTGGCATTTGTGACATTTGACTGTGTACTGACCCTTGTGGTGCAACTTGCAGCGGTTACACAATGGTAAGTTTCCTGCGTACACCTTTTTCTCTGTTGGTCCCGCAGCATACACTTTAGCAACTTCCTGTCTTTTGTTTGGGTTGTGGTTGTTGTTGTTTCGGGACTGATTATCCCATTTCCTCTTCTTAGTCACAACCATTTCAGCTGAATCCTCAATCAATTGGTCCATCAACTTGTTGGCCACTTCCATAGTCTCATGGAGATCAGCAGCCTTGTAGGTAGTGACATTACCCTTGATGGATGGGGGTAATCTTCCAATGTACCTTTCGAGTAAACGAGTTTCAGTCTGGACCATCTCCGGGCATAGCAAAGCAAGCTCTTGGAAACTTTGGTTGTATGCAGCCATGTTGGTACCCTGCACTTTAAGGTTCCAAAACTCGACCTCCAACTTCTTAACTTCGTTGCGAGGGCAATACTTTTTGAGTACCAATTCCTTGAAGTTTTCCCATGGCATTGCGTAAGCAGTGTCATAGCCAGCCGATTTCAGATAGTTATTCCACCAGGTTAAGGCAGCATCCATGAAAGTAAATGATGCAAACTTAACCCTGTCTTCATCCGCACAACTACATATTCGGAATACAGTTTCCAAACTTTCAATCCATCTAACTAAAACAACCGCCCCCTCGGTTCCTCCAAAACCTCCAGTCATGGTCTTCCGAAATTCTTGGTAGGTGCAGCCGCGGGTGTTGTTGTTTGTTGGTCTTGAGTTTCCAACATCAGTAGTTGAGTTGTTTGCTGCTGCCACCCGTTCTTCTACTAACTGATCAAGCATCGTTCGGTTCACAGGTGGAGCTGCTGCATTAGCCCTGGCTGGGCTTGGGTTAACTGGTTGCGCATGAGTAGTTCTGTTTGTCTTTCTCTTATGAGGCATCTTGCTGCACTACAACAAAAGATAGAGACAATTGAGATTCGGAGAGTTTGTTATCACATAAGAGGATAATCACCACAAGTAGAGTATATGAATAAGATCAATCATAGAGAGAATGACACAATAGAGTAATCAACCAAGCTTGTTATAGATTAGAAGTTAATACATGTCCACAAAATTACAAGCTTAGAATACATAAGAGAAAGGTACAAGTTTCGAATACATAAAGGAAGAATACCACTGCCACTAACTGATGCCTACTCAATTTAGTTGAAAAATACATCATAAACTACTAAAAACTAAAATAAATCACGCCAAAGGCGTATGATGCGTTCGGGTTCATGCAAGTTTTAAATTTATAAGGGGTGAATTACTGAATCTAAGAACAACGCATACGAGCAAGTATACTCGTCCGTTGTAGCAAGATTTTGATGGTAAGTCGGGATCGTTCGCAGGGATTTGTGTAGTGAATCGAATTGTAAGTTAAAAGCAAATTTCTCAAACAAGCAATAATGATAATATGAAAATTCAAATGATTAAAAACTACACTTGCTTAGACTTAGTGAACTACAATTGACTAATATGATTGTGATAACTTTGGATAACATGTTGGTTAAGATAATTAGCTTGGTTACTAATCTATTGTTTCTACAAATTAAACCTTCGTCAAGATCTTAGTTTATAAAAACAAGCATTACGTTTAACCAATCAATTCAAGATCAATTCAAGGTTCATAAGTTGGTGTTCCTTAAACACAAAAACAATCTTTTGTTATATCAAACAAGCTTGAGAAATGGTCAATACAAAAGGTAACCAATTATAGACAAAAGGTCACAATTGAAGGTAAACTATTAGTCTCTCGACCCTTAAAATGGCTTACAATCAATCCGTTTTGATAGACAAAAGCATTTTCATTACAATCACGATTAAGTTCCTTTGTTTAATCAAGTATAGTGGATGACAACAATCATTCATGGACAAATGATTATAACTAGTTGAATAACAATAGTTCTTTCGACCCTTAGAATTACTAGCACTAGTTAAACTTGATTAACCAAATGTCACTATGAAACTTTATCACAATTGGTTCTTAGAATCGACTTGAAATTGAATTACAACATGTTATCACAATCATATGCCAATCAATAAGTAATACACATCATCTAAGCAAGTGCATAAAGGCACTAGCCACTCATAACAAACATAAACATAATCTTAATACATTGAACATTAAAAACCATGATTGAAAGTCTTACAATGATTGAAAATAAGATTACAAGTGAAAAGGCAATGATTCTCACAAGAAATGGAATGGACTTCGACTCTCCTCTGCTCCTGGACTTTTTGGACGAAAATTAAGAGTATGTGATGAGTGGTTGATTGATTCTCTTTTTTTATCTTTTGGATGTCTCTAAATACTCATCAAATGATCCTTTAAATGCTCCAACCAAGGGTCTTGGTTCATTAAATTGTTCTCTTGTCCTCCAAGTAGTATTGAATAGACAGGAATGCTGAGAGGAAGGACCTAGAACCGGATATGTAAAGTCACAAATCTTAATGAAGAAGTTTTGGTAACACCGCAACAATCCAACCGATCGGTATTCTGTCCATCCGATCGGTTGGTCTTCAAACTAGCTTCCATCCGAATCGGATGCGGGCTACATCCGATCGGATGGAACATGCTGATATGCACTTTTTGGACCTTTTTCGTTTGACTTGATTCTAGCTTGTAGCTCTTGGTTCTTTGATCTTTCCCTTCATCCTCAAGCTTATTAACTCGACTACTTGGACTTTTACTCTTCGAAGTACCTCTTGGTGCGGAACTTGTCACAATAATCTTCATGCATTCATAAACATTTCCTTCTTCCTCGTTTTTGCATCTTTTTCATCCATTTTCCTGTTTTTGGCTACAAATGCTTCGCAAACACACTTTGGTACGATTAAGTAACGAAAGCATATAAATATAACCACAAAACATACATAAAAACACGAATAACGCTACTAAAAACATGTTAGATTTAGGCGTTATCAAATCCCCCACACTTGAACTTTGCTTGCCCTCAAGCAAATCTAGAAATAAAAACAATTATCCACATGGCATACAAGAATGATTAGGAAAATGTGATGCAAATCTATCAAGTACAAGTACAAGTTAGATCCATCATTTTAAGCTTTTATGGTTGAAGCATCGAGATGTTTGACAATACCCAAATGATTTTCTTGCATGATACACATTACTAAACACCTCACGAAAGGGAAATGAACTATAATTCACTCAAAACACTCATTTGTATGATTGGTGGAGTATATAAGAGGAATGACACTCATTTGCTCAGTCATGATCTAAATATTACCATAAGCTTGTACACGAAACAAAACTACACCAAAATGGTGTGAGCGCCAAGTATACATGTCAAAGAGGACTTTTATTCGGGTTTAAGGGCTTAGTGGATAATATCAAACTTATGTGCCACTATCTCATGCAAAACATAATAGCTCGCTAACAACGAATTCTTGCGTTACCAAATAACGGATGGTCACTAGATTGTACCTTGGTTCGCTAACAACGTTACTTGCATAACGGATGGTCGCCAAAATACGCCCTAGATCGCTAACAACGTTAGTCAATTCCTCAAGAAATCGGATGGTCACTACATGTCCATACACTTAATAATTTCACAAAGTCAAAAAGGGTAGGATAAGGCATGGCATATATTTAAGAGAGGGTTGATAATAATAAAAAACTAGTCAAAGTCTATTAACCAAATGTTACTAGCTATTACAAACCACTATCATGCCATTTTGCGAGAAACTCCATACTTCCTTTATTCATACTTGACTCACTAGCCCATTGGCTCATTCTTGTCACCTTATAGTTGCGATGACTCTTTTTTTCTCTCTTTTTTCTCTTTTTTTTTGTTTTTGCTTGTCATCATATAATTGCGATGACTTCACTTGGATAACAACTTTTGGAGTTTGCAACTTTCTTTGAACTTTTATGATTTCCACATAACATCCATCTTGCCAAATAGCTAGCAACCAACCAAGACTTGACTAAGGGTAAGGCTAGGCTAAAAGGTATAAAATCTTTTTGAATTTTTCTGGATTTTATCAAAAGAAAAAAGATAGGCTCGGAGGGTGTAACTAGGGGTATCTAGCATTAAAGATAAATGCTAACAAATGGGTTCATATGAGTGTTTAACTAGCCAATGTAGCTAGCTAATATATCATTATATGTAAATGGAAGGCCATTTGGTTAAATCCTAAGGTTGCCTCTTATCACGCATATATACTTATATCACAAAAAACGTGATCTCACAACGGTCTCGTAATGATTTACAAGTACAAGTTCTAGAATAAATAAAATCACCGGCACACTCATAGCAAAAGATCTAAGCATAAAAGATGTATGCTATATACGAAACAGGCTCAAATCCTCACAGTTTAGTAGGAAAGGCTATACTATGTGCTAGCTAATGTTATCGATCCTAGAATGGATTGCAATATTAATCGGGACACATCTCGAATTTTCAAAAATTACGGGTTTCACCAGTGGATAAATCCAGTTTATTCTAATGTATGATCTTTAAAATGACCAACAACTAGATTACAAGGGCAAACAAAATTTAAAATTAAGCTCAAAACATACAATCTATTCTTATTTTCCTATTCACCCCCCCCCCCCACACTTAAGTTAAGCATTGTCCTCAATGTGATAAACGACAAAGAACGAAATAGGGAAATAAGAGAATAAACCGTATTTTCTGCTCAAGAGATTCTTGATCCTAGCATCCCAGCTTCGAAATCATTACCTGCAGTAATCTTAAAAACAAAAGAAACACAAACACGAAATATTTTTTCGTTTTATTCAAAAGACAGTGATACACCCCCACACTTAAGTTCAACTAAGCAATTTAGAAAAACTTTGGGGTTTAATCACTTGAAAATAAAAATGAAAACAGCAAACACACGGGTTGCCTCCCGAGAAGCGCTTGTTTTATTAACGAGTCATCAGCCGGACTCGAACTTCTCTTTCTTACGTTGGTGCGATTTTCGACTTCTTCTTTGAAAATTTTGGAACATACAGCACATTTCCAATCACTATTCCTTCTCCAGTTTCATCTATGTATTCCAATTTGACTTTCTCCCACGGTCTTGGAAGTACATCATAGATATAACCAGAATCCTCGGCCCACGGAGTGTTTTTCTTAAAATCGGCCGGGAAAGGTGACATAAATGTTATAGCTTCATATTCTGATTCAGGCGGAATTTCTTGAATAGAAACTTCATTTATCTGCTCCTTGTCATAGTATAATTTAATTCGGTGTCCATTAACAATGAAACTTCCACCATGTTTGTCATGCAATTCAACATATCCAGATGGAAATCCATGTTTCACTATATATGGTCCGAACCGTTTTGTTTTCAGCTTGGGAGCTTTGAACTTATATTTCATATTAAAAAGCAGAACTTTGTCTCCAGCTTTGAATTCTTTTCCGATTCGCAGCTTTCTGTCATGATAGGCTTTGGTTCTCGCTTTGTAAAGCTTGGAGTTCTCGTAAGCTTGGAGTCTTAATTCATCGAGTTCATGCAATTGCAAAAATCTCTTTTCTCCAGCTATTTTGAGATCTGGGTTACAGCTTCTTAATGCCCAGTAAGCGCGATGTTCGATTTCGAACGACAAATAACAAGTTTTTCCATACAACAATCTGTATGGTGTTGTACCAATTGGTGTTTTACAAGCCGTGCGAATGCCCACAGAGCGTCATCTAGTTTCTTCGACCAAACGGCGGGATTGTCTTTGACCGTTTTTTCGAGTATCCTTTTTAAGGCTCTGTTGGTATTTTCGACTTGACCACTGGTCTGTGGGTGATAAGCTGTAGCGAAACGATGATGAACTCCGTATCGCTTCATAATTTTCTCCATTTGTTTGTTACAGAAATGGGTTCCACAATCACTTATTAAAGCTTTAGGAATTCCATAATGAGCGAAAAGCTTTTTGAGAAAATTAACAACTACTCGTGCATCATTGGTGGGTAGAGCTTCCGCTTCAGCCCATTTGGAAACGTAATCAATAGCAACGAGAATGTATTCGTATTTGTGTGATTTAGGAAATGGTCCCATGAAATCAATTCCCCAAATATCGAATAATTCACAGACTTTAATGCTCCTTTGTGGCATTTCATCTCTTCGAGAAAGACTACCGGATTTTTGGCAAGCATCACAATTCTGAACAAGAGTGTGAGCTTCTTTAAAAATAGTTGGCCAATAGAATCCAGCATCAAAGACTTTTTTAGCGTTGGTGGAAGGACCATAGTGTCCCCCAGTCGGGCCATGATGACATTCATCGAGAATTCTTCTCGTTTCAGAACCATAAACACATCTTCTAATCATCCCGTCGGGACACATTTTGAAAAGATAGGGTTCTTCCCAGTAGTAGTGTTTAAGATCAGAAAAGAATTTACTTCGTTGGGCATGAGTTAGCCCTTTTCTTTAGAATTCCTCCAACGAGATAATTTGCATAATCTGCAAACCATGGAATTTCGTTTTCATCAACTGCATCAACAGTCATGAGGGTTTCATCAGGAAAGTAATCATCAATCTCATCTACTTTCAGCTCTTCCAAATTTGGATTTTCTAAACGAGACAGATGATCAGCAGCTAGATTTTCTGCTCCTTTCTTATCTTTGATTTCAATATCGAATTCTTGGAGTAGCAAAATCCATCGGATAAGACGCGGTTTGGCATCTTGTTTGGCAAACAGATATTTCAACGCTGAATGATCAGTGAACACGATTGTTTTCGAAAGTACAAGATAAGATCTGAATTTATCGAAAGTGAAAACAACGGCTAACAATTCTTTCTCTCCGTAACCGTGTAGTTCTGTTGAGCGTTGTTGAGTGTTTTGCTGGCAAAATATATAGGACGAAAATGTTTCTCTTCTCGTTTTCCTAATACAGCTCCAACTGCAATATCGCTTGCATCACACATAAGCTCGAATGGTAGTGACCAATCAGGGAAAACCATAATGGGTGCACTAGTCAGTTGTGTTTTCAATGTTTCGAATGCTTTCATGCAATCTGCATTAAAGTCGAAAACAAAATCTTTTTCAAGAAGTTTCGTCATTGGACGAGATATTTTGGAAAAATCCTTAATAAAACGACGGTAAAAACCTGCATGTCCTAGAAAACTTCTAACGGCTTTAACGTTAGTTGGGGGTGGTAATTTGATAATGACATCGATCTTCGCTTTGTCAACCTCCATTCCTGCGCTGGAAATTTTGTGTCCTAACACAATTCCTTCAGTTACCATGAAATGACATTTCTCCCACTTGAGAACAAGATGTGCAGCTTTTCATCTTTCAAGCATTTTATCGAGATTAGAAAGACAAGCTTCAAATGAACTTCCAAAAACTGAAAAGTCATCCATGAAAACTTCCATAGACGTTTCAAGCATGTCTTGGAATATAGCAATCATACATCTTTGAAAAGTTGCGGGAGCATTACATAATCCAAAAGGCATACGCCGGTAAGCGTAAGTTCCATAGGGACATGTGAATGTAGTCTTTTCTTGATCAGCCGGATCAATAGGAATTTGAAAATATCCTGAAAAACCATCAAGAAAACAAAAGTATTTGTTTCCTGCTAATCTCTCAAGCATTTGATCCATGAAAGGCAAAGGAAAATGATCCTTTCTGGTGGCTATGTTTAACTTTCTGTAATCAATACACACTCGCCATCTGGTGACAGTTCTAGTAGGAACTAATTCATTCCGTTCGTTGGTCACAACAGTCATTCCTCCTTTCTTCGGAACACGGTGAACAGGACTCACCCAAGGACTATCTTCGATGGGGTAAATAATACCGGCATCAAGAAGTTTGATGATTTCTTTTTTAACAACTTCTTTCATGTTGGGGTTGAGTCGACGTTGTCTTTCTACAACTGGTTTGGCATCTTCTTCGAAATTGATTTTGTGCTTGCAAAAATCAGGACTGATTCCTGGGATATCAGAAGTTTTCCATGCAAAAGCTTCTTTATGCTTCTTAAGAACTGAAATGAGACATTCTTTCATATAATCATTGAGCAACGAAGATATGACTACTGGAAGAAGTGAATTTTCTTCCAAGTAAGCATATTCAAGATTTTTAGGAAGTGGTTTCAGCTCAAGATCAGTCGGCGGTTCTTGTAGTGATGTTTTGATCCTCATTTGATCATTAAAATTGATTTCCTCAAAATCTTCTTCTATTATCTCTCCTTCTTCAACTTCTTCTTCTTCTTCGTCAATCTTTACCTCCATAAAATCAGCGAACTCTTTATCAAAGGTTGTTTCATTAATCTTCTCTGAAATAGTCATGTATGGATCAGAATCTTCAAGTAATGCGTCCAATTCTTCCTCAGTGACTTCATCGATTATATCAATGTTAAAACAAATGTCATCACTGGAATGTGGATATTGCATTGCTTTATCGATTAAAAAGGTGATTCTATCTTCTCCAACTCCAAGATTGAGTTCTTTTCCTTTTACTTTGATGATTGCATCAGCGGTGTTTAGGAAAGGTCTTCCTAAAATAAGGGGTACTCTACTATCTTCCTCCATTTCTAAGATCACAAAATCCACTGGAAAAATGAATTTACCTACTTGGACAAGCATATTCTCAGCAATACCAACAGGATATTGGTAAGTATGATTAGCTAATCGGATACTCATCCTTGTGGGTTTCAAGGTATTGATGGAAAGTTTAGAATACAGCGAATAGGGCATCAAGTTGATACTCGCACCTAAATCGGCTAAAGCATCGCATGTGATGTTGTTTCCTAAGATGCATGGAATCAGAAAACTTCCCGGATCTCCGAGTTTTTGTGGAATTTTGTTTTGAACAATAGCTGAACATTCTTCATTGAGAAAGGTAGCGGATATTTGCTCCAACTTGTTCTTGTTATTTAGAAGTTCTTTCAAAAATTTCCCATAATTGGGCATTTCGGCTAGAACATCAATGAGAGGTACATTGAGTCTAACTTCTTTGATTATTTCAACAAACTTCTTATAACGTTCCTCCATTCTTTCTTTCTTAAGGCTCTGAGGATATGGAATTTTTGGAGTGTATGCTTTAACTGGTGGTTTGGTTTTGGGTAGTGTTTTTGGGGTATTTTCCTTCTTGGATTCTTCATCTTCATCCTCACTATCATCATTGATGATCGTGGTATTGTTTGGATTGAGTGGTGGATCATAAGACAGGCCACTTCTTGTGAACACAGCATTGATATGCTCATTTCTGGTTTGTGGTGGACGATAAGTCTTATCATTCGATGATGACGATGGTTTTGGGTTGGTTTGGGTGTTACTAGGTAACGAACCTGATAGTCGGGAAGAAATTTGATCAGAGAGTCTACCGAATTTGTTTTCAAGATCTTGAATAGACGCTTGGTAATTTTTCTGACCTTGCTCAACTTTGGTTTTGAGATTGAAGAATTGATTCTTGACGAACTCGTTGGTTGATTTTTGAGCAGTGACGAATTCTCTCATCATTTTTTCAAAATCTGTTTCTTCAGGTTTCTTATCGGCATTTTGTGGAGTTTGGTTCTCTACTCTTGGTTGGGAATCATGGCTGTTATCTCTTTGTCGGCGATCTTGCCAACTAACAGAATTTCGTCCGTAATAATTTCCACGATATCCACCTCCACGGTATCCTCCTTGGACATAATTAGCTTCTCCTTCTTTGGGTTGGTCCATTGGTTGATCATCGCATTCTGAAGACGGGTGATTACTGATCCGCCCGAAAGTACACTTATAAAAATGCAAGAACGGTGAATGCTCGTGAATCAGTACAAAACCACCCTTTTGTGAAAAAGGATAACTTGCAAAGACTTACGCTGTGTTGTGTGTAGTGTGTATACTGGGTAAGTGATTACCCAGGTCGTCTCCCAACGAAGTATGAAATTGACGATTGCTCAGAATTTGGATTATAGTGACTGATGATAAGATATTTTTGGATTTTTGCTTTTTTAACAATTCTACTAACAATTTAAAACAAATATACAAATTAAAAGTAAACGCGATTAAAATTAACTACAAACGCGTAACGGGAAAATCTAAAATGGGACAAAAACTAAAATTTATAAAATTTCAAACCTAAAAATGTAAAATTACTTAAAACTTATTTAAAAACTTAAATTATAATTTTCTACACTTTTTATTTAATTATTACTAATTATTAATTATTTAATTATTAATTAAACTAATTTAAATTATAAAAAATACTAAATGAACAAGGAAAATTCTAAAACTTTTTTCTATAAATATTATAAGTTAAAAAGAAACTAAGAAAATTACAAAAATAAAAATTACTTAATTAAAATTTAAAAAGATAAAATTAATTAAATAGAAACTATCACTTATTTTCTATTTAATATTTTCTTAAGGTCTAAAAAATATTTTTATATTTTTCCTAGATTAAAAATGACAAAAGAAAATTATGAAAATTGGAATTATAATTTTTTGATTATTTTTCTATTTATTATAATTTATTTACTATTAAAACCTAATTAAAATGATTAAAAATACTAAAACTGTTCAGGAAATTATGAAAATTTACAGATAATTCAAAAATAAAATTTAGAAGATGGGAAAAATAAAATGAAAAGATCACTAGGCCAAATAAGCTGATTTGGGCAGATAAGCTATAAGCTAATAAGCCCAAAATAAGCTAAATGGAATCCAAAAATTCCCAAAAGTTCAGGAATGGATTAAACAATAATATTAAACACAAAACAACTCAGAAATACAAATAAGCACAAGTATTGAGCAGATAAGCACTTGGGCTGATTTGGAACTATGCACAGAAAATTCTCAGACAAACAGCAGACTTTAAGCACAGATTAAGCACTCAATAAGCAGTCTAATGGGCAACCTAAGGGGGGCAAAATCAAGGCAGCACTACTGGCTATCTAAAAAGTACAAAAGCCCTATGACAACAACACCAATTGATGTCCAATTGATCCCTAGTTCAGATGCTGGAATCAGTTATGGACTGATTCAGGATCAGGGCAAATATTTGGGGAAATTGCACAGACTGATTTAAGCTATTGAATAAGTTGTGGTGTTGATTTTGAGAACAGGAATTTAATACCTACTAGGTTAACTACTAGAAAAACAAAATTCAGCCAAAGATTTCAATAATTAAGCACTAATTGGGGGCTGAGAAAAGTGATATCAGACTGCTTATAAGTCTGTTTTGTGCAGAACACACAAACTTGTGCACAGACAAAAACAGACTAAAGCAACTATATTGGCTATACTAAATAGGCTAAAATGAACACAAAACAACTAAGAAACAAGCTAAAACAAGCTTATGGCTGCTGATGGCTGATATGAGCTTTTGACAGCCTCAAAATCACACAGCAAAGGCAAATATTGATTTACTATCTATACTACTTATTAGGACTTCAAAACAGCTTAATAAGGCTACAAAAAGCTGAATCAAAGTTGATCAAATGACCAATGTACAGTACCACTATATTTAGCCTACTGACTGAATAAATCCAAACAGCCCTTAATGGATAGGCTGTCTTGGTTTTACAAAAGGAAATCAAAATTTTGAACTAAAAGCTTATGTATTATGGATTGACTAACTTATTATACTACTGATTAACAACTTTTAATACAAACTTAAGCAAAATATTAAGCAATACTAATAATGACTGATTTTGGCTTTTATATGGGTACTAATTTGGATTAACAAAGGAAAAACCAAATTTTACACTAAGACCTTATATTTTATTGAATGAACAACTTGTATGAACACTTATTAACAACTTTTAATACAGACTTAAGCTTAATTATAAGCTATACTACTTGTTGCTGTTTTTGGTATTTTTAAAGATTTTTGAGCAAGTTAAATAAAAGCTTATTACACTATTGTACTACTGACAAAGCTTGATCACATACACTAAAAAACTAACAAGTAGCTTATAAGAACACAGATAAGCAGGAAATAAGCACTTATACAGTACTAATGAAATAATGCCATAAATTAAGAAAAGCTCACAACTGATTTGACTGATGCACAAAGAACAAGGAACCAAGGACCAATCAAGCTTGTCAAATACAAGCTAAATAACCCAGAGAAGCTTCTTGAATTAGCTTAATCACTCAAAATTGGCTTATTGACCTTCAGTTGACTTTCATTGACCATTCTTGAAACTTGGAATTTAGAACAAATTACACTACAAATAACTTATAATAAGCTATGAGAAGCTTATATAAGCTATTTAAAATAGCTGAGAAGCTATTCTTGATACTACTTATTAAACTTCTAATTCTCAGTGTCAAGTGAAAATCAGAACTTGGTATAAATTATTACTACTGACAATAATCAACAAACAAATACACTAAGGATACTTGTATTGATTGATTAAACTTGAAAATTACAAAGTACAATTACAGGGAATGGAATAACGACTAACTACTTTTACACTAAATTTCCACACATTTTATTCTAGCTAAGTTACACACTATATATACAATATTTTGACTGGGATAACACTTGGTCGACATCTTGAACAAATCCCCATCATCCAATTGGCTTAATTTCATCTCCACAGTCCATTTGTCAATTTGGCGGGAAAACCGAATTTTGACTATTTCTCTGATTTTGGTTAGTGGAAAAGTGGGAGAGATGCATTAAATGTTTTTGGATGTGTTAGGTGGAGTGTTGGAGGAGGGGGGATGAGCTGGTTGGTGGTATTGGTGAGCTGGTGGTGATGACTGTCTGGTATGGTTTTTGGCGGTTTTGGTGACGGGTCAAACATAGTTTGACCGTTTTGGTTAAACAGACAAATGGTTGGGCTTGGATGGGTTTGGGCTTTGGACTGGGTTGGGTAATGGGTAGTTAATTTTAGGCTGGGTTTAGTTTAGTCGGTTTATTGGGGTAGTTTAAATTTGGATCCGGATTTGGTAGTTAACACAAGGACCATTTTTGCCAATTGCTGAAACTTGAAGGGCTGATCTTGCCAACTTCCCAAACTTCATTAAAGGACTAAACCTGCCAATAAATAATTACACAAGGACCAAAGTTGTATATTTTTATAGTTTTAAAACTTTAGGGACCTAAAATGTAATTTTGGATATTTGAGGGACTTATTTTGTAAATTTCCAAAAGTTATTACAAGGGTATTTCTTGTTAAGTTCCAATAGTACAAGGGTTTAAAAACATGATTTTCCATTTTTAGAACACCCGGGGACTAAATTTGACAACTTTTGAAACTTGAGGGACTAGACTTGCCATTTATGCAAACTTGGTTCGTTTTCACTTATTTTCAATCATTTTGCATCTGAAACAGATAAAAACACATTTTTGATGATATTTATAATATTTGTGTGTTTTTGGACGTTTATGTGGGTATAAACCGGGTAAATTATATGTGTTTTTAGACACATATCAAATCCCCCACACTAAACTATTGCTAGTCCCTAGCAATCTTTTATGAAGATTTAATGGATTTTATGTCTCTTTACCAAAAGCCATCACTTCTGGAGTAGCCAAATGTTTTAGTTCAAGTAAGAACTTTGGTACACCGATAACCAAATGATTTTGAGCAAACCATAAGCTGTCAACGGTTTTGATTTGTCTTTACCAGAAGCCGTTTGCTTCTGGACTAGCCAACTCTTCACTTTTTAGGATATGGTGAGTCGAAAACCATACAATTTTGGGCAAATTGCAAGCCATAAACGGATTTGATATATCTTTACCAAGAGCCGTTTGCTCCTGGATTAGCCAATCCTTATGTGGGTTAGACATGGCGGACTGATAACCATTTATTGAGTTCTAAGTGAGAAAAAATTTTAAAATTTTGGCTAAAATGGGGGTGCTAGATGGTACATTTGATCAAATTCGCGAGAATTCCCCCCCACACTTAGAACTGAATATTGCCCTCAATATTCAAAGAACTGGTTGTGAAACCAACACTTAGAACGTGAAAGGGAAATATTAATAGCCTTTTATTTTATTTTTATTTAATTTGCATTTAAGCCGTTAAGGCATGCAAATTCCCTCTCTCTCTTTTTTTTTTTTTTTTTTTTTTTTTTTTTTTTTTTTTTTTTTTTTTTTTTTTTTTTTTTGGACATATACATATATACAACATGTGGGGCATCTCCCCCACACTTAGGTGTTAGAAAAGAGAAAGAAAACAGAGATACGGGTGAAAACCCATATGGTTTGCTAATGTTTTTGATCACCGAGTCACTAGCTTGACTCGACCCCAAATTGAGTTGATTCCTCCCGAACAGTCAGGTTTATCACGCAAGCTAACCGCTTGTGAACGGTTAACTGTAACAAAGGGTTCCTGAACAGCCCGGGAGAAAAAACAATTTTAAAAGTTTATGGGGAAGTAAGAGACCAGGAAATCCGGCATTTAAACCAATGTTAGATGGACAATGCCGGGGTCAAAAGTAACATCCTCACTCCCGAACGAGTGAAGGATAGGAGAAATCACCGGGTAGGTGAAGGGAAGAAGAGAGATCTGAACAGCAATTAAGACAAGAACTTCCTCCTCAAGAATTGCAAGTGGAGGAGGCAAGTCCTTAAACTTGATCTCAGGAATTTTATCAGTTTCCTCATTATGAAGTTGTTTTTGTGGGAGAGGGGAAGATGAGTCTTCTTTTAACAAATTTTCAAGAAAAAGAATGTCCCCCTCAGGATCAAGATAGTTTTCATCAACCTCATACGGAGGTGAACTATCTACAGCAAGAAAAGCATCGACTTCATCCCAAAAGGGATCACTTCCCTCAACCGAAGTGAGAGAAGGGGAAGAGTCTGCTATGATATGTTGAGAAGATGTGGTGGGTTCCCTACTCACAGAATTATGAAAATAACCAAGATTTTCTTGAGAGTACTCCTTTGAAGAAATGTCAATGACATCGATTCGGTTAACCGAAGCAGAATTAAAATTTGAGGAGTAACTCGATGTTTGATCATGGTTAAAAGTAACAGCTTCCTTATCCACACGCAAAGTAATCTCATGCTTAAATACATCAATAAGTGCATGGCCCGTTTTTAGGAATCCTCTTCCAAGAATGAGAGGAACCTTTTGATCAGCATCGAAATCAACAACCACAAAGTCAGCTGGAAAATGGAACTTTCCTATTTTCACAAATACATCTTCGGCAATGCCGCAGGGATGAGTTATGGTTCGATCTGCAAGCTCAAGAGTCATGCAGGTAGGAGTAAGAGCCGGAAGAGAGAGTTTCTTCCATACTGAATGAGGCATCAGGTTGATGCTTGCACCTAGATCTGCTAAGGCATAACATTCAACCATTCCCGGAAATACACAAGGTAGTAGAAACTTTCCAGGATCTCCAAGCTTCTCCGGAAGCTTTTTCAAGATAACCGCTGAGCAGTTCTCATTTACTGGAGTTTTAGCCATTTCAATCAGTTTTTCCTTGTTGCTTAACAAGTGTTTGATTGCTGCAGCAAATTTGGGCATCAGAATAGTAGCATCCGCAAAGCTTATGTCAAAATGTAATTCTTTAAAGATTTGATAGAATTTATCATTTTGTTGACTAGCCTTCTCACGGAGCTTTTGCTCATTTAAGCGCGATGGGTAAGGAATGTGAGGTTTGGATTTAGGGACAACAACTTCAGGAGTCTCAAAGATAACTCCTTGTTTGGATTTTTTCGGGACAACCGGAGGATAGACATGTGCTGTACTTTGTGGGATTGGAATTTGCACTTTGTCCGTTGGATCCTCCGTCTCTTTTTCCATTTCAAATAACGGAGGAGGAATAGGGCCAGCTGGCCCCTCATAAGAAGCACCACTCCGAGTGGTGATAGCTTTGACGAAAGTGGTATTTTCATCATCATCACTGTCATCAAGAACACTGACAGGAACAGCATTGAGCATTTCGGAATAATATCTGGCTGACCTTTGCTCACTAAGTTTGGTTGACAAACTTTTAACCGTAAATCGTGAAAGAGTAGGATCGATTCTTGACGGTTGAGGAGCAATTGTGGGTGTAGATTTTTGGATGACAGAAGGTTGGATGACCGAAGGTTGGACGTATTTAGCACTTCCATTGTTAGCGGGAAGTACCGGGTCCTTTATCACCTTGAATCCAACATGAGATTTACCACTACGTGTACTGACAGCTTTGAGTTCACCCCTAGGGTTGGTAACAGTGTTACTTGGGAGACTTCCCGAGGTAGAAGGTATATCAGTTAAAGACTTTTTGATCTGGTTTAATTGGGCAACCAATAACTGGTTTGTCTCACGTTGTGTCTTATTTGTTTCCTCTTGGGTTTTCATGAATTGCATAAGCAACTCATCTGAGGACGTCTGATTTCGGTTTGAACCTTGGTTTTGATTAAAATTTGGACCACGGTTTTGGTTAAAATTACCCTGATTCTGACCTCGGTTTTGATTGAAATTTTGAGAGTTGTGAAAATTTTGTCCCTGATTTTGAACAAAGCGGTTTTGATTATTATGATTTGGCACGGGTGGAAAACCAGGTGGGACCATAGCATTCTGTGCTCGGTACTGAGTCTCAGCATGCGGACGGTATTGATTTTGGTTTACTGCAGCTACGGGAGCTGGGTAAAGAGAAGCATCGGTTGCTTGACAATCAAAATACGCATGTGGGCCACCACAAGTTTCACACACTTTGTTTATTGCTTTGATTTGTTCCGGTTTATGAATCTCACTTTTTAATTCTTTCATTTCTTTCATCATACAACGCATTGAATCTGTAAGGAAGGCTAACTCTGAGGAGTTACCGGATGAAGAAGAAGCAGTAGGAGTGACTGGAACATTCACTTTGTTTCTAGAAATAGGAACTTTTGATTTATTTTCACAAATTTCGACCACCTCTCTGGGTTTACGATTCAAGATATTGCCACCGGAGGCTGCATTAAGTGCATCTTGATCGTTTTGGGTCAACCCATTATAAAACGTATTTATTTGTTGTAACACATTGAAATCATGATGTGGGCATTTTCTTAAAAGATCTTTAAATCTATCCCACGCCTCTCCGAAACTTTCATCAAAACCTTGACGAAATCCAGCTATTTCATTTTTTAAATTCGTCGTTTTTGATGGAGGGAAGAAATAATTTACAAATTTCTTAACAAGATCTTCCCAGGTTTCAATGGATCGAGGGGGTTCTTTATCCAGCCAAATTCGGGCTGCCCCCTCAAGTGAGAATGGAAATAGCATCAATTTGATCACTGTTTGTGGCACATTCTTGTAATTGATTGTAGATGTCAGTTTGTTGAACCAACGAATGTGTGCATAAGGATCCTCTCGTTCAAACCCGTGAAATTGGTTGGTAGAAACGAGCTGAATCAAATGTGTTTTCAGTTCAAAATGATCAGAATCGATGGCTGGTAAAACGATGGCATCTCCGTAACCCTCGGTGGGTGCCTGGAGCATTTCAGCCATTGTGCGTTCGTCTGCCATAATGACAGGGGTTTCGGGATCAGTCCGTAACTCGGGTACGACTGATGGAGCAGAACGTCTCCGACGTCTTCGAGGTATTTTTCCAAGCTCACGAAGAGGGCTTGATGACCTAGAAGAACGAGTGCGCATGCACTTAGCAAAATTTTCCAATTAAAACAAGACAGAAGCAAAACACAAGTGAACTTAAACCAATAATCAACAAGCGTACGGTAGCTCTCTAACTGAAAAACGCACAGGGTGGCGGAGAAGCAAAGGTGGGCGATTAAGCTCCTTAAAAACCCGCTTCTTTCAGTCCGACAATTTAATGTCAGACTATCCTAGAACCTCCGTAGAGTTTGTTTATCAATCAAAGGTGAGCCGGAATCGCAAGTGATACAAAGGCAAGTTTTAAATCTTTGGTTTGGGAACTTATTATGGTCGCACCCCCAGTTAGGTAGTGCTCAGTCTTGATTTTCGATGGTAATTTTTTTATTGTTTATTTATTATTAACAAAGAAAACGGAAATTATTTTTGGTGTTTTTATTTTTTATATGATAATATTAATAATAATATATATATAGAAAAGAAATGAAAAATATTTTTGTATTTTATATGGTTTTTGGGAAATAGGGAACTTCTGATAGAAGGGTCTCAGATCACTAATCGCTAAAACTTACACAAGTGTCGCAGCACACCTCCCCGGCAGCGGCGCCAAAATTTGATCCGCCCGAAAGTACACTTATAAAAATGCAAGAACGGTGAATGCTCGTGAATCAGTACAAAACCACCCTTTTGTGAAAAAGGATAACTTGCAAAGACTTACGCTGTGTTGTGTGTAGTGTGTATACTGGGTAAGTGATTACCCAGGTCGTCTCCCAACGAAGTATGAAATTGACGATTGCTCAGAATTTGGATTATAGTGACTGATGATAAGATATTTTTGGATTTTTGCTTTTTTAACAATTCTACTAACAATTTAAAACAAATATACAAATTAAAAGTAAACGCGATTAAAATTAACTACAAACGCGTAACGGGAAAATCTAAAATGGGACAAAAACTAAAATTTATAAAATTTCAAACCTAAAAATGTAAAATTACTTAAAACTTATTTAAAAACTTAAATTATAATTTTCTACACTTTTTATTTAATTATTACTAATTATTAATTATTTAATTATTAATTAAACTAATTTAAATTATAAAAAATACTAAATGAACAAGGAAAATTCTAAAACTTTTTTCTATAAATATTATAAGTTAAAAAGAAACTAAGAAAATTACAAAAATAAAAATTACTTAATTAAAATTTAAAAAGATAAAATTAATTAAATAGAAACTATCACTTATTTTCTATTTAATATTTTCTTAAGGTCTAAAAAATATTTTTATATTTTTCCTAGATTAAAAATGACAAAAGAAAATTATGAAAATTGGAATTATAATTTTTTGATTATTTTTCTATTTATTATAATTTATTTACTATTAAAACCTAATTAAAATGATTAAAAATACTAAAACTGTTCAGGAAATTATGAAAATTTACAGATAATTCAAAAATAAAATTTAGAAGATGGGAAAAATAAAATGAAAAGATCACTAGGCCAAATAAGCTGATTTGGGCAGATAAGCTATAAGCTAATAAGCCCAAAATAAGCTAAATGGAATCCAAAAATTCCCAAAAGTTCAGGAATGGATTAAACAATAATATTAAACACAAAACAACTCAGAAATACAAATAAGCACAAGTATTGAGCAGATAAGCACTTGGGCTGATTTGGAACTATGCACAGAAAATTCTCAGACAAACAGCAGACTTTAAGCACAGATTAAGCACTCAATAAGCAGTCTAATGGGCAACCTAAGGGGGGCAAAATCAAGGCAGCACTACTGGCTATCTAAAAAGTACAAAAGCCCTATGACAACAACACCAATTGATGTCCAATTGATCCCTAGTTCAGATGCTGGAATCAGTTATGGACTGATTCAGGATCAGGGCAAATATTTGGGGAAATTGCACAGACTGATTTAAGCTATTGAATAAGTTGTGGTGTTGATTTTGAGAACAGGAATTTAATACCTACTAGGTTAACTACTAGAAAAACAAAATTCAGCCAAAGATTTCAATAATTAAGCACTAATTGGGGGCTGAGAAAAGTGATATCAGACTGCTTATAAGTCTGTTTTGTGCAGAACACACAAACTTGTGCACAGACAAAAACAGACTAAAGCAACTATATTGGCTATACTAAATAGGCTAAAATGAACACAAAACAACTAAGAAACAAGCTAAAACAAGCTTATGGCTGCTGATGGCTGATATGAGCTTTTGACAGCCTCAAAATCACACAGCAAAGGCAAATATTGATTTACTATCTATACTACTTATTAGGACTTCAAAACAGCTTAATAAGGCTACAAAAAGCTGAATCAAAGTTGATCAAATGACCAATGTACAGTACCACTATATTTAGCCTACTGACTGAATAAATCCAAACAGCCCTTAATGGATAGGCTGTCTTGGTTTTACAAAAGGAAATCAAAATTTTGAACTAAAAGCTTATGTATTATGGATTGACTAACTTATTATACTACTGATTAACAACTTTTAATACAAACTTAAGCAAAATATTAAGCAATACTAATAATGACTGATTTTGGCTTTTATATGGGTACTAATTTGGATTAACAAAGGAAAAACCAAATTTTACACTAAGACCTTATATTTTATTGAATGAACAACTTGTATGAACACTTATTAACAACTTTTAATACAGACTTAAGCTTAATTATAAGCTATACTACTTGTTGCTGTTTTTGGTATTTTTAAAGATTTTTGAGCAAGTTAAATAAAAGCTTATTACACTATTGTACTACTGACAAAGCTTGATCACATACACTAAAAAACTAACAAGTAGCTTATAAGAACACAGATAAGCAGGAAATAAGCACTTATACAGTACTAATGAAATAATGCCATAAATTAAGAAAAGCTCACAACTGATTTGACTGATGCACAAAGAACAAGGAACCAAGGACCAATCAAGCTTGTCAAATACAAGCTAAATAACCCAGAGAAGCTTCTTGAATTAGCTTAATCACTCAAAATTGGCTTATTGACCTTCAGTTGACTTTCATTGACCATTCTTGAAACTTGGAATTTAGAACAAATTACACTACAAATAACTTATAATAAGCTATGAGAAGCTTATATAAGCTATTTAAAATAGCTGAGAAGCTATTCTTGATACTACTTATTAAACTTCTAATTCTCAGTGTCAAGTGAAAATCAGAACTTGGTATAAATTATTACTACTGACAATAATCAACAAACAAATACACTAAGGATACTTGTATTGATTGATTAAACTTGAAAATTACAAAGTACAATTACAGGGAATGGAAATACGACTAACTACTTTTACACTAAATTTCCACACACTTTATTCTAGCTAAGTTACACACTATATATACAATATTTTGACTGGGATAACACTTGGTCGACATCTTGAACAAATCCCCATCATCCAATTGGCTTAATTTCATCTCCACAGTCCATTTGTCAATTTGGCGGGAAAACCGAATTTTGACTATTTCTCTGATTTTGGTTAGTGGAAAAGTGGGAGAGATGCATTAAATGTTTTTGGATGTGTTAGGTGGAGTGTTGGAGGAGGGGGGATGAGCTGGTTGGTGGTATTGGTGAGCTGGTGGTGATGACTGTCTGGTATGGTTTTTGGCGGTTTTGGTGACGGGTCAAACATAGTTTGACCGTTTTGGTTAAACAGACAAATGGTTGGGCTTGGATGGGTTTGGGCTTTGGACTGGGTTGGGTAATGGGTAGTTAATTTTAGGCTGGGTTTAGTTTAGTCGGTTTATTGGGGTAGTTTAAATTTGGATCCGGATTTGGTAGTTAACACAAGGACCATTTTTGCCAATTGCTGAAACTTGAAGGGCTGATCTTGCCAACTTCCCAAACTTCATTAAAGGACTAAACCTGCCAATAAATAATTACACAAGGACCAAAGTTGTATATTTTTATAGTTTTAAAACTTTAGGGACCTAAAATGTAATTTTGGATATTTGAGGGACTTATTTTGTAAATTTCCAAAAGTTATTACAAGGGTATTTCTTGTTAAGTTCCAATAGTACAAGGGTTTAAAAACATGATTTTCCATTTTTAGAACACCCGGGGACTAAATTTGACAACTTTTGAAACTTGAGGGACTAGACTTGCCATTTATGCAAACTTGGTTCGTTTTCACTTATTTTCAATCATTTTGCATCTGAAACAGATAAAAACACATTTTTGATGATATTTATAATATTTGTGTGTTTTTGGACGTTTATGTGGGTATTTTCCGGGTAAATTATATGTGTTTTTAGACACATATCAATTACCTCCACAGTTGTTACAACCATCTCGCATTTCTTTCATCTCTCCTTTAAGATCTTTGTATTGCGAATCGATTCTGGAAACCAAGGTTTCCATTTTCTCCATGAGTTTAGATGAATCAGAACTTTCAGCAAAAGCAACGGTTTTTCTTAGGGGTTTGGTCTTGGCATCTTTCGACCAGTCGAGTTTGAGAAGAACTCGGTCTTCAAGCAATTGGTATGCCTGGTTAGGTGTTTTATAAAAAAAATTCCTCCAGCATCAAGAATTCCTTGAGATGCTTCATCAAGTCCATGGTAGAAGATTTGGATAATGGTTCCTCGTCCTAAACCATGTCCATGACAACTTTGAAGTAAATCCTTCATACGAAGCCAAGCTTCGACGAGTGATTCGTTAGGGTTTTGTGTGAAAGCACGAATTTCTCCCATGAGTCGGTCAAACATGGCAGGTGGAAAGAATCGGCTTACAAAAGCTTGCCTCATCTCCTCCCAAGTATTGATAATTCCTGGTGTTAATTCGTTATACCACACTTTTGCATCTCCAGCAAGTGATGACAGAAAAAGTTTGAGTTTAATGGCATCCACATTGGTATCACCATATCGGAACATGCCACAAATTTCAATGAATTCGGCAATGTGTTTGTGAGGATCGGCCCTCGAACGGCCATCAAATTGACGGTCTTTGATCATAGAAAGATGGTGTCCTTTCACGGTGAAATTGTCACCTAAGTTGACGGCAACAATAGCAGCTCCAGGAGTGGGTGCTACGGCTCGGTTTGCTTCCCACATGGGTTGATCGTCAGCCATGGGAAAAGGTTGATCAGTGAATGGATTATAAACGACTTTGGCTTCAAAAAGGTTATCAAATGGTGGGTTTGGTACTCTTGGCACACGATTGGTTAATGGAACAAAGGGTGTTCTTCTTCTTCTTCTAGATCTTGTTCGAATCAAACTTTCGGGATCGAAAAGAGGTGAAATTGGGTCTACTCCAGTTGATCGAGTGTTCATACAATTCCCCAGAGAATCGAGGCAATGTCTAAACAAACGAGTGAAGAATGAAAATAATTTAAAAAGATCATAATCGACCAACCGATTCGGATAGAAATGACTACCGATCGGATGATGCTCTCGGTAAAGTTGAGTTTGAAGGATCCGATCGGATGGAAGTGCTCGCCGATCGGATGGTGCTCTCGGTAAAGTGAAAGACTAAGCAACCGATCGGATGGATGTGAAACCGATCGGTTTCTCAGCTCGGTAAGACTTTTTTTTTTTTTTTTACGAAAACTAACTATGTGAGAAATGGACTAGAACTTACAGAAACACGATCAAAATCCCCGGCAGCGGCGCCAAAAAATTGATGCGTTCGGGTTCATGCAAGTTTTAAATTTATAAGGGGTGAATTACCGAATCCAAGAACAACGCATACGAGCAAGTATACTCGTCCGTTGTAGCAAGATTTTGATGGTAAGTCGGGATCGTTCGCAGGGATTTGTGTAGTGAATCGAATTGTAAGTTAAAAGCAAATTTCTTAAACAAGCAATAATGATAATATGAAAATTCAAATGATTAAAAACTACACTTTCTTAGACTTAGTGAACTACAATTGACTAATATGATTGTGATAACTTTGGATAACATGTTGGTTGAGATAATTAGCTTGGTTACTAATCTATTGTTTCTACAAATTAAACCTTCGTCAAGATCTTAGTTTATAAAAACAAGCATTACGTTTAACCAATCAATTCAAGATCAATTCAAGGTTCATAAGTTGGTGTTCCTTAAACACAAAAACAATCTTTTGTTATATCAAACAAGCTTGAGAAATGGGCAATACAAAAGTTAACCAATTATAGACAAAAGGTCACAATTGAAGGTAAACTATTAATCTCTCGACCCTTAAAATGGTTTACAATCAATCCGTTTTGATAGACAAAAGCATTTTCATTACAATCACGATTAAGTTCCTTTGTTTAATCAAGTATAGTGGATGACAACAATCATTCATGGACAAATGATTATAACTAGTTGAATAACAATAGTTCTTTCGACCCTTAGAATTACTAGCACTAGTTAAACTTGATTAACCAAATGTCACTATGAAACTTTATCACAATTGGTTCTTAGAATCGACTTGAAATTGAATTACAACATGTTATCACAATCATATGCCAATCAATAAGTAATACACATCATCTAAGCAAGTGCATAAAGGCACTAGCCACTCATAACAAACATAAACATAATCTTAATACATTGAACATTAAAAACCATGATTGAAAGTCTTACAATGATTGAAAATAAGATTACAAGTGAAAAGGCAATGATTCTCACAAGAAATGGAATGGACTTCGACTCTCCTTTGCTCCTGGACTTTTTGGACGAAAATTAAGAGTATGTGATGAGTGGTTGATTGATTCTCTTTTTTTATCTTTTGGATGTCTCTAAATACTCATCAAATGATCCTTTAAATGCTCCAACCAAGGGTCTTGGTTCATTAAATTGTTCTCTTGTCCTCCAAGTAGTATTGAATAGACAGGAATGCTGAGAGGAAGGACCTAGAACCGGATATGTAAAGTCACAAATCTTAATGAAGAAGTTTTGGTAACACCGCAACAATCCAACCGATCGGTATTCTGTCCATCCGATCGGTTGGTCTTCAAACTAGCTTCCATCCGAATCGGATGCGGGCTACATCCGATCGGATGGAACATGCTGATATGCACTTTTTGGACCTTTTTCGTTTGACTTGATTCTAGCTCGTAGCTCTTGGTTCTTTGATCTTTCCCTTCATCCTCAAGCTTATTAACTCGACTACTTGGACTTTTACTCTTCGAAGTACCTCTTGGTGCGGAACTTGTCACAATAATCTTCAGGCATTCATAAACATTTCCTTCTTCCTCGTTTTTGCATCTTTTTCATCCATTTTCCTGTTTTTGGCTACAAATGCTTCGCAAACACACTTTGGTACGATTAAGTAACAAAAGCATATAAATATAACCACAAAACATACAAAAAAACACGAATAACGCTACTAAAAACATGTTAGATTTAGGCGTTATCAGCGTAGTTGCTCCAACTCTGCTGCCAACCGTCCTACAGTAGACTCCAACCGTCCTACAGTAGACTCCAACTGTGCAATGCGCCTCCTCGACGCCAAGACTTCACTACGGTCCTCCTGCTCTGACCTCATCACCCTAGCAATCATGGACTTCATATCATGCATCCTATGCCAAGTGGTCCACTCTGCATCCAAGCTCTCGCCTGATCCCTCCCGATGTCATTCATCTTGCGATGCACACCTGCAAGCTCTCTGCCAAACCTGTCTGTCTGCTCATCAAGTCTCCCAAGTCTCTCCAACTGGTTTGAGTGAACATCTAGCAGGGTCGCCTGTGCCCCCAACTGAGTAAAGATCCTCATAACATCATCCTCTTCATCCTCGGCCACTGGTGAGTCAGCGGGTGGAGGGGAAACTAGTATCAAAGGAGATGGTGGTACAAAAGATGGTGAGGATGCCTTATACACTGGACTATCAGCACGAGGTGGGGCGTTGTGCACACACTCGATGTCTCTCCATATCTCGCCATTAATCTCACAAGTAACAGGAACAACATCCAAACCCTCCTCTCTATCACATAGCATGGCAGCTCTCTGTCCTAACCCAAGAGGTGCATCCATATCTCCACCCAACATCTGAGCAGCCCTCGAACTCTGCCCTATCTCGAAAGTGCTCGGCACCTCCTCCAGAATCATCTTCCCATGTCGCTGCATAGTCACCCCCTGATCTAGACATGCTGGTAAACCTACATCCCTATCTGTAAGTGCACACTTGGGGGCGTGCTCAACTGGTAAAGTCTCCTCAGATGCAGGATCTGCTGCTGGCTCCTCCACTGGGTCATCCTCTATTGGGAATTAAACTTAAGCAGTTAGTACAGTTGAAAGAACAGTTAGGACTGCTGATGGAAGAGCAGTTAGGACTGCTGAAGGAAAAACAGTTAGGACTGCTTAAGAGATCAAGGTGAAACCGTGTGAAGATAATTATAGAAAAGATATGGTATATATCTTATTTGTATAGAATGATTCGATTAGATGTTTTACTTGTACAGGACTCTTTACATTATAAAAGGAGATCCTTATATTAGGGTTTGAGATATATCGAATACATCTAATACCTAATATCCTTCACGTTCATATTGTAATCGTTTGATATATTGAAGTGATAGTTTGGTTGATATCGTTTGTTCTTATTGTTTTACTTAATCAATCACCAAACACAAACTCATATTCTTCTAAGTACTTGGTAGTAAATTCCGCGTGCTATCAAGTATATACTCAAAGTATCCCCAACACAACGTGTGTGTTTAGATTCGGTCATCCTCCGACTCCTCCTTTGGGTCATCCTCTGACTCCTCCTCTGGGTCATCCTCTGACTCCTCATCATCCCCAGCTGAACATGAATCATCGGCCCTCCTGAGACTTTGGCGAAATGGTGAATGGTCAGGAGATGAAACAGGTGAAGGAGATAGTGGGGTGGTGGAGGTACTCATGTAGATGGCTCGGGTCCTCTTATGAGGTGGGGATGGTAGGTCTGAATACCTCAGTCGGCGCCCTGGGACGCGTATGCGGGTTGTGCGATGGCTAGGAAGAGTCTGAACATGTGAGGTAGGCTGTATAGCAGGATCGGTAAAACAGGTAGGTGTAGGCTGAACAAGGATGTGATCAGCAATGAGAGTGGGTGTAGGTAGTGCTGGAGTAGGTGTGGGCTCAATGGTGTCAGGATCTGGTGCATGATAAGCCTGAAGCACCTACATGCAGGGATCATCTGAGCCCGGGGTGGTCTGAGGAGATGATGAAGTGTGAGTGTGCAAGATGTCCTCAGTGATGTCGTAGGAAGGCATAGTCTGTGACAAAAACGGTATATGTGTGTAAGTATATAGAAAATACTTATAGTATGTATTGTAGAGTAAAATCAATAAAAACGTAATGCTTAGGTAATCAAGTAAACAGCAAGTAATTGGCAAGCAAGTCAGGCAGGCAAGTGGCGGTCACAGGGACTTGTTTTTGTAAAAAGCGGTTATAGTTTAGGGTTTATATGTACCTAGTTCTCTATAACCTAGGCTCTGATACCAATCTGTAACACCCCTAAATTTGATAATCGCGAAACCATTCGGGTCATGGGGTGCTACTAAAATTGGTAATCACAACACAAGGTAATAAAAAACGGAATACATACTCCGTTTAAATACATTCATCCAAGTTAAATAGAGTTTACAATAAAGTTTCAAGTTCAGAAAATAAGGCCCATGAGTTTAGTTGTCCCATACAAACAAGTCATAGTTATATGTAAAAACACTTCGGCAAGTAGTCTATGACCCTTGCCATGCCAATACCTTGCAACAATCAAGCAGATTAAACACCTGAGAAAAACATGCTAAAAGTCAGCACAAGCTGGTGAGTTCATAGGTTTAGGAATGAAGCAGTAAAGTAATAAATTTGGACCAATAGTTTTGTGTACGAACATTACAACGCATATAATGTCATACAAAATAGTCTATCACGCTAGCACTAAGTTCATGCAACCGAAGCTCGATAGTTCAGTGCGCTATAATATAGCACATAAGTAATAATCAGGGGCCCATAGCAAGTGTTTAACCCAATACACTCGTAGTCCGACTTGGTATACGCTCGCATTGACCCGTCTGGCCAACCGAACGGGGGAGTCACCCCAATAGATCTATTTATATCAATCGCGCTTTCCAGCGAGAATTAACGGTTCATGAAAGTGGGCAAAACAATGGGTTCAGGGGCTTAGGCTAACTACGCAATAGTTTTGAGAAAATAAAACATTATTCTGGTTCAGAAAACGTTTTGCATGTTTCTCACCCCATAGTTGTAAAACAAGTATAAGTAAAGTGGGGCTATAAACTCACCTTAGTGAATATCAGTCTGAAAATGAAAAGGATCAAGTAGTGATAGTGAGCGGCACCGACACGTGACCTAAATTAATATGGCAAGTCTTAGTTTACGAATTTGATTCACGGTTCAATGAGTTTAAATAAGTTTAAGTGTTCTCAAGTGGTTGTGTTTACTGTTTGCTTGTGTGGTAGTGTTTATGATTAAATAAATTCAAAAGTGTTTGTAAGTATTACCGCTTGAAAAAGTGTACGAGTATACAAGTATATAAAAGTATTCATGACTGATAAGTCTCCACTTCGGAAGTAACCGGACGACTAAATACGGAAAGTATTCACTAGTAATGTGTTATTATTTAGTTTTCGTTTTCTAGACGGGTTTACTAAAAAAATATACTAAGTATAGAATTTGACGAAAGTCGGGCATGACCCGTTCGTAAATATTAGTTTTCCTTTATAAGTCAATTGCCACAAAAATATCTCATGTCAAAATAATAGTTTTACTAATTAAATATACTTAGTTTTATTTTGTTGGAAGTTATTAGCTAACTGTTAATAGTTTAAGTATTAAATGTGAAATAATGTCAAAAAGAAATAAGTGTCAAAAATGACAGGAACATGATTCGAACCCTGTACCTCTCACTTAACAGTCAGCACCCCAACCATCAGACAAGCCAACTTGTTGTTTTATACTTCCCAACAGTTTGTATAAAACGGTCGTTTGGACTGTGACTTATTTATAAGTATATAATAGTTTGTATGTGTTTGTGTTTCGGATTTGTTTTCGACGATACCAAATAAGTTCTCAAGTTTAGTAGTGTTTTTAACAATTAAATAAACACTTGAGTTTTTAAAGAAAACCAAATAGGCACAAATGAGCACTTCGACTTATTTTATCCCCTCGACAAATACCTTTTTCAAATCGAAACGAGATTTATAACTAATAGCATATACGTTCAAATAAGCATATGTGTTACCAAAATAAGTTGCAAGTTTCCGAAATAAGCACTTTTCCAAAGATAGCCAACACTTATGTTTTCTTTAGATCTATATTTTTCTTATCATTTTTTGTTCCAAAAAGTCTCGAGTAAGTCATAACTTATTTATGTGTATGTCGAGTGGTACAAGAGTAAGCACAAGCTTATTTTCTATGTGTTTACAAGTGTTAAACATGCAAAATATTACCACACAAGCTCAAAACACAAGTCTAAATTATATGTACATATATGTCGAGTGAAAGAAAATTAAGAACACATTTTTAGTTGTCAAACTTAAGTATGGTTACAAAGTATTAGTTATAAACTTGTTTGTAACTTAAGTAAAATATGAAAGCATAAAATTTGGTTTAGTAAGTACCTTACAGTGGTGTTTGTGAATCGAGCAAGAGTGGAAAAACCAAGAACAATTTGTAACCCAAGAATCCAAGTACCAACTTAGCTTCCAATTTTACTCCAAAACACTAAACCTTAACCATATACTCGTGACTTGCTTTGGTAAATTTTGAAAGAAACAGTGAAGCAAGGATGTGATATGTTGTTCGATTATAAGCAGAAAAAGAGAATCACTTTGGCCCATTTTAGCTAGTAGATATTAGTAAGTATAGCCCTTTTTATGTATTATCCATGTATTAGAATGTTAGAGTAACTTTGTCACATTTACTTAAGTAACCATGTGACTTCTTATCCACAAAGTGGGCCGCAAAGCTGAAATTTTGGACGGGGGGAATTATTTTGATTTTTTGTGGTGTATTTCGTGTCCCGTTTGAGCTTAAATGTGTGTCGCCGTGTCCCGGTTTGGTATAAACGTGAAAAATATAATTTTGAAGACGTTTTTATAAAACTGGTATAAAAGCAAAATTTATCGACTCCAAAAATAGATTATAAAATTAAACCGTTACTAATGCGATGTCGGTACGCGTGTGGTATCGTTTTTCAGGAAAAACGAGATAACCTCTCGCTTTTATTACGTTGAAGTCTGCAAATGTCAGAAAGTGAAAAATTCACTTTTTCTGATAAAGTTAAATAGTTTTGCGAGTTACAGTATGCGGGCTTGCTTCCCGAATAATTATGCAAGCTCATAAATACTTAATTTAACAGTTAAGTAATAATAAATTAACATTTATTATTAAAATATTAGTGAAAAATTACCGTGACACAGTTCAAGCTCCACAATACATCCTCCTCCTTGCAGCCACTCACTTTTGGCGGCTACTTAGGAACAGTAGCGGCTTGTCTCATTTTGTTTGCCAAATGTATAATAGTATAATAAATAAATGTAAAAATACGAGTAATATGACGATTGTAGAGAGAATGAAGGAGTTTTAAATAGAGAAAGGAGTACTGGGAAAAGGGATGTGAGAAACTGATCAAATAGAATATGATATTGATTTTTAGAGACAAAACCTGGAAAAGACAAAGTGCCCTTGTGTATTTATCAAGAAAATGACGAAACGTATTATCTATATATTAAAACATGGGAACGGTGCTACAGTGCGCGATATTAAAACATGGGAACGTGCTACAGTGAGCATGAACAGTGCTCATGAACAGTACATGATACAGTGCTGCACAGTGCCTGCACTGTAGCAGCTACAGTACTTTATTTTATTTTTTCTAAATTATAAAAAAATTAATTTCGAAATTGGTGCTACAGTGCGCATGAACAGTGCACATGAACATTCCATGCTACAGTGCAGCACGATAGCAGCTACAGTTTTTTTTTTTTTTTTGGAAATTAATTCTTTTTTTGAAATTATAAAAAAATTAATTTCTAAATTTCTAAAAAAAAATAAATTTGGAAAAAAAAATTAATAAAAAAATAATTTTGGCAAAAAAAAAATCGAAAAATAAAAATTAATTTTTTTTCCAAATTTATTTTTTTTAGAAATTTCGAAATTAATTTTTTTATAATTTAAAAAAAAATTTAATTTCCATAAAAAAAAAAAGTTAATTTTTTCTAAAAAAAATTAATTTTTCTAATAAATTTTTTGTAACACCAGAAAAAAAAATCTATTTCAATTTTTTTTTTTTCGAAAATTTTTTTCCGAAAAAATAATTTCGAAAAAATAAAATTTTTATAAATAAACTTTTTGAAAAAATATTTTCAAGAAAAAAAATATAAAAAAATCAAATAAAAAAAAACTAAAAAAAAAATTATAGAAAAAAACAATTCAAAAAAAAAAAAAAAAAATATATATATATATAATATATATATATATATATATATATATATATATATATTTTTAAATTTTCAATAACCTAACATGTAATGATTATATGAATTCAATGACCAACCACATTGTACAAACAAAATAATTGTGAACCTACAAAACGTAAAACACACATCATACAACAAAAAACAACTATCTGAACAACCCGCTGCAACGCGCGGGCTGCCATGCTCGTTGTTTTGATACAACGGGACGAATTTTGTATTTTCCTGTGATTAAAATTAAAATTGTTCATATAAACTACTATACAAAAATATTTTATGTTGTCAAACTAGAGTTCTGTCATCAATGATTGGACAAGAATGCTTCTTTAGAGCACCCGTGGCAAATATCATAGCTCGCCGTGCCTATGTAGCAAGCTTGCCATAGTACCACACCATCTACTCATGGCTCGCCATCTTCATTCTCCTCGTCTGCACGACGAACTTCTTCTTGTACGATACCATCTACTCATGGCTTGCCATGGTACTACATCATCTACTCATGGCTTGCCATGGGGCCCAAATGAGTAAGTTGTGGTATGTTATGGGAAGAGGGGATTGTAAAGGGAGGTATTTCATGGTGACGTGGCACCCCCGTGGGGCCCGAATGAGTAACTTGGGCTTGCCATGATACCTTGTGGTCTTATTGACGGGTGTGACCAGCCCTAATATAAAATAGGCCTCATAACAACCGATCCTAGTTCTATATGTTTATGAAAAAGATCAGCTTAGAGCACTTGGTACTCTTGGCTGGTAAGTGGCGCCATGGCCACCAGCCCACCATGGACCACGGCGCACGGTACCGTGGGTGGCGCCATGGTGGCCAGCCCAAGCCATGTTTTTTTTTTTTTTTATTTTTATTTTTTTTTAAGAATTCGAACGTTGGGAGGGAATCAGAACGTTGAGAGGCAACGGTTATATAACCGTTTGAAAGCTTAAACACAAAAAAAATAATAATAATAATAAAATAATAAATAAATAAATAAATATTTACCCCTTAAAAAACCTTATAAATACCCCTTATTATTTCATACTTCACACATACTTCCAATATATTAATTCTCTACTTCTCTCAATTTTTTCATACTTCAAAATGAATCCCAACTCACAATGGATTAATAATATGCTAAACGACCCGTCGAACCAAATGACGGGCTCGTCTTCAAATCCGGCCAACAATCCGGGCTCGTCTTCGAATCCATACAATCAATCGTCTTACTTTCCTACCTTCCCAAATAACCCATACATGAATCTCGAAGAGCAAATGCTATTTAGTCAATAGAAAATGCAACAACAACAACAATATACTCAATTTACTCAACCACAACAAACAAACCAAACCACCCCTTCTCAACCAAATTCGGACCATGCATCCTTCCATCTAGTAGACGAAGACGAAGACGAAAAAGAAGAAGAAGAAGAGGCGGTCTCGACCCCGACGTCGAAGAAAACGAGGGTAAAGACGAAGGCGAAGAAGCCAAAGACAAAGACGAAGGCCAAGAAAACCAACGAAGACAAAGAAGAAGAGGCGGTCCCGACCCATCGAACATTTTGGAGCCAAGATGAGGAGTATCTTTTGGCAGAGTGTTTCATTCAAATTTTCGAGGATCCAAAAACGGGTTCGGATCAACAAAAGGATACGTTTTGGTACAAAGTGCTCGACGCATACAACAAGGAAGCCAAGAGGCTTAACTACACTATTCGTACCAAAAACATGTTGACGGAAAAGTGGACTCCAATGAATAAAGATGTCAAGAAGTGGAATACGGTAGTGGATGAAACGGCTGTTATGAGTGGGGAGAATGATAGAGATTTTATGACCCGTTGTCACGTATTGTTTAAAAGAACAACGGGTTATGACTTTAGACACATGAGCGCTTGGGAATTTTTGAAAGACAAGCACAAGTGGAAAAATCCCGACTCGACTTTTGCAAGACGTAATCGTCTTCGGGTTACGAACGAGGAACCCGAGCATTTTGGACCAGACGCATTGCCTCGGCCAGACGACTCGTACCGGATTGCTAAGAGTCAACGTTCATCAAACTCGACTGCTAGTTCCGGTTCAAACCCGGCAATGTTTCAAGAAATGCTGCAACAACAATACGAGTTAGACCGCAAGGCAAAGATGGATGTTCTCGAACGAGAGTCACAAGCGAGAGTTACTTTATATGAATCTCAAAAGATTGCCGAGGAGATGTGAGTGCTACAAATGGATACAAGCAAGATGGATCCGATCGACGCGGAGGTCGTGAAAGCAAAAAAAGCCCGAATCCGGGCAAAGTATACCACCAACGAGCACTAGGATTTTATTTCTATGCTTATCTACTAGGTTTTTATTTTTATGCATTTTTTTTTTTAATTTTTTTTTAACGTAATGTGTGTTTTTTTTTTTTAAATTAATGAAGTTTATTTTAGTTAATATTGTATATGTTTTATTTTACGTTAATATATATATATATATATATATATATATATATATATATATAATATATATATATATATATATATATAATAGACGACGGCACCACATTTTCTAGTGCCGTGGGTAATGGCCAGAATGTGATGCCGTGAAATTTCTGATGCCATGAAGATTTTTGCTGACGTGGCAGACATTTTTTTGTCATGGCTTAAAGCCATGGATCATGGGTACCCATCACTCTTAACAATGTTTTATTTATTTATTTATTTACTAGTATTTATTTATTTTCTCTCGAGATACATTAATTTAAACCGTATTTTTCTAACGAAAAAAATCTAAAAAGTTGGCACTTGTATAACCTATATGCATAACCATTACTACATAGATACATCTTTTAAGCTGTTAAATTGATGGATAATTGAGTTTGCGATAAATCCCAAGGATTTGCAGAAATATTTCTAACAGCTAGGCAATAGAATCCGTCCTACAACTAGCTATTAAAACTTAAAGGATATGCAAACGTATTTCTAAACGGATGCATCACCCATTTACAAAAACTTAGTGATCTCGAATTTCAAAATCGTTGAGAAGCATACTCACTGATTTTCGTTATATAAAACAAACAGAACATTAAGATCGAAGAGTAAAAAGAAGAAGAACATAACCATGAAGAAGCTACAACCGTACTTAATTCTTGATTGATGTTACAAACTTACAACTAAATTTTCATCTAAGAATACCATCACAATCATAATTAGAAAAACCTTTAAAAAACCATCAACTTGTATTATAAATCCCTTCGGATTATTTAATACATACATCCTCTCTATCTATAACTTATATATATCCTTTCTTATAAAGAAGAAAAATAAAAATAAAACCATCCATATCAACGAATAATCTTGGTTCAATTCTTATATCACCCTTAATTTTCATCCGATGATTCCGGACTAGGGTATTCGTTCAAGTCCGGGTTCAAACAAACCCGGCCAGAGTACGACTCACTAGCAGACCCGTTCTGGGTCTGCAGGGCGTCAACTTTAGCTCCAACTTCAGTTGCTTTTTTTCTTATAGAAGCAGCTGATAAATCATGGAGATAACCATCCTCCCCTATAAAATCCGGAAAATTTAACCGCGCAGTGGGCCCGCGGAGGTAAAACACAGCAGTATCATATGCACGGGCTGCGGCTATAGGGGAGGAGTAAGAACCTAGCCAGATACGCGAACGTTTATTAGGTTCGCGTATCTCGGCGACCCACTTGCCCCACTTCCTCATCCTTATTCCTCTATAGGGTTTGTTGACATCGTTTTTCTTTCTTTTTTCGCTACTAGAAGTTGGTGAACATGGTGAACATCCGGCGTGTGCTTCCATGTGTCGTGACGGCGTTGACTTATTGGAGAGAAACTAGGTGGAGAAGAAGGGAGAAAGGTTGTATATTGTGAATCTTTGAAACAAAGAAAGACAAGTGTTTTATTATATATACATGGGATGGGACTATGGGAGTGTATAATATTTTTAAGATTTAAAAAAAAAAAAAAAAAAAAAGTTTAATACTATGAGATACGAGTAATTATTAATGGCTATGTAGGGATCCAATTAAATGGAAATACAATTGGTTTAAACTGAAGGCAGCTTGACCTTTCGGAACTTGGAGGAATGTTAATTTAACAATAAATGTTGATGTTAATATTATATTATATTATAAAAAAAAGTTGAAATGATTACTCTTATTTTGTTGCTTACAAAATGATAAATTCTCATCATTCATCTAGTATGATCTAATGATGGAGATTAACATAAGATTTATGTCTTTTGGTGCTTACCTAAGTTCATGTCTTCTTTTCTCTTTTTTCTTTGTCTTTTTGTCTTTCTAAATTATTTTTATTTTTTTTTCTTTTTCGTTTTCTTTTTCTTCTAATCCACGTTTCTTTTTTTTATCTTAATTCACATTTCTTTTCTTTTTTTTTTTAATTTAGGCATTTTTTTTTCAGTTTATTTTTTTAATTCACGTTTTTTTCATTAGCTTTCATACATTTTCGTCTGTTTTTATACGTTTTCATCTATTTTCGTCCGTTTTCATACGTTTTCGTCCGTTTTCATACGTATTCGTCCGTTTTCTTACGTTTTCGTCCATTTTTCATACGATTTCATCCGTTTTCAGACGTATATTTACGCTTTCATACGTTTTCGTCCGTTTTCTTATGTTTTCGCCCATTTTCGTCCGTTTTCATAAGTTTTTGTCCGTTTTCATACGTTTTCGTTCGTTTTCATCCGTTTTCTTTCGTTTTCGTCCATTTTTCATACGTTTTCGTCCGTTTTCAGACGTGTTTTTACGCTTTCATACGTTTTTGTCTGTTCTCTTATGTTTTCGCCCATTTTCGTCTGTTTTCATATGTTTTCATCCATTTTCTTACGTTTTCGTTCGTTTCATACATTTTCATCCATTTTCTTTTGTTTTCGTCCATTTTTTATACGTTTTCGTCCGTTTTCAAACGTGTTTTTACGCTTACATACCTTTTTGTCCATTTTCATATGTATTCGTCCGTTTTCTTACGTTTTCATTCGTTTTCTTACGTTTTTATCCGTTTTCATAAGTTTCTGAATATCACTTGTGATTGTTTTACGTTTTCGTCCGTTTTCATACATTTCTGTACGTTTTCGTCCGTTTTCATACATTTCTGAATATTATTCAGTGATATTTAGAATATCACTTTGTGATTTTCTGAATATCACTTATGATATTCTGAATATCACTTGTGATTTTCTGAATATCTATCACTTGTGACTTTTGGAATATCACTTGTGATATTCTGAATGTCACTTGTGATTTTCATGTCACAAAACAACAGTTGAAAATCACTTGTGATATTTAGAATATCACTTGTGATATTCTGAATATCACAGAATGTCACTTATGATATATAGAATATCATTTGTAATATTCAGAATATCACTTGTGATATTCTGTGTATCACAGAATATCACTTGTGATATTCTGAATATCACAGAATATCACATGTGATATTCAGAAACGTATGAAAACGTCTGAAAACGGCTGAAAACATTTAAAAACGTATTAAAACGGACAAAAACGTATGAAAACGGACGAATATGTTTGAAAACGGACGAAAACGTATGAAAGCGTAAAAACACGTATGAAAACGGACGAAAACGTATGAAAAATAGCGAAAATGAAAGAAAAATGGAACGAAAACGTAGGGGAAAAACGGACAAAAATGGCCGAAAACGTAAGAAAACGGACAAAAACGTAAGAAAACGGACGAAAACATATGAAAGCGTAAATACACGTCTGAAAACGTATGAAAAATGGACGAAAACGAAAGAAAACGGACGAAAACGTATGAAGGCGTAAATACACGTCTGAAAATGGACGAAAACGTAAGAAAATGGATGAAAACGGACGAAAACGAAGGAAAACGTAAGAAAACGGACGAAAACGTATGAAAACGGATGGAAATGGGCGAAAACAGACGAAAACGTATGAAAGCAAAGAAATAAAACGTGAATTAAAAAAAAGGTGAATTGAAAAAAAAAATGTTAATTAAAAAAAAAGTGAATTTAAAAAAAAAAGTGAATTAAGATACAAAAAGTGATTTAGAAAAAAAAATGTGAATAAATAAGAAAGATAAAAAAACAAAGAAAAATGAAAAACAAAAGATATGGACTTAGGTTTAAATATTAAATCTTAAGTTAATACCTACTATTAGATCAAACTAAATGGATGGTGTGGATTTATCCTTTGGTAAGCACCAAAATAATGGTATCCAAAATAAAGCAACTCTATTATTCTATTGCCGCCGAAACACTTTTTTAAGCAAGATTATGACATTCGTTGGATCAAATATTCTTTCAATCTTGACCATTATAATTCCTTAACTATCTATAGCAACAAACTAGAGCCAAAATCTGTGTAATACATCATATGTGCAAATGAAATATAGTAGGATAAGTGTATATTTTTTGAACAAAACCATTCATGATCTTATCACATCCTTATTAAACGCATGAAGTTATGGATCTGCAAACAAGAAAATATACTTATCTATACTTTGAGGCCTTATCTTCTTAAATTCAACTTTTGAATATCAATATTTTGGCGCCTAAATTGGCCTTATAAATAGATATCCCATACTCACATTCATTTCATTCAATCACAATTCATATCATAACAACAAACAAGTCGTTTTTACTCAACAGGTATGAATCAAATCTTTTTCATCCATTATAGATCTAATTCCTCATTCGAAGTACGTATTAATTTTAACATTTTATTATTTATACAAATTAACAAATCAAACGATGTATCAACTATTATAGCAACAAAGAACGGAGTCGGCATTGCCAAAAGTTCTGGCTCCGCCCCTGATTATCAATGAAGAAATCATGGTGAAGTTATGTTACAACATCTTGCGTAATTTTTTTTAATCAATACGTGACACTTTCTTCTTTCTTTGATCAACAAGTCGAGAACGATAATGGTGATCTTCATGTTCATGAGGTAACACTCATTTCTACAATTTAGTTTTGTTTCAGATTACTATTTGTTCGTATGAAGGCGTAATGTTGTTTTTCGTCTTTAAACAACAGCATGACGACAATGTGAAACTTGATACACAACCGTTGGTTGATGAGGTGATTCGCGAATCTAAGAAAAGGAGAAGGGAAGCAATCTTGGCGACATGGAAATGGAATGATGTTATTGAAATCGAAAGCTCGGACGATGAGATCATTTTCGATGAGGATGTTGATACTCTTGATGATACTTTGGATGATCTTTATACATACATACATACATACATACATCCATTGATATATAGATACATGTATATATGATTTATAGCTGACATGTTTAGGGAATGTGTGTATAGAGAACAAGCTTGAAGTGGGCATTTGTTTTGTGGGAGGAATATATCAGTACCAAAGTTGCACAACAAATTTTAGTGGCTACTGTTAAAAAAAAAATTCGATTCACCGCTAAAATGAGCACCTTCACTTTTACTATGTGAGTTGATTCAGTTGGGGTGATAAAGGTGCTATGAAGTTTGATAAATAATAAACTGCTCTATTAGTTATGCAATTATAGTAGAATTCATGTATTGTTTATAGTATAATGTGTTACAGAATTTATATCAGTTATAGTAGAATTCATGTATTATTTAAATATTAGTGATAATAAAATTCATGTATTGTTTATAAAATATACTCACAACAAGTTTATAAATTTTCTTTTTTAAATTATTGAATCGTCATACCCGGGCAACACACGGGTATTGTACTAGTTGTGTATGCTAGCGAGATGCCTTTTTCTTCTTTTTTTCCCTTTATTTATTTATTTACTTATTTTTATTTTTGTTTATTTCGCAAAAGTGAATATTTTATAGATGAGGAGATCAAAAGATCTTTAAATGATACTCTCTCCGTCCTATAATAAGTGTTCAATTTCAATATGCACAAAGTTTTAAAAATTATTACTAGCTACACTATCCACCAATCAAATGTCATATTTTCTCACTAAAACCTCTTCTCATTAGTTGAAATGTAAAGAGAACATTTATTTTAAAACATTTTAAAATAGTAATATGAGCACTTATTATATAACAGAGATAGTAATACATTTGAGAAAACTATAGAGAAACAAACTAAATATCCATCATTTGAACCTATTTAAAACCTTGAATGAGATTTAAATTTACCTTGACGAAATTGAAATGAAGAAAGTCACATTTGATCATAAACGGTATTTCTTTGATTACGACAAACGTGTTTTTTTTTTTACTATCAACCACTTTAATTCCAAAAAGTACTTAAGTTTGCCTAAATCTTTAACCATAAAATTTGTTTTCAAAAAAAAAATTAAATTTTTCAATTTCAACAAGAGTGTTTTCAATAATGACAATATCATCCACCTAAACAAGTAATGCCGACCATTATCAAACTTAGTAAACAAAGAGTAATCAACTTTACTCTGACTAAATCCATTTAAGCAAAAGTAAGTTTAGCATTCAATTGTCAAAGGGCTTATTTTAAACCATACAAAGATTTTTTTAATCTGCAAACTTTGGTTTCATCAGAAGAAAAATAACCGTGAGGTAAACTCATATAATAGTCTCATCAAGATCATCATATAAAAAAGCATTGTTAACATCTAACCGAAACACAAACCAATTTTTATGAACAACAAGATTTAATAAATACCGAACAATCACCATCTTAACAACAGGAGATAAGTTTTTTTAGGATTATATCCTTTTGCTACAAGCCTAGCTTATATCTTTCAATTTCTCCATTAGACATGTTTTTAATTTTATACACCCACTTACAACCAATAGCTTTTTTATTCTTAGGTAAATCTGTTAATTACCATGTACTATTTCTAAGCAATCTTCTATTTCATTATACATGGGACTTGTCCACTGATTATGTATTGATGCTTCAAAAAAGAATTTTGGTTCTACACTTTTTTTGAGCTGAGTAACAAAGCAAAAAACTTTCAGACCTCAACTTAGAGTAATTAACATATTTTTACAAACCACATTTGACTTTAGTGTCAACTACATAATCATTAAAGTTCTTTGGAAAAATAGCTGGACTAGAAGACCTTCTTAAGTCTGTAACATCCTGAGCATCAATGTTTAGATTTTCTTCTACACTGCCCTCAGATTCATTCAAATTTTCTTCAAGTGTTAATGTCCTCTCATATTATTTGTAGAGTTGTTGTGACTGCTATTAAGTGGTCAACTCTCATTACCACCAATACAGAATTTACTAGCAGTCTCAAAATCACTACCAGAATGAAGAGATGAACTACTTTCACTTTGTGATAAACTATTAAGGAAAAACTTTTTCAAAAAACTTAGGGTGCGTTTAGTTAGGGGAAAACATCATTGTTTTCTACAAATTTTTTTGTGAAAAATAAAGAAAAGAGAGATCGCGTTCAAATCAACTTTTTTCAACAAAATGCTTTGCAAAACACAAAATTCGCTATTTTCTAACTTAACAAGAAAAACTACAGAACAAATTTTAGTTGTTTTTTCCTTTGTAACCCACAACCCTCCTTCCCCTTCTTCAAAATAAAAAATATAAACATGAAACATCAACTAAACGCATTTTCGATATTTTTAAGTGTTTTGTGGAGATAAATTACCCTTTCAAATTTTTACAAAACTAGAGATAGAAAACAAGAAATTTTTTTTCTCCAAATAAACGCACCCTTAACATCTCTAGAAAAATAACATGTACCTTTCAGAATAGTAGCAAAACACAAACAACCAAACATTCTTGAATGAGAGAGAGTATTAGACTTGTTATATATCAATTCAAAAAGAGATTTTCCACTTAGCACAGAAGAAGATAATTTGTCAATCAAATAAGTAGTAGTTAGAATACACTTAGTCCATAGTTTCAAAGGTATCCCTCGTGAAATAAGGGATGTAGCAACATTTAAAAGATGCATATGTTTTCATCTGAACAATTCCATTTTGTAGTGGAGTGTAAGCACAATATGTCTAATGAATAATACCCTAATTTTCACATAATTATTTACAGTTTAATTTACAAACTCAGAAGCATTATCACTTCTGAAAATCTTAATTTTCTTGTTAAATTGATTTTCTATCAGATTATAAAACACAATTATATAATAAGGCACTTCATCTTTAGTATCAAAACCACATCATGTAATGGATCTCGAGACAATATACTACTTCTGATTTGCATATAAACTTCATTTAATAATTAAAAATTGCATCTATTTAGGAAGTTGATTATGTTTCTTAAAATTATCAGCAACATGACCAGTACATCTAGGTAGGGGAAAAGGTTTTTACAACCGGTAAATATATTACTCCAAGAAACGATTAAGTACATAGGATGTGAGTGAATCCCACATCTCAGCCCGTTATACAAACGGAAAACAAATGCATCATTTGTCCTTCAAACCGAACCTATCATAAACGTATAAAAACTACTATATTACATTTGTCTCAAAATGACACCAAATATAACCTATCATCTAATTTTCCCTCGAAGGTTGATATCAAACGCCTTACAAAATGCAATTTGTCCTTCCGTTATGTCCGATACCACCTCATAATAACCCTCATCAAGTGTTCGGAATGCTCCTAACACAAAAATGTAACATATTCGGGATTACATTAGTTATTATGTAAGCCTCAAACACATAGACTAGAAGAGTAATTATTGTAAAGTTATGTGTTTGAGTGACTATATATACCCCTCCATACTTCCATAGAGGGGTGAGCCTTGTGTGTGTTTGTTTCACTTTCATTATTATAATAAAATGAGGCCTTTTACTTTCTCTCTCTACACTCTCTCTCTAACCATGGAGATGATGTTCTTCCATCATCCCCGACCTTTCGATTCATAATATTATCACCAAAACACGATCCATCAATTGGTATCAGAGCCATGGTTTTAGTTTTGGCTGATGTTTGTGATTTTTTCTTGTCAAAAACGTACTTTTGAAGCTGTTGTGATACAATTTTTTCTGGTCCTACAACTGTTTCATAACAACAGTTTTATAACACTTTTCTTGTATCAAAAACAGTCCTGGTATACTGGTGTTATAAATTTTATTATCTTTTATGACTGTTTGAATCCATCCCGTGAAGATTTGAGGTCGAATATTGGTCAGATTAAGTGGTTATATACTGGGTCTGAATTTATGGTCGATAATTAGTCAGATAATACTAGTAAGAATTATGGTGAAAAAGTGCTCGAAATAAAATGTTCAAATCGTAAAAACCACACCTAGTTCATCGAAATTGCTTGTAAAGCAATTTTGACAAACCCTAGTTCATCGGAATTGCTTGTAAAGTAATTCCGACAGACCCGTCGCAATTGATCTGTCAGAATTCGATTTTTATCGCAATTCGTAAGGCCAAACAGTCAACCTGTCGGAATTGGATATTCATCGCAATTGCTCAGGTCAATAGGTCAACGTTATTGGAATTGGTTTTTAAACCACTTATCGAATTTGGCATTTTATGACCACTTATCGGAATTCAAGAAAAAAAAGAAAAATAGATGAAGTAACAGACATGACCACAACCAAAATGCCATAGCAAATCCAATCCCGACTGCTTACAACTGTCACATCAAATCCAATCTAATCCTAAACCACTTCACCAACAGTCAACCTGTTCACCAACATCAACAATCAACAACAACGACACAACTAAGCTAATCCCATCGACAACAAGACCTCAGTTTCTTTTTTCCTTCGTGTTTCACCAAGATATTTCTCAAGACCTTTAAAGATCATAACACACGAAAGGATTAAAAACTCATCATCGATCAAGATTCTTGAAGCCTAACTTAAATGAATATCCGAATCTATAGAGAAAAGAAATATAACAATTATGTTATTTTTCTTTCTTCGATTCGTTCAGACTCAATCTAATGGAATTAACAATTAAAGATCTCAGTCTTATCTCTTTTGGGTATCAAATATGCGTCCAAAGTCATAAACCAAAAGAGATAAGTCATCATCGATCTATTTTTTTTTGTGAAGTAAACCTTCAATTAATATACGAACCCTTTAAAGGAAAGAACAAACCAAATCAGGTTGATCCTTCCTCTTTGGTTCAATTAAAAACAAAAAATCACAATAAATCAGACACCTACCTTAGACGTGAAAAGATCTTGAAGTCGTCTCTATGGTGTTTGGATTAGCTCGAACTGAAATGATTTGTGGGTCTTGGTTGTTGTGTTTGAATTGTTGTTCGAATGATATGTAAGATGAAAGAAGATTGGCGCTCTAGTGTTGACTGGGAAGTGAGTAAAGGAAGGATAGGGGCACTGGAGTATGCATTGTGATTAGGGTTTGTGATAGTGTGAGTATAATTAGGGTTATTAGATTATAACTGTTTTATATTGGATCGGGTTATCTATTTGTTTTGGACCCGAGTATTTTAACTATTGTGGACTGGATCAGGGCGCTAATGGGCTGAACAATTTATATGTGTTATCCAATTTTTTTTGGATTGAACTAAATGAATGTATTAATATTGGATAAACAAATTTGTTGGCATAAAAAGAGTGGTAATTTTGAAGTTACAAAGTTTCACGGGGATACATTTTTGACAAGATCGGGAAAAAACCATTATCAAAGTTCACTTAACAAAGTAACGAAGGCTAGTTTTGAGTATTGAACCGCAAAATGTGACTACGGCATTAATTCATTATTATTTATTTGAGGTTGAAGTGGAATATCACGGGTGCGTGTACTTAGTATCTTGAAGATATCGGGGTTGGTTGGATGCATGATTCTTCGATATCCTTGTTCGAGCTTTTAACTGTTAGAATGATTACGACTTGAGTTATCTAGTTATACCTGATGTAAGGAGTTACGTTGTTGTGCTCACAGAGTATAGCTATCACTTTAAAGGAGTTACGTTGTAGTGCTCAAGTGTCACAAAAAGATGTGGATAATTCGAGAGAAGTTCATATACAGTTAAAGATGGTTGGATAGGTATATGATTCTACCTTTATTGAAATTCTCAGTGTTGGTTCTTAGTCAGACAATAGTGCAAGTTTAAGTCACAAGTTCGGGTTATTTTACTTCAGTCTCAAGTTCGTAATACTGGGTTTTCTCCATCAGTAGTCACTACAAAAAGCCGTCAGAATGATAATGGGGTCGGTAAAGAGTTAGCAAAGAAGAGTATCAAAGAGTAGAGATTTTATCAGCAGTTGATTCTCACGGGCTATTTATGGTACTTCACACATCTTCGACTAATTGGACATACAGGGTTACGTTGCCTCCGTTTCCATCGTAAACATAGTGTGTATGCTTTCGATTTCTCGAAGACATCGTGGGGGAAGAGAGAGTGGATGTTCTTTGAATTTTCTTGAGTTCTTTGCGAAAACACTTTTTTTTCCACAAGTATCTGCAATTAGGGGGAAGAAATGTGCACATCGGGGACGCATAACAGATTCACGTGATAGAGCTTACAATTTTATTACTACCGGAGAGACGTCCGCAGAGATGATCAGTGGTTCAATTTTGTGATTTTGGTGTAATCGTTTCAACTTTCGCAGGTTGTGAAGTGTGAAGTAGCCTACGTATGTGAGAAGATCTTGCTGATTTCTTGCATGTTACCCCCGAACGGAGTTTTCGCATTGAGTATAATCGTTACTGAGTGACTAGTCAGATTTGCTTGATGTGGTTTACGATGTTATCTACAAATTCCGCTGCGTACTTAAAATTTTCAAAAGTTAGAAGACATGTTAACCACATCAAAGTTTCGAATCTGCTGAAGACGGTTGTCAGTTTGGGGGGAAGCTGATTCAGAAATTTCGCCAAAAAGAAGCGTACGAAGAAGCTGCTAAAGACATGCAGCATGAATTGGGGGAAAGTTAATCCAGTTCATGCATATTACATCATTTGACTACAAGTGAAGAAAAGTTCTCAAGCCGAGGTACAAGATGAAGACAAAGAGCGTAAACTGCAGTCATCCTCAGCATTTGAAGTGCTTATGAAGACTTTATTTTACTTAATTTTGTACTTGTAGGAAATGGTGTAAGTAATCCCATATGTTGCTACATTGGGGGAAGATTGTTAGGAATGCTCCTAACACGAAAATGTGACAACATATTCGGGATTACATTAGTTATTATGTAAGCCTCAAACACATGGACTAGAAGAGTAATTATTGTAAAGTTATATTAGTGTTTGAGTGACTATATATACCCCTCCATACTTTCATGGAGGGGTGAGCCTTGTGTATGTTTGTTTCACTTTCATTATTATAATAAAACCAGGCATTTTACTTTCTCTCTCTACACTCTCTCTCTAACCATGGAGATGATGTTCTTCCATCATCCCTGACCTCCCGATTCATAATATTATCACCAAAACACGATCCATCATCAATTCATACTAAAAGTCAAGTTATTCACGTAGACTTGGGTCATTAGTTCGACCGCCATGTCGTTTATATGAAGAGGCCATAAATTGAGAAGTTTCATTAATATCCTCTTCAACATCCCTCTTCGAATTACCAGCTAGTAAACCCATTGAGGTACTAGGCATAGAACCCGATTCCACAGTCACCCGTTTGTCCTTGTTAAAAATTTGATCGCACGATATATCCTCTACACTTAGTCTTTGGCCTATGGTCTTCTGAATTATTCACTTCCTTTACACTAATGGTACTGAAATGGCCCACACCCCTATCATCCTCCACGTCACCCATACTACCTAAAGCATTAAAATAATTTGAAATAATAGTAGTGTTAACAACCTCTTTAGCACTCAAAACCTTCGAATTTGGCTATCTAGAATACGTCTTATTGTCGTTCTTTGGTTAAACCAATTTGTAAGCAAGGTGAGACTTCGAGCCAATATGGACACAACGCACGGATTGCCTAGGTGCCTTCATGTTCTTCAAAATGTCGGAAATAATTATCTTTGGACATTGGTCTAAAGAATGGCTAAATAACTTGAAAGTTGAACATCTCGGAGGTTTCCACTCATACTCAACACGAATAATGTTCAAAATATACCCATCACCCTCAAGTTTTGGAACTGCCACAACGAGCGTATCTTTTAATACAATATCAGCTCGTAAGTCTATCGTAGCTCTTGCATAACTAGATCGACCCCATGATTCCATGCACATAGCTGTATTATAGGCGTCCAACATCAATGGGGTACCAAGTTTTATTATAATAGCACTCAACCTATCATCCGTGAACGCATTAATAGGGTTATAATGGAATTTTACCCTAACTGGCACACTACTCAAGTCTTCCTTTGATAGATTCGCATTCGGAACCCCCTTCCTTAGGATAAATGGCACATTACGAATCAACCACGAGAAATTTTCAAGCATTGCTTCCATACCAGTCATTGAACTGGACTTGAAAAAGTAAATGCCTTTCGAGTTCATCATTGTTCGAACAAAGCCATATTTATTCTAAGCGTTCTTAACATAATTTTCAACAACAGAATACGCCATTCTTTTTCCCAGAAAAAATCCATACATCGAATTACCAAACCGTTCATTAACTTCGAGAACCGGATCCAATGAAATCGCAATATCAGCCCATTACCAGTCGGGGCTAATGAGGTACGAAAGTTAACCTTCTTCACATTCAAAGATGCATTAACACATTGTGCATAAGAATTCACAGTTCCCCTATTCACATCAGCCCCATTATGAGTCAATAATATTTATATTCAATGAATCCAAAGTCGAACTAGTAGGTCCATTTGTAGCCACATTTGTTGAACTCTTTGCAGCCACATTTATCATTATTAGTAGCAATAAGAATCAAGTTCTCCTTCTCCTGAGCATTGGAATTAACATTAGCATGAAGTTCTTCGGTATCAACAGTCTTCAAAGATGGATCCAAGCGAGTACTACGACGAAGTTGTTGTTGTGTTCCATCGGCGCTCGACCTGTTCCCATCAGTACCAAAACCTTACTAGCTTGAATAGATCTAGTTGGTTCCTTATTTTTCTTCTCTTTAACGCCTCTCCATCCTGAGTTCAGAAAACCACTCTTCATAATCACACCATTAATAAGCTAGCAATCCACATGAACAACAATTATCAATAATCATAACCTAATTCACAATTCGTATGCCAAAAGCAACCAGAAAAAAGACCCTAAACGATGTTAGGGTTATGAACAAATCCGCATAGTGGTCAATCACACAGTTTAACAAAACATTATAGGGTTAATCACACGTTCAAAACATAACACAAGTCAGCGAAAATAAAGAAATCAATCATTAAACTCGAAATCCTAAAACGAAATACAAACCCTAAAAAAATTGATTCAACACGCAAGCTAAACTAAAGCATCAAACTGTTTCCATAATTATGATAATAGTTAGCAATAGAAGAACCATTTTGACCCAGGGAATTAATCTTATGATGCAATAAGTTTCTTTTAGTTCTTTAAAAGTAACAAACCCATCTACTTTGTCATAAGTTTCTTTTAGTTCTTTCCAAACCAGAAAAGCTTTTTTGAATTAAAATAAAAGCTGTTTTTGAATTAAAAAATAAATTTAATTTAAATCAAAACTTAGTTCTTCCCAAACAAGACACGCACTCACCTTATTTTTTACTCCTCGCATTAGAGGAAATTTAATTAAAACCAATAGGGAGGTCACACACAAAGCATTAGTATGTTAATTGTGGGCCATTATAAAGGACTTACCCCTCTATGACAACGAAAGTTGGAATGACTCACGTGAACTTGTTGGACAGCTGGTCAAAACCATTTATAACGTTTTAGCATTTTTGATCGCCGACTTATTGAGCTTGAAGATCAAGTGAAATACTTTATGAGATCCCACAATGGTCCTAGCCCTTCCGTTCAAATGAACAAAATCACTTTGTCATGTGAGATATGTAGTGTTCCCCACGACACGCTTGATTGCATGAAAAATCCCGAGCAAGCTTTTGTAGATTATGCGTCCATGCATACCTACGAAGTGGGAAGTTAGTGTTTCACTTTCAAACCAGAGACAAACACTTTTAATGATGCATATAACTCTTGGAAAAAACACCCAAACTTTTAGTGGAGTCAAACCCAAATAAATAATTTTTTCGACCTACCCAATCGTTTCCAAACCAACGATTCGTCCTCGAACCTTACCTTCCACAACCCTTCTCTAGCTTTTAATAACCAATCAAATCTCAAAAGATTAGCATCAAATATTATGTCATCTCAGGAAGCTCGTTTGTCTAAATATGAAGCCAATTTCTAACAACAATAAAGCGAGATGACCAATAAAATTGATGCTCTATTGAAGGTTGTTATTGACCAAATGACGGGTTCACTCCCTAATGACACCGTCAAGAATCTCATTTATGTCGTCTCTTTTTGTCTCTCGACCGGGGAAACACCTCAAATCAAGGAAATTATTAAGGATCCATCTAAACTCTTTTAGCCTAAAAACTCATCGTCATCATCGCCCAATAAATGAGAAGTGAGAGATCCCTCATCCAACGCGTTCATTTCATTAACACTATCACCTTTGTTTCACACCTGAAAAAGGATGAGAACGAAGAGCAAAAGATTGTAGAGGTTGAGGAAGAAGAGGAGGTAAGTGAAGAAGAAGAGCTAGATGAAATTGAGTCTTCCGTAGATTTGATTGACGAGTCGGCCTATGATCACTAATTGATGAAACACCAAATTTATTTATAAATACCGACCATGGGATTAAAAGAGGCGATTCACACCACATAAAAATAACTTGTATGATTGGTCACAAATATGTAGCTAAAGCTTACATTGATTTTGATCTTCCCATGAATGTAATGTCACGATCCTACTATAACTCGATTCGTTCCCATACATTTGAATCTAAAGGAAGTAACTTTGTAGGAAGGCCGAAAAATGTGTGTGTGTGTGTGTTTGTAGGGAATTTAACTTACTTAGGGTGCTCGGAGTGGGCTGGCGGGTTGCCCAGCGGGCTCCTCATACCGCCGGTAACACCATTCCGCCTATAGCGGGTTGGCTTAAACGGTTTGGTGAGCGGGTATATTACCCGTTGGTGAAGCCGCTATTGTGAATGTTATATGGGGGTGGTTTGCAACTTTTAATTCTTTTGAAACTTGTCAATTTGGAACGTTGGGCATTCAAAGCAAAAAAAAAAAAAAGTTTGGCCGGATCTCTTGGTTTTGGACTTGTGGATGGTTTTTTTGGCCGGATCTTGGTTGTGATGGTTTTTTGGCCGGATATTGGCTTTGATTATGTTTGGCCGGAACTTGAAAATTTGGCCGGATCTTGGCTGTGATAATATTTTTCTTATTAATTAGAGGCTGTGATGATATTTTTCTTATTGATCCAAGTTGTGAAATTGGAACATGATTTAGAGATGATCTTGCATCTTGGCGGGGCAAATAAATTCAGAGGATGGATAATAATATTTGCAGCCATGGCTGATTTATCCACATGTTCCTATCGTCTAAACAGATCTGATCCTCATTTTTTTTCCTAAAACTTTTTTTTACACAACTTTTATAAAGTATAAAGTTTTTTCTAATTAATGTTTGATATATGCATTTTGTGATTAGTTATAAAATGTTTTAGTTATAAATTGTGTAGTTTAATAGTTTAGGGGGGGGAAATAAAAAATTTGGGAGGGCTGAAAAATCATGGGCGCGAATGAAATTGTTAGGTGGTGAGAGGGCTGGAGGGTTGAGCTGAGTTGCCATAATTTTATTAGGCTAAATTTAGAAGGGTTAGAAGTTTCAAAATGATCACTCCTTGTCCCTTAGTACGTTTATGTCCATCTTGGAAGACGTTGAAAATTCATTGACCCTAGGCTGTCTCATGTTGTACTAGGCATGCCTTTTGTTGAAACCTCTAATTTAATTTTGATAGATTGGAAGGAACGGTCACATTCACGGATGTAATTAGAGAGATTACTTATAGATGCCATGTAAGATTCTAGAGTATAGGAGTTTATCTCGTTTTGATCATGATAATTTGGAATCACAATTGTTGATAAGTGATGATGAATCTATTGGAATAGATCGAGTTTTGCCTACGACAAATTACAACTCACCCCATAATAAATATTGTGGAGATTTACATGGAAGACTCCTTGATAGGAATGAATCGGAACCATGGACTCTAATGTGATGATCACATTGGATGAAATTGAATATACGACTATTGAACATTATGCCTTGGCTGAATCTAACATTCATATATTCTATAAAGCTTGTACTTGATTTGGACATCTTGAATGTTCAGACATGAGCAAGTCCGGAATTAAAAACACTCTAGATTGCTACAACGAATATATTTTAATATCTTGGAGATGTTAAGGGAATATTCTTAGTTTATAGATTTATGGACGATTAGTGTGTATTGATATACTGACACTAATCTCCAAGTTAGTCGAGATGATGCTTAAACTAGGTGAGATGATGCTCGATTATAATAATACTATGTCTTTACCTTGAGAGGAAAAGAAGTTGTGTTAATAGGCTTTTGGGAGCTCTATCCATAATACAAAATAAAACTTCTTTGGAAGCAACTGTGTGGGCTATTTGGATTAGCAAATACAAGTATTAACTTCGGTTGGATCTTGGTATTAAGAATCCTAAGGAAATGCATTTCGTAAAACGAATGCAATTCCTAATTACTAGTGAACCTATGGTTCAAGAGAATAGCAGACACGTCTTTCGTAGGTTTCACTATATGTGATATTAGCGAAAGAAACATTCTAAGTTCATACACTTAACAAAAATACGGATGATCTCTCAATAAAGCTCACGACTATTGTTTGCTTCTATAGGCATGTACATGACTTTGGACTACGTTTAGATGATACCAAATTTGAAAAGTAACTTTAGTAATGAAAATAATAGAACTTTATATTAGCTTCATAATTGGATAAAGAAATGTGTAGTATGTTCGTTTATCATTATGTTAACTAAGTTTTGTATTAACATGTTAATCCATGAATACGTTGCAAAAGTATTCTAAATCTTCATAGTCGGTCAACTTATGGGAATAAGATCGCATTAAGACTAATATGGAGTTTTGGTTATATTTTCGATAAAATACGTATTCATGGCTGATGAATATTTGTTGAAACCAAATTCATATATTTTTATTTTAGACAAAAATTGAAGTGACCGAAACCCAAGTTTTACTATATGGATCGGCCTCAATAGTAAACTTATAACGTGCATGTCCCAACATATGGAATGCATGCAAATGCGCATATAGTGAAATGGGCATGTAATTTTCAAATAGTTAAATGAGTTAACTACATTTTTGGTCCTCGTGGTTTACCGGGTATAACGATTTTGATCAAATAGTTTCATTTGTAACGTATCATGTCCTATTTTCTCTGACCCGTAACGGGTTTGGTCCATTTTTACTAATGCCGTCCGTTTGACTTTCGTTGACTGTTAAATACAAGGGTATAATTGTCTTTTCAAGCATTTTTACATACAGATACATATTTCAAGGCTACATATTTCAATGGGGTACACTTTCATCCTCTTCATTGACTCCATCTTGCACATCAAAGCAATCTTAAATCCATATCCAAATAACTGACCAACAAAATCTGAGAAAACATCATCACCACATACTCCTCATCACGATCTAGTGGTGCAAGCACCTTTTCCATCACCCACCACCACCTAATACGCGCCGTCCTTGTGGTTTTATTGCTTGAACGTGTAGATCCGTGGGTTTAAACAAGTGGGATAACAATTTTAACGAGATAAAAACTTGGAAATACGTTTGGTATCATTTTGTGGTCACGGAAATTTGTTGATTGTTGGACTAGCGTACGCAAGAAATGAGGTTCTTGATGTTTTTCTAGATCTATGATGGGTTTATTAAAAGGTCTTTTCGAGATCTAAAGAAACAACCTGAGATCTTTTTAATTTTCTCTTTATTGTTCGAGTTTTGATTTACTTCTTTATTTTGAAATGGATTGTTGTGTTTGTTATTGTGATTGGAGACGTGGCTATTTTTGGAGATGTGAATGTGATTCGGATTTTGGTGATATGTGGGAAAGGTATGGATGCGTGGGTTTGAATATGTGAATGTGATTCGGTTTCATGGTGATGTTGGTGATACGTGGGGACGGTTAAAGTCAAGAAAATGAGGTGGTCTAGTGGTGGTGGTTATGGTGGTTGTGGTGGTGGTGGATGTGGGGTGTCTGATTAGATTGTTGTGGATAAGCTTTGAAGCTGCTGTTAAGGATTGTGTTAGAGACTAGATGGGTTGAGGTCCATTTAGTGGTTTTAGAGACTAGGTGAATATGTTAAGGATTGTGTTAGTGTTTCATGTCAATGTAATTTGTTCTTCAACTCAATTGTTATTGAAAATGGCATCATAATTTCATGTGTTGAGTGTGAATTGCTTGTGAAGGGTGTAGTTGTCGTGGGTTCACGGAAAATGAACAATAACTGACTTTGGGCATAAATAAAGCTCGAAAGATCCATCGGTCTTAGATTGACCTGAAAGAACATGGTTCCAAATCGGCCAGAAATGCCTGATTTGTGGAAGAACTTGGTTTCAAATGGGGATGATTCACTCTGCTAACAGTTTGACCTTTAGGAGGTGCATCTGACCATGGAAAATTGACCCTTGACATTCCATGTCTTACCACATAGTCCATGATACCTACTTGTATGACAATTTTCATGATCATGTAGTCACCATGGATTCTTGAGCATCCATGTGGAGGCACTTGGGTCTTCCATCACTTGATGGGAAACAACCTATGACTGCTGAAATGGGGATACAAACGTGTTTTAAGATCTGGGTATATGAAAGATTGACGAATACAAAGATTTAGGATTAATTTGTTATCAAGTAGTTTCTTCATGTATTGATTTCTTTGTATGTAAGATCCTGGGATCTTCATTTTGAGTATTTGGATGATTGGAGTCATTATGCTTTATCTGAATTGGAATGTGTAGAGTTGTAGCAGAAAAATGGACCAAAATTGTTACAAACATCCGAGGGTATTTTAGTCATTTCATGTTTTTTTAACGAGTCAAACTGTTAGTCAACAAAAATTGGACCAAACCCGTTACGGGTCAGAGAAAATAGGACAAGATCCGTTATAAATGAAACTATTGGACCAAAATCGTTATACCCGGTAAACCACGAGGACAAAAAATGTAGTTTACTCTAGTTAAATAGAATATTACTATACTAAATTCTCTTTTTATTACTTAAAAAATAAAGTGAACAATTATTTTGTGACATTCCAAAAAGTTATATGGTCTATAATTTTGAAACGGAGGGAGTAATAAAATTGCTTATTTATACTCGTTTAAGTTGATATAAACCGTTACTCGGGTCGACATGAACCCGAGTTAGCCAAACATTTCAACTCGGTATTCGACCCTATTTAGTATTCGGGTTACTCGGGTTGACCCGAATAAAATTATTTACCCGAGTAACCTGACCCGAATAGGCTTACTCGGGTTCAGGTTTGGGTCGAGTTTACGAAGGGTTTTTCTTGTAGAATTTGTGTTACGAAATATTATAGGTTAAAAAGTGATGTGACTGACGGATAATATGCGGATAAGACACAGTCGACCTAGCACTCTGAACTCGCACGAGTATAAACGAGGAAGACACGTGGACAAATCATCTCATTTAAAATTTTCGCTCTTCCGTATTTTTTTAATTTTATTTTGATTCTAATATCTATACTCGTCTTTTCTACGACACGTAAACCTTTTTTTACGCGCATTTTTCATATAATATTATAGTAATAGATAAGTAAGTATGGGTATGAAAATATAGGATGCGTGACGGCAAATATGACTTGGCGACGGCGGTGTTAAACCAGTTACATTAAATATTTGCGGCTTTGACAACTATTAAAAACAATAAAAAAATAAAACAAAGGCTGCATGTTTCTAAAGGAATTAAGGTCGGTGGTGGAAATTACTTTTCGTGTAAGATATGGTAACCAGAAGTTTCATTAATAGTATATGCCAAGGGGGCATGTATATGTTATATAGTTTTCATTCAATTATTATTATTATTAAATTAATACCGACATTCCTTCTTTTATTTTTTGTTTTTTCTATTCCACCTCCCTCATCTTCTTCTATGGCTGTCATGTAATTAGGTAAAAGGATAATATTTTTGTTTCTGTTTAAAATCCACCACAAGGATCATGAAATCTTTGTTTTAGTGCCTTGTGTCACTCATTTTTCCGTCGACGTCTTATTTATGTAGTTTTTATTTGTCATCGTTGGTAATACCTCAATATCACATGCAATAATTGTATAAAAGTAGCATGATCTACTACATACGTGTCTATACTTTTTTTTCTCTGGTAGGTAAAGTCGAACACACAATTGTAATACATAATAAATGCTAAAATCACAAATGTTTTACAAAAGAATATTCACAAAATGTTTATTTGTGAATGTATTTTAGAGAGAGAATTAAGAAACAAAAGAAACCGAATGCCACTAATTATATGTCATGTCATTATGTAAACATTCTTTTGTAAAACTTTTGTGTTCTAGCATTTCTCCTAATGCATTAACTATCACACGTACAACCCAACAATCTCACTTTTATCTTTTGCAGAGTCTGAATCAAAACCTCTTAGTTGAAGACATGACTATCTCATGGATGATAATGTTGAACAAAAAGCCAATTTGTCCATATCTATAACTTTATGTTAATCATTTCTTTCCTGCTTGCCTAATCATACATGTCAAAATAGCCACTAAAGGGAAAGTTAAATCAGGAGACAACAAAGCTCGTTTCGATTAGTTTTACGTGAATACAATGATTTGAAGATTTATGTACAGTGGTCGATATATATTATATATTATATATGGGAATATATTAGCTACAAATTTTTATAACCAAATGGCAACAATTTTATGTTATAAATGTGGGTCACTAATTCTTTTTTGTTGGTCCCTAATTGATTGATTTTGTATTTTTTATGAAAGATTGTAGCCAATTAACTACAAAAATTGTAGCAAAACTATACCTATTATATATAGTTGCCAATTTTATACCGTTGCATACCCTAAAAACTTCACACTAAAATGAGACTTACGGATGTACTAAACAATACACAAGTTGTGGCCGGATTACACACTCATAAGTTAAAATAAGCATTATCAATAGTTGCAATGTACAAATTCATTAACAAATTTGTCAAAATTAAAGCACATTGCTACATGCATTGTATCGTAAAGGGGCAACTTGGTCATGATTTGTGACATTTTTTAACAAATACCCAAAAAAAGGGTGTCCACCATACAAAGCTTTTTGAAACTTGCAACATTGCTTTGCTACTAACTAATGACTCAATAGCCCAAAATGTAACCGTGACATTCTTTTATAGAAATGGGGCCATCAACCGACCACCAAAATTTAGCGAAATTATAGGCAACAAATATATCCTTGTTTTGGCCCCTCTCTTCTCATTTCTCCCACCATACTTGACCATGACTAGCTGCCATGCACCATGGGTTCGGTTTGGCTGGACAATATCGACCTCATATAAAGACCCGAGACAAGTAGTACCATCAGGGTAGCTTTCGATTCAGGTTCTAAAATAACACCTCTGTCGGCATCCCCTGCATTAAAACACAGAATGAAACTAATTAATACAAGATTATATTTAATGGTGACGATAGCAAGTTCAATGACATAAACCAGCACTAGGAGATATGATTGTTAACGAGCTCATACATTTTCCACCAACAATCAATTTTTGAAAAAGATCAGCACTACTTCTGGTCCTCTTGACACTATTTCCATCATCATATGCATCATGTATCTAGTCAATATTTCATGACACATATAGAGAACATTATGTTTGAACTTTAAGGTCAAACAAATTAATTTTCAAAGACAAGACTAATGTGGACTTAAATCTACATTGCAAGGTTAAAGAGCCAATGTTGATGTTGTGTCTAAGATGACAAGTAAACCTATGGTATTAATTAAGGATATGGGGAATGTTTATTGATATTGTTGAACCATTGCAAACACTTTACTTAGACCGCTGATCATGAGCTATAATAAGTGCAAAGGAGGGTACTCAACCTTGAGACTGAAATCATTTATCCTATATCCAATAGAAAATGGTAAAGTGATTGTTAAGGTCAAATTCTGTTGCAATGCAAGGGTGTGTCCGATCCTGTAACTTATGCATCATTGCCGTGTAATGTAAGTAGGCATAATAAAAGGTTGCCTTTGCATGACCTTGCACCTTGTATCCTATATATAGTCCAGCCACCTAACGAGACAACTGTGTAAATGTATGTTACCCTCAGTATTCTAGAGACATCCCTTTAATGAACTCTAATGCAAGTGTACATGTCGATGTAACAATGCCTCTTTTGTAACTAAGTAACCATCGCAAGAAAGAGCATTACAAAAATGTATAAGTCAGTATAACACATATGAAGGAAGGGCACCGACAACCTATATCATTTATGGATGCAAATATAAAAGATTTAACTGCAATACTGTTATCTAGGCATATATGAACGATCAGCTTTAACGATATAAACAAAGTTAAAGTTGCTTAGGTTGCAAGTGTATATATATATATATATATATATATCTCCACCAAAGAATGTCCCACATGTTATAACCATCCCAAAAATACATAAGCCAATAACAATGTACATGTTGACACCTAGGGTCCGGGAGGAATAAGCACATGGATGATACCAGATCAGCAAAAGCATCGATTAGTTTAACTTAAAATGGTACGCAATATCTTGAGCTAAAAAAGAGAGATAGGGATATGCTAGCTTCCACTGTTTATGATCCCCACTCACGCACTCCTTTGTTGTTTCTCATCGGGCGTCATCTTCCCTCAAAAGATGCTGCTTTCATCCCTCCATATCTTTTTGTTTCTGTATGACACTAAGCGTTTGTTTGTTTTTAAAAATAAAGTCTTACTAGCCCTCTTACTCTTACTAGTAAGAGGTGTTCAGACGTTTTGCTTGTTTGTTTTTTTCTTTTGAGTCAGACTCAGTTAGACATATAACATCTTACTCAGTAAGAGGTGGGGGACTTGTCTTATTGCCTCTTACTCGATAAGAGATTGAAGACTCGTGTTAATATAATATATTTGATTATTTATTAACTATGTTATATTTATGATAAGAAGTCTTGTTTCATATCTACATAAGTTACTTAAATAAATTGCAGAAACGAGCACATAAAATCATTCGGACAATTATAAAAAAATAAACAACATTATTTCGTTCAGATTTAGACTTTCTAGCCACCTCTTACTTGTAAGATGTGGTAGTCAGATTCAGACCTAAAACATCTTAATGAAACAAACACACCCTAAAGGTAATGGGTGTGAGACCATCACCCCTCACATCACTTCACACCACCAACACCATTACTGTTAGTTTTAATGGACAAATATTAATGTGTGTATGTCTAGAATCGAACTTGGGACCACGGGATTGCACACATTACGTTTGAGGAATTAATGTATAATAATTAATATATAAATCGTTATGTATTTAATTATTGAAACACAAAAATAACAACTAACGGACGTTAAGTAGTAAACGGGAATTGACTAACGACCGTTAGGGAATAAGAGAAGGACTATAGATGAAATTAGAGGAACAAGAAGCTTCCGGAATCCTTAGGGATCCCTTAGGCCGGTCGTATATGGGCTAGGGTTAGCCAACCCATTGCCAACTCTTTCTTGAGTAATTACTTGTGCGAGGACGATAAGTAAACAAAAGGAGTATTTGAATTCAAATAATCTTTGAAAGTATACAAAGTGCAATAATTCATGAATGAATTAATGCATGCATCTAGGAGATATACTTATGTTTAATTATTAAATCCAAATTTTGATTTACAATTAAAATAAGTTAATTCCTTAGTATTCCTGAAAGCTAGTGAGAGTGTTATATTTATTTTCTTATTTCATATATGTTGTATAACATATAGGAAGTAACATCCCATAAACGTTAAATGTTAAGTCTTAGTTTGGAATAAAACTTCACTTGAAAATTTAGAAAATAAACATACAACCTTGGAATATATGTTTATTGTTATAAACATAAGTGGTAAAATAATTGATTCTAATAGAACATGATATACTGTTAGAAAGTCTAAATGGATACATATCTTTGAAAAGATATAACATGAGTGAAATCAAGTTTAACACAAGGATTTTTCATGTACATCATGTTATTTGTTGTATAATACTTGGATGAAAGATGATTTGACAACATTGATATCTAATTGAAAGTTATTAGATAACTAAGTGTAATGAATATGGTTGAATATAGAATTACATCCTCAGTCTGGAATTGCTCCTAAATTCTAAATATGAACCATATGGCAAATTGTTGCGTAATTGTTATAGCCGACAAATCTTGAAAGATTGGAAGGCATCAAACATTACACAATGGATATTAAAGTTTAAGGAAATTTTAAAGAGCATATTGTTGTTTGCATACAATGATGCTCAATACTAGTCATGATAGGATTTCATCCTTGTTAATGGCCATGTGCACTAGTTATGCTTAACTAGCTAAGAGCATAGTCGCATTATACATTAAAGAATTAGAATACTTTAAACTATAAAAGGTTTGATAGTTTAATTGTCATAAATTGGTGGTTGAGGATGTCACACATTTTATGAAATATTATGTGGCAATATCAAGATAGTTGAATGCACACATACAAGAACTTCACTAATTGAATTCTTGAAATAAGTATTCTCAAAATTCCGATAGATCAAAATTAGTTGATTTATGTCTTGTCAACAAGTATGATGGACATGACTTGAGGCATAATTCATTAACTAGAATTATCATGCATTGATCTATTTAGTATTTGGATAAGGGATGTTAAGCAATTATTATTTACAGTGAATTAAAGTATTTGGTACGTTTGTTTTCATTAATAATAGGTAAAACCCCGAAATTTATATAATCCGAAAAGACTAAAATACCCTCGAATTTAAAATTTTGAGAACTTGCGGAAAATCACATAAGTAACATATTATTATACCGTAATCTAATGTTAGTTATATCATAAGTCACCAAATAAAACCTTATGTTATAAGTTTGAACAATGAAAAAAAAAAAAAAAAAAAAAAAAAAAAAAAAAAGAAGAAGAAGCCATGTTAACATGCCGCCCCCCCCCCCCCCCCCCCCCCCCCTTGACCAAGATTGAGACCAAGTTCATGATTGGTAAAATTTTGTTAAACCCATTAATGTGATTGATATACTTCCCTAATTGAAAAAAATAAAAAATAAAACACGTTTTTTTTTTTTTTTTTTTTTTTTTTTTTTTTTTTTTTTTTTTTTTTTTTTAGAACCGATTATCACAAAAACAAAAGAACCCTAAAATTCCTCTCTAAAAACAATCGGATATCCTCCCTTGTTGCTGCTATTGTCGATCCAAGATAACCAAAGGAAGATTTGATCTTTGTTCATAACAACTAAGGTAATCATATAATCATCATTGGTCCATCCGAATTTGTTTGTATCAAACCCTAACCGACCTTGTTTCCCTTGTTCTTGTGGCTGCCGATCGACCAAAGGAGAAGGAGAAGGAGAATTCGTGTGGTGTTGTGATTTTGTTGTGTTCGTGTTCTTCGTGGGCTACAAGGGTATTGTATCACATACCTTATTCGATCTTTGTTCTTGTTTCTCTTTTTTTGTTCTAGTCGAATTAATCATAAAATGTCACATAAAATAACATGCTATGAAAAACCCTAAAAGTCTATATGTTTAAATCGACCAGGAGATTACGTGTTGGAATCATTCGATTTGGATATGTTAAGACCCGTGTTTATTGACCTAAATATGTGTTGGATCAACCTAAAATCGTTGGGAGTAAAGAACTAATGATTTGAATGATAAAAACCCTAAAATAGACATGTTTCTGTGAGGTCTGATTCTGAGTTGGAATTTTGTTCAACTTTAAACGGCGGTAACTTTATGATGGAATCGAGTTTTTGAGTGTTTTAAAAGCCTAAAACTAATTTCATTGAAAGTGCTATCTGGGAAAATTTAGTTTGTAATTTTTAGAGGCTTGGAAGGGTACTTTTTGATTTTTAGAAAATTATGTGTCTGATCGGATTTGTGAGTCTGGAAAATCAGTCCGGGTTTTTTGATTTTTAATTTCCAAACCGTGTTGAGTTAGGAGGAATACTTTGAACTGGGTAATCTATAAGATGTATACTACTTCCTGGAATTTTTATAGATTTTTATGAATTTTTCTTAAAGGGTTTCTAATTGATAACTTTTCCTATAGTAAAATTACTCAGAAATTTGGACGAGTTGGTTTAGGTGAATTTTAATCCATAGTTATGCTACTTAATAAAATCTGGAAAAATTTGGTAAAATACTTAAGACATTTTAGCATCTCTGGGAATTTTTGGGAATTTTATTACTGAGTTCTTGTATGATTTTCAATTTATAGAAAACCTAACAATTTCGTATATAAAACTGTGAGAAGTTATAAAAGGGTAAAATTGTAAACTAAAGGGTGTGATGTGTTTATTGTGTAACCTAAAGGGTGTAAATGGATATTTGGCTAAAACCAAAGGTCATGACTTGTAAAATCTGTAACTCGATGATATTTTCATATTATACCCTAAACTTATGCTAATTACCTAATGAACCCTAAATTATGAAAACTACTATATGAACACTAAAACTTTGTAAAAGACATTAAGAATCTTGAACTATGAATATGATCATCTATAATACTTTGAATTAGCATACGGGAATGATATAACATAAAGTCACCTAATATGGAATGAGAACAAGAATGAAACCTTACGGTCCTATGAACTTATAAGAGAACTTGTGCTTATTTGTAGATCGGGTGAAGAGGGAGTGATCTCCTACTTGATTTGCTTTTCATTTCTTTGCTTGCGCATTTCGTTAAGGTACAGATATTCTGCCCTTTTTAATAAGGTGCCTTCGACCTCTTGATTTCTGATTTGAACCTATGATATGAACCTTTGGCATTTGAACCTTTGACATGAACCTTTGATATGAACTTTGAGATTTGGACTATGACTATATGAACCCTTACTTTGATATGGACCCTTTGCTATGAACCTTTGATATTTGAACCTTTGACCTTTGACCCCAGTTTGATACTACGAGCCAAAATATGTTTCCTAGCCATGAAGGTAACATGGCCGTGTCATTGATGCACCAATGGCATGACTCTTGTGTGGTCAGAGTGATTAACCACACCGTCCCCATTATGATATGTTATGCGCGCTTTATGATTTGTTATGGCCAATATGATTTGTTTGGGGGGCGTATGGATGCATCCTAGATATGTTATGATATGATATGTTTTTGATATGATATGATATGGTGACTGGGGCTGGGTACAATCCACTCCTTTCACAAAATATGGGAGCTAGCTACTCCACCTGAAGAATGAGGACACCCCTCATATTATCTGGTTATCTGAGAGGTCTCCCCTCTATATGATTATGAAGATATGATATGATATGATATGATATGATATGATATGTGATATGTTATGATATGGGCTCGTGGTGGATGACTTTCCTAAACCTTATTCTTTTATTTCTTCTTTCCTAAATCTCGTTCATTATGATATGTCTGTTCATGTTCATTTGATTTTGTTTCCGTTTATTATATATCTGTTCACTGGGCTTTTTAAGCTCAGCCGCATTTCTTTTTCTGCGGCAGGTTTTAGTAGGAAGCCAGGAGCTTGGGTTTGCTTTGGGATGAGAGATTAGCTTATGAAGACGATACCTTAGTTTTAGTATTCATTTATGTATGACTACGTAGATTTGGTATATTTTCCTTTGTAACTTTGTAAACCATTTGTATTATGTAAGTCGTATGTTATGCTTGCCTTTGATATGTCACCATTTGCGTGACACTTCTACCCTTGCCGGGTTGGGGTGTTACAATTATGGTATCAGAGCCAGGTTTACGACTTGTAGTACATCTACCCTTGGCCTGTGTAAGTTAGGACCCCTAAGTTTCCACTGTAGGCGCTCGTAGGATAACCTTTGCGAAGTTGCGTAGGATTTTCCCATAGGAGCATAAGTTATAACCGGTGAGGAACGGGTAGACTAGGACATCCATGTGAGTAGTATTTGCTTCCGCATCACTCTGAATCTTGCCTTTGCCTTAGTCATGCCTTATAAGAACGTTTTCATGATGAACGTTGTATGTTAACCAATTTCCTTTAGAAGGATTTGATGTTGATATTTGTCCAGTACGGAATTGTTATCTAAGCATGCTGATGCTAATAACTGATATTCCATACATCTCAACTCTGACAGTTAAACGATGTTCGTATTACTATCGGTGCACACCCTATCATTCCTATGTTATAAGCTAAACAAGATTCCAATCTTTTGAACTGTTCACAATTCTAACCTTCAATTTGATATATTTGACCTTGATAAATTCTAATACTCTCCCATCCCACACTTTGATGAACCATGTACCTAAATTTGATATGTGAACTATCCGTATGATTTGACAACCACATTCGCTTTGAGAATCCGTTTCCTTTTGGATGTATTTGACCTTGAGGTCTCTTGATTATAGATTGATGGTTTTTGTAAAGCTATCATGGATTACAATATTTGAAATGCGACCCTTAACAATCTGCTTCACCATATTTTATTACGATATTTCTCAATCATTTGAATCTGTTAAGATTATTGTTGCTATGAAGCACATACTCCGATCTCTTTGATTTCCAATTTTCTCCTAACGCCTGTTAGCATCCATTCTTAGAAAGCTCAGGTACTTGAAAGTTTGTTGTACGAATTTCTGGTGCTTCTGATGAACCTTTTGAGATCCGTTTGGGAAGTAAAGTTTGCATTGAACTAATCTGAATTTGGCGAAACCACGATACTGAAGAAGTTAAGAGAATTGTAGGAACTGATGGAATATGAGTTTGTTCACTTCAGTGATCTCTTGAATGCTCCTGTTGGTTTATGAAAAGAAAGAGAGAAGTGTGCGGCGGCACACCGACCATCGTGAATGTAACCGTAATCATTATTCCAATTCCGCGTATCAATATTTGATTTGTTCTATTTCTGAAAGACGGAAGAAGCAACCACAAGAACATCTGAGAAGGAAGTTGATTAGTTGAGATTAAGTACCGCGGAGCATTACAATTTGATTTGTGAAGATTTGTGATATGAAGTTTTTTTCCCTAAGAAGATTTCCTGAAGTTGCTTTAGTACCCGTGTGACCACTATGAGTTTGAATGATGTCAATTGTATTGGCTAGAAGATTCATGTTTTCGCAAGTATTCGGACAATTGTCATAGTATGACAGTATGTTTGTGCTCAGAGACGAGCGAGGAACACGTTGACCATTTTTAGTATGAAGTGAAGCGACCCTTTGTTCTAGAAGAATAGATTTACTTGACGATCAGAGATTGTAGCAGACAACACCACCAGGTATCCGATGACTAAAGAGCTTCCACGAAAAGGACCAAGACTGAAGACCATTGTCAGAGTTAGAAACCTTGTAGAAGATGTGCAGAAGAGGTTCGTGACAGGCGTTACCAAGAAAGAAGCATGAGAGGAGAAGACAGATTGAGATGAAACTCGACTACACCTCAAGTAGCACATGGAGAATTCAATTGAGCATCAAGACAACCAGACCGATGAAGATGAGCTTTCAGCACATAAACCTGGAAGTCCACAGCAGTTTGAGTTGGTGAATTTTGAATCATGCTAGAAGACCTGTAGGAGACACGCAACCTTGTTTCTCTAGTCATTTTAGTTGTACTAAGATGAATTGAGAGCTGAAGCAGACTCGCAAATGGAGGAATGCACGGCGATCACGTCAGAGATTCACGCTACCACACCGAAGTGTCCAGAAGAAGTGTCGAAGACTTGAGGAACCAGACTCAAGTTTATGAATTCCTTTTCACCCTATGATCGTATAATTAGACAAGAGAGCGACTACTTGGAATTTGAAAAGATTCGAGATCATGAAATTGAATGAATGAAATTTTGTAGTAAACGTTTGGATTTGGAAGATTTGATCGTTGTAAAGGATGAAGATATTGAAGACGTAATTCATTTCCTCTTAGACCACTTAAGTTTCCGTTACCTTTCGATAGGATCTTTTGAATGAGCTTTAACCTATTAGAAATTCCGCTCTGTGTTCGTTATGCATTTGTTTGGATGATGGTTTCGTTATGAGAAGGATGATGAATTGTGGAAGACCTAACGTTTCGACGACGAGTTTCATTTTGAGGTGTACTCATTCCGTTACGCTATTTGTACGTTCAAATTCCTTCGATTTAGAATCCGTAGTGATGTTTGTTTTGAACCAACCTTAGGAGGTAGAAAGACTGATAGGTGGTTAAGATAAGAAGTTCTGTTCACGACTTGAGATAAAGTATGACCATCATGATGGTATACTCATATGATGCTGGTATTATGACGGTTCGCGAACGTGATAATACTTACGTCATATGACGTACCCTTATTGTGTTCATAGGATATTTCGAGGAGTACTTTAGAAACCTTATAATTTTAATAGGAGATGTGAGAATTTTTTTGCATCTGTAAGATTTAGGTTCATTCCACCTATACGCTTAATCCGTTCGCCGTTATACGATCTGATATGTTCGATTCTTGACACGCATTTGTTGATCCCTATACTTCTGACAAGAATCTTAAGATCTGCTGTGAATTTTTCTGCCATTTGATGTCACCAACAATCTATGTTCTGTACGATCTCATGTGATTTGCTTAATCAAATTCTATGGACGGCATATCCGTCAAAATCCTATGTATTCTTTGTATCTTTCCGAGAGAACGCGATAATCAGTTGTCATGTTGGATATGATCTTTGCAATCTGAAATTCAGTATAGTATGTTTTTCTGAGAAACCCGAAGCTATCTTAGATCGACAACGAAGAGCCATGAGAAGCAAGTCTTTTACATTTCCGTTCGCTGTCAGTTGTGTCTTCTGTTTCGTTTCATTTCCGATCGTTGGGATTATTCATTTCCGTTCGTAAAGATTCTTTGGAAGAACCACCCAGAGCGGGAGGCTACCTGGGAAACCGAGAAATCGATACGAGCTAGTTATCCGCATTTTGTATTCTGACCTGGTATATCTCTGTTTTGTTTTGGATCTTTTCGTTTCTGATTCTTTGCAAATTTCGAGGACGAAATTTTTCTGTTAGAGGGGAAGAGTTGTAAAACCCCGAAATTTATATAATCCGAAAAGACTAAAATACCCTCGAATTTAAAATTTTGAGAACTTGCGGAAAATCACATAAGTAACATATTATTATGCCGTAATCTAATGTTAGTTATATCATAAGTCACCAAATAAAAACCTTATGTTATAAGTTTGAACAATGAAAAAAAAAAAAAAAAAAAAAAAAAAAAAAAAAAAAGAAAAAAAAGAAGAAGCCATGTTAATATGCCGCCCCCCCCCCCCCTTGACCAAGATTGAGACCAAGTTCATGATTGGTAAAATTTTGTTAAACCCATTAATGTGATTGATATACTTCCCTAATTGAAAAAAAAAAAAAAAAAAAAAAAAAACACGGTTTTTTTTTTTTTTTTTTTTTTTTTCTTAGAACCGATTATCACAAAAACAAAAAAACCCTAAAATTCCTCTCTAAAAACAATCGGATATCCTCCCTTGTTGCTGCTATTGTCGATCCAAGATAACCAAAGGAAGATTTGATCTTTGTTCATAACAACTAAGGTAATCATATAATCATCATTGGTCCATCCGAATTTGTTTGTATCAAACCCTAACCGACCTTGTTTCCCTTGTTCTTGTGGCTGCCGATCGACCAAAGGAGAAGGAGAAGGAGAATTCGTGTGGTGTTGTGATTTTGTTGTGTTCGTGTTCTTCGTGGGCTACAAGGGTATTGTATCACATACCTTATTCGATCTTTGTTCTTGTTTCTCTTTTTTGTTCTAGTCGAATTAATCATAAAATGTCACATAAAATAACATGCTATGAAAAACCCTAAAAGTCTATATGTTTAAATCGACCAGGAGATTACGTGTTGGAATCATTCGATTTGGATATGTTAAGACCCGTGTTTATTGACCTAAATATGTGTTGGATCAACCTAAAATCGTTGGGAGTAAAGAACTAATGATTTGAATGATAAAACCCTAAAATAGACATGTTTCTATGAGGTCTGATTCTGAGTTGGAATTTTGTTCAACTTTAAACGGCGGTAACTTTATGATGGAATCGAGTTTTTGAGTGTTTTAAAAGCCTAAAACTAAGTTCATTGAAATTTCTATCTGGGAAAATTTAGTTTGTAATTTTTAGAGGCCTGGAAGGGTACTTTTTGATTTTTAGAAAATTATGTGTCTGATCGGATTTGTGAGTCTGGAAAATCAGTCCGGGTTTTTGATTTTTAATTTCCAAAATGTGTTGAGTTAGGAGGAGTCCTTTGAGCTGGGTAATCTATAAGATGTATACTACTTCTTGGAATTTTTATAGATTTTTATGAATTTTTCTTAAAGGGTTTCTAATTGATAACTTTTCGTATAGTAAAATTACTCAGAAATTTGGACGAGTTCGTTTAGGTGAATTTTAATCCATAGTTATGCTACTTAATAAAATCTGGAAAAATTTGGTAAAATATTTAAGAAATTTGAGAATCTCTGGGAATTTTTGGGAATTTTATTACTGAGTTCTTGTACGATTTTCAATTTATAGAAAACCTAACAATTTCGTATATAAAACTGTGAGAAGTTATAAAAGGGTAAAATTGTAAACTAAAGGGTGTGATGTGTTTATTGTGTAACCTAAAGGGTGTAAATGGATATTTGGCTAAAACCAAAGGTCATGACTTGTAAAATCTGTAACTCGATGATATTTTCATATTATACCCTAAACTTATGCTAATTACCTAATGAACCCTAAATTATGAAAACTACTATATGAACACTAAAACTTTGTAAAAGACATTAAGAATCTTGAACTATGAATATGATCATCTATAATACTTTGAATTAGCATACGGGAATGATATAACATAAAGTCACCTAATATGGAATGAGAACAAGAATGAAACCTTACGGTCCTATGAACTTATAAGAGAACTTGTGCTTATTTGTAGATCGGGTGAAGAGGGAGTGATCTCCTACTTGATTTGCTTTTCATTTCTTTGCTTGCGCATTTCGTTAAGGTACAGATATTCTGCCCTTTTTAATAAGGTGCCTTCGACCTCTTGATTTCTGATTTGAACCTATGATATGAACCTTTGGCATTTGAACCTTTGACATGAACCTTTGATATGAACTTTGAGATTCGGACTATGACTATATGAACCCTTACTTTGATATGGACCCTTTGCTATGAACCTTTGATATTTGAACCTTTAACCTTTGACCCCAGTTTGATACTACGAGCCAAAATATGTTTCCTAGCCATGAAGGTAACATGGCCGTGTCATTGATGCACCAATGGCATGACTCTTGTGTGGTCAGAGTGATTAACCACACCGTCCCCATTATGATATGTTATGCGCGCTTTATGATTTGTTATGGCCAATATGATTTGTTTGGGGGGCGTATGGATGCATCCTAGATATGTTATGATATGATATGTTTTGATATGATATGATATGGTGACTGGGGCTGGGTGCAATCCACTCCTTTCACAAAATATGGGAGCTAGCTACTCCACCTGAAGAATGAGGACACCCCTCATATTATCTGATTATCTGAGAGGTCTCCCCTCTATATGATTATGAAGATATGATATGATATGATATGCTATGTGATATGTTATGATATGGGTTCGTGGTGGATGACTGTCCTAAACCTTATTCTTTATTTCTTTTTTCCTAAATCTCGTTCATTATGATATGTCTGTTCATGTTCATTTGATTTTGTTTCCGTTTATTATATATCTGTTCACTGGGCTTTTTAAGCTCAGCCGCATTTCTTTTCCTGCGGCAGGTTTTAGTAGGAAGCCAGGAGCTTGGGTTTGCTTTGGGATGAGAGATTAGCTTATGAAGACGATACCTTAGTTTTAGTATTCATTTATGTATGACTACGTAGATTTGGTATATTTTCCTTTGTAACTTTGTAAACCATTTGTATTATGTAAGTCGTATGTTATGCTTGCCTTTGATATGTCACCATTTTCGTGACACTTCTACCCTTGCCGGGTTGGGGTGTTACAATTTGGTACGTTTGTTTTCATTAATAATAGATTGTATCCTATATTTTCATGTTTAAATCCGTGAATAACTTATGTTATTATAAATTGTCCGTTGTCACTTAATGATATGTGAATATCATTAAATCAAGAAAAATCTGAGTATTGGTAGAATATACTTGAAAGTATATTGATGCGTTGACATGCCAATTTCACATGATATGCAATGAATTGAGTATAAGACTTATCCCAACTTCATGAGTTTACTTTATGGATCTTGTCATCAAGTAAATCATGAATATAGTTATCCTCAAACTTGAGATGCCAGATACCTGTCATGGATGTAGTGCATTTCTGTGAAGCAATTTACCGCTATACGTTACTGGTAGCTATAAGGATTGTTTTCAGTAGTGTTGCAAAGTTCATGGGTTATGCTCGTAGTCAAGAGAGATTTTGTTCCTTCAAATTTGTTTTGAAGTTTAATACTGCTGGGCCCCTCGTAGAGTTGACAAGATGTTTGCGTGGCCACGCCCAAGATCTATCTGGAATACGTTCAGACGATTTGGTAATCTTGCTCAATCAAAAACAACGAGAAACAGAATGGTTAATAAAGAATGACTAAGATCCATATCTTTATTAACGTAGTATTAGAAACAAAAGGATAAGTATGATGATGAATCATCGAATGGTTTTTTCAGGAGACCACCACCTAAGTTGTACTAGGGGTATTGGCGTGTTGCTAGACGCTAACCAATTTCATTACACCATTAATAGATGTCCAAGTGGGAGCTGTTAGTTTTAATGGACAAATATTAATGTGTGTATGTCTAGAATCGAACTCGGGACCACAAGATTGCACACATTACGCATGAGGAATTAATGTATAATAATTAATATATAAATCGTTATGTATTTAATTATTGAAACACAAAAATAACGACTAACGGACGTTAAGTAGTTAATGAGAATTGATTAACGACCGTTAGGTAATAAGAGACGGACTATAGATGAAATTAGAGGAACAAGAAGTTTCTGGAATCCTTAGGGATCCCTTAGGCCGGTCGTATATGGGCTAGGGTTAGCCAACCCATTGCTAACTTGTTCTCCAAGATACTTCATCTATAAATACAAGGCTTGGGGTTAATCATTCTTTACTTCTTGTGCACTAGCTATAACCCTAAATCCTTTTCTTCTTCTCTTTTGTTTTGGTCGATCAAATTAAACCCTAATAGGGTCGATCCACCTTGTTTTTATAAACAAAATTGTTTGGTTTATTTTGTGTTTTCAAGATCTAGCAATCTCATTAATTCGGTTATAGTAAGTGTGTACAAGATTGTGGATATTAACTCACTATAGTTAATAATCTTGGATTGAGATACAAAACGGTAAGGGGTATCTCGTTAATCTATTCTTGATATTAAATAAGAAGATTTGAAGTTTGATTCTTGTTGTGCTAGAATCAAAAGGTACATTCTCTTTATGTTTCGGTTAATTCTTTATATGTTAAAATAGATCCTACGCTTCCGCATATGTAATATGATTACTTGATTAATATATATGAACTAGTCATGATTATTATATTCCAACAATTACTTCATATACTGGTCAGGCGTGAGATGGTCACAAGAGCCTCATAGAGGTGAGCTGAAAACTTCTAGACATTTGTGCTTTTTTATTATTGTTTATTTAGTTTGTAAGTGTGTTTGAGGTATTTAGTATGCTTGTATAAAGTGAGTATTTTAATAAAAGGTGAGATGGTGTGAGGGGAAGTGAGAGAATAGAAAAATCTGAGGTGACGCTAATGTGAAAAATGACCCAGTGAGACGATTACCTTTAGTCTAACGGAAGCAAGGTGGATCTATGACCTACATATATTCATCATTAATAGGGAGAAACTTGGTGGGAATTGACCAGCATACACCATGTATTGGTGCCCTTTTAACATTACAACAGCAAAATGATAACGCATATATTACACGAACAAAGACAACACTAGCTTGCATGCTTTTTTGTATTTTAGACAAGTGATATCTGAAAGGAAAAAGAATCAGGCCAAAAATTTTTGAAGCAATGGGTCTTTCGACATGTAACTTTTATGTAATTTAGCACGATTATTTCTGAACTCGCGGTACTGGTACCATTTTTAGTCCACTTATTGCTCACTTGTCCCGCTATTTCTAATTACCTGCACATGGTTTTAGTTTCCCGTATATACAACAGATGATAATTTAGTACTCCCTCCGTACCATTTTAGTTGTCCAGTGTTGACTTTCAAAATCTTTTTGCTTCAACTTTGACCGCAAATATTTTTGTTTATATTCTATAACACTTGATATAAAATATATAAATAAATTAGATTTTAAACGAACTTTTCAATGATATAACTTTCATCAAGTATTATATAATACAAACAAAAATATTTACGGACAAAGTTGAAGCAAAATGACTTTGAAAGTCAACACTGGACAACTAAAATGGAACGGAGGGAGTACGATTTAGCATTAATTTTCGTTTTGAACCCACTAATGTTGTATCAAAACTTGATAATTTTAGTTTGTACTCACTCAACAAAAAGTCTGCCTCCACTGCTTGTTACAAGCTACGCTAGCTATGTTAAATAGTCTTACTGATATAAGGAGCCGCTTTCACTGGTAAAAATGTACCCAACCAAATCTACAGTTGTATTTAACAATGGGGTGAGGGGTCAAGTTTTGAAAATAGAATGCACTCGTATAGCTCACTTACACGTTTTTTTTTAGCTCACTTACAAGTTAAAAGATTTTTTGGTAGCCATGTTATATCTCTCCCCAACACCGTGTTGGAGTATGCTCGTGTCATAATTAATAATTATATGGCTAGACATATGTGAGCCTATGGGGTCACACACTTATACACAGAGACATCATTTTATAGATTGTAATTATCGTATTTACAATATATAAACGGCTATGTAACATGGAACTATAACGGGTCATCAAATACGAAGTTAGACTTAACTTTTTTGGATTGGACCAACAATGAGCAAGCCCATTGTGGGCCCTCATGGTGGCCGGCCTTTATGAAGGGCTTGAAGGGGTTTAATGAACTTGATGAGGTGCTAAGTGTAATTATTTTTTTGATAAGGTCAAATCTATTTTGAACCAAATCAATCAACTAATTACTTACCACAATCAAAGGAGAGAATCCCTCTCCTCCTCTTCCAAAAGCCACGAAATTAAAACACACCCATTTAGGGTTTTGGTGTTTTTGATCCCTTCCTTGCTTATTCTATTGTAGATGCATCAAGGATCATTGTTACGAGGTCAAGACTAGCATCGGGTGGTGATCGATGACGTGTAGTGTGGATCAAGCATAGAGGTGATCTTCTTTGATCACTTGGTTTCATAGTTGGTTCGTTTATGTTGGTGAAGGTCACCATACGATTCTACCGATCACGCTATAAAGGTATAAATACTTGTTTGTTTAATTTGATTGATCATATGGCTATATGGATCCGTTGTTGGTGATGTTTTTCCGCTGCTTTTATATTTTAATATGTTGATTTATATTTTACATCACCTATAGTGGTATCACGAGCCATCATATGATGTCATATGATCATCTAGTATGCATAAAAATGACTAAAAACGCATGTTTTTAATGGATCTAAAAGTATATCTTCAAAACAGCCCCTAGGGCTAATATTTTCTGAATATGTCGACCCATATAGGGTCTTAAGATCTGGACTTTTTTATCCCATGGTCATTTGTTATGCATACATTAATTGTTTACTTGTTCGGTACCCGTAAAATGGCCTAAAAACGTGTTTTTTGATAGATTTATAACCCGATTTCAAATCTGCCATTGAGGCTTAATTTTCTGTGGTAAAATGATGTCAAGAAGGTCCTAATATCAGTGGGTTTTGAGTCTATGGCCATTTGTCACGCGTACCATTCGGGGTTTTAATTCTTGTTAATTAATTTCTTCGATTCGTTGGCTAACAATTTAATTCTTGTTATTTATTTTGTAGTCCATGGCAAATACATGCATGTCTGTCCATGGAGTTAGCCAACACCTTGTAATGATCATAATTTTAATGTATTATTATGTGTATATGCAAGGCCGATGAAAACCTAGACCACTTATGCATTATGATGTTGTGATTGTTGGTTGTTTTATTTGTTTTTGGGGTTTGCCATTGTTTCGGCACTTTTGCAATGTATTTCATTTTGATTTTGCCATTGTTTGGGCATTTTTACAGTAGATAGAAAGTAGATTAGATGTACTTTACTTTTTATATCTTGTAACCGAAAGCTTGGAAGCAAATGGCAAAAGAATGAAGAGTTTTGGACCAAAAATAGCTGCTGGACACCTGATGGGAAAACGCGATTTCCAGGAGATTGGTATGGTATTTTTGGCTAAAGTTTTTCGTGCAGGTTCACAAGACATGGGCCTACAACTCTCTAGTTTGGGCCGAAGCAAAAGGAGGACTCCTTCTAGGCCGTTTGGGCCTCGCAAGACAGAAAAACTGGGCTGACAGAATCATGTTTTCATGTGCATTATGGGCCTTTACTTGCCCATGATTGTCTTGGGGCAAGTGGGAGCCCTCCGTGTAGTTGTGTTATATGTCCCTAGTTGACTCTTGGTTCTTGTGATGGCTCATGAGACCAAGCATAGGATTTTCATCGGTTGAGGCTTTGCATATTGTGGTTGTGTGTTTGTTTGGTTGTTTTATATATGTTGTGATTATATGTAGGCTATGTTTGGCGCAGAGCTTTTTGGAGTTTTTTTAGGCGATGAGCGGTGAGCAATGAGCTTTTTGAATTTTAGTATTCGTTTGGCAAAAGAGCGGTGAGCTTTTCTATTTTTTAGGAAAACTTATTTTCCCAATGCTTCTTTAAGAAGCTGTGAGCGGTGAGCAGTGAGCTGTGGCTACAACTCACAACTACTGCTCACAGCTCACTGCTACTGCTAATGGTCACAGCTACTTTTGCCAAACATAGCCGTAAAACGGGAAATTGTTTTCTTAAAACTTGAAACGAAACACAAACCATTTTTGAACTAAGTCTTATGATTTAGTTTAACTAAGTTTAAATATGATTTGAAACTTAAAATCATTGTTTTCTAAATAACACTTAAACTAGTTAAGGTTGTTTATTTATTTATTTATTGTATTGTCCAAACTTAATTATAATCCACTTAGGATTTATATTAGTCTTGAAAATGGACAAATTGACACACATAAATTAAAACAATGATTAGACTTAAGTTAAGAAAAGTTTTTAACTTGTGCTACGAAGAATGAATGCATGCTTCTTTCGTACACGTTTTTGATCCACATCAAAACACTTTACCCGTCAAAATTTAAGTCATGCCGTCCAATTCTGAGAACACTTGCAATTACCTTTTGGCTATGGTCAGACCTAGGTCAAATTGTAACCCAAGGTGACTATTCTCTATGCGTCAGACCTAGGATTATTCTCACACCTTTTCAAATTGGATGACTTAATCGAGTTATGCGGTCAGACCCTGATCCGAGGCAAATATGGGAGTAAACATGCCAGCTTGACACTAGTTGCTTGTTCACTAGTGCCATGAGTCCCATAAAGATCTAAGAGTTGCACATGTAATGCAATTGGTCGACGTTACCTACCTATTGAATCCACCATTTCTAGTAGATCAACTGCATTAATGGTCGAACCTCAATGAGGATCTTAGCCTTTTCGTAAATTAATTGTTTTAAATTCTAAACATGGGGTAGTTAATTTATAAAAGGATAATTATCGAAAATACTAAAAATGAACTTTGTAAATTCGATTAATGTATTAATGCAACACAATCCATAAACAGGAGTTTGTTCTTTTCTTGTTAAAAGGACGAACTAAGTCGTTCTTTCCTTGTAAGAAAGAGACTTATTCCTATCATTTTTCTTTATGAGGAAAAGCCATAATAGGAATATTTGAATTTTCCTAATTCTTATCAAACTCAATGAAAACCTACTCTAGAAATCGTGATGTCTTGTTAAAGTCAAAACGGTTAAGTATGGTTACACATCTTATTCCTTCAAGGTTGTTTTATAACCCTAGTTTCGGTCTTGAAACATTGAAGAAATATAAGATATTTGGATACCTAGAGAACACGTTTTCTATAGCTACCCAACTAAAATGAGTTTAAATAATTAGAAGACGGAAATATCAATAAATTGCAAAGTGGTAAAGGCAATTACTAGCATGATTACCTAGCAGTTTGTCTTAACTCATAAACCTACTAAGGTCCTACACACCCTTGTGGTAAAGTAGACCAATAATGGAGGAAATGCATGCCTATTTTCAAGTTAAAATAGCAATGATGGCTAGCCCATCATCTATATGTTAGAACTTAATGTACTTTCTTGAATACCTAAGTACATGTTTACTAGTCAAAGTGACTCACATTAGTACTAATGTGTAGATATTCAAAGAAAGATGGAAAGTATCGAATCACCACTCACTCTCCACTGGTGATGAAACACATTAAATGTTGTCTAATCCAGTGGGAGCTACGTGATTATATTACTGGTGACGAAACACATGTAATGTTGTCTAATCCAGTGAGAGCTACAAGCTTTATTACCTTGCAAGTTGCCCATCTTATTTCCAGATTATCTTGAAATAATACATTACTTTCCACATGTTAAGCATCACATTTTATATAAGAACCATTGCATAAATTTTATAACATAACTTGTCGCGTTCCTGATGTTGCTTCTTGAAATGTTATCTATAAACTAGTTATGCATGATTCATTATTAAAACGATAAAGTTCTACATATCTATATTTTGATTTTCACTAAAATCATATGTTATCTTAGACATGGTCATATTGCTCATACAAACAAACGAGCGTAGTGTTGTCTGTATACTCTCATGATGTTGTGACATGCACAAGTGAGAGAAATCTTCACTGTGTGCAAGGTACAACATAAAACAATATGACTAATGGTTTTTCTTGACTGCAAAGTAAGAAACTAAGATTCTACTAGGACTTCTACACATAAAATGCAGTTGCCATAATTAGAACAAATATCAAGATAACATGAAAAGCTACTTCAACATATTCACTAAATTGTTTAGTAAATATGATTATGTTTTCTTATAAAGTCATAATCATGAAGTATGAAATTAACTTGAAATTACTATTGAGGCCTAGTGTCGGCGCTCGTAATTACTTTAGTTGAATATGTTTAGGTCTCTTGTAAAGACACAAACATCAATTCCGTTAATTGTTGAAAGACTTATAACGTAAAGTAAGACGTTGATTTGTTATGTCTTCTTGTTAAGACATGTACACTTACGACGTATAATATTAAATGTTTATGTTTTCTAGTCAAAACATGCACATGAAGTAAAGTATGCAGTAGACTGAGATTATTATTGATGCCATCTGGTTTGACCTGGTTGGCAGATAAGTAAGCCAAAAGTATAAGTTCATCTAATGAGTTGTGTGATAGTCTCACAACATCAGTCCTCATGGAATACCACCACTATTATGGTATGTCCATCATGGAAAATCAAACTCTATTAATATTGTTTGATCTTTGATGACTTAAACTGTTTTACCTCCAAAGCTATCAAGGTTAGAAAATTGGATGTGCCATGTGTACACTCAATATGATTCCAACCCAGAAGGAATTTAATACACCATTGTATTATGGCATGGGATGAATCTCATTATATCTTGATTGAAGTTCTGAATTTGTTAACTACCTAAGAGTAAGTAATTAACAAACTAGAGTCAAGAACTAACGATGTATTTATGATGTCCCACTTGGAAACAATTTATTGTTACTCAAGATGCTGAGTATCTAGAGATTAGTCTCTACATACAAAAGCAAGTGGGAACACCTTTAGACCTTGAAGTTATTCAAGAACTAAATACACAACCTTCTGAGTACACTTGCTAATGTCATACTAAGGTTGAACATGTATATGTTAAACCATAGATTGATATATCTCATTCATAAATCTGCAAGGATACCTCTTGCACTTGAATGATATAGTTTTTATATCAATGCTAAGCGATATAAGTTGGAGGATTATAGTGAACCTGCTAACTACAGAGATGCATCATCAGATCTTGAATCTGATGAATAGCTCAAACTATGAATGTTAAGATGCAGTCCTTGAAAGACAATCACTCATGGAGTTTGATTGATCTCTTACCAATCAGTTAGGCTGTGAGGTTAAGAATAAGTTTCTTGATGAGAAGACTCAAAAGGACAAACTTGTACACACATTTAATGCACGCGTAGTAAAAGGAGTTTACTCGTACTCAAGAAATTGACTATGATTAAATCTTACTACCTACAATCATTAAATGTATAAAGATGATTAATTGTCATACTTGTTTTCATGTAAATGAAATATGACAATAGGATATCAAAACACTTTTCTTGTTGATTACTTTTGCGAGGACGATGAGTAATCAAAAGGGTTTATGAATCCATATAATCTTTATTATGTATACAAGATAAAAGAATCCATGTGTGGATTAGATCATGCATCTAGGAGCAGAGATCTTGAGTTAATTATAAAATCATTAATTTGATTTTGATTAATAAGATTACTCCTAAGTACACTGAGATCAAGTTGGAGCATTTTATTTATTAGAAACTATATTCCATCTAAGCTAGACTTTAATCCTTAGCTTGGAATGAAGTTTCTCTTGAGGGATTTATAAAATAAGACATACAACCTTGTTATATATATGTTTATTAGAATAAACATAAGCGGTTATTAAGTCTAAACACAATATGACACGTTATTGAGGGGAGTCTCAATGATCAGTCTCACTTGATGAGATTGAACACATGAATGGAAATCTTAAGTTCGACTAAAGGATTTATCATGTAAGTCATATTACGCATTGGGCTATATTTATCATTTGCATGAATGCAAGATGAGTTGATAACAACAAATATCTAAGTGAACGTCATTAGATAATTGTTAAACGAACATTATAATGGACCTACGAAGGACCAAAGATATGTTTAAACGTTTACGGATATTTGAGGAACTCTGTTTTGTTTGCATACGTTGAAGCTTATTTAACTGAAATGATACTCAACCCTAGTCATGGTAGGATGCCATCATGAATGATGACATTGCTGACTAGATGTGCTCGACTGAGAGCATTAATGTGTTATACATTAAAAGAATAAGAATACTTTACAGTTTGAGAAACTGTTCAGATGACTGTCTAATGTAGGTGTTTTGCTGGCTTCAAACACCCTATGGAATGTATTGTTGCAATACTCGTCTTGTACTTGAATGCACACATACAAAGAACAATCATCATTCAAACCTTTCATGAGTTTTAAAAAAAGTATTCTCAAAGTTTACTCGGATGACTACTTGTTGTCTTGTACAATATAATTTGATCATGGTGGGAACATCGGATTCCGACCTATGAGTAGTTTTATGCATATCTGTTTTTAGTATTTGGATAATGGAACTGTAAGCAGTCGTATCATATAATGAATTGATATACCTGGTATGATCGTCTTCATTTATACTACTGTGTTCTATATTTGCATGTTTAATCCATGAATAATTTATTTATTCTAAAATTATCCATTGTCGGTTGACGATACGGGAGTATCATCAAATTAAGACAAATGTGAGCGTGTTGGTGATTTATTTGCCACACTCACATGTTGTTCATTGTGATGAACATTGGATTGACCCAACCTACGAGAATTCACTACATGGATCGTCGTCAATAGTGAATCTCGCAAGAGGTTATGTCTCTTATCCTTAGACTTGAGATGTAAGCAGGTCTTGCATGTGTGGAATTTCATTCTTTGATATGGTTAAACGCTGTCCTAAATAAGGTAGTTATAAAAGCCATTATCAGGAGTGATATGAAGCATGTGAATGACACGTGTAGTCAAAACGGGATTTGTTCCTCCATATGTTATGGAGTTAGATACTATTGGGCCCCTCGATGAATTGGACAGATGTTTGTATGGCCGTACCCAAATGAAATTAAGATGAATCTTAATCCACTTGGTAATCTTGTTCAATATCCATATCGAGAAACATAATGGTTGAACTATTAGAATGACATTTGATCCATGTCTAATGTTCAACATGGTATCTGTAACAAAAGGATAGATGACATATAAACCATCTAAAATGAGACGTTTAAGAAACTACCCTCACATATTTCTAGGGGCATTGGCGTGTTGTTAGACGCTAACCATTGCATGTATAATTACTTGATTATTATGACGTCGCAAATGGGAGCTGTTGGAGTATGCTCGTGTCATAATTAATAATTATATGGCTAGACATATGTGAGCCTATGGGGTCACACACTTATACACAGAGACACCATTTTATAGATTGTAATTATCGTATTTACAATATATAAACGGCTATGTAACATGGAACTATAACGGGCCATCAAATACGAAGTTAGACTTAACGTTTTTGGATTGGACCAACAATGAGCAAGCCCATTGTGGGCCTTCATGGTGGCCGGCTTTTATGAAGGGCTTGAAGGGGTTTAATGAACTTGATGAGGTGCTAAGTGTAATTATTTTTTTGATAAGGTCAAATCTATTTTGAACCAAATCAATCAACTAATTACTTACCACAATCAAAGGAGAGAATCCCTCTCCTCCTCTTCCAAAAGACACGAAATTAAAACACACCCATTTAGGGTTTTGGTGTTTTTGATCCCTTCCTTGCTTATTCTATTGTAGATGCATCAAGGATCATTGTTACGAGGTCAAGACTAGCATCGGGTGGTGATCGATGACGTGTAATGTGGATCAAGCATAGAGGTGATCTTCTTTGATCACTTGGTTTCATAGTTGGTTCGTTTATGTTGGTGAAGGTCACCATACGATTCTACCGATCACGTTACAAATGTATAAATACTTGTTTGTTTAATTTGATTGATCATATGGCTATATGGATCCGTTGTTGGTGATGTTTTTCCGCTGCGTTTATATTTTAATATGTTGATTTATATTTTACATCACCTATACACCGTACTTCAACTTTTTAGTGGGTTTCATTTGTGATTTCAACACGTTAATTACCTTTTTTTTTTTTTTTTTTTTTTTATTTTTTTTAAACTCTTTCAAAAATGAAGTGTGATGGTGTCACGATGTCGTCATCATCAGATTCATCTATAGGACGTTCATGAGTTCGTGTTAGCTTGATGTTGAAGGTTATTTTGCATTCTACAAATTTAAAAGATTGTAAATAAATGTTATGAAGATTAAATGATTTATGAGGACTAGTATAATATGCCGCTATCAGTTTACTAATTACCCAAATCTCATGTAACACCTGCATCAACATTGATTAAATTCTTTCACAGCATTATATTGTTAACCATCAACTATTTTCATGAATAAGAACAAAGAACTTCATGTTTCACCGACATATATGACATGAATTAGAAAAGAGCATATGATCCTTCTTAAGAATTGCGAATCATGTAAAAAGTGTATAGATTAGCTTATTTTGCGGGCTCTTTTGATAGGAAAAACTCGTAAGTTTTAGTAAGCTTAGTCAAAAAATTTATATAGCACAAGGGGACTGTGGCCCAACTTTAGTGTACGCACTAAGTGGGCTGTTCTAATAGGCTTAGCAAATGAGTTTTCATGATGATGTATCGATCGATCCAGGTGATTCTTCTAACAGCCTCGTCTTTTGGCAAAACCGCAAAACTAGCTTTATTAGTCTATAACTAAATTAGAAGTTGTTCGTTGTAAGTGCGAGTAAGCGACTTGTAGCATTGTGTTTTATAAAACCGTGTGTTAACAAGCTGCAGGTATAACCATAAAGTGTAAACAAGCATATAATCTGAAAACCGCGAAAGTAAAAGCTTTCCCCGTTAGCGTTCGGTTAAAACGTTTAATATAAAATCAAAAACTTAAAAGCTTTTGTTTCTTAAAAAAACATACAATTCTTAAAATCAAAATTTAAAAGATTCAAAATGCTTCTAAAACTCCTAAGAGCATTCGGTATAATAACTCTGAGTTAAACTTTAAGACACTGCCACGTCAGCGCTATATCAGTTTTAACCTTTTCACCATTAACTCAAAAAAACACCCACTATCATAACTCACCTTAACTCAACTTTAAATCAAATATTTGCAAACTCAACCCCTAAACTTAAACTAATACTTTATTTAATAACTAACATAACATTAAATATTAAACATTACAATACGATATTAAACATTACAATACGAAGTGTGAAAAAAAAAATTGTGTGTTAATTGGTTATTTATAGTGGTGGAAAAAATGTTTTGAAAATATATATATATATATATATATATATATATATTAATGAACTAGCCGTTTGTACTTTGGAGTGCCAAAGTTGTAAAAAATAAGTTTGACAACGGCTAGTTGTGGGCTGCAGGGGGTGAAAGTGATTTTTTTTTTTACACAAAACACCCTTAACGCTGCGCTAAGGGTTTAACACACTCCCTTAACGCAGCTTGCATGGTGTGGTTAACGCACCCTTAACGCAGCTCCCCTGCGTTAATTAACGCAGCGTTAAACTAGCAGGGTGTCACCGCACCCTTAACGCAGCTGCGTTAAACCTTAACGCAGGGGTGCGTTAACCGTTGCAAATGCTCTAACAAACATAAGTTTTCATGTGGTTTTTTCGGTTATAACTATTTATGCTTATACTTTAAATAAACATTTAGCCTTTAAATAATTATTACATATATATATTTAATTGAATGTAAAGACTATACTACGATACATAAATTTCAATGAATATCATGATATTCGTTAGGGGTGTTTACGGGGTTGGTTCGGTCTGGTTCTGTTTAAACAAGAAACATATATCAATGAATCCAACAAATCTCCTATTTGTTCACCTATATTTAATACAAGAAAGAAGAACACATAGTTCTCAAACGAGTGCTATCACAAACAAGGAAACACTTAACAAGAGAATCTCACTACAACACTCAAAAAAAAAAAAAAAAAAAATAAAAAAAAATAAAATAAAAATTGTGATCACTTAAGATCCAAACTAAACGATAAGAGAGAAAATTATAAGTGTGTGAGAAAGATGAATGAACGAATGACTGCAACCAACAATTTTCGGAGATTATATACTGCGTAAATCCGCTTAGCCACCTGCACTTATAAGAAATACATAATAAGTCCCTATTATATATAAACACAAAATAACTCTTGTTACCTGTTTACCTGATGACATAACAAGTCCTTGTAATATTTGAAACATAATTAGAGTAAGTTTGACTATTTCATTACATAGAACACCCTCCCTCAAACATAAATTGAAACATATCAACAATAAGAAATATTTTGCATAACTTCTTATGCTGAGAAACATCAAAACCTATTGTAAAAGCATCTGCAATTTCTTCAAGTGTAATGATCTTTTCAGTCTTAATCATACCAGAAGCAACTTTGTTTAACCAAATGAACATCAATCTCAAAGTGTTTTGTTTTCTCTTGAAATACATGATTTGCAGCTATTTGGATAGTAGAATTGTTATCACTATACAACTTAACTGGTAACAGACCAAACACTTTAAGCTCATTAAGAATGTCAGTAATCCAAATAACCTCACATGTAGCAGAAGCCATACATCTATACTCTGCTTCAGCTGAAGATCTAGACAGAGTTGTTTGCTTCTTGCTTTTCCATGAAATTAGAAAATTACCAAAAAATACACAATATCCAGATACATATTTTCTTGTTATAAGCAAGGTTATAAATAGCGTGAGGTGTGGCGTGGCGGCATGACGAAGCCTCAAGCTTTTGCGGCCAAAGCGAAGTTTTTGCGTTTTTAAGGCGTGGCATAAGGCGGCACAAAATATAAAAATATTCATATATTTATATCATATTTCATATACATTGAGTTTACAAAAAACGTTGTACATAATAAATAAGGTTAAGTAACTATCATTGCATGTAATATTCTTTATTTTATATATATATATATATATATATATATATATATATATATATATATATATATATATATATATATATATATATATATATATATATATATATATATATATATAAATAACAGAATGCGTATGACGTCATCAATGCACATAATGCCCAGTAAGCGACCTTAAATGCCACCTCATAATTCCATGTAAGCACACTTTGTTCATAACTTTTTTTTGCCATGTCATAATTCCACCTAAGCATACTTTGGATGGATTAAAATTCGGTATAATTAAATTTAAAAATTTGGGCTTTACAAGAATCGAACGTGGGTCTGTTAGTCCACAAACAAACATGATAACAACTAGACTAGCACAATTTTTGGATTATATCTTGCAACTCCAAATTTATAAACCTATGCAACCAATTATTGATCATTTAAATGAGATAAGTATGAGAATCCCTACAACTTATGTGATAATCTGGGAAAGTAACCAAATTTTAAATCATATACAACAATAATCCAATACAAAACATATTATCCATTATTAAAAAAATCATATGTATATTTTTCCAAAAAACCCTAATCATCAAAACTCTATCCATGAAGAAAACTCTATCACGATTTTAGGGTTTCAATGATTTTTAATGTGTTTTTGTGCAGGTTGTAATTATAACATCTAAAGATAGGCGTTTTGCAGTTCATGGAGCTTTGATAACGTGTCATATTTACGGTTTTTGTTTTTCTGAAGCTTTATTATTCTCATGCATACACAGTATTTGAGCTTAATAGGTTATTTATTTTTGTGACAGACCCCTAATCTTCTTAGAACATTTAGCCAGGTCTGTTTGAATTTAAATTTGATTAATAATTGATTTTATTTTATATGTATTTCTTTCTCTAAAGATTGTTTACAAAGATATGGAGAATTATTTTCTCACATATCACATGCTTTTTCATATCTACTTGAGTTCGTCATCAAAACAACCACCATCATCCTTCATTACCAATGGAAACGATGGTGTACTTTTATGTTGAATTACAACCATTCAGAAGTGTTAGCTTCACTAGTTTGTAACGATAATGTCATACACGTGAATTGGACTAGATACGTAGTTAGTTGTGCCCGCAGGGATTACTATTGTACACGAGGAATAGTTATATTGTATTGAGCCTATAAATACCCCTCATGACTCTCCATGAGGGGTGTGGGAAATCATTGTGTAACTTTCATTTGTTCTAATCTAATTAACATTGTTTTCTTTCACCCTCTCTTTACTCTCTCTCTAGAAACATGAAGATATTCTTTGATGAACCTAGACCTCCCGAACCACATAAATCTTCTATATTTTCGATCCTACAATTGGTATAAGAGCCATGGTTGTGTTATGTCATTTATTTATGGTGGTTCGTACAGTGTTTTAGAGGCTGTTTTACTCCACTTTTAGTGGATTTGAATTTTTTTTTCTTATCTTTTGGGTAACAGTTTTTTTTATATACACATCCTTTTGTGTATCCAAATGGTCAAAACATAAAGTCATAAACTTTCATTTCACAGTTTCATTTATCTGTTCCTTGTGTCCTTTTCGGTACCATATTTACAGCTTTTTGAAACTTATCATTTTTTGTGACTCGTTATGTACCATATCCTGTGAAAAAATGGTCAAATTCATGGTCTCTAAACTGGTCGGAAGAGTGGTCGGAAAAAGTGACAGGAAAAGATGGTCAGAAATGATGCCAGAACAGATGGTCAACAAGTCAAAACCCTTAAGTTTCGAATTTCTTGTAAAGAAATTTTCGAGCAAGCCACAAACCCTAAACTTTCGAGAAAAATTTCGAGCAAACTTTCGAGCAAACTTTCGAGCAAACTTTTGAGCAAGTCTTGACAGATTTTCGAGTATGTTTCTCGAAAAGTGACCAAAAAGAAAAAGAAAGACGAAGAAGAAGACTATTGACCACAAAACCAAATACCAAAGACTCAATGACTTCAGATCCATAACCATCATTAGTCCAAAAACATAAACGAGAAAAAAAGATAACGAAGAGAACAACAAATCCAATTCTATCCTAATCCCATATCAAACAACACCATAACGAACCTACATCCCATCTCTAATGATCTCAGCTTTATCTCTTTCGTACTAATCAAAGAAAAATCAAGACCTTCAAAGGTCAAGCAAATGAAAGAATTACTCATCATTGATCTATCTTTTTGAAGACTCATGCTTCATTTCATATCCGAAAAAAAAAAGAAAGATGTATAACAATTGTGTTACACTCTTTCTTTCATTCGTTAAAAATAAAACAAGACACGAAAACTAAAATCAAGATGTCAGATCGATTCTATTTTTTTAAAATCTTTTAAAGATTTTTTCAATTGAATCATCATCATCATCATCGATCCATGTGGAGATAAACCTCTCCTTTAATGTCCGAATACATTTAAAGAAAAACCAAGACTTATGCCTCAATCGTTCTTTCCTTTCGGTTATCAACACATAACGAAACAACATATAAAAGCCTTACTCGAGACCATTTTACAATGATCTTGAAGCTGTTTCTCTTGAAGACATGCCGCGTATGATCGACAAAAAGGGATATAGGTTGATGACCGGATCTACACACACTCCTTGTGTTAGATGTGATACGTAGAATTATACTTAGTCTAGCACGCGGAATTTACTAGCTAGCACTTAGAAGACTTTATGTGTTTTGTATGATTAGAATGAAACAAAGAACATAGAATAATAACCTTCAACGATTCAATATTATTAGAAAATAATACGAGTGATCTCCTATCACTAGGGTTTACAATCTTGAATCTTTCTAATACGTATGAACTCACTGTATCGTATGTATGCGTGTGTTGTATATCTAAACCTTAACCTAGGCAATCCTTTTATAGACCAAGGATTCCTGTACAAGATAACTATCAATCTATTCTTATACGATATACACAATATATTTTCCATATTTATCTATTACAATAAATCATAAACCGTCTTAAGTTCTTCACTCAGCAGTCTTAAGTGCTCATGTCTTCAACACTCTTCAGCAGTCTTAACATCAACCTTCAACAGTCCTAACTGTTACCTCCAACAGTCTTAACTGCTTAAGCTTAATTCCTATCAATCCTCCCCTAAACTTATGATTCCTATCCAAATCACTAAGTTTCTTCAAATTAAGCTTCTTCTTCTTAATGCTGAAAATTCTTTCAAATACCCATCAAGCAAATCTCTTAGATCTAGCTTTTACTTCTTGAGCAAGGTTGAACATCTTCGTTACCAGCATATTAGCCATCTCAGATTCTTCATTAGCTTCTAGTTTAGCAAATGTCAGCATTGTCAAAACACCTGGTCTGAGTGGATAGTATTTTTCAACCAGCATATATATCTGATGAACTCAAATAAGTACATTTTATTACTATCATTTATCCTATTAATTTGACTTGTTTTACTATATTATGTATGAGGATTGATACTTAATCGTTTACTTTTGTAATTCTCAGGTAAAAACAAGCATTTGGTGAAACTTGGCGATTTTGGACTAATAATGGAGCAAAACATGCATAAAGTGAAGAGTCTACTGAAATGGACATGATCAAGTTAAATCTGCTCCAGATGCGCCGCATCTCACTCATGACATGCGCCGCATCGATATCATTATATCACCAGATACGATCCAAGATACAAGAGGATATGCGCCGCATCTAATCATGGAGTTACGCCGCATCTTCTGGCGGTGTACGAATATTCCTGAATATTATAATCTTGGACCCCACGCGAAGTTAAGTCAATGCGCCGCATCTACTTACTAGATGCGCCGCATCTTCCCTCAGACAGAAACTATAAATACCCCAAGACCAGACGAATTCCGGAGCTTTTTGGTCAGGGCATTATACTAGATTCGAAGACCGAAGCAGAAGAACCCTAGGACGAATTCAGTCAAGGCAGCAGCACAAGACACACTAAACGAAGATACAAGAGCTGTAAGAAGGTGCTGCATGTGTTTAATTCATTAAGTAGTTTTGTTTAATTGTGTTAGCAAACTTTAATTCATCAGGATTGATGGGCTTGTGTTATGTTATCATTCACTTCAACTCCCCTTAAAATTGCTTTCCCATCGATTAAAGTTTATATGTTGATGTCTTTGGTTACTACTTATTAGTGCATTGATCACCTCTGTGTTTATTAGTGGCTTGTGTAATGTGGCAACGGAAAGGTTGCACTCCCACGGTTATTACTAAATTGATCACTTAGGAATAACTTTTAGACATAAGTCATCATTAAGGGTTTACTCGCCGATAAGCTTAGGACCAACGAGAAAGGATTAACTACATACACTTCATATAAAGCTATCAATAAAACAAGTGACAAACTACTTAATTATAAGGATAGCCCTCTTATTGTCTCGAGTATTTATCTGTGTACGTGTGTGCTACTTGCTGATTCGTGCCTATTGGTTTATTTTACTATTTAATTGCAAACAAATCGTGCCAGTCTCTCAGGCTGAAAACCCCCTTGCGTTAGGATATTAAAATACTGATTAGAATAACGAGATAATACGTTCCACTCTTAGTGATCGACACTCTACTTACCATTATATTCATACTGACCGGGTACACTGCTCGTTAAGTGTGTGTGTTATTGATAAGTCGGCTAAATATAAATTTAAAACTTGAGTAGGCATTAAAACTGCTAAACCGCAACGACACACGCAGCAACACCAAGTTTTTGGCGCCGTTGCCGGGGAGTGAATTGTTATTATCTGTTAATTTTTTAGTATTTTAATTAGGTTTTTCTTTTTATTAGATTAATTGCATCATTGTATTATTTTGCATATTTGTTGTTTTGTGTGTTATTTGTTTGCCTTTATTTTTGTTTTTGTGTTTATTTTGTTTATGTGTTTTAATTTTTGTTTTTATTTTTCGTATTTTTTCTGTTATGCTATCGTTGTACTGTGCTAAATCAAACGATACGGCGCATCTGATCTCTCAGATACGGCGTATTGCGTTTAATTTTTTTAAAATACAACGCGTTTAATTAATTCGATACGACGCATCTTTTCCCCAAGATACGGCGTATCTGTTTTTAATAAGAAATTTTTTCTAAGCGATAAAGTAATACGACGCATCTGCTTTAGCAGATACGGCGTATCTGTTTTTGATAAAAATTTTTTCTAAACGTTAACGCCATACGACGCATCTGCTTTCGCAGATACGGCGTATCTTTTATTTTAATTAAAAACAGTTTTCGAATTATTAAACAGATACGGCGCATCGATCTCTGTCGATACGGCGTATCCTCTGAATCAAAAATCTCGTATTTTTAAACATAACGAAAATACGGCGCATTAACTTTCGTTAATACGACGTATTTAATTTTAAATAAATATCGATTTTTGATTAATTAATTCGATACGGCGCATTCAACCTTCTAAGCGGCGTATCTATTTTCTGAATAAAAGTCTGATTTAATTTTAACGATTATAAGATACGGCGTATCCCATTTATAGGATACGGCGCATCAACAGCAGATATCAGAAGCTTTTATTTTACTTTGATCGTTTCACCCTTCTTTTGCACGAGTAAGTTTTATTTCAGGAAGATGGACGATCCGGATATTACAATGGAAGAATATATCAGATTTGAAGAGGAAAGAGCCTTGAGCAATAATGGGATATACGAGTGGGAAAGAGCAAGATATGGTGCACAGGTCATCATGGATAAAGAACCCACGATGGAAGAATACTTGTTATTGAAGCAGAAAAAGTCAGGAAGAGAGAGAAACAAATTGCCATTTCGACACACTTGGACTTTATCAATTGATGAAGAGGAAGAAGAATCATACGATTTTGGTGCAATTAGGTTTCCGGCAATAGTTATTGATGATGATATTTCTCCGGAAGTTGCCCAAGATGAAGAAGAGTCACAAGTGTTTGATTCGAATGATAATCCGGCAATTGTTTACAAAGAAGCTTATTCATCCGAAAGTGCTTATGATGAAAATGAAGATGAATGTGGGACAATGGTGTATAGTGCTATTACTTGTAATTTTCCACCCGAGGTGGAAAATATATTCTCATCCTATCAAAAACGCCATGATAATACCCCTTCGGATGGAGATAATAAGTATTCTGATATTGAAAAGTTTGATGCTATTGTGTACGATAACATACCGCAATTACCACAACAAACGGAAATATTTAGGTGTGGAGCGGATGAGCCAGATTATGACCCCACAAATGATTTTGAAGAAATGTGGGATGATTTATTTGAGGCGGCTATTCGGGATAAAGATGAAATTGCAAGACCACTAGTTGAAGATGGAGATTCACATGATGAATCGAAGTCACTTGCAACACAAAGTGGTACAAATTTATTTAATATTATTAATCCCGTTACTAATAATCTTGCTAGTTTTCCTGAACAGGTTGCAAAACAAAAAGATGATGAGGTGAAATCTATTACACTACCTATTGAAGCACCTGTGATCAACCCGTATTTGGTGGAGCTCGAAAAAGAATTTGGTGATGAGCTCTTAAACATTGCTATGATTGATGAAGATGATGATTCCGACCCTATGAAGTATGTAGAGGAACTCGAACTTTTACTTGCCAAAGACCCTTTCTCATCTTCTGCGGAAGTCAAGGAACGCCTTACTACCAAAGAGACTAACCAAGAAGAAAGGAGACTCATTTTTCCTCAACATACTACTCTTTCAGATGGAATGGTCAAGTCATCCAATTTATCAACCAAATCGGGTAAGGATAGGAAAGATGTACATATATTGCCAAGGTATGATCTTTATTTATTTCTTCCATCTTTACTAGCAAATTTACACTCTTTTCGTGTTTATTGCTATTATCACCCGCACTTGATCCCAAGTGGGGGGAACAACACCCTATTACACAGTAAATATGGGTGGAGTCAGGCTCGTGACTCGAACAAAAACAAGCGCTTCGTGGGAGGCAACCCATGCTTATCTTTTATTTTATTTTCTGATTTTGTATTGAGTCAGTCAGGCCCGCCGAGGATACGGCGCATCTCAATTCTGAGATGCGACGCATCTCCTGCAATGGTCATATCTTATTTTAATTTTTTGCATTTTTTATTTCCGACTTTAAAACTTTTTATCAGTTTATTTTAATGCGGCGCATCCCTGGTTAAGGATGCGGCGCATCTTTATTCTGATCCGTATTAATTCCAGGCTCGATACGGCGTATCTTCTTTCATAAGATACGGCGCATCGACTGACCTGATGATTTTCAGTTTTAATTTTTTAAGTTTTATTTTTATCTAACTACTAATGTATTATACAAGTTTGAACCTTTCTTATCTTAGGTGTGTTTTAAAGTGTTGATGGTATTATAGTTTCCTGGATTTCCTGTGGATACATCAAGTATGAAGCTTAAACGATCTAATCCACAAGAAAGATGATTTTTGCTCTAATACAAATGGAGGATCATACCGAGCAAATCTCAGGGAGTTTTCCTGTTCTAATTCTTTTATTTTCTAGTTTTTAACCTTTTATACAAACAACGAGGACGTTGTTTAACTTAAGTGGGGGGATTGGAGAATTAGAACACTTAACAATTACTTGTCCTAAACTTTTTCAAAAATTATGCTTAAAATGTGCTTAATATATCAAACTTAAAAATTTTTTAGCATGTTTTTTGTTTAAGATCTAAGTTGCATAGCTGCACACATGACGTTATTTTTAAAAATTGTGATTTTTCAAAATTCACAAATCTATGAGTGTGCCGGTGACTTGTAAACTTTAGAACTTGGCTTGTATACTAGTCGAGACCACCATAATGAGTATTATTTATATAATTGAAATGACTTGTCTAAATTGGTAAATTTCTAGGATTACACCCAAATAGCCTATTATATGTTATGTGTTATTAACTAACTACACTGGTTAGTTAACCCCCGTATAAACCCTTTTGTTACTCTCATTTTTAGAGTAAGATACCCCTAGAAAAACACTCAGAGCCATTCCTTTCGTTTCTTACACCTATGTTTAAAATGTTTCGTTACACCCTTACACCTTAGCCTACCCTGTAGATTAAAGTCCGTGGTTGGTTAATTGCTATAGGCAAAGTGTGTTTCCTTACATTACCTGTGTTTGTGTGCGTAATTCATTATCTTTGGTTAGGTCGGGAAATTGCACAATGCAATTGGAGTGAAAGTAAATATTGTATATTTTTGAGTTTATTTTTCGTGTGTTTACTACTTTCACTATTACCGTTATTTCTGAAGTCATGAAAAGTATGGAAAAATTATCCAGAGTTATCATTATAGTGATGTGGTGAAATTTTACACATCTATGTCTATGTTTGAAAAAAAAAAAAAAAAAAAAAAATCGAAAAAAAAAAAAGAAAAGAAAGAAAAAGAAAGAAAGAAAAGTTGGAAGTTTGTTTTAACCAACTTATGTAAAGTTTTGTATTAAGTGGTCGATATCACCACTATTTGTTGTACTATATCTATGGATTGAATGGGAATTGGCAGTTATGGGAACGCCAATTAAGGTTTATTCTTTGATTAAGATCTTGTTGAGTATAATTCGTGTCTACCTAAAGCGTGTGTTTCAAGTGTTAAAGCGTGAGTTATTCAATGATATGAGTCTTATTCATGGGATGGTTGGGATAGTGATTAACCACACTTAGGATTTTAATTTATTTGTTTTGTTTATTTTTATTTTTACACCAATTTATATCCCAAATATTATCCATACCCTATATTATTCTTTATCCAACCAAACCTTTGATTTATTGAGATTAGGGATTTGAGCAATCTTAAGTATCGTAGTCGTGGATTCGGCTATGTATTTATGATTTTGTCGCCCTTTTTGATATATTATTATTGGTGAAGTTTGGACCTATCTTTAGCCTATTCGAGTTAAGGATTTGAGCAATTGCAAGTATCGTGTTCGTGGATTCGATCATGTATTTGTGATTTTGTCGCCTTTTCTGGAATTTGAGATCGATAGTGAAAAGAGAATAATTAACCCTTAAGCCTAAAAACCCTTTTTACCGCGTTAGACTTGTTATTCCTTGGCTTTAGTGGGGGAGATGTGTATACTTGCCAAGCTTATGATAGAATATTCGTCGCGACTGGACAGTTAAACGATTAGATTTGCTTTTATCAAATTATTTTATTATACTTCTAATTCGTTAAAGTGTTTAGTTGTGTGATTATGAATTAAACGAATACATGCTTGATATAAAAATAAATCCTAACATCTTTTAGGATACATTTTCATAAGAGAAATTCTAAGGTTTACTTGGGGACAAGTAAAGTTCAAGTGGGGGGATATTTGATGAACTCAAATAAGTACATTTTATTACTATCATTTATCCTATTAATTTGACTTGTTTTACTATATTATGTATGAGGATTGATACTTAATCGTTTTACTTTTGTAATTCTCAGGTAAAAACAAGCATTTGGTGAAACTTGGCGATTTTGGACTAATAATGGAGCAAAACATGCATAAAGTGAAGAGTCTACTGAAATGGACATGATCAAGTTAAATCTGCTCCAGATGCGCCGCATCTCACTCATGACATGCGCCGCATCGATATCATTATATCACCAGATACGATCCAAGATACAAGAGGACATGCGCCGCATCTAATCATGGAGTTACACCGCATCTTCTGGCGGTGTACGAATATTCCTGAATATTATAATCTTGGACCCCACGCGAAGTTAAGTCAATGCGCCGCATCTACTTACTAGATGCGCCGCATCTTCCCTCAGACAGAAACTATAAATACCCCAAGACCAGACGAATTCCGGAGCTTTTTGGTCAGGGCATTATACTAGATTCGAAGACCGAAGCAGAAGAACCCTAGGACGAATTCAGTCAAGGCAGCAGCACAAGACACACCAAACGAAGATACAAGAGCTGTAAGAAGGTGCTGCATGTGTTTAATTCATTAAGTAGTTTTGTTTTATTATGTTAGCAAACTTTAATTCATCAGGATTGATGGGCTTGTGTTATGTTATCATTCACTTCAACTCCCCTTAAAATTGCTTTCCCATCGATTAAAGTTTATATGTTGATGTCTTTGGTTACTACTTATTAGTGCATTGATCACCTCTGTGTTTATTAGTGGCTTGTGTAATGTGGCAACGGAAAGGTTGCACTCCCACGGTTATTACTAAATTGATCACTTAGGAATAACTTTTAGACATAAGTCATCATTAAGGGTTTACTCGCCGATAAGCTTAGGACCAACGAGAAAGGATTAACTACATACACTTCATATAAAGCTATCAATAAAACAAGTGACAAACTACTTAATTATAAGGACAGCCCTCTTATTGTCTCGAGTATTTATCTGTGTACGTGTGTGCTACTTGCTGATTCGTGCCTATTGGTTTATTTTACTATTTAATTGCAAACAAATCGTGCCAGTCTCTCAGGCTGAAAACCCCCTTGCGTTAGTATATAAAATACTGATTAGAATAACTAGATAATACGTTCCACTCTTAGTGATCGACACTCTACTTACCATTATATTCATACTGACCGGGTACACTGCTCGTTAAGTGTGTGTGTTATTGATAAGTCGGCTAAATATAAATTTAAAACTTGAGTAGGCATTAAAACTGCTAAACCGCAACGACACACGCAGCACATCAATATCTCTATTCCTTCCTTTGTAGATACTCTGTGTACTCCACATGTACCAAATAACTTCCAATAGATATCCTTGACTTGAGCTTGAAATCTCCATATCGATTCTCCACCATCTGGTTCATATATTCTCTTCAATTGAAACCATAGTTCTTTATCTTTATCTTCAACAGGATCAATATCTCTGAATTTTTCTTTTACTAAGCTCCAAAGTTGATTTAGATCTTCTCTGTCAAAGCCTTTGAGTAAATCTTCAAACAACTTATATCTTTCAGAAATATCTCCAAGTCTAATAATCTTCCATCCCTTCATTCTTCCATCAGTAAACACTTCTTAGTCAATAATTGGATGTTTGACCTGCAAAGGTTTAATGTAAGTAGACTCTGGAATAATCACCATCATGCTTCTGATCTTCTCATTAGTTAATCCTTCTTCATCAAACTTTTGTTTCTTAGTAACTTCTGATTCCATAGATTCTGCTTCCCTCTTCTTACCTGTTTTGACACTTCTTCTTGGAGAATTCAAAATAGCATAAGTTTCACATAATTCTTTTTCAATTATAGCATAAGATTTTCCCTTGAAATCTTTCATTGAGTAATTTGCTGAGTTCTTCAAATAATGCTTCATATCCTCAACAAGTTCCTTCTTTGTTGGTAACTTTGTCTTGTACCCTGACTTCTGTCTTTCTCTTATTCTATGAATCAGATCATCCCATGTTGCAACTCTATTCTTCTTGAGTATAAATTCCTTAAGCTCCTCTATCTTATCATCTTCATTCAATTCTTTATCTTTAAGAGCAATTGAAGCTTGTGCTCTTACCATCACATCAGAATCCAGAAAATATTGCAACTGTTCATTGAATTCTTCTTGATCTACTTCATTTGATCTTTTTCTTTCCATGAATTCAGCTATATTTCTTATATCATCAGCCGCCATCTTCCTTGCAAATTCTTCATCACGAGTAATCTGAGCTTGTTTAGCTTCCTCTCCAGCCAAATCTTCTTCTAACATTTGCCTTGCAACTTCTGCATCATGATCTATTTGTTCTTGAGTTTTTGGTTTCAACCTTTTAAGCCTTTCAAGTTGTTGAACAGCAGATTCTTCTTCAGATGTCATAGGTTTCTTCCCTTTATCTGCTCTTCTCCTTTCATAAACCTGTTCAGCAGAAGTTTCTTCAGTTGGAACTGCTTGTTGCTCTGACCCAGCAGTTTGAACTGTTTCTTGCTCTGTCTCTTGCTCTGTCTTAGCAGTTTGAACTGCTTCTTCATTTGGAACTGCTTGAAATGTTTCAGCTGTTTCTTCATGAACATTACCAGAACCTGAACCAATATCAAAACCTTCTTCATACCTCCCCTGAGATCCTGATCTATCCTTATCTCCAAATTTCCTCTCTAACCCAGATTTCCTCCCCTGTTTGGAAGAATTTTCATCATCCCCTTCAGAGCCATCTGAATCATAATCATCAGAAGAATCATCCAATACCAATCTTGCCCTTTTCTTCTTCAACTGTTCTTCAAGCTTCTTCACCCGTTTTGTTAACTTTGTATAGACTGTGGCAAAAGTTTCCTTGAGAGCTTTGAATTCCTCCTTGGTTTGCTTTAGCTCCTTCTCCAAAGTGTCAACCTTGTTTACTAACTTGGTACATAAAGCCGTCAATTCAGTTTATGAAGAACTACCCTCATCACTTCTAGCTGTATTACCTGCTATGAGAGGTGAATCTTTGGGCAAGGATTCAGTCACAACCCTAGTTAGACTAGGTTTAAACCTTCTCCTATAAGTGATAGGTGGTTGTTGGGTTGTTTCAAATACTTGAGTGGATGTGTGATGGGGATCAGTTGGAACTGCTGAACCTTCACCAAACTCAGTTTGAATCATTTGAGGAAATAATGGAACTGGTTCCCCTTCAAAAAGTCTACTAGCCATAGCCATATTTTGAAAAACCTTTGATTGTAGACTAGGCGTAGCAAAAATTTCAGTTGGTTCTGTAAGCAGGTTTTTCTTTTTATTTAAAATTGTTTGAACAAACCTGGGATACATTAAAAACTTTGTTTTACTATCAACATTTGATGCCATACCCTCAAAAATATATTTTGAAAAGTTAAAAACTCTGTTTGTAGACAAGCAAATGAGAGCAATAGCAATATTGCTACTGAATTGTTCCAAAGCAGTCTTTTTATTACTTAAACAACACAGAAGAGTATGTATCAAAAATCTCCATTGGGGTGAAAAACATGCTTTTTGAAAAGTCAATTTATGTTCAGATGTATTATACCTCATTTTTTGTAAGTTCTTCCCAAATTTCAGTATTTAGCATAGTGTGGATACCATCTGAGTCATTTAATTTAAGATGTCTCCTAAGTATAGACTCGGTAACAACAAATTTAATGCCATCTACTTTAGTATGAATTTCTAAGTCTCCATCATCACTTGTCAAGATAGATGAATTCTGCCAGAACTGTGTGATGTGCGAAACATAAAGAGTAGGAGAAACAGTTAGAGCATACCTTATGTGAGAGTGATTGAGAAAATCCACAATCTCATAAAATTTTGGCCCATCTCCTTGCTCTGTTTTCTTTTTTTAAAAACGCAACCTGGTTGTGACGCTTAACAAACTTCAAAACATCCATTCTTAGCAGTAAATATTAGTTAACAGCCGTGAATAGTAATAATTTTGAGTGAAAAGATAGAAGATGAAAGCAATATTGAGAGTTTATGGAGAGAGTTGTAGGGTTTCAAGTTGACCGACTTAAGGAATATGGTAACTATTTATTTTAGTATAAGAATATAATAAAATAAAAGTTAAAATATCTATAAGAGGATCCCTCGAAATCCGTAATTCATCCAGTAAAAATCGCAACAAACCGCCAACGGCTTGTTTTTACCCCAAAATTAATTACAGACACGTCAGTCATAACGGCTAGTTGAACCGTACCAATATTTTGTACTAACCGTCCCAACTGTTGAAAAAATTTTGTTGAACCGTACCAACTTTGTGAAATAAAATTTTAAAATACCATGGCTCAATCATAGTTTTTAGCAAACTATCAACTATCAACGGATTTGATATGTCTTTACCAATAGCCGTTTGCTTTGGACTAGCCAACTCTTCACATTTAGAGATGGTGAGCTGATAACCATACAATTTTTGGTAAATTGTCAACCATAAACGGATTTGATTAGTCTTTACCAGAAACCGTTTGCTCTGGACTAGTTGGTTCTTATGTGGATAAGACATGGTGAACCAATTACCATTTGTTGTATGCAAAGATCACATACTAATCTTCAGAACACCATTTAGTCCAAAACATCAAGCATTCATAATCCCTTGGTGTTTTCTCTCCAATCCTGCAATTGTTAGTCCAAAAACAAAGAAACCAAATACAAGCATATGACTAACAATGCACATTACAAGAAAAATTAATTTCCTTGTGGAACCCAAGCCAAAACAGACTTAGGCTTTCCTCTATCATCAACATAATTCATTCTTTTCAAAACAGTCTTAGCACCATTAGATTGAATTGGTCTCCATACCCAACATGCTGAAGCATTCACTCCATTACCCATGTTTCCCTTAGTAGTGTTTTTATCCACACCAGTACCAATTACCCTGCTAGCAGTTGGAACTGCTGGCTTGGCAGTTGTTACCTTAGGTTTCCAAACTTGGTTTTTCACCACTGCTTTCTCATAAAAAGTTCTTTTACCAGTTTTGTATGATGGTTTAAAAACATTTATTGGATTTTGAACTGGTGGCCTTGGGTGAATTGGTCTCATAGGTCTGACAGTCGGAACTGCTGGTCTAGCAGTTTGAACTGCTTTAGGTCCAGACCTCAAAAGAACTGATCTGGGTATCATCTTATCATTCCTAGAAGGAGTTTTAGGTCTCTCTAGACACATGCTCTTGTTTGAATACCCTCTAACATACTTATCACAAAAAGCTGCAAGATGATCAAAGCTACCACAAGAGTAACAAGCTTTCCTATAGCAAACAAAATCCTTTCCTAATTGATGGGATTTGAGGTCATTCCAATTCCTCTGGTTACCTCTTGGCTTGTTTGTGGTTCTATACATCTCTGCATACCTAACTGTTGGTCTAAAAGGTTTGGCATTTGATCTAGGCCTAACAGTCTCAGGTTTAACCATCTTTGGAACTTTTGGTTCCTCCACTTTATCACTAACAGGCTTAACCACAGCCTGATCATCCTCATCATCAGAAGTCCATTCCTTAATTGTTGGAGCATCTGAGTCCTTAGGTGAGGACCTATCAGAAGACACCTTGTCCTCAGATAGTGACTTATCACTTGCACTTACAAACACAAGTTTATCAACTACATCCTTCTTAGGTTGAGGACCATAGTTAAGTTCAGGAAATTGAAATTCAGGGAGTCCTGTGTGTTCTAAGTCTATACCTTTAGGTGATGGAATTCCTCTATAATGAGGTGGAACTGACTTATATCCTAGGCCTGACTTAGCTTTATTTTGGATCTGACTCTCAATTATCTTTCGAACACCTTTTGATGTGTATTCTAGTGTGTCTACACTCATCTGTATGTTCTCCTTAGCCTTCTTAACCTGTTCTAGCTCATGTTTTAACACAGTGATTTCATTCTCTCTAAACATTAAGTCTCTCTTAACAATAATCATATCATCAGAAAACTTAGACTCATTGTTTTGATAATGAACAATTTTCTCTTCTAACACAGCTAAAGCTCTCTTATGATTTGCTAAGCTAAAAGCAGTTTCTTTTAATTCTTTCCACTGACTCTCATATCTTGTTTTAAGTATTTCAAGTTCTTTTAAAGCTTCACAAGATTTAGAACATTTTGAAACTTGTACCTCAGAATCAGAAAATGCCATGAGAGCAACCTCTGTAGATGCTTCTGCTTCCTCCTCTGCAATATAGCTCTAGTCAAATCCTAAGCCATCAATAGCAACCATGGCTTTCGAGCTTGAATCAGTAACCTCCACAACTCTTGACTTGTTTCCATATGCTTTACTCTTTCCATCTTGTTGACTTGGCAATCTGCACTCCCTTGAGTAATGACCTTTCTTGTGGCAGTTGTAGCACTCAATCTTGGACTTGTCATACCCTGCAACATCATTACTGTTTATGACAATCTTCTTGCCAATCTTCTTCAAGAATCTTCTAGCTCTCAAACTGAGTAGAGAGAGCTGCCACTTAATATCCATCTCTTCAATATCATCTTCATCAATTTCTTGAAGATCTGAATGAGTCAACATACTTCCATTGTGTTGAGTAGTTAGGAAAGCACAATAAGTATCATCATTCAAAAGTCCACTAGTACTGCTTGAGGTGCTAGCAGTACCAAGATTTGCACTAGCAGTTCCAACTACTCCAGCAACTTGCACTTCTTCATCTGGACTTGAGGAACTGGGAGTTGATACAAAGGCCAAATTGCCTGAGCTTGAGCTTGAACTTGATCCAGCAGCCTTCTTAATCTCATGTTCAACTATCTTGAAGTTGCTATATAGATCCATTAAGCTCATGGAGTCAGGCTTGTTTTTCCATACTACCACATGCATAGCCCATTCAGAAGGTAGACTTCTCAGAAACTTTGAGTTGAGATCTTCCTGAGGCATCTCAATCCCTAAAACAGCCAATTGACTCACCAGTTTTTGAATCCTATTGAACATATGATCCAACGACTCATTGCTTGTTGCAGTAAAGTTCTCAAACTGATGCTTGAGAAGGGTCTTCTGGGTTTTCTTTGTGGCTTCATTCCCACCATATCTTGCAACAATAGCTTTAAAAAGAGATTTAGCACACTTGAACTTACTAAAATTCAGCAACTGATCATTGGGAATGGTCATCAGAAGCAAACTTCTAGCCTTAACATCATTCTTGTATCTTGCCTTCTCTTCATTAGTAGTTGGCTTTGTCTGCACATTAGTCTCAGATTTACCTTCAACAACAGTTGTTGTTTCTACTGGGTTAAAAGAGTTTCCATCTTCAATGATCTCCCACAGTGCATAGTCTTGCACTTGGAAAAACTGCTTAATACGAAGTCTCCACATGTCGAACTCATTAGGTTTAAGCATAGGAAGCTTAGCAGCAATGTTGGTTGTGGATGGTGTCGTTTCCATGTCCATCTTTGTTCTTCTCGGATCTTCTAAATCTATGTATCAGCAACCTGGCTCTGATACCACTTGACCAGATCTACACACACTCCTTGTGTTAGATGTGATACGTAGAATTATACTTAGTCTAGCATGCGGAATTTACTAGCTAGCACTTAAAAGACTTTATGTGTTTTGTATGATTAGAATGAAACAAAGAACACAGAATAATAACCTTCAACGATTCAATATTATTAGAAAATAATACGAGTGATCTCCTATCACTAGGGTTTACAACCTTGAATCTTTCTAATACGTATGAACTCACTGTATCGTATGTATGCGTGTGTTGTATATCTAAACCTTAACCTAGGCAATCCTTTTATAGACCAAGGATTCCTGTACAAGATAACTATCAATCTATTCTTATACGATATACACAATATATTTTCCATATTTATCTATTACAATAAATCATAAACCGTCTTAACTTCTTCACTCAGCAGTCTTAACTGCTCATGTCTTCAACACTCTTCAGCAGTCTTAACTTCAACCTTCGACAGTCCTAACTGTTACCTCCAACAGTCTTAACTGCTTAAGCTTAATTCCTAACAATTGAGTTGTTATTGTGTATGTTCTGTTTTAAAGAAGATAAGAGATGGTCTCGTTATATGATGACGGAGATGAGATGTGAGATGTGATAAGATTAGATGAGTGTGTATTGATTGATTTGATCGGATGAGAAACATTAGGAGATTGGTGAGAGTTTAGTAGGGGGCGGAGATAACAGATATGTGGGATTAGGGTAAAAGGGATGTGGTCATTTAACTTATATATCCCAAATATTAGGGTATACGGGTATTAAGTTTAATATGACAATGGATGTTGGATTGCATTTGGGCTTTGGGTTATTATCTAGATTTTTTTTGGGCTGCACAAGTATATCACAAGATTTGGATATTGGGCTGCTACATGGATCCGATTATTAGTTTTGTGCTGAAATGAACTTACAATGAAATTGTTATGCGCACATTTTTTATATAAAAATTTTTGGATACAAAATTTTTAATATTTGGTATAATGAGTGGTATTTTGGATTTATAAATTTCATGGGGATACATATTTCACGGCTAGAATTGTTAATTTTAACAACATGACTACGGGGTTTTTGTACGGTATCATTGATTTGAAGTTGAAGTGACGTTTCACGGGCGTGCTTATTTATCTTTGAGATATGTTGTTGGCCTCAAGATAACTTGTCTGGGCATTTTTTCATAGTGATTAAGACTTAACAATCTAGTTATAACTGACGTTTCACAGCGCATAGCTATCACTTTAAGGAGTTACGTTTTAGTACTCAGTGTCACACGAAGTTGTGGATTGTTCAAGAGGCGAATTAGTAAAAGCATTAAGTCACAAAGTTGGGGTGTTTACTTCTTTTTCAAGTTAGTCATATCGGGTTGTCTCCATATGTGGTCATTACTATTAGCCGGTGAATTACAAGGAGTTTCGATTACAGGTTGATTTGAGAGAAGCGTATTGAGAGTATTTTTTCGACATATTATCACGGAATTATGCTTCAACAAGCTATGGCTTTAATATTGCATCAAGCAAAAGGTAATTTTACGGCGTGTACACAATAGTATGATGATTCCGATAACTCGCAACCATCAGGAGGGAGAAGTACACGAAGAAAGTAGTGTTTCGTCTTCAGTAATTTGGTTGGCTGAGGGAACTGTGCTTAGTCTGGAACCGAAGAGGTACCAATAATGTGTACATCGGAGCTTATTACCAACTTGGATGCAATACTTTGTGAGGTATATTGTTAAGATATTCCCCGAACGACAACCATTGTGCTACAGTCTAGTATCTACTTTATCCGCTGCATGTTTCGTTGTGTGATTTGAAGACTAAAGAGATTTGATAAAAGAGAGTTGTCAGTTCAGGAGGGAGCAGATAAAAGAAAAATGGCTCACTAGTTAGGAGGGAGTAATAACCTAACTAAACCATTACATTTGAAGTTCAGAGCTACAAGGATCAGTGCAGTCAGCCCCAAAGATCAAATGCCGAGATCGTCGGAAGAGAGAACTTCAAGTCATCCTAAGTATCTAGACTACAGAGACTCTGCGCTTCAACAACGTCAACATAGATTATTATTATTTTAATTTACTTTGTTTATGTATTTATAGGTCTCATTGTAACCATTCACGTGTGACGCTATCTTGGAGTGAGATTGTTAGCCTCACTAGTTTGTAAAGATAACGTCATACACGTGAATTGGACTAGATACGTAGTTAGTTGTGCCAGCGGGGACTACTATTGTACACGAGGAATAGTTATATTGTATTGAGCCTATAAATACCCCTCATGACTCTCCATGAGGGGTGTGGGAAATCATTGTGTAACTTTCATTTGTTCTAATCTAATAACATTGTTTTCTTTCACCCTCTCTTTACTCTCTCTCTAGAAACATGAAGATATTCTTTGATCAACCTAGACCTCCCGAACCACATAAATATTCTATATTTTTGATCCTACAAGAAGGAAAATAAAGCCAGGTATCTTTTTCTCTCTTTACACTCAATTAAATTTTAAGCTAAATTTTGTAAACTTGGTACACTATTTAATTGAGGGCTAATTAGCTAAATATAGATTTTTTATTGATTAATTTCAATAACATTTGTATAGAAGTAAGTTTGAGTTGTGAAACATTTGTAGTAGAAGTGGTTAAAAGTTATATTTTTGGCTTATCGCTCTCTTAGTGTTACCGTAATATGAATTTTTGGTTCGTAATCATGGTTAAAATTCGTTTCGATATATAATCGATATAGGTGGGCGAGCATGGTGTGTATTAAAGAACACCTAATAAGAGATGTCTTTAAGGTATATCTCACATCTTTTGCTCGCTCTTGTCACATTTTCTCATTTTATGCATGGAATGATTATCTGCTAATAATAGACTTTGACATCATATGATTTTAGGATGTAGAAACATGAGTATTAAAGTATATCTGATTTGGAAATTTGGCAGGTTGTTAGAGATATAACGAAAGTGAGCACTCCATTACCTGCTTACTTTAAAGGGGGCTAAGAAAGTGATTAATGCGGCATCAGTCATTGTTGGTCCAAAAGAAAGTGATATAACAAAAGTGAGCACTATATTACCTGCTTTTCCTGCTTATGCTTCAGTGGTACCCTTAACAATAACTGGCTAGAAATACAACCAGGCCCAAAAAAGAATAATCGGCTAGAAATTATAATTGAAAATTACTTTAAAAAGGGGAGATATAGCATAAACTAGACCTTTACTTATCAAACAATTTTTTAGGCACCGAGTGCTGGAAACATTAAGCAGCGAGTAGCGACTGAGGAAACATTCAAGGTGTGTATGCTGCAGTTACGTTCTGTTAGTGAAGAGTAGGAAAAAAGGATTCATGCTGCTGTGACAAAAACATCAATAGAATACGAAAAATATGAACTGATCTAGAGGAAAAGTTAACTGAATCCAATAAAATGCTTTCAAAAGGTTGCACCTTTTCATTTTTAGTGCTTTTAGCCATATTTCTGAAAACCTGATAAAATAACTAATATGTTTCTTGATTGTTGATGACGTTATCTAAACGAGAGAAAGAAGTTGGAATATTTCCAGAATCAAAAGTTGAGAAGATAGTTATTGCATTCTACTAAAGTTAACGGCGCAAGGCTAGGTATGGGGATATGCTTACTGCTTTTGCATTCTACTAAAGTTGGGCAGGTTGGGTAATGGGCCAATAAATGTGCGGGTCACAATGGGCCAAGTACACCTACTTTATCTATACTTCTAACTAATGCTACTGATGCGGTTTCTTGCTACTGACGCGATTTGGGATAACAGATATGGAAGAAAAGAAACAGGAAAACATATGCTCAAAGAGATATTCAAGTAAGGATGGTTGTGATAAGGGGAAACTCTTACACCCTATACTACAGGTCTCACGGTTGTTCATCCTGGTAAATATATTAAACAAAAAATCCTAATTACCAAGACCATAGGTCACAACATTAGAAACTACAACCCTAATTAACAACATTTAACTGATAACATTAATTATTTTTGTTTCTTATTATTGAGGCTTGTGTTGAATAAAATGACACGTTGGAGGTGTAATGATCTGGACCTATTTACGAATGAATTGCAATTTTTCTTTGATCTATCACAGTTTAAACTTTAAAGCTTCTTTGCAGACTATGAAACGGACATTGATTTTTCGGGAAAATGCAGTTCATCGAAAGAACAGGTAAGCACATCTTATAGTAGAGTTTCATGGATTGCTTTATTATAATAGAACCAATTATACAATGACCATTCCTTACGTTTTGCCCATTATTTAGACACAGTGATACTACTATTGTTTCGTAATTGCTGGCATTTGGCGAGATATGTGTTTGGTATCCACATACGACCCGTAAACCAAGTTTCATTCAGAATCATCCTTGTAGACTATTGTTGTTACTTAGATTTATCACACGAGCTACCTTAATTCTAGAGAGAGAAAGAGTGGAAGTTTACTTAGGAATAATGAACTTTGATTATCACATTAACCAACCAACCCTCTCCCTACAAGGGAGGGGGTATATATAGTTTCTTACAAGTATTAAGGTGTTGCCCTCAATAACAACATAATTAAATAAATAAAAGGACACGGCCCATGGGCCTTCTACATAGGCCGAGCCTTAAAACTAACATAAAGGCCTAAACAACCTATTACATGAAATGATCAATACTTGAAAACTAATAACGTGTTCCCAACAATCTCCCCCTAAGTATTGGTCATCCAGGTTGCTTGACGTCATCTTTGCTTCTTCGGCTTCGACGTCATTTTGTATCTTTGTTCTTTTGTTCTTGAATTATGTGATATGGTAGTGTCTTTATCTGCCTTCCACCAACGTTCTTTGATGACAATGTCTTTACGTCTTTTCCATCATGCTGATATGTCTTTTGACTTTTGTTCTTCAAGTGTTTCTCACTTCATAAGCTTCAATCTTTAACTTGTGAAATTTTGTTCTGCTCGATCTTTGACTTTTATTTAGCTTCTTTGAACTATTGTTATCTCTTAGTCTTTGTGAGAACTTTTCTTCAGGATATGAGCATGATGGAATGGTGGTGGTGGTACTCCCGGTCTCCATGATTTTCCTGTAGGTAAACAGTTAGCAATAAATCATCCGACACTTACAGATTCGGACTTCGAGATCGTCAACAGCATAGTGTGAAGACTTTCTCTAGTCCTACCCAAGGCCATTCCTGAACCAGAAGATACACCGAAGTGTATCAATGGTTCAGATGAGTCTCTAAAGTATACCGAAGTATCACTCCACGACTGTAGACCATTTGGAACCGCTAAGCGTAATCCGCAGGGGATTACCAAAGTGACCTGTTGTCAGGGCTGTTTGATGTTGACCCTGGCAGGATTTCCATTCAATCACTGAGAATCACAATTTGTGAATTCTCTCATGAATGTTCTCGGCAGATTACCAAGACCTGCGTAGGACACTCTTATAATTTATAACTGGTGTTCCTTTTGTTGAACAACCAGTGTAATAATGCTAAGTATTCCTAAGAGATCTTTGATGTATCTCGTGGCTCTAGACTCAATCAAGTGCTTATATTTGGTCATCGGAGGTATGGAGCAGAGTGCCTCCTTTTCAATATCAACACATCTCGGAGTGAGAGGTCGATAGATAATGAAGGGTTCTCCGTGTGAAATGAAACAAATGTCTTTTGAGAGATACCTGAGTGGCTAGAAGGTTTAGTGGAATGCGTCACTGGGTCCATGACGGCTTAATCTTCAATATTGGAGTTACCGTAGTAACAACCAGTAGCATATGTATTGAACCCGGTGTCTTCCCTAAGGTTGAACAAATGGAGGGCTATTTCTTTTCACCCTTTTCTTTACTTTTCTTTTTCATTCTTCAACCCCTTCTTTCTCCTTTCATTTCTTTTCTCCTTTTTTCATCATACCTAGGACTTTCTAGTTCTAAACTATTGGTATTGTCCTTGGGTAGATCCCTCCGGCTCTAGCGGATCATAGGACGGTTTTTCCTAACCTTAGTCACCTTATATCTCCATGACTATCCTATTGTTGCCATAAACCAAACTTTTTGAAAATCTCTCAAAGTGCTTATGATTGTAAAAACATATTTTGTTAACACTTTGAGAGTTTTGTGATTTTTAGAAATACTCCCCCTTAACAAGTGCTCATAAGTATTTAAGGTAAATTTGCACATGTCGGGTAGAGTTAGCACTTTTTGAATTGATTGATTTTCAACGAACATGATCGTTGCGAGACACGTTTACATCACTAGTAAAACTAGCTTGAAATTATTACCCGTCCAGATCATATTCAAGGAAAATCTCTCAAAATTGGTACATTCTACTCAGACAAGTCCTTTGCGAGACACGTTTACATCACCGGATAAACCAGCTTGAAATTATTACCCGTCCTGGACATGTCTTTTCGATTATTGACTTTTGATATCGTCAATTCAAGGGTTCAATTCTGAGTCGAGCTCATACGAGATTTCAACTTTTTATTACCATATTTTAATCACATCTTTATTCTCTCCCTCAAAAATAGCATATTCATGTTGTTTTTGTTAAACTTTTGATTAAAATATGCCTTTTGAGGTTTACGGGAAGAATTTCAAGAACTTTTTATTTAGAACAAAGATTTTGTTTTCAAGTACTCCCCCTTAACAAGGGAATACTTGTTCTTTTGAGCAGAATTTTGAAAAACTTTGAAAAATTCTGGTTAATTCTACTCAAAAGTAAGAAGCTTTCGCTCCTTATATTAGGATTGTGGCATTGAAGCGTACCATAGGGTCCTTTCAATACAAGTATGGGTTGTGCACTGTGATGTGTACACAAGCCATTGTCAAATATAACAAATGATGAATGATGATGAAATGTTACAATGATACCAGTGATTACTGCTCAGGACGACGGAAAGTGAGAATGTTAGGAATTCTTGCTCGTCCACCCACGTAGCTTTCTAGTCTTCTCATTTGCACACGAAACTGAATCCTTCGGTCAATTTGGTCGATGAACTTGACTGCTTGTTTGACATCATTCCTCGTCCACGTCATGTGCCGTAGCCACCCCTGCTTCCTCCCTTGTCTATGGTTCTCCAGAATATGAACAAGCTAAGACTTCACTTGTACCAACATTTCATCGCTAAACTTGTGAATTTCTTCATATCCTATGAACTTTGGTGTGCTTCTTCTAACAAATACTACTCCAAATGGTCTATCACCGAAAGTATAAGGTCTCTTTTTTGCTATCCCCGAAGGCTTGAGATTAGGCTTGACTAGATTTAATTTCTTCTGGTAGCTTTCTACCCCAAGATGAACGTCTTCAACTCTTGCTCGGATCACAATACTGCGGATGTAGATGATGAGTGTCTAAATACTCATCATTTCTGTCACATTTAGACTGCCAAAACGTTTAAAAACATGCAAATATGCTTCAAAATACAAGAAATATCATTTGATTGTGTTTTTATGTGTTTCTTGTGCAAAAGAATTAAAAACAATTGAAAACGAACATATTTTGCATAATTGGCAGTTTCAATCCCTGAACTTTCAGAAATTGGAAAAAATAGTCCCTGGTGTGAAAATTATCATTCAAGGTCCCTAAACTATTCAACCTTTACAATAATGGTCCTTGGATGAAAGTTTTTAAGAAATGACAGTTCAGGTCCTTCAACTTTCAAAAATGACATAAAAGGTCCCTGAAGTTTCAAAAGTTGTCAAAACAAGTCCTCGATTTTCAAAAATAGAAAATTATCTAAATTGGTCCTTGTACTATTGAAACTTGGCAATTTTGGTCCTTATGATAACTTTGGGAGAATTACATTTTCAGTCCTTGGATTTTCAGGAAATAACAAAAATGGTCCTTGTGTTTAATACTATAACCAGCCGGACCCTTTTTATTATATAAACCCAAAACACAAACCCAACACCAAGCCCAGCCCATTTTCGTTTAAATAAAAAACCCGGATCCAAGCCCAAACTACACCCCAGTATTTGACTGGGGTCAAACCCAGTCAAATACTCCTTCTCCCTCACAAAAACCCGCCAAACCACAAAACCAAAACCACCACCACTGTTTTGCCACCTCTTAACCTCCACCTCACCCCCAGCTCGCTACCCACTACACAACTCATCCCCTCCACCTCCACATCAATCCAAACTTCTTTAATTGTTTTGAAACTACCCCAACCCACTATGACTATTTTTCCCGCCAAAAAAGCCAAGTGGACGACTGAGATCACCTCAAGCTTAACCAACAGGTGGGATTTGATGAGAAGTCGACAAGGAAGCATAGGGAATGATATTTAAAGAAAAAGAAGCACAGAAGATGAAAGTGTCAATGTTTTTAGACCAAATTCGTAGTGTAATCTTTATTTTCTGTCTTAAAACTTTAAATTCAGTTGTAATTTCCAAGTTGTATCACGTTTTTAATGTTAATAAAAGTTTATGTTTAAGTTTCTCAGTTCCAATTTCTCAGTTTGAATTCAATTTTTAGCATGTTCAAGCAAAATTTACAATTTTGCTTTAACATTGTTAATCTTTGTTGTTTCTTGTTCTATTAAACTCAATTAAGCTCACTGCTAAGTTTCTTGAAGCTTAGAAAGCAATTAGTGGACCTTTAATTAAGTTACTAAAGAAAACAGAAAAATCATAAAAAAATAGAAATAATTAAAAATCAGTTTTGAAGAAGATGAAGGCTTGGAGCAGGGTTGCTAATGGATTGCCCTGGGTTAGTAGCCTTTTGGGAGGCTGTTAGGTTGGTATTCAGTCCATGGTTCCTTGAGTCTCAGTCCACTCTCACTTGTAAGCCTTAAAATCTCATTTTTTGCATTTTTACTGTAGCTTTGCTTATTAGCTTATTTCTCTGTGTCTTTGTGCTAATTAGGTGTATTTTAGTGAGATTATTGCTTAATGTTACATGTTTGTTCACTAGATACTTAGCTACTCAGTCTTTCACATTTCACTACATTTTCAGCATAATCTTGATTCTTAGGTGTCTGTTGTTATTATTGGTGTTTATATGCTCATTCCAGCTTATTGTAGTATTATAAGTACTTTTGCATCAAGTTCTTGGTCTAAATCAGTCCTTATGCTTTGAAAATCACAAAAACAGTTTTTTAAGGGGTGTTTGGATAAGTGAATTTCACCACTGTGCCTTGGGGTTTCAGTTGTTGTTTGAGGATAGCACATGTCTCATTAAGTCTAAATAGGTTAGTTAAGTAGTAAAAATCAGTAGCTAATAGTTAAAAGTCAAAAATTCCTTTTCAATCTCTATTTTAGTTAACTATTAAGACAATGATTTCTATAATCATGCATATTAGTGTATAAGTTGTTGTTATAGCTTATTTTAGTCTCATTTCACCTTATTACATCCTAATCAGTCACTAGGAATCATTCAAATCTCATAAAAGTCAAAATAGGTCTTAATTTCAAAAAGTCAATTCTGCACAGAGTCTGCATAATCAGCAGACTAAGTGTTCTAGATGCTGATCTAGGCTTCAATTGAAGTCCAATTAGCTTGTTTATGATAGGGCTTTTTGTGTTTTTAGATAGCCAGTAGTTTAGGGTATATTTTGCCCCCTTAATATTCCCTCTTTATTGCTTATTTATCTGCTTATTCTAGTCTGCATGTTTGCCATTTTCCTGCTTTTTCTGTTCTAGTTTTGCATACAGCCTAGTGCTTATTCTGTTAATCCTTAGTGCTTATTTGTACTTTTCAGTTGTTTCATGCTTCTTATAGTGTATTTAAGCTTGTCCTGATCATTTGGTCAATTTTCCTAGCTTATTAGCTTATTTTGGGCTTATAAGCAAACTGCTTATTAGCCCAAAACTGCTTTTTAGGCTTAGCCAGCTTCCATTTTTATTTTTCCTATCTTTTTAATATTATTTTAGACTTATCCTGATTTTTTCAGATTTTTCCCAAGTCATTTAATATTTTTAATCCTTTTTTATTAGTTTCTAATAGTAATTAAATCATAATAATTAGAATATTAATCAGAAAAATATAATTTTAATTTTCTTAATTTTCTTTTGTCATTTTTAATCTAGGAAAAATATAATTTTATTTTTAGACTTTAAGAAAACGAAAAACATAAAAATAGTGATAGCTTCTATTTAATAGAATTTATCTTTTTAAATTTTAATTAAGCAATTTTCATTTTTATAATTTTCTTAGCTTTGTAATAACATAAGATATTTTTAGAAAAAGTTTCATATTTTTCTTTGTCCATTTAGTATTTTTTATAATTTTAAATAGTTTAAATAAGTAATTTAAATAATAATTAATTAATAATAAATAGATAAAAAGTGTAAAAAATATAAATTCAGTTTTAAAATAAGTTTTAGGTTATTTCAGATTTATCTAAGTTAAAATTTTAATTTTCTAGGTTAATTTTATATTTTCTTGTATTTTAAGTTATTTTTAAATCATTAAAAATAGTTTTTAATTAATAATAATTAATTAAATAGTTGTAAAAATAATTTTAATTTTCCAATAATTTTCTTTTATTGTTAGGTTTGTAAAAATATAATTTTCATATCCGTAGGCTTTTTATTTCTTAAAACTCGCGTTTTATTTCGTACGTTTACGTAAATTTAAATTAAACGTACGCGTTTTTAGATTTTAGACGTTTCTAAGTATTTTGCTTTTGCGTACTTATTGTTATAGCTTGTTTAAAGTTATTTCCTTTATATTTCCTTAGTTTAATCAATCACAAACCTTTTCCGTTCAATTATCACCCGATCACAGATTCGTTTTATTTCAGTTTACACACCTCACTGGGACTTAACGACCCGGGGATATTCTGTACTCCTTGGTTAGTTGTCTTCAATTGGTTTGACTTTATTTGACCACATCCGTGGTTGATTTAAGTTGACTGTTTGAGGCCGACCAGTAGATCAGAACAGAGTTGATGCTGTCGTATTGGAGACGACCAGGTAGATGCTCGAGTTTGCCCTGAATCTTAAGGAGATACATGTCTTCAATGTCGTTGATGTTCAAATATCGATAATCAGCTTCATTGAATGAGTATTCGTGGTCCTTATTTTCTCACGGTGATCATTGTCAGAAAATTATACCCATATTTTGAATTTGTTTCTGCACCTGTGATGAAGAGAATCCTACTTTTGTGAAACACCTTAGTCTTCGTTGGAAAAGTAAGCTTCCATTTATAGAACCATTTCCTCATATTCGGCCAGTGATAGATGCCTAGAACGGCTTCATCGTTATATTCTTCAACTGATTTGATGAATAATTCGTTGATGTGTTCTTCAAAACCTTCTAACATGTGTGATGCTGCCTGGAACTTGGTGAGGGATGTAGCATATCATTTTTATGGATTCGTGTTACCATAGATTAGATACTCCAAGTCTTTGTTGAAGAAATACGCCTTGGGTATCTTCGGATTGTGAGAATGTCCGATAAGAGGTAGGGGTTGCGAATAATCCCGAAGTTGGAAGTTGTCATTTGGATGAGAAGAGCTAGCATCATCCCAATTTACATTCTCAGCCAGAGCCCGTGCCACTTGTTTCAGATTGTATTCAAATTCTAGATGTGATGTTGTTGCAGTCTTGAACTCTGAGAATCTTGCTTTGCGAACTTTGATGATATCAGATAATTGTAACTTTTGAACTTTCATCACTTTCTTCAATCTTTTGGTGAAGTCCACAACAGATCCTTCGACTGGTACTTCATCTTCTGAAACATCTGGATATGCATCCACCATTGCTTCAAACCATTCGAACTTCGCGGCGTCAGGGTTGACCCATTCTGGTGCAGGTTTGAGTGAAGCATCAGCTGGTGGTGCTGGCACAATTGCAGCTCTAGGTGGTGCAACAACAGTTTCTTGATCAATGCTTAAATCTTCATGAGGTTCAGCCTCATCAAATGCTCCGATTTCTAGAGGTACGAACTTTTCATGGCTTGTTTGTTGAATGCCGGAAGAAGGTGCTGTAGAAGAAAGGCCAGTTGATTTAGAACTTTTATTTCTTCTCTTAGCTTGATTGTCTTTGTCGTGATCATCACGACGACATTTGCTTGGCTTGTCATTCTAGCATGCCTCCCCATTCTTTTCTTCTTTCGTGATTGAGTCAAGCAAGGCCTGACAAAGCTCTTCCTCTCCGGGATCATCGATGATAGCTTCGAGCAATTTTTCCTTGAGTTCAGCAGTAGAAGGCTTGGATGGTAAGGTTTGAATCGTGATTGGTGTGGTTTGCATTTGGTTAGCTACAGTCCTATCCAGCTTTCGTTTGACATATTCCTTAAGGAGATTAGGAAATGTCTCATTAAGGAGTCTGCTGACTTCTTGTGGCAGGTGAGTGTTAAGATATTGCTCTGCTGCTTGCTCATGATCATAAGATTTCAACTTATTGATGTTTGTTTGTTGCGCTGTCACTTGAGATTGTAAAGTGGTAAATTGCTCTTTCAAGGCGTTGAGCTCACTTTCGTCTGGTTGTTGCAGTGTGGTTACCTTATTTTGTAGTGTAGTAAGCTGCTCTTTTAAGCCTTTGAGCTCACTGGTGTATGGTGTTGGAGCAATGATCTTGGAAGAATGACCCACAGATGATGGTTGTGGAGAAGGTATAGGGTTGTCATCTTGTTTGTCATCTTCTTCATCACTTTCTTTGCTTTTATCATCATCCTCATCATCTTCATCCTCTTTGTCTTCTTCTTCATCATCCTTTTCTTCTTCATCTTTGTTGTCATTTTCATCTGATTCGGATCCTGAGGGTGTGGGTGTGTGTATACTTTCATCCGACTCTTCTGATTGACCCTCAGATTCACTAAGTGTGTTAGATCTTGTGGCCTCTGAATCATCTTCAGATTGAGATAAAGGTTGTTCTTCTTCAACATGTGAAGCTGATCCTTCACCTCTTTTTATTCTTTCAAGTTTCTCCTGATCAGCCAGCCATTTAGCTTTGTTTTCCTTTGTAGCTTTCTCGAGATGTGCAATCTCTTCTTCTCTGGTCATGGGTGGTTCAATGGGTTCAAAAGATTGGTCTGTCATTTTGATCGATTTTCCCTTGCCCAGTCCTTTATCTTGCTTTGCCAATTCTTTCTTGATTTTTATAAGCTCTTTCTTCCTTTCTTTCCTGAGATCTACTTCCTCTTCTTCATCTTCGTCAGTGGGCTCATCTCTGAGCTTCAGTTTCCTCTTCTCAGTTTTTGTGACTTTCTTTGTTCTAGAAGAAGCTGCTGGGACAGTTGTGCCTCTTCCTCTACCTCTGCCTCTTGTTGAACTTGTACCCTTTACCGTTATACTAACCGTTCCTTCCTGTTCTGCCTTGTCGTACCATCTGTAAGCTTTAGTTGCCATTACTGCTTCTGATAACATCCTGGGTGGAATTCTCAAGTGTTGGTCATGTGAACTTTAACCCTGGTGAGTACATGATCCATCTGTTCTGTATGAGCTTTCTCATTTAATCGTTTGTCAATTCCTGGATGGTTTTTCATGAAGTGTGAAATCAGCAGTTTTGTGAATCGTGGGAAGGGTATCTTGTATCCCTTCTTCAGGTTGAACTGTTGAGCTTGGTAGATCATGTCTCTCCATATGTACTGAGCAAAGTCCATATGGAAAAAGTTGACGACACCCCAAAAGAACAGTAGATGTTCTAGTCTGGGGTGTTCGAGGCCAGTTTCTTTCCCAGTAATACAATGGTTGATGATGGAGTAAAGGGTTAGCCAAGGTTGAGGAATATGCTTCCTATCTACTGTAGAATGAGAAGATAGCTCATCACTTGGATCATCATAACCGAGGCGTGTTAATGTCCCGGCCATGGTTTCAAAATCAGGGTCGCTGTAGAATCTACCTTTTGGGCTCGAAGCTTCTGAAGGAAGATCAAAAACATCATGAAGAGTGTCAACACCAAACTGGATCTCTGTGCTATCAATGGTAGCTGTCATGGTTTTGTTGTCTCTGCTGATGAACAAGGTGTGCCAGAACTGGTTCATGTAGACTACAGGTACACTTGCAGACTTGTTATCCCTAGTATCTATCCTATCATACACACTAACAATGAATAAGAATCAAAGGGAGAAGCATGGATCTTGAATCTAGTGAGAGAAACTAGAGAGAATATTATTAATCACACACTTAACTCTTGATACAACCCTAAAGCACCAACACATCTCCCCTTTACAAATGGGAGGAAGGATGGTATTTATAGTTTTTCTATTGAGATGGGCTTGGGCTTTCTTTTCACTAACAAATAACCTATTAGATTAATATACCAAGCCCATTAACTATTCTACTTAATTACACAACGACACATTTAATAAAAATATTATAACGACAAATGACCATCACTTTTTTATAAATGCTAACAATCTCCCCCTAAGGGATGGTCATTCAAATGATGCTCCGTGTGAATTGGTCTTTTATCTTCATTGTCTTGTGCTTTGTGTGTCGTTGTAGAATAGTCTTTGTTCTTCGTTCCTTCATGCTATGTGATCTTCAAAGTATCGTCTTTTGGTTCGTCTTGCCTTTGATCAACATCTTCTGTACATTTGCGTCGTATCCTCCATCATACTCATACTTCTTGAACTTCATACTTATGTCATCCTTTCTTGATACATGAGCTTGTTCTTGACATCTTGATTTGCCTTTTGACTTTGTTGTAACACTTTGTCTTAAACTTGATCTTTTTGTCTTGAACTTTTCACTTTGGGCTTTTGTTGAGGATGATCTTTGTAAGTATGAGCATGAGAAGATGCAGATGTTGAGACATATGATGATGGTTAATGGACCTTCGTCAGTACCTGCATAAAACAGTTAGCAATAAATTGTCCAGCACTTACAGGTTCGGACTTCGAGATCGTCAACAGCATAGTGTGAAGACTTTCTCTAATCCTAGCCCAGGCCGTTCTGAATCGGATACCCCCGAAAGGGCTTACACAGACACACCAGAGTGCATCAACGATTTAGTGTTCCGCTACTGTAGACCGTTTGAAGCATGTAACCATCACGATATAAGGCAAGATCTGAAGATCTCATTAAGACTCTTACAACTTGTGTCTTTTTGGCGAACACAAGTGTATTTTATTGAAAGTGTTCCTAAGAGATTTTTGATGAATCTCATGGCTCTAGACTCGATATTGTGCGTTTTGGTTTTAGTAGTCGGAGGCATGGAGCAGAGTGCCACCTTTTCAATATCAACACATCTCGGAATGAGAGGCCGATAGATTATGCAGTATTCTCCGTGAGAAATGAAACAAATATCTTTTATGAGATATCTGAGTGGCTAGGAGGGGTTTGTGCAGTGCGTCACTGGGTCCATGACGTCTTGTCTTCAATATCAGTATCACCTTAGTGAATACCAATAGTAGATGTATTGACCCGTTTACTGCCCTAAGTTTTCATGGAGGGCTATTTCTTTTCACCCTTTCATAAACTTTTCTTTTTAATTCTTCAACCCCTTCTTTCTCTTTCTCATTTACTTCTTTTTTCAATCTTTCCTAAGGACTTCTAATTCTAATCTATTGGTATTGTCCTTAGGTAGATCCCTCTGGCTCTGGCGGATCATTGGACATAAGCCTAACCATAATCACCTTATTACTCCATGATTATCCTAGATTTATTGATCACTTGCCATAAAACCTTTTTTGTGAAAATCTCTCAAAGTTTTTATGAATAAAACACATTTTGGTTAACACTTCGAGAGTTTTTGCATTTTCTGAAATACTCCCCCTTCACATGTGCTCTTGCATTTTTTAAGATAAATTTGCACATGTTGGGTAGAGTTCGCACATTTTTGAATTGATCGATTTTCAATGAACATGACCATTGCGAGACACGTTTACATCACTAGTTAGACTAGCTTGAAATTATTACCCGTCCTAGTCATATTCAAAGATCATCTCTCGAATTGGTACATTCTACTCAGACAAATCCTTTGCGAGACACGTTTACATCACTAGTTAGACTAGCTTGAAATTATTACCCGTCCCGGACAAGTCTTTTCGATTACTGACTTTTGATTTTCATCAATTCGATGGTTCATACTGAATCCTTTTTTGGAGAGCTCTTTTTAGATTCAATCCACGATCTTTAAACTTTTGATCACATTTTAATCACGTGTTCTCCCCCTCAAAAATAGCATTTAGTGATATTTTTGATATCAACTGATTAAAATAAAGCTTTTTGGAGAGAAAGACGGACTTTTAGCATGAATTGGGAACATTTTTTGTTTTTAATTTTTATACTCCCCCTTAAATAAAGCATATTTTTAAACATTTGAGTTTAAGAGGGAGAATTCTTGAACACAAAATTTTGAGAAATATTTTGAAAAATCTTTTTGAGAAATCTTGATCATGTGCTCAAGGGTTTTTTGTTTTGCCATTAACATTACGAGTCCTGATCTGAAATAATCAAAACTCATCAATGTAGCCCAGGTTTCGTACTGAAATATACGAAAGCCGTAGTGAAGAAATTTTGAGAAACGACATCTTTTAGAAAAATTTAAATGAACTCTCGCTCAAGCATCTATACACATCCGTATCATTGTTGAATGACATTTTTTGATACGTACCGAATATCGATTATACGAGAGACATGTCGTGAGAAGAATATTTTTGTTTTTTGATTTTATATTGTTTTTGTATTTTTGAAAATTTTCTATTGTTATATTTTGTTTGTTTTTTTTTTTTTTTTTTTTTTTTTTTTTTTTTTTTTTTTTTTTTTTAATAATTTTGTATTTTGTTTTTCAAAAATATTTACATGCGAAGCATTTTGAGATAATTCAAGAAGATTCGAGAAGACTTTCTAACTCTTCGGGAGTTAGGCTTCGCATTCCAATTCGTCGAACTAAGTTATCAAACCACTCTTTTGGGAGGGCTTTAGTAAATAGATCGGCGAGTTGGTATTCAGTCTTCACGAAAAATAATTCAACAGTACCCTTTTCGACGTGTTCCTTGATGAAGTGGTAGCGGAATCTAATATGCTTGGTCTTCGAGTGTTGCACTGGATTGCACGAGATGGCTATGGCACTTTTCGAATCACAATACATAGGTATACGATCGAAAGTAAAGCCATAATCTGTGAGTTGTGACCTCATCCATAAAACTTGGGCACAACATGCAGATAGAGATACATACTCGGCTTCAGCGGTTGATAAGGCAGTGCAATCTTGTTTCCTTGATGACCAGCCTACTAGCTTTTCTCCCAAAAATTATGCTCCACCAGATGTACTCTTTGCTGTAAGTTGGCAACCGGCATGATCCGCATCTGAAAATGCTATTAGTTTAAACTCCGAATCCTTCGAATACCAAAGTCCCATGTTGATGGTTCTTCGTAGGTACCGAAAGATCTGTTTAACCTCTTGGAGATGCAGTTCGGTAGGCCTTGCCTGAAACCGTTCTAATAAACAAACAGCAAAATGAATATCGGGTCGACTAGCTGTTAGATACATGAGAGAACCAATCATGCTCCGATATTTCTTCGGATCCATGGGTTTCCCATATAAATCAGCGCCTATTTTTGGTGAAGTGACCATTGGTGTACCAACAGAGTCACAATTTGCCATTCCATGTTTTTTCAAAATCTCAATTGTATATTTAGCTTGATTTATAAAAATACCACGTGGGGTTTGATGAATTTGTAAACCAAGATAGAATTTTAATTCCCCCATCATGGACATTTCAAATTTGCTTTTCATGAGATTTTCAATATGTTTTGAATGTTTCAGATTAGTGGACCTAAAGATTATGTCATCCACGTAAATCTGAACAATCAAAATTTCATATTTGAATTTTCTAGTAAACAAGGTCGGGTCAATTATTCCTTTGGTGAAATTATTTTGCAGTAGGAAAGATGATAACTCGACATACCACGCCCTTGGGGCTTGTTTCAAACCATAGATAGCTTTCTTTAGCTTGTAGACGTAGTCTGGATGATCTTTGTCAACGAATCCGTCTGGCTGACTCACGTACACTTCTTCTTTCAGAGTTCCATTCAAGAATTCCGTCTTGATATCCATCTGATAGACCGTGATGTTTTTGTGAGCTGCATATGCTAAGAAAATCCTGACCGCCTCAAGTCTTGCTACTGGCGCGAATGACTCATCGAAATCTATCCCTTCTTCCTGTCTACATCCCTTAGCCACTAGACGAGCTTTGTTGCGAATGACAGTAATTTCTTCATCCTTTTTGTTCTTCCATAACCACTTAAGATCAATGACAAGTTTGTCAATTGGTCTTGGAACTAAATCCCAAGTGTCATGTAGCTTATATTGGAGAAGTTCTTCCTGCATTGCTTCAATCCAAGCATTATATTCCATCGCTTCCCGAATGTTCTTTGGCTCTTTAAAACTGACTGAACAGACGTAGATGCACATATCAGAATCGGTGGCGAGTTATTTTCTCTTCTGAACTGGCCGTGAAGTTTCACCAATTACTTGTTCTATTGGATGGTCTTTAGTCCACTGTAACGTCGAATGGTACCTTGGATTTAACAAATGCTTGTTAGATGGTTCATGTAACCTTGAAGATGATTCAACAGAATCCGTTGCAAATGGTTTTCGAATACTTCTTCTTCTAACACAGCATCGTTTTGTGGTTGTTCTTCTTGAATTGGGGTATTGTGGTTTTGCTCGCCAACTCTTGGTAAAACAATCTCAATTACTGGAGTTGGTGGAGTAGATGTTGATGACGTGGAGGGAGTTGGTGCGTCAGCTTCGATTGTTGTTGATGCATCTTGCGATGGTGGTGGTGGTGGTTGATGATTTTAAGTAGGTGCAGCAGAACGTTGTTGTGATGCATTTGTCGAAGCGCCACCATAGTACTAATCATACATAAACTCGAAGAAATTTTCCAGTTCTTGATTTATCGATTTTTCAGTGGTAGTTGACTGAGCTCCTTGGGGCACGAGTCCTGAACTGATATGTCCAAAAGTCTGACCGTTTGGTGCGGGTCCTAATCTGGTATGATTAGAAGCCATCGGGTTAAGCGCGGGTTCTAGAGCGAGTCTCTCAGAAGCCATTTGTGAAATCTCGTCAAATTTCACATTTACCGTCTCCATTATCCTCTTAGTTCTTCTGTTATACACCCTGAATGCCCTCGAGTTTTTTGAATAACCAATGAAGATTCCAATATCACCCTTAGCTTTTAGCTTCCCCAGATCCTCTCTGTCGTTCGTCGGATAGCACAAAGCGCCAAATACATGAAGGTAAGAGATGTTGGGTTTTCTGTTGTTCACTAGCTCATATGGGGTTTTATTGAATCTTGGATGGATTAGGGAACGGTTCTGAGTGAAACATGTAGTGGCAACAGCATCAGCCCATAAGAATAACGGTGCACTAGAATAAATCAGTATTGTGCGAGCAGCTTCCACAAGAGTTTGATTTATTCTTTCAACAACCCCATTCTGTTGTGGCGTTCTGACAACTGATGTCTGGTGAGTAATTCCAGTATCTTCAAAATATGTTCTTAACTCATGGTTAGTAAATTCTGAGCCATTATCTGTTCTTACGATCCTGACTGGAGCTTGAAGTAGGACTTGAATTCGCTTCAGAAAGGTAATGATGATGCCTGGTGCTTCGTCTTTTGACCTCATAAACTTTGCCCATGTATATCTTGAATAGTCATCGACGATAACAAGAATATACTTCTTCCCGTTAATGCTTTCAACTCTCATTGGGCCACATAAGTCCATGTGCAACAGATGTAACTTATCCACCGAACTGGGTACGGTTTTAGGTTTATATGTTGCCCTTTTTCTTTTTCCTTGCTCACAGGATGGACATAGGTGATCTTTGGTGTATTTGAACTTTGGGAGACCGTTGGCGATGTTGTCTTTGGCTAGCTTGGTTAAGGTGTCGAAGTTGAGATGGGATAATCGTCTGTGCCACAACCAGGACTTAGTTTCACATGCTCTTGTCATGAGACAAATTGGTGATGAAGAGGCCATTTGGTTTATGTAGATAGCATAGAGATTGGTGCCACGATTTCCGGTTAAGAGATCATCTCCAACCAAATTTCTAACGAAGCAAGTATTTCTCCTAAATGCAACCTCTAAATCTGCATCGCAAAACTGCCCGACTGAAAACAAGTTGTGTCCCAACCCTTCAACGTAGTAAACCCGAGTGATTAAGTAATTCCCAAACTGAAGATCTCCAAAACCCAGAATAGCTGCTACATGATCATTTCCAAAGCGAATAGTTCCCATGAACTTCCATACAAAGTTGATCAGTAGCTTTAGATTCCCGGTCATGTACTTGGAGCAACCCGAGTCGATGATCCAAAGACATATTTCGATAACCTGCCAATAACTGAAGATTGTGAATTTGGAAACCGTTTATCATTTGGTTCCATGGGGTTAGAGGTAATAGACGAATCACATTCATAGAAGGTTTTTACTGGTTCTTTTGGAGCCTTTAATTTACCATTCTCTAGTATGAATTCTCTACCCGTTGGTATCTGTTGGGATTTAGGATGTTGCTGCTCAGGTTGGATAATACTGCTCGTGGATCTTAATGAAAAATACACTAAGTATGATTCTAGTGCTAGGCTTAATCATACTACTGCTGGTGTATTTCATTCTAGTGCTGGAGTTACTGAGAAGATCAAGGAAATAAGCTAAGTGGATACTACTGCTAGGCATTGAAGATACTACTGCTAGAGTTAGTATTCTACTGCTTATTAGATAACTATGTATAGTATGTTTGGATAATTATAGAATAGATACGTGTTAGGAAATTAAGCTATAGTAGTTAGTACGGTTGAAAAGAAAGTTAGTACTGCTGATGAGTTTTGAAGACAAAGAGCAGTTCGTACCGTTTGTATGAAGAAGTTAGTACGATTTATATTTTTGTGTAAGATAATTATAGAAAAGATATTGTGTATATCTTATACGATTAGGTTGATATTTATCTTGTAAAAGAATCCTTAGTCTATAAAAGGATTGCATAGGTTAAAGTTTTGGTATGATTGTTTTGTTAGGATTCAAGGTTGTAAACCCTAGTGATAGGAGATCACTCGTATTATTCATTAATAATATTGAATCGTTGAAGTTGAAGTATATTGTGTTCCTTTTTCATTCATTGTTGATTCGTTAATACAAAACACAAACAAACAAATCTTCTAAGTGCTAGCTAGTAAATTCCGCGTGCTAGACTAGACATCATTCAAAGTATACATCTAACACAAGGAGTGTGTGTAGATCCGGTCAAGTGGTATCAGAGCCAGGTTTACGGATACTTTGGTTTAGAAGATCCAGACTAATTTGTTTAAGAAAAGATGGACATGGAGACAACAACAAGTCAGACTAATATTGCTGCTAAGCTTCCAATGTTTAAACCCAATGAGTTCGATATGTGGAGATTAAGAATTGAGCAGTTCTTCCAAGTTCAAGATTATACTCTCTGGGAGATTATTGAGGATGGGAATTCATTTAAACCTACAACAACAACAACTGTTGTTGAGGGTGTCACTAAAACTAAGTTGCAAACTAAGCCAACCACTACTGAAGAGAAGGCACAGCACAAGAATGATGTTAAGGCGAGAAGTTTGCTTCTGATGACTATTCCCAATGATCAGTTGTTGAACTTTAGCAAGTTTAAGTGTGCTAAAACCCTTTTTGAAGCTATTGTTGCAAGATATGGTGGGAACGAAGCCACCAAGAAAACTCAGAAGACCCTTCTCAAGCAACAGTTTGAGAATTTTTTAGCAACAAGCAACGAGTCACTAGATCATATGTTTAATAGACTTCAAAAACTAGTGAGTCAACTGGCTGTTCTAGGAATTGAGATGCCTCAGGAAGATCTCAACTCCAAATTTCTGAGGAGTCTACCAGCTGAATGGGCTATGCATGTGGTTGTATGGAAAAACAAGCCTGATATAGATTCCATGAGCTTAATGGACCTCTATAGCAACTTAAAGGTAGTTGAACATGATGTTAAGAAGTCTGCTGGAGCAAGCTCACGCTCAGGGAATTTGGCCTTTGTATCAACTCCCAGTACCTCAAGTCCAGATGAAGAAGTTCAAGTGACTAGAGCAGTTGGTACTGCTAGCACTTCAAGCAGTACTAATGGACTCTTGAATGAGAATACTTATTGTGCTTTCTTGACTACTCAGCACAATGGAAGTATGTTGACTCATGCAGATCTTCAAGAGATTGATGAAGATGATATTGAAGAGATGGATATCAAGTGGCAGCTCTCTCTTCTCAGCTTGAGAGCTAAGAGATTTTTGAAGAAGACTGGCAAGAAGATTGTCATAGACAACAATGATGTTGCAGGGTATGACAAGTCTAAGATTGAGTGTTTCAATTGCCATAAGAAAGGTCATTATCCAAGGGAGTGCAGATTGCCAAGACAACAAGATGGAAAGAGCAGAGGATATGGAAGCAAGTCAAGGGTTGTGGAAGTTTCTGATTCAAACCTTTTAGACCAACAATTAGGTATGCAGAAATGTATAGAACCACAAACAAGCCAAGAGGTAACCAAAGGAATTGGAATGACCTCAAATCTCACCAATTAGGGGATGATTTTGTCTGCTATAGGAAAGCTTGTTACTCGTGTGGTAGCTTTGACCATCTTGCAGATTTCTGTGATAAATGGTTGAGTGGATATTCAAAACATAGGTTGCGCATAGAAAGAATTCAAACTCTTCCTAGGAATGATAGAATGATACCCATATCAGTTCTATTAAAGTCTGGCCAAAGACCAATTCAAACTGCTAGACCAGTAGTTCAGCCTGTCAGACCAATTAGACCTATTCACTCAAGGCCAACAGTTCAAGGTGCAAAAATGTTTTTCAAATCAGCACCAACAACTGTTAAAAGACCATTTCAAAACAGAAAAGTAGTGAAAAACCAAGTTTGGAAACCCAAGGTAACAACTACTAAGCCAGCAGTTCTAACTGCTAGCAGAGTAATTGGTACTGGTGTTAATAAAAACACTACTAAGGGAAATATGGGTACTGGAGTGAATGCATCAGCATGTTGGGTTTGGAGACCCATCAAACCCAATGGTGCTAAAATTGTTTTGAAAAGAATGAATTATGTTGATGCAAGAGGAAAGCCTAAGTCTGTTTTGGCTTGGGTATCACAAGGAAATTAATTTTTCTTGTTATGTGCAATGTTAGTCATATGCTTGTATCTTGTTTCTTTGTTTTTGGACTAACACTTGCATGTTTTGGATGATAAGTACCAAGGAATTAAATGCTTTATGTTTTGGACTATATGGTGATTTGAAGCTGAGTGTGTGATCTATGCACACAACAAATGGTTATTGGTACACCATGTCTAACCCACATAAGAACCAACTAGTCCAGAGCAAACGGTTTTTGGTAAAGACTAATCAAATCCGTTAATGGTTGACAATTTACCAAAAATTGTATGGTTATCAGCTCACCATATCTAACTGTGAAGAGTTGGCTAGTCCAAAGCAAACGGCTATTGGTAAAGACATATCAAATCCATTGATAGCTGATAGTTTGCTAAAAACTATGTTTGAGCCATGGTATTTTAAAATTCTTTTCAATAAGTTCATACGGCTCAACAAAATTTTTCCAACAGTTGGTACGGTTAGTACAAAGTTAGTACGGCTCAACTAGCCGTTGTAAAAATCTGTTAGTAATTAATTTTATAGCCGTTGGGGTAAAACCGTTATTCTTAAGGTGCTTATAGGGATTTTTCTAGAAGATAATTATCTTTTTACCATAAATTTATTTATTCTATTTCTAAAGATAATTTATCTCATACACTTATTTCGCAAAACCCTAAACAGTACCTATAAACTCCAATAGACTACATAAAACCTCAATTCCAATTTAAACAATCATCTTATTGCTAAACTCTTTCATTTTTTATCACTAAAAATGGCTGGATTGGAATTTGTTAAGCGTCACAATCAGGTTGCGTTTCTTGAGAAAACAGAGGACGGAGATGGTCCAAAATTTTATGAGATTGTGGACTTTCTAAACCACTCTCACATAAGGTATGCTCTAACTGTTTCTCCTACTCTTTATGTCTCTCACATCACACAGTTCTGGCAGAATGCTACTGTCTTGACTAGTGAAGATGGGGACTTAGAAATTCATTCTGAAGTGGATGGTGTATCTTTTGTTGTTACCGAGTCTATACTTAGGAGACATCTTAAGTTAAAAGACTCAGATGGTATCAATACTATTCACAACACTGAAATATGGCAAGAACTTACCAAAATGGGGTATGATACATCCGAACACAAATTAACTTTTCAAAAAGGATGTTTCTCACCTCAATGGAGATTTTTGATACATACCCTTTTACATTGTGTAAGTCCTAAAAAGACTGCTTGGGAGCAGTTCAGTAGCAATATTGCTATTGCTCTCATTTGTTTGTCTACAAACAAGGTTTTTAACTTTTTAAAATTTATTTTTGAGGGTATGGCATCTAATGTTAACAGCAAAACCAAGTTTCTCATGTATCCAAGGGTTGTTCAAACTCTTTTGAATAAAAAGACATAACTGCTTACAAAACCAATAAAAAATTTTGCTACTCTTAGCGTTCAATCAAAAGTTTTTCAAAACATGGCTATGGCTAGTAGACTTTTTCAAGGGGAACCAGTTCCATTGTTTCCTCAAATGCTTCAAACTGAGTTGGGTGAAGGGTCAGCAGTTCCAACTGATCCCCATCACACATCCACTCAAGTACTTGAAAGAACCCAAACATCCCAATTTCACATCACTTATAGGAGAAGGGAAACACCCATAGTGATTCCTAGATCCTTTCCCCATGATTCACCTCTCCTAGCAGGCCACACAGTTAGAAGTGATGAGGGTAGCTCTAACCAAAATGCATTGATGGAATTATGTACCAAGCTAGTTGCCAAAGTTGATAGTTTGGAGACAGATCTTACAAGCACCAAGGAGGAGCTCAAAGCCCACAAGGAGAATTCTACTAAAATTTTTAACAGGTTATCTTTAAAGGTGAAAAGGTTGAAAGATCAACTCAAGCAAAAAATGGCAAGAATGGTATTGGATGATGATTCTTCTAGTGATGACTCAGATGATTCAGATGATGCTGATGGTGGAAATTCTTCCAAACAGGGGAGGAAATTTGGTAAAAACAAGGATGGATCAAGTTCTCAGGGGAGGCAATATGAAGAAGAAGAACAACAACTTGATAAGGGTTTTGGTAATGTTGATATGGATGTAGAAGAGCAGACACTTGAAGCAGTTCCAACTGCTGAGACAGAACATGGAACGGTTCCAACTGGTGATACTTCAGCTGAGCTATTTTATGAAAGAAAAAGAGCAGACAAAGGTTAAAAGGCTATGACACAAGAGGAAGAGGAAGCAGCTCAAGAACTTGAAAGGCTCAAGACAACAAAACCAAAAACTCAAGTTCAGATAGACTTTGATGGAGAGGTAGCAAGGAAAATGATTGAAAAAGATTTAGCTGATGAACAAGCTCAGATAGCTCAAGATTCAGAATTAGCAAGGAAAATGGCTGCTGATGATGAAAGGAACATAGCTGGTTTCATGTATAGAACAAGAACTGAAGATTTTAATCAAGAAGAGTTTAATGAGCAACTTCAATACTTGTTGGATTCTGATTGTATTATAAAAGCTCATGTTGTGATGATTCTTAAAGATCAGGAGTTAAATGAAGAAGAAAAGTCAGAGGAGCTCAAAGAATTTATCTTGAAGACAAATAGAGAAGCTACTTGGAGTGACTTAATGCACAGAATCAGAGAAAGACAAAAGTCAGGTTACAAGACAAAGTTGCCTACCAGGAAGGAAAAACTCAATTTCATGAAGCACTATTTGAAGAATCATGCTAATTACAAGATGAGTGACTTTACTGGATGGACAGATGCTGAGATTGAAAGGAAATTCTTTGAAACATATGCAAGATTGAATACTCCAATCAGAGAGGACATGACAAGGAAAGAGAAAAGAGAACCAGAAGTTCTTGAATCTGATGATGCAAAGAAACAAAAGTCTGAAGAAGAAGGATTAACCAATGAGAAGATCAAGAGTATGATGATGATTGTTCCAGAATCTTCATATATCAAACCTTTACAAGTAAAACATCCAATCATTGGCTGGGAATTTTTCACTGATGGAAGAATGAAAGGATGGAAGATAGTCAGACTTGGTGATATTTCTGAAAGGTACAAGTTGTTTGAAGATTTACTCAGAGGATTTGACAGAGAAGATCTTAATCAACTATGGAGCTTAGTAAAAGAAAGATTCAGAGATAAAGATCCTATTGAAGACAAAGACAAAGAATTATGGGTTCAGTTGAAGAGAATCTATGAACCTGATAGTGGAGAGTCAATGTAGAGGTTTGAAGCACAAGTTAAAGATGTGTATTGTTATTTGTTTGAATCGTGTGGAGTACATAGAGTTTCTACTCCAGATGGGATAGAAATCTATATGTTGGTGGAAAAGGACAATCCACTCAGATCATTTGTGTTAATGGCTATGGTACAAGGAAGATTCAAGGTTGAAGAAGACTCTGAGATGGCAGACTTGTTAGTTACAAAGATTTTCAACCTTGCAGAGCAAAGAAAAGTCAAAGACTAAAGTGACTGATGTGATAGATGTTTGAAAGAATTTTCCACATTGAGAAGAAGAAGCTTAATTTGAAGAAACTTAGTGATTTGGATAGAAATCATAAGTTTAGGGGAGGATTGTTAGGAAATTAAGCTATAGCAGTTAGTACGGTTGAAAAGAAAGTTAGTACTGCTGATGAGTTTTGAAGACAAAGAGCAGTTCGTACTGTTTGTATGAAGAAGTTAGTACGGTTTATATTTTTGTGTAAGATAATTATAGAAAAGATATTGTGTATATCTTATACGATTAGGTTGATAGTTATCTTGTAAAGGAATCCTTAGTCTATAAAAGGATTACCTAGGTTAAAGTTTTGGTATGATTGTTTTGTTAGGATTCAAGGTTGTAAACCCTAGTGATAGGAGATCACTCGTATTATTCATTAATAATATTGAATCGTTGAAGTTGAAGTATATTTTATTCCTTGTTCATTCATTGTTGATTCGTTAATACAAAACACAAACAAACAAATCTTCTAAGTGCTAGCTAGTAAATTCCGCGTGCTAGACTAGACATCATTCAAAGTATACATCTAACATAAAGAGTGTGTGTAGATCTGGTCAATACGAAAAGATTATTCTTGTATAGAAAGCTATTGTAACCGACTAGGACTCCTTAGTCTATAAAAGGAGGATCTAGGGTTGTTTTGGTACGTAATATAGAAGTATCATTGTTAGTCGAATCACTTCAAGGTTTTTGTAACCCTGTTACTTTTGAGTAACCGTATTAATATATTGAAGTGTTGGTTGAGAGAATTTGATTGTGTTCATAATTCTTCTTAAGATTAAATACTAGATTCCGCATAGTGTTTAAGAATCGTTTCAAGAACAGTTTCTATACTTATTGTTTTAGATCTATATCTAAGATAATTAACAAGACCAATAGCTCAACTGGGATCAACAGTATCCATATGCACAACTTAAGATAGTTCCTAGGCAATATGCTACTAGTTGTTGACCTAGATGTTGCAATAAGTCTTTTAACATATCTAGACCTAGCACTAGTTCCTGGAGGAACATCTTTCTGTTCAGGCATTGCATTCATATTCACATTGTTAGAAACATTATCATCACAGACATTTTTAGACAAAGATTTCTTGCACATTAAACAAACAGAGTCATTACATGCACTAGAATCAGTACTTTTAACATTACATCCAGATGACATAAGTTTCTTATTTGAAAGCGGTAAATTCCTAGGGTGTTCTTCTACTTCTTCATTTTTATTCTTGCATTCATTCTCAGAGGCAGGCGAGACTCTATTGTTCTTTGTATTGCTCCTAGGCTTTGGTCTGCTGCTCCTAGAGGTGCTTGCTACTCCTGTAGAAGATAAGGCACACACATTAGGATTTATCTTGTTGTCCTTTGAAGTTGTTTTAGCAATCCTAGACTCTTTTGGATTATCTTTTACACTCTTTTCTATCGCCCTACATGTTTTAGATGTAGAGGCAGACGCATTAGTGGGACTAATCCTATAAAGGCCAGGTGCTATCACATTCGATGTTTCGACAACAGCTTTCCCTTTATCAGCACATTTTGCTATTTCACTTTCTTTTGGCAAGGGTATTGGAGTGACTGGTTTTGTCAAATCAATTATCACATCAACTTTTGAAACACTTTAAGAAATTGACATTTTTAGTTTTGCAACCGGTTTATCCGAAGTTGATGGTTTTGCAAACTTAGTTTCCTCACCCTTCCTTTTTTGACTATCAAGCTGAGACTTCAAAAGATCATTTTGCTCTTTCATGTTGTTGTAAGCACGATCATACAACAATTTGTCATACTTGCATTCTTCCTTTTTCTGATCAAGTTGTTTAAAATATGTTACATTTTCCTTTTCAAGCTTAGCAAGCGTATTTTCATATTTTAAAACAATTGCCGAATTCTCAGCTCGAAGTCTTTCATCGTCTTCAACAGAATATGTTTGGTAAATTATAGACATAATATCAGTTGACAGAGCTACTTCAAAGAGAGTATCATTGTGGTTTTCCAAAACTTCGATGCGTTCAATGTTTTCATTAGCTTCCTTTACCAGGGATTTGTGGTCCTTGACAAAGTCGGTTGTTTCTTTTAAAATTGCATTTTCAACATGAATTACTCTCGCACTAATGTTATAAAGTGGAGTAGTAATTTCTGTTTGAAACACCTTTTTCATTTCATTATGAAAACTTGAATGCCAATTGCTGATGCTAAGATTCATTTTTGAGTCAACAATACTTTGAAGTGTTTTTACTTTATCTTTTAGATCATCCAAATATCGTCTAGCTTCACTTGTGTTAAAAGGGTTGCTAGAGGACATTTGTACCAGATTTGAAAGATTTTTGGAAACAACTTTTGGTTTTGATGAAACAACTGGTCGTTTGAAAACCTTTGTTGGTTGTTGTTGTTTAACAAAATTTACACCAGAAAGTATGTTAAGCTTATTATAATCAATTGGTTTGATTTCTGGGTTCATTTGTCTCATTTTGCTTTCAACTCTTTCTTTTCTTTTTCAAGATCAGAACAAGTTGATTTTTGTTTAGAAAGTTGGTTTTGAAAATCTGAAACATCCGCATTTAAGGATCTTATTTTCTTGTTTAAGTTAACATCGAGGGTGTCAAACTTAATTTGCAGTTGTTTTTCTCTTAAAACGGATTTTTTGTAACCATCTTCTAATTCTGACTGTTTTGTTTGATTAATTTCAAAAACTTTTTCATTCACCTTATATCTCTCAAGCTCAGCGGTCAATTTTTCATTCGCGGCCTTAACATCGTGATTTACTTTTTTGACCTTTTCAATTTCAAGACTACAATTTTGCAATAATGATTCAAATAACGCACGTATTTTCTCATCATTCTCAGTATGCTGTGCCTCGAAGCCTCCATTAGGATCCATATCTGGAGTTGCCAAATTAATATTGCTACAACTTGGCATGTCCATATATGTATCATAAGTGGGTGCAGGAGTCGCAGGAAGCTGTTCATCATGAGGTGACATATCAAATATTTCATTATTGTGACATGTAGTGAATGGTGGTACCTCAGAGACTGCATTGACATCATACGCAGGAGGTGCTTCAGAATTCGTGTCGTACTTAGCCTCCTTAAGATTTGCCATGAAAATGCATTTTGCATCGATGTCCTTAAGGTCTTCCATATCATCCATAAGAGCCATGAAATCATTCTCCTCAGCATTCAATTGAAACCCTGCCTTTTCCTTCTGTGCCAAAAGCACCGCTTTCTGTAGATACTCAAGATCTTTCTTTTTCGGCTTGGTGGGACAGTTCCTTGCCATGTGACCAATACCCTGACAGTTGAAACACTTTAGCAAATTCCCCGGATTCATATTCCCAGCAACTGGAGCAGCAACATTCCCAATCTGATTCCCAACATTCTGACCTCTCTGGTTTCCAACAACTTGACCCATCTGATTTCCTGCAAACTAACCCATCTGATTTCCAACATACTGCCCTGCATTCTGATTACCCAACTGATATCGAGGAGCATATCCCTGCTGATTCCCATAACCTCCAACCATTTTTCCTTTTTGACCCATGTTGAAACTCGGCTGTGTAATCTACCTATTGCGAGTGTTCGATGAGATTCTTTGGTGGTTGTTGGTAGGTGTAGAGTAGCATCCTTGGAATGCCTTTGTTAGGTAAGCAAATGCTTGAGTCAAAGCAACAGTGGACTCATCATTGTCATTGAACTCTGGTTCTGGATATTGTGGGTAATGTTGTTGTGGAACGACTGGTTGTTGTTGTGGGTAGAATGGTTGTTGTGGAACATACTGTTGTTGCATGAAGCTCTTAGTGAAAGATGAAGATGGTTGTGTAGTCACTGGTGCAAGTGTTGGTGATTGAACATGTAATGCAAGAGGATCATGTTGCTTTGCTAGTTTTTCCTTCCTGACTTCATTCGCCTCTGCCTGGTTTTGCTTTAGAAAATCATAGAGCTGATCATAGTTCACCTCGTGAAGGTTCTTTGTTTGGTTAAAAATTGTTACAAATCGTCCCCATTCCTCTGGTAGATTGTTGATGAACTTAATGTCTTGAAAAATTTGTTTTTGTGCCAACTTGTTTCTGATGAGATCGTTCATTAATGTGCAAAACCTGGTGTAGTAAGATTCAATAGGTTCCGCTAGAGTGGATGTGAACTTCTCCCATTCAGTTAGCAGCTTGTTTTCAACATCTTGTTGCCCGATTTCTGTGCCATAACAAAGCCTTCTAACTCGTTCCCACATATCATAAGCAGTTTCACAACTGTCAACAGCAGCAAAGATCTCTCGTGGTAAACCAAGTTAAATTAAGTGCATTGCCAAGTCATCAGCTGCAATTTGCTTCCAATCCTCTGCTGTGTAATCATCTTCTCTTTGTAAACGAAGGAATGGTAGAGTAGGAGGTGTGTCATTTAGAATTCCAGGTTCTTGAATCTGACGAGGCTTGAATGGTCCATTCTGAATGGAGTTGAGCAGGAGTTTACCTTGTCCTTCAGGTTTGGTTTTGATATAGCGAAGCATACGAATCATCCATTGAAGATATCCACCTTTTTCAAGCATAGGAGGACAGTTTTCTGCACTGGCTGCATGGATGTCTTGCTGAGTCATCATTGATGAAGTTGTATGATAAAGATGATGTTGGATCGGTTCAAAGAAATAGGAGGTTTGATTGATGTTGGTTTACGGTTCACGAGTTATGTTCGGTTTAAGTTAAGTCCTTTGTTGGTGTCCTTGAAGAGTCTTTAATAATCCTTGCTCGGTTCTCTACCTAAGAAACTCGAAGACTTGGTTCTTAGAATCTCGGAGGATCTACACTTAGAAACTCGGAAAACTTGAAGAAACTCAGAGAACTACCAACTTTCCAAACTCGGAAAATTTTTTAGAAACTCGGAGAACTACCAAGTTTCCAAACTCGGAAATTTTTTGAGAAACTCGGAGGATTGCCAACTTTCCAAACTAGGAAAATTTTTGAGAAACTCGGAGGATTACCAACTTTCCAAACTCGGAAATTTTTTTGAGAAACTCGGAGGATTACCAACTTTCCAAACTCGGAAAATTTTTGAGAAACTCAGAGGATTACCAACTTTCCAAACTCGGAAAATTTTTGAGAAACTCGGAGGATTACCAACTTTCCAAACTCGGAATTTTTTTGAGAAACTCGGAGAACTACCAACTTTTGAAACTCAGAAATTTTTTGAGAAACTCGGAGAACTATAGAAACTCGGAGGATCTACTAAATTTCCAAACTCGGAAGATTCAACAAAAACTCAGAAGTTTCAACAGAAACTCGGAATATTCAATAGAAACTCGGAGGATCTCAAAATATTTCCAAACTCGGAAACTTGATAAGAAACTCGGAAGATATCAAAATATTTCCAAACTCGGAAACTTGATAAGAAACTCGGAAGATATCAAAATATTTCGAAACTCGGAAACTTGATAAGAAACTCGGAAGATATCAAAATATTTCCAAACTCGGAAACTTGATAAGAAACTTGGAAGATCTTCTCGGATGAACAGTAACGTGCAAATTTTTTTCCTAAATCTTTGTTTGGCTCTTGATACCACTTGTTATCCGTAGTATCTATCCTATCATACACGCTAACAATGAATAAGAATCAAAGTGAGAAGCATGGATCTTGAATCTAGTGAGAGAAACTAGAGAGAATATTATTAATCACACACTTAAGTCTTGATACAACCCTAAAGCACCGACACATCCCCCTTTACAAATGGGAGGAAGGATGGTATTTATAGTTTTTCTAATGAGATGGGCTTGGGCTTTCTTTTCACTAACAAATAACCTATTAGATTAATTTACCAAGCCCATTAACTATTCTACTTAATTACACAACGACACATTTAATAAAAATATTATAACGACAAATGACCATCACTTTTTTATAAATGCTAACAAGACTTGGTCATAACAGAGCTGACGTAGTTCCTCTTGAGTATTTCCACCATTATTTGACATGAAGGATGACATGGTAGTGTCTCGAAGTCTACTCTAGAGTTGGATTCACTGATCTTTTGCTCATCTCCTTCTGGGATCATATCCTTTCTAGTGACGGATGCTTGAGACATGATTAACCTGTGAGGCACAAACACAAACAAGAACACACAATGGAAATTGCATATCTATGTTAGTGTAAGTTTCTTATTGCACGATCTAAGCCTAACTAATACGATTCATCACATAGTGAGACTTAATCATGAATAACATTTACATATCAAGCAAGCAATCCATATACAAGCAACTATACTCAATTGAATTCAACACTTAAAAAAATTTCCCTAAGTCTGTAAATTCAGAGTTACTCGAAGGGTAACTCGAAGAATTTAAGTTACTCGAAGAATTTTGTAGTTTATTTGATACTCGGAGAATCATACATCTAATGCCTTTCTCGGAGAGTTACAAACTCGAAGGATTTGAAAAATCCATGACTTACTCGGAGAGTTACAAACTCGAAGGATTTGAAAATCCATGACTTTCTCGGAGAAAAAAAAATTAACTTAGAAAATTTTTAATAAAAACCTTAGTCAAAGAATTTATTCTTTTCTCGGAGAATAAAGAATAAACACTTACTCGAAAGATTTTTGTAAAATTTTCTAACTGTACATCTTACTCGGAGAGTAAGTCGAAGGATGTGATCAAACTCCTAACTCGGACGCAAAGTCTAAGACTTTCAATCATACATCCTTATTCGGAGACAAAGTCGAAGAAATTCTTGATTTAACACCTTTCATTTAGGACTTCAAGTACATCATATATAAGTCATAAGCAATGATTAACTAACATCCTAACCATGTTCTAATCAAAGCCAAACACTTAGAAATCCAATGATAGCAGCACATTAAACACCACAGACGATTCAAACATATGCAATCATTCGTTTAAGATTTTAAGTGAGATTCAAGTTATGTCAGTTAAAACGCATACTCTAGACACACATATAAGCATATCCCACCACTCAAGCACTTAAACAAATTACTCATTAAACATCAGCACATAACCCACAGGTAAGCATATGAAATGGAAAGCGATTTTTTGGGAAAATGTAATACATCGAAAGACCAGGTAAGCACATGTTACAGTAGATTTGCATGGATTGCTTTATTATAATAGAACCAATTATACAATGACCATTCTTTACGTTTTGCCCATTATTGAGACACAGTGATACTACTATTGTTTCGTAATTATTGGCATTTGGCGAGATATGTGTTTGGTATCCATATACGACCCGTAAACCAAGTTTCATTCGGAATCATCTTTGCAGACTATGAAACGGACAACTATGGAAAACTAGAAGGGGGGTTGAATAGTTTTATCGGTTTTTCGTTAATTATAAAAGTTTACTTTGTGAAAAACTTAGATTCAATCCTTTGTGAAATCAACAAACAACAATATGAATACTAAACTACACTATTAAGCATAAACAATAAAAGTAAAGAGTAAGAGATAGAAAGATCAAACCGAGACAAAGAGATTTATAGTGTTTCGGTAATGAAGTTCTTCTTCGCCCTACTCCACTCCCCGAGTACCTAACTCGAGAGTTCTAAGCACTAGGTCAACAAACTCCCTTCAGGCGGAGAAAACCATACAACGTCGCTTATCACTATTTTTGACACTAAGCTAAATGTCGAGTACTAATCTAGCTAGTACCAATCTCACTCACGATCCACACGATCCTTACTTATCACACGATCTACACGATCCTCACTTATCACACGATCTACCCGATCCACAAAATCTACTCTTGATCTACTTGATCAACACACTAACACACAAGCTACAAGAGATCTCCAAGATCTCAACACGATCACAATGATCCACACACACAAGCCAAACAAAAGATGGACAACTTGATGTACGCCTAGATACAACAAGTATGTAACAAGTGTTACAAGTGCACTACTCTAATACTACAACACCTTGTATCTTCTTGATACTTTGTGTTCTTCTCTTGCACTAGTAGAAGAATGAAAGTGATCACTTGCTTGGATGAAATGATCACTCTTTAAAAAAAAAAAAAAAAAAAAAAAAAACTTACTAAATGATCAAAGGAAAGTGTATGTGATAGAGGATTTGAACTCAGAAAGTTTTATGTGAAAAAGGATGCCCAAAAACTATGAAATAGACTAGTATTTATAGGCAGAGAAAATTTGCCCGTTAGAGGTGGACGGTACCACTAAATACCTCACGGTACCACTAAATTTAGTGGTACCGTGCCAAACAAGGGATGCTCCAGTTTTTGTTTTTAGTGGTGAAAGTTTATTTGGGGAAGTTTGGTGCTGATTTGGGGGGAAAATTAGCAGTTGGTAATTTTAAACTTATTTTTCAAATGAAAACATTTCTTTTTAATTTAAAAATAATTTGTAAAATATATTTTTGAAAAAATGTTGCCACATTAAAAATGTGAAGTTTGAAACATAAATTCACTTTTTTGATCATTTGTTAAGTTGTAAATTTGTTTGTTCTTACCTAGAGTGATTTACGTAGAAACGGGATATTTCGACAAAAAACTTGTTTACGTTAATTTTGACGTAACGTGTTTTTATATTTTGTTATCATCAAAACTTAGAGGTGTCGAAAGATAGAAATAACATTTTTATACATTGTTTGTATCAACAACAACGATTTTCCGGGAAAATGTAGTTCATCGAAAGACCAGGTAAGCACATCTTATAGTAGAGTTGTATGGATTGCTTTAATATAATAGAACCAATTATACAATGCATATTCTTTACTTTATAGGTCCTGCTGAAAACAGTTACTTAGACTTTTATAAGCCAATGTGTACATAAGATCTCAAAACTACCAAATTCTTTTCAAACAACCTTTAGTAAACCACTCATCTGGTAGTAATCTTTGAATTGATCCTTATTCTATTCATAATTTTGAATTTTGTGATTGAGTAGTTTGTTTCAGTTGAAGCGTGAATAAATGAATATGTTTACCGTGGTTGTGGAATTTTGTAGGAAGCTGAGCTTGCAAAGTTAAATAGAACCTGCTTATTATTTTACCTGACAAGCAGCTTAACTAAGTAATCCTAAACACCCCCTATTTGCTTATTTACATGAAAATTAAGAGAGGAGCTGTTTTTCACCAACACAATAAATTGCTAATTCTTTTTATTTCATGTTGATTAAAGTTTAATCTAAATTTTCTGTTCTCTTAAGCTAAAACCGAAGTCTTGAGCGAAGGAGGAAACACGGGAGTATCTCCAAAAGACTGATGCTTGCAGCAGCTTACTGGTGCTCGTAACTTAGCTTGCTGCTGTTGCGCTTGAGGCTTTAGTGGCAACTCTCAATATGAGATGGCCTTTTTGACCCATTTACATTAATGGGTCAATATGGGTTGTATCTTGTACCTAAAAGATTAAATGGGTAAAATTTGAAGTTCACCTAAATGGTGAATTTGTCAAACAGTGTTAAAGTAGTCCAAAGACTACTCAGATGCCTACAACATCCTGAGTTATTTTTATTCAAAGGTTTATTATAGTTTTCATACTATATAAATATGTCTACTACATTTTTCACACTAATATTCTTATATGTATAATTTTAAGACATTTAGCTCCATATCCATTCGTACCTGTTGTGCACCTGTTATCCATATAGAGCCCATGTTGTGTCCAAATAACAAATATGAGATTTCAAATAGCAAGGAGTGTTTATGCTGGCTTATTCAAAAGAGACGTGCCTATTGTTGCCCAGGTATGATTATAAATGAAGAACGAATTATGTAATTGAATCACTCAAATATATTGAATCAGAATATATGTTTACAATCACTGTAATGAAAACTGATTTACTAAACTGAAACTAATGTTCCTATTTATACTAGATGAATAGACACTTATGAAGGGTTGTGTTGGTTCAAACTAACAGGTTTCTATGAACCATTGTGTCCCTTCACATATAACTACCATATAACCAACTTACTAACTAACAATAACCGACACTAACTAACTTTGTATACTAAAGTACCCTTAACTTTGCTTCTATAACATTATTGGTCCAACATTCACCCCCCTAATGTTATAGACGGCAAAGAGTTTTCTTCTCTTGTCTTCATGAGATGAAGTTCCAGCCTTCCTTTTCTTGCTTGATGCTTCATCCCATTTCTTCTTGTAGTTCCCTTGATCAATAGCCGTATCATTATTTCTTCAATCTTCTTGTTCCTTGCTTCTCCTTGTTCATGCTCACTTTGTCTTGAATAAAACTTTGATGACTTCACACCATCTTCATTCTTCAACTTGATCATATCACATGACCTTTCTTTACTTTTCTTGATCATTCAATCTATCACAGATTTCCGGTTGTTGTTTATCACAAACAATCAGCCCTCTCAACCTGCTCTGGTACCAATGTTGCCTAGGTATGATTATAAATGAAGAACGAATTATGTAATTGAATCACTCAATTATATTGAATCAGAATACATGTTTACAATCACTGTAATGAAAACTGATTTACTAAACTGAAACTAATGTTCCTATTCATACTAGATGAATAGACACTTATGAAGGGTTCTGTTGGTTCAAACTAACAGGTTTCTATGAACCATTGTGTCCCTTCACATATAACTACCATATAACCAACTTACTAACTAACAATAACCGACACTAACTAACTTTATATACTAAAGTACCCTTAACTTTGCTTCTATAACATTATTGGTCCAACACCTATTAGCAAATCCATAACTAAAATATTGATCTTACTAATATGTCCCTTATAGGATTTCCAAATCTGATCAATAAAGACGTTCAAGTTATTGATGAAACTTTCCAAGTACTTATCCTTGAACGGTAAACTTCGGCTGATTTTTATTTTTTATTTTGGTTTGGAAATGAATTGTACATTTATGATGATTTGTTAGGAATTAAGCTTAAGCAGATAGTACAGCTGAATGTGGAAGTTAGTACTGCTGATGAGTTTTGAAGACAAGAACAGTTAGTACGGTTGTATGAAGAAGTTAGTACGGTTTATGTTTTTGTAAAAGATAATTATAGAAAAGATATTGTGTATATCTTGTACGATTAGGTGATAGTTATCTTGTAAAGGAATCCTTAGTCTATAAAAGGATCTCCTAGGTGAAGGTTAAGGAAGATCAAGTTTTTGTTAAGATTCAAGGTTGTAAACCCTAGTACTAATTAAGAGTACTCGTATTATTCATTAATAATATTGAATCGTTAAAGTTGAATTATTGTTTTCATTTTTCATTCACTGTTACATACAAATCTTACAAAACACAAACAAATAAATCTTCTGAGTGCTTGCTAGTAAATTCCGCGTGCTAGACTAGCATTATTCAAAGTATCTACCTAACACAAGGTGTGTGTATAGATCCGATCAAGTGGTATCAGAGCCAGGTTACTGATACTTTAACACCCCAACCCAGTTTTAGAAGATCCAGACGAATTTGTTTAAGAAGAAGATGGACATGGAGACAGCTACAAGTCAAACCAACATTGCTGCTAAGCTACCAATACTTAAACCCAATGAGTTCGATATGTGGAGACTAAGAGTTGAACAATTCTTTCAAGTGTAGGATTATGCACTTTAGGAGATCATAGAAGATGGGAAATCGTTCAAACCTCCATCCACTTCCACTACTGTTGACGGTAAGACTGAGACAACTGTGCAGACCAAGCCTGTGACTACTGAAGAGAAGGCTCAGCATAAGAATGATGTTAAAGCAAGGAGCATGCTGCTGATGTCAATCCCCAATGATCAATTACTGAACTTCAGTAAATACAAGTGTGCTAAAACTCTCTTTGAAGCCATTGTTGCAAGATATGGTAGGAATGATGCCACCAAGAAAACTCAGAAGACTCTTCTTAAGCAACAATTTGAGAACTTTTCTGCTACAAGCAATGAGTCACTAGATCATATGTTTAATAGACTACAGAAACTAGTGAGTCAGCTTGCTGTTCTAGGAATTGAGATGCCACAAGAAGATCTCAACTCAAAATTTCTAAGGAGTCTACCATCAGAGTGAGCTATGCATGTAGTAGTCTGGAAGAACAAGCCAGATATTGATTCTATGGATCTGATGGACCTTTATAGCAACTTGAAAATAGTAGAACAAGATGTGAAGAAGTCTGCTGGATCAAGCTCAAGCTCAAGTTCTGAAAATTTGGCCTTTGTGTCAACTCCCAGTACATCAAGTCAAACAGATGAAGTGCAAGTTGCTGGAGCAGTTGGTACTGCTAACTCTAACTGTGGTACTGTTAGCAGTACTAATGGAATTTTGACTGAAGACACTTATTGTGCTTTCCTTACTACACAACACAATGGTACTATGTTTGCTCATGGAGATCTTCAAGAGATAGATGAAGATGACATTGAAGAGATGGACATCAAGTGGCAGCTCTCTCTTCTCAGCTTGAGAGCTAAAAGATTCTTGAAGAAGACTGGCAAGAAGATAATCATAAACAGCAATGATGTGGCTGGGTATGATAAGTCAAAGATTGAGTGTTTCAATTGCCACAAGAAAGGTCATTATTCAAGGGAGTGCAGATTGCCAAGACAACAGGATGGAAAGTGTAGAGGATTTGGAAGCAAATCAAGGGTTGTGGAAGTTTCAGACTCAAGCTCAAAGGCTATGGTTGCCATTGATGGATTAGGGTTTGATTGGAGCTACATTGCAGAGGAGGAAGCAGAAGCATCAACAGAGATGGCACTTATGGCTTTCTCAGACTCTGAGGTATAGGTTTCTAAATGTTCTAAATCATGTGATGCATTAAAAGAATTAGAAACACTTAGAAAACAGTTTGATAATCAGAGAATAGAGCTAAACCAGTCTGCTTTTAATTTAGCAAATCATAAGAGAGGTTTGGCTGTATTAGAAGAATAGATAGTTCACTATAAGGAAAATGAGTCTACTTTTAGTGATACTGTAGCTATACTCAAGAGAGATATAATGTTTAGGGATGCTGAAATTAGTGTGTTGAAAAATGAATTGGAAAAGATAAAGCAGGCAAAGGAAAACATTCAGATGAGTGTAGACACATTAGAGTTTGCATCTAAGGGTGTTAGTAAGATAGTTGAGTGTCAAATCCTCAATAAAGCTAAGTCAGGCCTAGGTTATAAGTCAGTTCCACCTCCCTATAGAGGAATTCCAACACCCCCAGGCATAGACCTAGAACACACAGGACTTCCTGAATTTCAACTACCTGAGCTTAAGTATGGTCCTCAACCTAAAGAGAATGTAGTTGATAAACCTTTGTATGTAAGTGCAAGTGATGCCTCACTTTTTGAGGATAAGGTGTCCTCAGCTAAGGACTCAGATGCTCCAACCATTGAGGATTGGACTTCTGATGATGAGGATGATCAGGCTGAAGTTAAGCCTATTAGTGTTAAGGTAGAGGAACCAAGAGTTCCAAAGATGGTTAAAACTAAGACTGTTAGGCCTAGATCAAATGCTAAAACTTTTAGACCAACAGTTAGGTATGCAGAAATGTATAGAACCACAAACAAGTCCAGAGGTAACCAAAGGAATTGGAATGACCTTAAATCTCACCAACTAGGTGATGATTTTGTCTGCTATAGGAAAGCTTGTTACTCTTGTGGTAGCTTTGACCATCTTGCAGCCTTTTGTGATAAATGGGTAACCAGGTATTCAACCCCTAGGGTGAACTCAGTAAGACCTCCCTCTCACCCTAAAAATGCTAAGATGATACCCAGGTCAGTTCTTTTGAGGTCTGGACCATGAGAAGTTCATACTGATAGACCAGCAGTTCAAACTGTCAGACCTATTAGACTTGTTCACCCAAGGCCAACAGTTCAAGGTGCACAAATAGTTTTTAAACCAGCACAAAAGATTGGAAACAGAACCTTTTATCACAGAGAAGTAGTGAAAAACCAAGTTTGGAAACCCAAGGTAACAACTACCAAGCCAGCAGTTCCAACTGCTAGCAGAGTAATTGGTACTGGTGTTAATAAAAACACTGCTAAGGGAAATATGGGTACTAGAGTGAATGCATCAGCATGTTGGGTTTGGAGACCCATCAAACCCAATGGTGCTAAAATTGTTTTGAAAAGAATGAATTATTTTGATGTAAGAGGAAAGCCTAAGTATGTTTTGGCTTGGGTTCCACAAGGAAATTAATTTTTCTTTTTGAGTGCAATGTTAGTCATATACTTTTATATTGTGAGACAAGTTCTTTGTGGCTTGTTTCTTTGTTTTTGGAATAACACTTGCAGGTTTTGGATGAAAAGCACCAAGGAGTTAATATGTTTTGGACTGTATGGTGATTTGGAGCTGAGTGTGTTATCTGTGCACACAACAAATGGTAATTGGTTCACCATGTCTAACCCACATAAGAACCAACTAGTCCAGAGCAAACGGTATCTGGTAAAGACTTCTCAAATCTGTTGATGGTTGACAATTTACCAAAAATTGTTTGGTTATCAGCTCACCATATCTAACTGTGAAGAGTTGGCTAGTCCAAAGCAAACGGCTATTGGTAAAGACATATCAAATCCGTTGATAGCTGATAGTTTGCTAAAAACTATATTTGAGCCATGGTATTTTAAATCTTTTCAATAAGTTCATACGGCTCAATAAAATTTTTCCAACAGTTTGTACTGTTAGTTAAAAAAAAAAAAAAAAAAAAAAAAAAAAAAAACTGGTACGGCTCAACTAGCCGTTGTAAAAAATATGTCAGTAATTAATTTCTAGCCGTTGGGGTAAAACCTTTATTCTGAAGCATACTTATAGGGATTTTTCTTGAGATAATTATCTTTTTGCCATAAATTGATTTAATATATTTTCCAAAGATAATTTATCTCGTTCGCAAAATTCTCAAATCCCTAACAGTATCTATAAAAACCCAATTGGCTACATCAAACATCAATTCCACTCTAAACGATCATCTTATTGCTATAATCTTTCACTCTTCATCAATAAAATGGCTAATTTGGAATTTGTTAAGCGTCACAATCAAGTTGCGTTTCTAGAGAAAACAGAGGAAGGAGATGGACCAAAATTTTATGAGATTGTGGACTTTCTAAACCACTCTCACATAAGGTATGCTCTAACTGTGTCTCCTACTCTTTATGTCTCTCACATCACACAGTTCTGGCAGAATGCTACTGTCTTGACTAGTGAAAATGGAGACTTAGAAATTCATTCTGAAGTAGATGGTGTATCTTTTGTTGTTACCGAGTCTATACTTAGGAGACATCTTAAATTAAAAGACTCAGATGGTATCAACACTATGCACAACACTGAAATATGGCAAGAACTTGCCAAAATGGGGTATGATACATCCGAACACAAATTAACTTTTCAAAAAGGATGTTTCTCACCTCAATGGAGATTTTTGTATGCCAGTCGCCGTTCTAGCTGAATTAAATGGTCCAAAATAACTTGGGTCGTTCGAGTTAAAATTGTATTTGCTTTCAAGGACTGTTCCACAATAGGGTTTTTATACTTTCCAATTTTATTTTTGAGGGTATATGTGCCTCAATTGTTGCACCAGAAACCAACTTTCTAATGTATCCTGTTACTTGTTAACTGATTTTGATGTAAACATACCTATGTTGTTACAAGCCTAACAGTAACTTGACTCCGATTCCTGTCAATCAAGAGTTGTTTTCGACCATGGTAGTGGTTTAAAGTGCAGTTAATGTTAGGTATCTATTGTGTAAGAGAGCTCGAAATGGCAATGGTTAGCCCGTACCACCAATAATCCACATCCAGCATTACTTCCAAAGTGTGAACGTCTCTTGCTCTACCATCGTCATGAGATGATAGGGAAAGGTCATGCTAAGTATCCCAGAATGATTCTAATGCTTCCCAAATTTTAAGTAAACCTGTCTCTGTCTAGAAGTGATGAGGTTGTACTCCATACTATGATGACATTTCTGACAAAGCTTAGCTGATCATAGTATAAGTCTTTGATGGAATAAATGACTGACTGGTGAGACATCAAATGATTCACCTAAAGTATTGCATCATACTCCTGACGTTTCGAATTTAGTGACAAACATTGTAAGCGCCACTTTTTAGGAATTTCTGGTAGGAAACAATTATGGTTTCTGGATTCGGCTTTTATGTTAGCACGTAAGATCTTGTATATATGTGCTATTTCTGCCTTCATATGGAACATCCAATAACAAAGTATTGGATCCTGTTTCCTATAGAACTGAAGAATGAAGAAGAAAACTTTGATTGTGATTCTCTGTAACTTCTTATTCGAAAAGAGAAGACTTCTATCCATGAAGCATTAAACTGGTCTGACGCTTAAATATTGCACCTTTGGCATTCCAATTTTGTCTGTCAGTTTTTCCTTGGTGTCCCCGGCTTTAGTCGAGAAATTTGTGATAAAGGGAAATGAGTGTATTTAAAGGTGTGAACTTCAAAGGTTGTCTTGCTTTTGAAGAACAAGAAGCTGCTCAAGTACTAGAAAGGCTCAAGAAAACAAAACCAAGAACTCAGGCTCAAATAGACTTTGATGCAGAGGTAGCAAGAGAGATTCTAGACAAGGATTTAGCAGATGAACAAGCTCAGATAGCTCAAGATGCAGAATTAGCAAGGAAGATAGCTGCAGATGATGTAAGGGATATAGCTGAATTCATGGATAGAACAAGTTTTGAAGAATTTAATCAAGAGGAGTTCAATGAGCAACTACAATACTTGTTGGATTCTGATTTGATTGTGAGAGCTCATGCTGGAATGATTCTTAAACACAAGGAGTTAAGTAAAGAAGAAAAGTCAGAGAAACTCAAAGAGTTTATCTTGTCAAAGAACAAAGAAGTTGCTTGGAATGACTTAGTGCAGAGAATTAGAGAAAGGCAAGAGTCAGGATACAAGACAAAGTTTCCTACCAAGAAAGAAAAAGTCAGTTTCATGAAACATTATTTGAAGAATCAAGCAAATTACAAGATGAGTGACTTCACTGGAAGGTCAGATGCTGAGATTGAAAAGACTTTCTTTGAAACATATGCAAGACTGAATACTTCAATCAAGGAGGATATCACGAGGAAAAAGAAAAGAGAACCATCAGTTTTGGAATCTGATATTGCAAAGAAGTTGAAGTCTGGTGAAGAAGGATTGACCAATGAGCAAATCAAGAATATGATGGTTATAGTTCCAGAGTCTACAAATATCAAACCATTAGAAGTCAAATATTCTATCATTGGCTGGGAAGTTTTCACTGATGGAAGGATGATGGGATGGAAGATCATAAGACTTGGAGGTATTACTGAGAGATACAAGTTGTTTGAAGATCTACTAAAAGGTTTTGATAGGGAAGATCTTAATCAGTTGTGGAGCTTAGTAAAAGAAAGATTCAGAGTTCAAGATCCACTTGAAGACAAAGATAAAGAGTTATGGGTGCAGCTGAAAAGGATTTATGAACCTGATAGTGGAGAATCAATGTGGAGATTTCAAGCACAAATTGAAGATGTCTCTTGGAAGTTATTTGATACGTGTGGAGTGCACAAACTAAGGATGGCATAGAAATTTATATGTTAGTGGAAAAGGATTATCCACTCAGATCAAGTGTTTTAATGTCTATGTTGTATACAAAACTGAGGGTTGAAGAAGATTCTGAAATGGCAGATATGCTGGTAACAAAGATTTTCAACCTTGCAGAACAAAGAAAGATTATTAGTAAGAGACAGTTATGAAAGGTGTTTGGAAGAATCCCCCTCATATAGGAGATGAAGCTTAATTTGAAGAAACTTAGTGATTTGGGAAGAAATCATAAGTTTAGGGGAGGATTGTTAGGAATTAATCTTAAGCAGATAGTACGGCTGAATGTGGAAGTTAGTACTGCTGATGAGTTTTGAAGACAAGAACAGTTAGTACGGTTGTATGAAGAAGTTAGTATGGTTTATGTTTTTGTAAAAGATAATTATAGAAAAGATATTGTGTATGTCTTATACGATTAGGTGATAGTTATCTTGTAAAGGAATCCTTAGTCTATAAAAGGATCTCCTAGGTGAAGGTTAAGGAAGATCAAGTTTTTGTTAAGATTCAAGGTTGTAAACCCTAGTACTAATTAAGAGTAATCGTATTATTCATTAATAATATTGAATCGTTAAAGTTGAATTATTGTTTTCATTGTTCATTCACTGTTACATACAAATCATACAAAACACAAACAAATAAATCTTCTGAGTGCTTGCTAGTAAATTTCGCGTGCTAGACTAGCATTATTCAAAGTATCTACCTAACACAAGGAGTGTGTGTAGATCCGGTCATGATGTTTTCGGCATGTTCCAGTTTTTTATGAGGATGTTTTCGACGTTGTGTCAAACAGTGCCCACCCCCATGGTGTGAAGGTTTCCTTCTTTCTAATATAGTTTGGGAATTTAATCTTTATGTCCAATACAGTTTGGTAAGCGTATGGTGCAAAATATGTTTGGCCTTGCGTTTATTGTTTTAGTAATCTTTATGTCTGATCAAACAGTGCCCACATAGCCAAGGATCAGTTTCTTTATATGTAATAACGGTTGGTATTGCTTAGTTTCTAATTATGAATCCTAAAAATGAGCTACTTATTTCAATGATTAAGGGTTAATAAGGGTTAATGTGTTGGTGTTTTTTGGCATCTGAATTGATGAAGAAGCAAGAAGAGAGTAGCCAGACAGTATTTGTAACACCCCAACCCGATAAGGGTAGAAGTATTACGTTGTGGTGACATATCAAAGCAAAACACAAGCATAAAACTTAAGTAATACAAATGAATTTCAAAGGTTACGAAGGAAAATCTGAAGTACAAGGTTTACAAATGAGAACGACAAATAATTACTAAATCTGATCACGAAATCACATCTAGTCATCTCTAATCTAGGATAGCTATCAAGGCATAGTTCTCTAAGTCCAAAGGTACTCTCCACTTGTAACCCAGCTTCCCACTAAAACCTGCCGCAGAAAAAGAAATGCGGCTGAGCTTAAAAAGCCCAGTGAACAGATATGTATAAACGAAGCAAAAGATAAGGAACAAAGAATATAATATGGTGCATTGGGGAAAACATAAGGCATAAACGAACGGATGTCAAAGTGTAAGGAAAGTCAGTAATCAAACCCGAGCCCAAACAAATCATATCATATCATATCTTCATAGCATAAGTAACCATTGTATTCGAAGGGGTGACCTCGAAATACCAAAAGTAATAGGAGGGGAGTCCTCAAGTAACCAATGGAGTGATCAGCTCCCGAACATGTGAAAGACGTGGATTGCACCCATGCATCAGTCACCGAACATATCATATCATATTATATCATATCATATCATATCTATCCACTCAATTACAAATCGAACCTAGGATGCATCCATACGCCCCCGAACAAATCATATTGGCCATAACAAATATAAAGTGCGCATATCATAATCAAAATGGGACGGTGTGGAACATCACTCAACCACACTAGAGTCATGCCATTGGTGCATCAATGACACGGCCATGTTACCTTCATGGCTAGGAAATAAATTGGCTCGGGTATCAAACTGAAGGGTTCAAATGTCATATCATATCAAAGTCAAATGTTTAAGTCATCAAGGAGTCATAATCAAAGTCCAAATGTCAAAGGTTCATATCAAAGGTTCAAAGCAAAGGTTCATATCAAAGTTCAAATGCCAAAGGTTCACAAATCTAAGGGTGCATAGCAAAGGTTCAAATAGAGCATAAGTCAAAGGAAGCCATACTAGGAAGGCTCAGATCAAAGGTATCATAATCAAAACTAATATCAAAAGATGTGTACAAATCATGAGAAACCTTAAGAGATAAGGTCAGAATATCGGTACCTTAGACCGACAAATGGAAAGGTGGATCACACAGAACGGAAGGTCACTCCTTCTTCACCGAACCTAGCAATTTAATAATCATATATTATTTATAAGGCCATTTTAAATTAGAATTCATAATTTTGGTTTCTTTCTATTTTTAGTAACTTTTCATATTTAGGAAATTTCCCGAAATAGTAATTTAATACTTTAAGATTATAATTGACAATTAATAATATTTAAGGGTCAAAATGACAATTATAATGGTTTAGGGTTAATTATGTCAATTTAATAAGGTTTAGGGTCATAAATGTAAATATTCAAAATTTAGTATTTAAAAATGTCAAATAATTAAATTTAGGGTTTATACTGTAAGTTATATCAAAATGAACATTTAGGACTCCGTCGTTCCATAATTTATTTAAACGTGCTCTCGACATTAGTTTAGACCGCGGCGACCCAAAAGACAATTATCCACATGTATACCCACACGACTAACAATTATGTATATCCATGACACAACCCTTAAGCCCAAGATCATTTACACTCTCGAATCTATTTAAGCACCTGTCGACTCACAATTACAAGCATCATACGACAATGGTTTAACACACACCATTTAATATTAACAACACACAAGTTCCACATAAAATCATAAGTCATTTCTCTTTTAATCCGGTTCAAATACACACATGTTTAAGACTCATGATAGACCCACCAAGAAACCATAATAAATAAATGTAAACAAGCTACCCACTTCATACACAACTCGCACGTGACCAACTCATTCAATCTTACAAGACTTCACATGAAATCACACTTCATGGACCTTAGCCCCTTAGCGTGTAAACATATACTGTCATAGAAAGTTTACCCATATGAAGTCCTTATATGTAGTATATACTTTTACACATTAAATATTCAATGTACTGATATATATTTAGGATATATACCTGCATGTATAGTTCTCAACATGCAATTTGCATTCCTGTTATTGATCACGTAACTTCATTTGATAGGAATTTTATGGAAATCATGCTATCATCTTCTTCATATATTTCGCTCAACATATAAAAATACCGAGACCCGACATCGAACTCGAAATATACGAATCACATTCATTTAAAACACCAACGGTTGACTCATACCGCGACACACTATGGCGAGATCAAACAGAGGTGGTGCGAGGGGTTTCATGGGCAGCCAACAAACGGCTATGGCCATCACCACTATGCCATGATCGGTGCATGATTAACATGTTTAAAACCTCACAGAAATTGCACCCATAACAGCCCACGCAATCACCATTTTTAACAAGCCAAAAACATTCACAAAAACCTCACATGAAATCATAGAACTCAAGTAATAACAGCCCATGGTTTTTATGATATTTAGCGCCGCTTTAATGACTTCTTATGACAGATTTTTAGGGCATTGTTAGGGACATATTATGGTCAACAAAGGGGCTGGAACAAAACATCAACAGGCCACCAAACCGACACCTAACAGTCAACAAATGACTCGACAAAACTGTTTTCTTATAGGCGCATGTATATTATGATTTCATGTCGCTATTTAACGAGGCCATTTAAGCATATATATAAACATGATTCCACTGATTTCCTATCATAGTTATTAGCTTTTTTTTATGATGTATAAGTTGAATTAAGATAACAAAAAGGGAACATCATAAACCTGATGTCGACTGGTAACCAGAAAACGAATGAGGACAAGGACCAAAGCTCGAATCAAACCAAGAACTCTACGACCCATTCTTCTTTTCTTGGCAGCAACAAGGGAGAAAGGGTGTGTTTTCTTGTTTCTGGTGTGGTGTGGAAAGGAGAACACAGGATGGGGTCATATATGGTTTAAGAAAATAAGGCCAAATGCGTTTTTAAAAGAAATGGAAAATCGTGTGATATTAAAAGAAGCAAGTCGTGTGTATGGTTTAAGAATGAGGATATGGGCATATCTTTTAAGATTATAGCTACACAAATTTTGGTCTTATCTTGTCAAGGAATAATGTGTGAGAGTGAATGAGATAGGAAAGCATGGTGTGATTGAATCATTTCCAAAAGGACTAGACGTGAGAACTTTTATGTTAGCGAAAATGCTATCTGGTTGATATATTCTTAGGAACACTTTGTACAAAAGAATTGTTTTTCTCTTAGTGAAAATGTAGAATGTCATAACATGATAGTATAGGCGTGAAATAGTTGAGATATTAGGATTATAATTTGTGACAAAATATTTTTATTGTGTAAGCCTCAGGTTAGTTATATTAATTGTAGTTATATCTATAACATATAGTTTTAGGGCTTTAATTAAAACGTGTATTTTAATTATAGGGTAATGTTTTTAAATGACTTGTAGTCAAATTTTTATACTTAGGTTAAAATGTATGAAGTTCTTGTATAATTTTTAGCATGCTCTTATAAATTCAAAATTTCAGAGGGCAAAATGGGAATTCCAAATGAATGGAAATTTAGGGTTTTACAACTCTTCCCCTCTAGAAGAAAAATTTTTGTCCTCGAAAATTGAAGGGAAAACGAAACGGAAACACAACTGACTACAGAAATGTAGATGACTTGTTTCTCATGACTCTATCTTGTTGATCAAAAATAGCTTCGGTTTCCTCAGAAAAAACATATCATACTGAATCCAAATCAAAAGATTAATATACCAAACGTAACAGATGATACTCGTATCCCCTCAGAAGAGATACAAAGAAGAGGTTAAGAATATGTGATAATTGCGGAGGTAGAGCTAAACGATAGGAAACCTCCCCAATACGTTTAAGGTTTTCAAACGGTGTAAAGAGTCAAGGACTAAGCTTGTCCTTGATCTCACCCATTTAATTCTCACGAATGGCGAAACTCACAGAATATACGATTCCTAACATGAAATTTTTAAGTCACGACGATGCTTATAAGCATAATTCCTCAATTTACCAAATAGTCCCATTTCCGGTATAGTTCTTCCAAAGACATTCTCATAAACAGACAGTTCTTGATCCTCATATAACAAAATTCTCATATTCTACCCATGGCAGATCATAGGAAAACAGGTCCAACGAACGCGGAACGTACATGCATCGAAACATAGGTTTACTTCTTCATAGTAACAGATCGAATCCATACTGACAGAAAACAAATTGGTTGATAACATCAAACGGCAGAAAGATCTACAATGAGTCCTTAACAAATGAACATAAATTAGCAACCGCGGTCAAATGTTCAAACGTATCTAGTCGCCTGACGATAACGGTAGAATAAACGCATCGGTAGAGTAAATCTATAGTCTCACTAACCGTTGATAATTCTGATAAGATGCCAGATATCTAAGCTTCCTAGGTACTTCTCCAGATATCCTATGCCCACAATAAGTTCTCGTTATATGATGTAAGTATTATCACGTTGATCAGGCGTCATAATACTAGCATCATATAAATATGCCCTCATGATGGTCATACTTTATCTCAAGTTGTGAACAAAAGTAACCTATCTTAATCCACCTAGTCCTTCTATAGTCTCAGAGGTCAACAAAATCAAACAACATAACCAAGAGGGAAAAACGAAACTACTCGTAAGAGTAACAGAAATCCTAGAATGTCTAATAGAATTAAGGTACGTTGTCAAAAGCATCAGATCTTCCACAATTCGTCAAAGCTCCCATAACAAAACCATCATTCAAGCATACGCAGAATGAACACAGAAAGGAATTACTAATAGAGAACCTAAATCATTCAAAGGATCTTATTACCGGGTAACGGAAGCTTAAGTGGGTTAAACAGAAGTGAATTACGTCATCAATAACTTCATCTTTCACAGAATCAACTCATCCCAACATGAATGTTTGCTTCAACATCCGTCCATTCAAATACATGATCTCAAATCTCTTGCAAGTCCAAGTAGTCTGTCTACGTCTGTCCATCTGATCATAGGGTGAAAAGGAATTATAATCTTGAGTATGGTTCCTCAGGCCTTTGGCAACTCTTCTTGGAATTGTGGTGTAGTAACGTGAATCTCTGACATGATCACTGTGCATCCTTCCATCCGCAAGTCTGCTTCTGCTCTCAATTCATCTTAGTACAACTAAAATGAATAGAGAAGCAAGACTGCGTGTCTTTGATAGGTCTTCTAGCACAGCTCAAAATTCGCCAACTCGATTACATTCTCCTTCTATGTCCGCCACCACCTTCATCTTGCAAGAAATGTCTTCCAATCTTCAAGGTGAACACCGCTGCTGTAAACTGCGAGTTATGTGTTGAATAGTTCGTCTCCTACGGTCTGGTTGTCTTGATGCCCAAGCTGTAATCTCCTAGTGCTGTATAAAGTATAATCGAGTCTCTTCTAAGCGTCTCTCCTCTTCTCATATGCTTAATTGATGGTAACGCCAGTCGTGAACATCTTCCACTACTCTTCTGTAAGGTTGCTAACTTCGGTAACTGTCATCGATCATGGCCTATTCAGTGGAAACCTCAGTCTTCGCAGGATCCATAATAGTACTATCTGCTGCAACTTATGAACATCTATCAAAAGTTCCTCTTCCTGAATGAGGGTCATTCTAACTTAATACGAACATGGTCTTCATGTTTCTATTTTGCCTCTGAACACACTACAATGTCATACTATAACAAGTTTGTCCAAATACACGCGAAAGACATGATTTTATCAGATGCGTAAGAATAGTTGACATATTAGCCAATACAATTGGCATCATTAAAACTCAAAATGATCAAAAAGAATACGAAAGCAGCTTCAAGAATCGTCTTGCTCCTTTACAGGTAACATATGATAACCAAACCTTAAATTACTCCTAGGGATACTTCACATTCACCGCATATCACATTCCTTATTCTTCATGATTAAAACTAAAATACTTCACGGAGGTTACTCTCTGTTAGTTAACCTACTTCTCAGAGGTTCTTGTGGTTGCTTCTTCAATCCTTCAAATCTAGATGATGTAATTCGATACGGAGTTTCAAAGGTAGGAAAAAATCATCTCATACATATGAGGTTTTGTAGAACTGTTTTCGAAATAGCAATTAATATAATGGTTTTACCAATCGGAATTTATGGTAAGAGGTTTAACAAGGATAATCGTTTGAGTCACCAAAAGTGAGACGTATAGTATGACAGTCGTTAGCATTTACATGCTCAGTCAACAACCCATATCAGAATAATATCAAAATCATAACCATCCAAAGGAAACAATTAGCAGAGCTGACTCATCATCAGAATGGAGTAGACAATTTCTATACTCGTGGTTAAAACCACCAGGTTTCTCATAGAAATAGAAATGGGTTATTCAAAATCAAATAGTGTCAGAGGAAACATAATATGCCCAGCATAAGTAATAGAATTTATAGAATGTGTCAAACAAATTATTTTGTAAGAATCTTCAGAATGGTCGGAAAGGTATCAAACTGTTTATCAAACAGATCAGAATTGGAGATCAAAATCAGAAGGTGAAACTTAAATGGTGTAAGGTATCCATGTAGTTTCTGAGGTATTCTAAACTTACTTGGTTACTAAACTTAGGTTGCAAAACTTTCTAGCTTCTGAAACAAATGTTCTTATAAGGCATAGCTAAAGGCAGAGGCACGAATCAGAGTGATGCGGAAGCAATGCTACTTACATAGATGTCCTAGTCTACCCATTCCTCACCGGTAATAACTTAAGTTCCTATGGGGAAATCCTAAAGAAAATTCTCAAAGGTTGTCTTATGAGCACCTACAGTGGAAACTTAAGGGTCCAAACTTCACAGGTCAAGGTTTAATGTATTACAAGTCGCAGCCCTGGCTCTGATACCATAATTGTAACACCCCAACCCGATAAGGGTAGAAGTATTACTTTATGGTGATGATTAAGTCGTTTTTTGTAGTTCCAAAGAAATATTTGTGAAAATATTTCCCCGGGTCGTTCTCCCAACGAAGGTTTGACGGCGTTTAAATCGATTCGGTGTCGTGAAAATGTGAAGTGAATAAGTGAACGTGAAAGTGATTATTTTGGTATTGATTAAACTAAAATATGGAAAATTAAAAGCATTCTACGTTTAACAAATTAAAGCACACAAATAGAAATCAAATAACGCAAATCCCGGGCTAATCCCGAGACTTATAACACTAATAGTGAATATATAACCCTAAAATGCAAAACTAAAAACTCAAGGGACTGAATATGTAATTTTAAAGAAAACTAAATTATAAAAGAAAATTGAGAAAATAAAAGTTTTATAAAAGCTGAGGGACTAAAATGGTAAAAACTGAAACTATTATCAACCTAATAAAAGACAGGGACTAATTTGTTAAACTTTGAAACCTAATTTAAACTAAAAAAACGTATTTAGATAAAGACAAGGACCAGATTGACCTAAGATGAAACTACAAGGACTAAATTGTAAAAACTTAAAAAACAAAAACGTTTTTAAACACAAAACCACCCAGGTTCGAATCTGAGTCACTACGAATTAACTAAACTATATATATATTTTTTTTAATTTTCTTCTTTTGCAATTCAACTAACAATTAATAAACACTAACTTTTTGTAAATAACGAATTTAAACCAGCTTGAAATAGCTGAAAAACAGCTTGTAAACCCAACAGTTAAGTTTTGCACTCTTTTGAAACAGTCCAAATTAGCTCTAAAGGAGACTCAAATAAGCTAACCAAATAAGCTAGAAAAAGCGAACCAAAAGCTGAAACTGATAAACAGCTTGCTTGTCTAGCTTTTGCCCCAAAAATATCACTCTTAACTCAATTAGATAGCTGGAAATAAGCTTATGAACTGGAGCTTGTGACTGAGGTGCAGTGTAGTACTTATGCAGACTAGCAACTTTGAGCTTAAATTTAGATAAGCTAATGAGTTCCAAACTGAGATTTTCTTGTTTATCTAGATTCACAAGCTGGCAAACTACTTAGATCACCAATCCAAACCTATTTCCAAAGACTAATTAATCCTACAACTGATCTAGAAGTTTATGCTATTTCTGCTTTCACTAATTTTTTTTGACTTTTTGATTGTTTTGAAAACTTTGACTAAATCCTACTTTGATTGATCTAAGCTCACTGAAGATGTTATATTAAGCTAATATGAACCTAAATTATGCTAACTAACACTAATTTGCACCTATGATCAAACTTTCACCTACTGATTCCCTAACAGTTTATAAAATCCAGCTATTTGATTAGATTTTGACTTATTTGTTCATCCAGTGCTGAGATCAAACTACTAACTCTGCTAAATGCATTATAGTGACAAGTCTACACTACTGAGTCACCTCAAACTAGCTTTAAACACATAAATCTCTATTGAACCAAACACCCCTTTTATCAGATATTAAATCAAACAACTCAAATTCAGGCTTAAGTCATCCTTAACAATTATCAAACATTATTCATTAACATCATAAGACCTCAGATTAGCAACAAACAACATCAATTAACAACAGACTCTTAGATTCTCATATTAGATCAAAGTAGCAGTCAACTTGAAGCAAAAACAACTACTATATTAACTAATAATTGAACACACTCAACTAATTCTAAATCTAGCAAACAATCATCAGTTAACTAATATTAAACTAAAATTACACTATCAGCAGAATTAATCTAACACACTGAGTAGAATCATAAATGAGAAAAAACTTACAAGGTAATTCTCCCTCAGCACAAATTGAGGGAGTTCACTAAGCTTGCCTGTCTTTAGACAGGCTAGGAGCTTCCATTTCTCCTCTTAGACTATCAGCTCCTTCTAAAATAAGCTCAGCTTATTGAATAAGCTGAAGTTTGACTTTCTTTGACTTTATTGGCTTTTTGAATTTTTAAACAGATTCGACTCTAATAATCACTTATAGTAAGCTATAAAGCTTATGTATTTTTTAAACCGACGGAGTTATAAGCGTCAAACGAAAAATATAGCGATTGGTTTAAAAACACCAGGTAAAGTAATGATATAATTTCTATAACATTATAATTAGCTTGAAAATGTATTAGGATCATTGTCGGGAGTATTGGGTATAATGTTAGTAGAAATGAATGAGTGGTAACGTTAATTAAACAATTAAGCATACGTTAATGAAAATCACACAAACCCGTGCATGAACTGATATGATAATGATGTTACTGATGATGTGCAGACTACTCTAGTCCGTATGACGTGTCCTTACTGATGATGCATGAATACGCAGCTAAACCTAACTGGTTACGCGCATTTAAATGCCCGTAAACCTAGTTTACGAAATGATGAACGATGCCTATGAATAGTGATTTCCTTCCGGGAATGAATGGTGTTATGTGAATAGTAAAATTTTTGACGACTTCTCAAAGTCTCAAACTGACTTCAAAAATGATGAATAGTGAAATGATGAATAGTGATCGGTGAATAGTGATTGATGAATAGTAACTCATGAATAGTAAATTGTCGAGGTTTGGAAAAATGACTTGAAATTACGAGTTGTGACAGTCTTCCACCCTAAAAGGAATTCAGTCCCTGAATTCAGTTGATGTTGGTCTCTAGAGTGGTCTTGGTAAAAAGATGTGGGTATTTGAGTCGCATCTGGTCTTCCCGTTCCCAAGTAAACTTAGGACCTCTGCGAGAATTCCAGCGAACTTTGATGATAGGAATTCGACTTTGCTTCACTGTTTGACCTCTCGGTCCATAATTTCTGCTGGTTCTTCCACAAAGTTAAGCTTATTGTCGATCTGAATTTCTTCCAATGGAATGAAATGAAATATGCTACGAGTGATTCGTTTGGAAGGCACTTCCTGAGGTTTGAAATGTGAAATGGGCAGTGTATGTTGCTGAGCTTTGACGGAATCTCAAGTTTGTATGCCAGTCGGCCGATTCTAGCTAGAACCTTAAATGGTCCAACATAACTAGGGTTCGGTTTCCCGAGTTTCCAAAATTGTATTATGCCTTTCCAAGGCAAGGCTTTCAACATAGATTGTTCTACTACTTGAATCCCAATGGTTTACTACTTAGGGATACCTAGTCCCCATGATTTTGCATCCTGAACTGACCGAACTTTTCTATTGTTCTCTTGTTACTTGTAACTGATTCTTGACTTGTACCATTTCCTTTGTTGTTTCACAATTGCGTTCTAGGCCAGTGAGCTTGACCGTCCGATTTCGGTCTGTCACTATGTAGTTGGTATTTCGACCATAGGGTGCCTTAAAAGGTGCAGTCTAAGTGTTCGTGTGATAACTATTGTGGTAAGAGAGCTCGATTAATGGCAAATGGTTAGCCCGACCATTTCCAAGGTCAATCACACATGCTCTGAGCATGTCTTCCAATGTGTGAATCGTTCTCTTGCTCTGACCATCGGTCTGAGGATGATAGACAGTGCTCATGCCTAATTTGGTTCCAAATGAATCTTGTAATGACTCCCAAAATTTTGAAGTAAAGCGACTGTCTCTGTCGAAAATGATGGAAATTGGTGCTCCGTGCCTTGAGACTATTTCCTTGACATAAAGTCTGGTGAGCTGATCCATAGTATAAGTCTCTTTGATTGGAATGAAATGAGCTGACTTGGTGAGACGATCAACGATTACCTAAATAGCATCATAACCTCCTGACGTTTCGGGAAGTTTAGTGACAAAGTCCATTGTAATGCGTTCCCACTTTCTCTAGGGAATTTCTGGTTGTTGAAACAATCCTGATGGTTTCTGGTATTCGGCTTTTACTTTAGCACAAGTAAGATACTTGCTAATATATGTAGCTATTTCTGCCTTCATATTCGGCCACCAATAAAGTCTTTTGGGATCCTGATATTCCTTATCAGAACCTGGGTGAATGGAGTACTTTGACTTGTGCAATTCGTGCATGATCAACTCTCTTATTCCGCCATAAAGAGGTATCCAGCTTCTATCCTTGAAGCATAATACTCTGTCTGACCTCTTTACTAAATCATTTGCATCCTTTGGCATTCCATAGGGTTTTTCGTTCTGTCAGTTTTATTCCTTGTGTGCCTCGGCTTGAGCCTCGAGAGTTTGTGAGGGTAAAGGTGAAATGATTGTCATTCTCAATGGTCTGACTCTCAAAGGTTTTGGTCTCTCCTTCTGGCTAAGGGCATCTGCCCCAACCTTAGCTTTCTTAATTGCCCATTGGTCTAAAGATGGTAGAGCGTGTGTATATCTGATTGGAAAGAAAATATCTTAAGGGGATTGTCAGAAGTTTGAGGTGCATAGTCTATCCTTTATCAGGAGCCTTTGAAATTTGTACAACGCGTCTCGTGACTACTCCTACAACAGTAAGTTTGTCGGAAATGGGTTATCGAAGAACAAAGCTACGATAACGGTTTCTGATTCCTCGTGTCTTGCTATAACTGATGTCAAGGTATGAGCCTTTCTTCACCTAAGATGCTTGGTCTTTATTGTCAAAATTTCCCATGCTATTGTTTGTCAATCACAAGATCCTAATTGCATGAAGTGTCGTAGTATGGTGGTTGGTTTTCAAATACGACCCAAGATTTTATGGATGGGTTTTTGACATGATGTGGATAGGAATGTTTTAGCACAGTTTGATGTTATACTTTTCTTAGTGCTCAGTAGTTTTGTTAAAGGCTGACCATAAAGGATTTATTTGTCAAGACAGACATATCAGATAATTACTTTCCTACAAGGTATATGAGTTGTATAAACGCTCTTTAAAGAAAATTCCTTTGAATTGGAAGCATCAAACAGGATAAAGTAGTCGGGTAGGTATGTCTGCCTGAATGTTTAAATGTCTAGCATTTCGTTTCTAGGGTTTGAATAATGCCTAAAGGTTAATCCTGGGTAAGACTTGTGGGTATGTATATCCAACTTTGCTTGATCCTTTCTAAACTGGATCCTGACTTAGATTCGTTGTCCTACTTGGTCTAACTAGTACTTCTGTAATGATAAGGTTTGGTGACTATGCCAGAGATAGTGATTTGGATTGCCTCGTGAGATCTTATGTTTTCCGTTACGATACGAGTCAACTGGCTGTATATTTCTAGTCCTTGTTTGTGGTTCCAAAACCCCTTTCGTTGGTTTCTTATGTCGTGAAATTCTCCTTGGAAATAGAAAATCTTTCCTAGAAAAGTCAATGGCAAATTCCAACTTAATTGATAAGTGAGCGATATGTGGTGTAGGTACTCAGAGAGAGTTGGCCGATAAGGATGTTTATGAAGAGTTTACTTGTTTAAAAAGCTTTTCTTTCTTGGGATGTTTTGAATGAAAATTGTTGTTAGAAATCTTGAAAAGATAATTGTTTCCTTCATGGCATAATCTTCCCTGAATTAGACATAGGTGATCAGGCTATGTATAATTGAGGGCAAATAATGCGATGCTTGGTTTGGTCAAAATAGCCTTGTGTTTCTCAAAAGTTTTAGATGGTGCTCAACGTGATGTTTGGTAAAATGGTAGTAAATAGTTGGTAGGATGGCAGAAAGCCAATTTATAAGGCTATAGTAACATAACTTGTTCTGGAAATGTTGTGAAATAACTCCCTGAGATGCTAGTAAAATAGCTTAAAGTAGGGTTAGGTGAGACAGTTTTTAATAAGCGGTATTAAAATATCTTGCAACAAAATCTGTTGAATGGGTATGGGACGTGTGGAACACCTTACGGAATGGTAATAGCCTATAGTTGGAGATGAATCCTTACTTAACCCCCTTCTAGGTTAGTGGTTCGTTGTTGCGAAATGGTCGAAAGCTGGACAAGATGGGATAGGATATGAAATAAACGAAGATTGTGCTCATGGTGGAAATGATAGAAGACAGGGATTACATTAGATAGAAAAGTACATGATACAATGAGGTTACAAGAAAGTACTTAAGATAGACTACTCAAGGAAATACAACCCTAGCTGGATCCATCCATGGTTTATTATTAAGGAAGAAGTTCCTTGTTCTTATCTATTGCCATTGTTGTTGTTGCCTTGACGAGCTTCACATTTCAACGAGCTCTTCCCTCATTCTGGTTTCTCAGCTCTGGGAATTCACTCTTGAAGTGTCCAATTATTCCACACTCATGGCAGGTCACCGTGACTTTCTGGCTCATCACGCTGGTGGGAGTCTTGCAATCCTTGGCTTTGTGTCCGATCTTTTGGCAGTTTCCACACTGAGTGGGGCAAAGTCCATTGTGGTGAAACCGGCATCTAATGCACTTGGGTAGTGTTCCTGCATATCCTTTCTTTTTACTTGGCCCAACAGCACAAGCTCCCACTACTTCTTGTATCTTAGGTGGTTGCGGGGTAGCATTGTCACCGTGATTGTTGTCCCACTTTCTCTTGTTGTTGTTGTTCCATTTTCGTCTGTTGTCCATATTGTTTCCTACGGCCTGGGTGTGAGCTATGTGTTCCTTTTTCTCGATCGCCATATGGTTAGCTTTAAGTATGGTATCGGGTTCTAGTGAGGCAACCAACATACGAATTTCAGGGGAGAGTCCCCCGATGTACCTCTCAAGTTTCTTGCTTTCCGGTTCATCCATTGTTGGGCCTAGTAGTGCTAGTTCGTAAAACTGAGTAGTGTACTTGACAACATCATCTCCTACCATGGTAAAGTTAAGGATTTCCTGTTTTAGTGCTTGTAGTTCGCTTCTTGAACAATATTCTAAAGTCATCATCCTTCTTAATTTCTCCCAAGAGATTGAGTAAGCAGCGTCGACCCCTACTATCTGAACATGTTTAGTCCACCATTCCTGGGCATGATCCCGAAAAGTGCAAGTGGCGAACTTGACCTTGTCTTCCTTGCGGCAGTCGCCACACCAAAATATCGTTTCTACTACTTCGAACCACTTGTAAACTTCCTTCGCTCCTTCAGTTCCGCTAAAGGTGTGGGGGCTGCAATCCATAAATTCCTCATGGGTAAGATTTTTGGCGAAGGATGTGGCTTGTGTCATGTCTGGAGTGGCTTGCTTTAACCTAACTGCTTCAACATCATAAGAGACCATGAGAATTTATAGGTGATAAAGATCATCCTACTCACATATACGCAACCATGACATGTATAAGTGGGGTGAAATTGCGACAAGATGAAATCGTGAAGTGTCATATTTGTAACCATAACACATGTGGATGTCTAAAATGAAAATTTCGGTCTTACATGAACCGATATCATAGATAGCACAACCATATCCATATAGTAAGTCAATACTGGGTGATTTCATTGTACAATAATCAAAATACTACAAGTTTCTCTGATACCAATCTGTCACACCCCCAAATTTCATGACTTGCAGCGGAATAAGTCATTCAGGGGCACGACTGGTCATAGCACCAAAGTTATAGTTATATTGAACGACCTAAAGTGTCGTTTATAAAATACATCGTTTCATTATTTAAAAACATTCAGAGTTATAAGGCTAGGTCCCAAAAGGTGAAACAAGTTTTCAGAAAACAAGTTCATACAATTCAAACGATGGATAAGTGCATAAAATATAAAGTGAGACGCGTCGACTCCGCGACTCCATGATGTCCATATGCAAGCCAACATGCGATACTTTAATTACCTGAAAATACATTGCTAAAAATGGTCAACAAAAATGTTGGTGAGATCATAGGTTTATGTAAATGAATGATTGTACGGAAACCACAAGTATAAAGTATATGACAAATCCATGCCACATAAAAATGATACATTAGCTCTAAGCTCATGACCCCGAAGCTAGACTGAATGAAATGCCCCAACCGAGTGTTTGCCAATCACTCAAATATGATAGAAATGAAATGCGTTCGTTTGACCAGTTGGTGCTACCAACCCGAACGGAGGAGTCACCCTCAATAGATCTATCCACTCACTCTCGCTTACTAACAATTAACGGTTCATGATAATATAAGGGGACTTTAATCTGGGCAATGATGTAACTTAAGCAATGTAATGAGTTTGTATACTTTGGTCCGCATATAAAAATGGTGCAATGTATTCTCCCCCGAGAGTTTAGAAATCAATAAACAATTTAAAACGGGGCTATGAAAACTCACATGATATGATATAGCAACAATGATCACAATGGATATGATGAAATAAAGCTCGGTCTCTAACCACGACCTATTATGAATGATGTGATCCAATGTAAGCAATGATACAATGCAACACATGCAAATACGTATGTTAACGATACCACTTGTTAGTTTTGAAAATAACTTTTATCGACGAAAATACACTTTTGACGTCTCGCTAAGTTATAAACTACTTTTCGCGTAAACATGATGAAACGGTACTCCACGATCCTTGTTTGGTGTTCTATTAGCAATTATAATGTTTTCGTCGTAAAACAAAACTTTTCATAACTTGTGAAAATATGTCCAAAACGGCTTCGTGAAACTAGTCGTGAAATATTGCACGTTACGTGTTAGTTGATCAACTCGACGTTTTTGAAAATCTTGTAACCATGTATAAATGTTGTTTCCTTTTACTTCCGGTTGTACACGCCTCGATCAATTAGAAAATCGGCTAACAACGTTATGTTTCGCAAAAACACTAGTTTTAATATTTAAAACACTTTCTAATAGTGGCTGTCAAAATAAACTAAAGTTCGTCGGCTTTAAACGTGAATAACTCGGCCGTTACAAGCTCGTTTTCTACGTTCTTTATATCCACGGATTTGTCACAACATGAGCTAACATAATCTCAGTAGCTCGGCTCTCCTAGATCATGTCTAACGCCTCGTTTGGTCCTTCAAAGTTCGGCTAACAGCACGCTTATTTTCAGAAAATTAGTTTTCGTCGTCTAACTTCGAACGATCATATCTCCTTCGTTATAAGTCGGTTTTTAGTGATTCTTGCGGCCACGGTTTCGTTTTTGAAAGAACTTTCTGAATATGAAGGCCAAAATATGCCCAAAATTACTGAGTTTTCCAGTTTACACGTTTTTGGACAGTAGCTATATTAGATTGTTAAAAACTCACTTTCTTGGTTTTAAACTTGATCATACAACCTCAAATCAACTCCACAAGTTCGCAAATCCTACCATACACCTTCTTAGGGTGTCATGGGGTCCTAAACATCACCAACCTTGGTGGGTTTCATGAAATCATTAGTGAAACTTATAGATCTAGTGATTTAGAGAGTTTATGTTCAAAAGTGGTATGTAAAACATAAATACTTGCATGAATAACTAATATAACTTGAAAATACATGAATATATAAATCAAATGAAAGTAATAGATGATCAAAACATGTTCTTGATAACTTACTTGATGATTGGATGAGTTTTGATAAGAAATGAGTAATAACTTGAGGTTTGATCACAAATCCATAACTAGGAAGGTAAATGGAGTATGATTATGCTTTGTTCTTGAAAAATCTATGGATTTGGATGGTGTTCATGGTTGTGCCGATTCTAGGAGATGAAGATGGGAGGGTTTGATCTTTTTCTAGCTAATTGGTAAGTTAGTGTATGTGTTTATGTTAGTGGGATGAGAAATAAAAGACCAAAAATTCATTTAATGCATTTTGGAGTATCAGCTAAATGGGGAGTTAGGGAGGGGCGGCACATGTGGGTAGATTAGGATGGATTTGATGTTTAATTAAAGATATGTCTCCCATTTAATTAGATATTGGATGGTTTAGTGTATACACTGAGTGTTATCGGGTACCGAGTTAACTAGAAATAACTCGAGACGAGGTGAAATGAGATACGACGAAGTTGTAAAAATTGTAAAATCATGCTCCTTGCAAGAATCGGGTGTTAGAATGATAATCGGATTGAAATTTCGTAAACCGACGGAGTTATAAGCGTCAAACAAAAAATATAGCGATTGGTTTAAAAACACCGGGTAAAGTAATGATATAATTTCTATATCATTATAATTAGCTTGAAAATGTATTAGGATCATTGTCGGGAGTATTGGGTATAATGTTAGTAGAAATGACTGAGTGGTAACGTTAATTAAACAATTAAGTATACGTTAATGAAAATCATACAAACCCGTGCATGAACTGATATGATAATGATGTTACTGATGATGTGCAGACTACTCTAGTCCATATGACGTGTCCTTACTGATGATGCATGAATACGCAGCTAAACCTAACTGACTACGCGCATTTAAATGCCCGTAAACCTAGTTTACGAAATGATGAATGATGCCCATGAATAGTGATTTCCCTCCGGGAATGAATAGTGTCATGTGAATAGTAAAATTTTTGACGACTTCTCAAAGTCTTAAACTGACTTCAAAAATGATGAATAGTGATCGGTGAATAGTGATTGATGAATAGTAACTCATGAATAATAAATTATCGAGGTTTGGAAAAATGACTTGAAATTACGAGTTGTGACAGTTATATTCTTAGGAACACTTTGTACAAAAGAATTGTGTTTCTCTTAGTGAAAATGTAGAATATCATAACATGATAGTATAGGCGTGAAATAGTTGAGATATTAGGATTATAATTTGTGACAAAATATTTTTATTGTGTAAGCCTCAGGTTAGTTATATTAATTGTAGTTATGTCTATAACATATAGTTTTAGGGCTTTAATTAAAACGTGTAATTTAATTATAGGGTAATGTTTTTAAATGACGTGTAGTCAAATTTTTATACTTAGGTTAAAATGTATGAAGTTCTTGTATAATTTTTAGCATGCTCTTATAAATTCAAAATTTCAGAGGGGCAAAATGGGAATTCCAAATGAATGGAAATTTAGGGTTTTACAGTATTAACGGCGACGGCAACTGAGTTTAAAGCAATGCAAGCTCATTTAGAGACTGTAAGTCTGGCACTGTCGTTTCTTTTTAAATTATTGTACAATGTATAATTCAGGGAGATGTTAAATCAAGTGTTTGGTTTTGCCTCATTGATGTTTCAACCAACTGATTTATGTGTAGTGCAAGTAATTATCACGTATTGGTTTATATCTGCACCCATGCACATATTTCTACTCAATGCTTTAAGGTTTTATAAATCACTGGAAGCTGTTCGACGCACAGCCCTATGCCGTAATAAAATTAGTATTAGATTTCAGTGATGAGTTTATTAACAACAAAAAGTATTCGTTTTAAGGCTAGACGCAGTTGTGACCCAGCATGACCGTGCCACATCAGCTTTCTCTTTCTGATGACTAGACACGACCAAATTGTCACAGTCGGTGACCGAGATAATTTTTTTTTTAATTCAAATATTTTAAACAACAAATTTAAAATTCATTAAAAATAAAAACATTACATAAATTTAACAATAAATTGAAAACATGAATTACAGATTAACAAACTACGATACGGAAATAAAAATGAAAATACAAATTACAACGAAAAGTCTGAGTTATAACCCTCGTCCCTCGAAAACTGTGCATCCCTAAACTCGCCATTATAATACGCTGCTTCCATAATGTCAAACCAGTTGTTCCTAAGGTTGTCTGCTTCACTTTCTTCCTGTTCTCTACGAGCAGTTTCCTCTCGTAGTTCTCTTTCTTCTGTTTCTCTCCTGACTTCCTCATCCTGCTCAAGAAGTCGAAGTTCATTCTCAGTGAGTCCAAACGGATTGGGTTGGTGTTCCACAACTAGTGGAGTGTTAACCAGTTCATTTTCCGGTTGGAATACCGGAAAGATATCTTCCGATGGGGTGTTATAAACTTCATTTTCCGTTAGACTTGGGAATTGTTGTGAGAAGTCGTTGTGACTAGAGAATTGTTGTGAGAAGTTGTGGTGACTGGGAAATTGTTGGGAGAAGTCTTTGTGAGATATTGTTGAGAATCTGTGTGTGAGTTGTGTGTATGAGTTGTGTGTATGAGAAATAAAAGAGTGTGGGTATATATAGAGAAATTTTTGAATTTGAATTTGAATTTTGAATCCTCCCGTTTGTACTGTAGCCTTTAATTTGAATTTGAAGCAGAGTGTGGGTAATATTTTTTGTTGTTTGTATTTTATTTTATGTAAGGAAAATAAATAAATAAAAAAAGAAAGGAAAAAAAAAAGATGTAACAAAAGTCGGTCAAGATTTAGACCGATATGGAGAAAACAAGCTTGCTCGACCGATATTTTTGTTTTTGCCACAATGGGCTCGACCGACCAAATAATCGGTCGACTGATATTGTTGACCGATCGATTGATACAAGCCTAACATTCACATGCAAATACTTTGGTAAAACAGTGTTCGATGAAAAGAATATAAGAAATAATATGCAACTTTTAAAAACTAAAATAAAAAAGAATGCTTCCGATTTTATTTTTTTTATAAAAAATATAGAGGCAATTCTCAAAATGGTATAAAAATTTAACTTTTTTTTTAAAAAAATACAAAAATAATGCCTATTCTCAAAAAGGTCATGTGCGAATCCACAAATATGTTGACACATGTCCAGACATAAAGTACTTTCACCCGACCATTATACCTCACGTGCCATTTGACTTTTTTATACAAATGTGCGAACAACGGTGTGCAAATTGCGGCTAATGTGCGAACGGCTAATGTGCGAATTGCGGCTAATGTGTGAATTGCGGCTAATTGCCGTCATTCGCACATTCGCACATCCGTCGTTCGCACATTTGTTTAAAAAGTCAAATGGTAGCCGTTATTCGCACATCCGTCATTCGTACATCCGACTATATTTACAAATGATTGATGTTGTACTTTTTGTCTGGACACGTGTAAACATATTGGTAGAGTCGCACATGACTTTTTTAAGAATGGTCATTATTTTTGTATATTTTTTTGAAAAAAATTAAATTTTTATACCATTTTGAGAATTAGCTCAAAAATATACGTACTCGAAGCATGTGAAAAAATGAAGTTATAAAAATCTAGAAACTTTGAAATGTTGGTCAAAAGTATACAATCAATTAGGGTGATGTGGCAATATTTGAAGTGATAATGTGGCATAATTGTAATGCACCATAGGTTATAGCCATGGTGAGACTGAGACTAATCGTAAGTTTTATTTACAATAAGATTTAGCTAACTATAAAATTCCAGCTGAGCGATTGATCGATATATCATATCATTGTAACTATTATTCTTACTCTTAAGTTTTTACGATTGGTTGTCTATATATTAACCTGAACAACAACATCGCGCTACCAGAAAGTGGAAATTTCCACCTTTTGACGACAGGATAAAGTGGCGGGCGGGTTGTGGCAGTTGATGACATCCGAGGCAGGGTTTCTGAGCTCGAGAAAGAGGTCAGCTGTAACAATTTGTGTAAGATGTTTGGGCTCAGTTTAAGGTTAAGTTTAACCTAAAAAGTTAATTTAAGCCGAAAAGTTTGAAAATACCTCGGTCTACTACTTGGGTCCCTTCGGACAGGTGTTTCTTCATTTTCTAAAAGATATGACCAAGAAAGATGATTTGAATAATAAATTTCAGAAATTGATCAATCTTCCTGAAAGAAATGTTGTCGAGCTAACTAAAGAATATCAAATAAAAACTTTTCTTGAGTCTACAATGATGAGGTATAACTGAACTGTGTTATTGGCTTGCTGCAGGTAGCTTTGGAATTTGTAGAAGTAAAAAACTTGACTGAGACCCACAAGAAAAAAGTTATTGTTTACTTCAGTAAGGCAGTTCCTGATGGAATCTTTGATGTGAAGAGGCAACTTAATATTCAATCTGAATCTGGGAAGAAGCAGGTTGCTACGTTCCGGTGTCAACCAACCGGGCACCTTTTCTTAGAACTCGTGTCTGATTTATCCTTTTTCTTTCCTTTTCATTAGTATAGTTGGGTTTTGGTTTGTTTTGTTAAAACTTTTTGCAGGTTTGGAGAAAGAAGGATGGTTTGGAAAAGCACCGTGGAGTCTTTCACTCTTGGAATTCCTCTCAGAGATTTCTACGGCGTAACTTACTGCTATGGTTACGCCGTAACCATCGTCAGATATCTGCAGTTTTTCATTAACTTACATATCAAAACCTTGTATTAGTTTTTAAATGAACTTCGTGGGTGTGTTCCCTGTAAACCCTCACGAGACTTCACTCGTCCACTTGGGACACCGAGTGGTTTACAAGGCTTGTTGCATATGCTAAATGCAACCGTGATTCCTATGAAAGTGAGTTAGGTTTCTTTGTTTGGTTTTTACTTTCTTTTTATTTTAGATTTATGCTTGTGGTAGTGACGTGATTTCAAGGATTTGGAGTTTGCTCATTAGGCGAAGCGAAGGCACATTTTCTCAAACATGATCCTTTTACCATTTTCAAGAGCAAATTTCATGGGATTTCTCGTTCTAATTCTTCTTTTTCTCCTTCATTATTGCATGTTTACTTACAAAAGGGACTTTGTACATTTCAAGTGGGGGGACGGGAGTAGAATTATAACTTGGACTTTATTTTGCCCATTTTTCTAGTTTATTTTGAAAAATTATGCAATTTTTTAAATTTTGACATATTTTTCTTAACCTAACTAGAATAGAGCTTAGCCGAGCGCACTATACCCTTTGATTTCCTTGGTGAGGTTTAGCCTTTCAGTTTCCCTATATTACTCAAATCCACCAAATATTTAGTGTGCCGGTAGTTTGTAAACTTTAGAACTTGGCTTTTACATCATTTCGAGACCATAGACGAGTAGTGTGTCAAGTTAGTTTGATACATTTGGAAGAGACATTTTGAGAAGGCAATGTTTAGGATTTACACCAAATAGCCCATATGTATTTACTTGTGTGCGTTTATCGTATAGTCACCTCGACTTTTCGACCCCCGTGTTAAACCCTTTTGTTGCACTCACCTTTAGTGCAAGATACCCCTAGTTACACCCTTTCGAGCCATTCTTTTCGTTTCTTCACCCATATAATGTATTGTTTCGTCACACCTATTCGACTTAGCCTACCGTGTAGCCTTAGTTTATGATTGGGAAGTCGCCGTTTGCCTAAGTTTGAGGTTTTGATAGAGAGATTCGGGAATCACGCCTACGTTAAAGGCATATCATTGAAGACCCCCCATATTCCTCATATATGATTCATCTCAAGTGGGGGGATGTCTATTTATTGTTTGTAAAAAAAATAAAAAATAATAATAGTTTATTTATCTGTTTAATGTTATAAAAAGGATAGTGCATGTATTATAAGCACTAATCCTTAAGTATTGGAGCTTATTGGGTGAAGAATCGAGGAGCCTACCTCGATCACAATCGATTGAAGATTGAAGTTGATGGCTAATCTACATCAACTATTCTTGAAGACTAAGTTAGTGTGCACCTCGTCATATGACATCTACATTGGCACACTAACTTATTACATCATGATCCGGTTTTCACATCTTGGAGCTTGTACTTTGGATGGACGGTGGGCGGTGACAACTTGGTTATAGGCTAAGACTATTTGCTTGTTTATTTTTATTTTTCACCATTTATGTGCATCCATGTTTTATCCTACCCTTTAGTCATGAACTATACTTAGGTGAGGGAGTGAGCAATCATTGGTGTCTTGGCCATGGATTTGGTCATGTATCGATGGTCTTTGTCGCCTTTGCCGTAGTATGCTAGTAATGACAAATCACCCCTAGCCTTATATTTATTCACCCAACATTGCCTTTAAGGATTGTCTTGAGCTTAGCTCTAGTTGTGGAGATTTGTGTAACTGCCAAGCCTATAATAGAATACATGCTACGACCGTGCAATGAGTAACAACCCCAAAATTGACACTTAGATTAGAGAGAGTATGAGTGTTTCGTTCTCATTTCGTGAGGTGTTCGGCTTTGATAAATTCTAGCATATGAAGTTTTTAAACTCATATTTTCCAAGTATCTTGGGAGATATCTTTTTAAGAATTATTCTAATAAGGTCTATTTGAGGGCAAATATAGTTCAAGTGGGGGGATATTTGATAACATCAAATAGTCCTGATATTTTAATGTCAATTTCCTCCTAATATGCTTATCATTTGTATCATTTTACTTGAATATATACTATTATTCGCTTATATATCATTTTTAGGTTACTTATGAGCATTGGAACGAAGAGACGCGGATTTGGAAGGTTTTTAATGAAAATGCACAAGAGTATGTTGACAAGGCAAGAGTTACGGTGTAAATCTATACTCTACTTACGCCGTAACTAAGATTAACACTAGAAGATCAAAGCCAACGCTGACCAAGGTTACGGCATAACTCCTACGTAAGTTACGCCGTATATATGTTTCCAAGACTTAGAAGAATTTCTTGGTCTAAGAAGTTACGACGTAACTAATTGCAAGGTTACGGCGTAAAACCGTTAACAAGTGTTCTACGTTCGTAACCTATCTTTAGGTTACGCCGTAATATCATCACTGTGGATAAGATCGTCCTAGATCCAAAGGTTACGGCGTAACTAAGGCGTAACTAACCCTAGAGGTTACGCCGTAACTTAGTCGAGGCTATAAATACAAGCCCTAATTTCGCATTTTTACAGATCCACTCAACACACAAAAACCATAGACGATTAAGGGCTTCAAGGAGGACGGTTTCCAGCAGCATACAATTCATTTCCAAGGGAGAATTCACGCTTATCACTACATAAGTTTTAGTATTTCATATTACATTATTGTATTAAATTCCATGTCTTCATTCATGATGTTAAACATTGATTTTTCTGCATGTTTTAATATGAGAGGCTAAACACCTTTGGTGTTAGCCTAGTTATGGAATTGTTATTGTTATGATGTAGTTTTCTCGTTTCCTTATAGCTTTATATGTATACTTTCTTTGCTTATTTTGGGACACCCTTGTTTTGGTAAGATGGAAGTTTGGATAGTATCTAGGAAGCTAGGAGAATTGACCAACTGACCCTAGTGAATCAGGTTGCGAGTAATGGTAAGAATCGCAACGGTAAGAATTGACCATAGGACAATCACTATCTTGCGTGCGAATAATACTAAATGAGCACCTTCCAAACGGAAAAGCTTAAGAAGTTAAGGGGAACCTAAGATCCGAAAGGTCGGGTTCCATTGAATAAGTCTTAGATCGTAGCGGCACTTAATGACTCTTCCATAAGGTAAACCCACGAACTCTTGTAATCATTAGGTTACGGAATAGGACGCTATGGAAGATAACACTAGACGAATTGACCAAATGAGTCTAGTGACTTAAACCCACATGTGGAGCGATAGAAAACATTAATTAGAAAACATAATCATAACATAACAAGATTATTAACTAGGCTAGTGATAACGCTCATTTTTTCTATGTTTTAGTCGCGTTATTTGTATATTTTTGTATATTATTTAGTTATGTTTATGAGCATTTTGCGCTTAAAAGGTATTAAGATGTGTTCAGGTCTAGGTACAAGAAAATATCAAAGAATGAAGAAGAAAAGCCAAGAGATTAAGAGAATATTCAAGAAAAGATCGTCGTCAAAGATATTGATTCATGTTATGATTATTTTCGATGTAAAAGAGAAGGATGTGAAGATTTTCAATGGAAGATGGAGTCAAGATTAAGTGCCAAAAAGAGTAATAAAGATTGGAGTTTATTGCCAAACCAAGGTTGAAATACACATGCAAACCAATTTCTAAACCCAAGGTTAAAGCTGAGATTCAAACCCAAGGTTCAAGAGCTCAACCTGAGGTTAAGCAGTCATCCCAGCCGCAGGTTCAAGTCTGAACCGCAGGTTGAGATATTTCTGAGATGAAGAGTTGCATTAACTCAAGCTTTTAACTACCATAATGACTCAAGTCCGATCATTTCCTCTCTTTTATGATTATTGAAGGCTTGTGACAGTTTTTGTGAGTGATTTCAAGCATAAATAAGACCCTAATCACCCCATTAACAATTACAACTAGAGACAAGACATAATTAACAAATCTCAATCAAGCCTTACAACATAAGGTCTTGATCATATCTTATACAACCCGAAAGAGCTCAATAATTCCTGTCATTCTTACCAAAAAGAGTTGGTGATACTTGTTAGAAGAGGCGGAGAATTTTCTTGTTCGATTGGAGGCCTTAAGGAGTGCTATAACTCTTTATATTTCTTACTCATTGTAGTCTTGCTTTGGGTAACTTTCTTTTACTTAATTATTATGTTGAACAATTTGATATTGAATGAAATGTTATGTTTGTTGATGATCCTTTTTATGAAGTAATTTGTGATACTTGTTTGGGAATTATGTATACTTTCGTGTGAATGTTGAATGATTAGTCGGTTAGAAAAAGTGATTGTTCTCATAAGTTTGTTTATAATTTGTGTTCTAAAACTTGTTGATTAAACATTGTTGGATTTAAAGGTCGAAAGTATTTCTAATATTGTTTGATTCCAAGAAGTTGGTGCATAAATGGATTGGTACTTGATAATTGACAACTATTAGGTATTCAAGTTTTTAAATGAATTCGAGAATATTTAATCACGAGATTGGGTCGAAAGGACTCGTATGAACTAATGTTACTAATCATCTTTTTCATACATTCGATAACACAAAGGGCTAGCGTAATGGGATGATGTATTGGCCGAAAGGACTCACCCGTGAAACTAGTAGAAACATGGATTTTTTTGATATTACCCGTTGACTAGAAAACCTTGTGAAAATTGGTATGTGCCTTCTACATATATGTTTCACCCAAACATATTCAACATTTTATCACGATTGTTTATTATTCCTAAACAAGTATTTGTTCGTTTGATTGATTGAATTCAGAACCATTGTTTGTTTATTTGTTAATTTACGGTGCTTTAGAGTGTGACAATCTTTAGTACTAATTCTTGTGCTACCTAAATTGCTAAGTTTAAACCATGTAGTCTCTTGGGACGATCCCTATTTACCACAAACCATATTACACATGGACGAGTGTACTTGCTCGTATGCGTTTTTCTTAATAATCGGCAAAAAGGTGTTTTATAAATTTAAAATTTGAGTGAAACTTAGGATATAATATATAACCGGTTCACACGCGCATCAAATTTTTGGAGCCGTTGCCGGGGACTACTTAGATTTGTTTAGCTTAGTTTAGTTTAGTTGTAAATAGTAGCATATAATTTGTTCTTGTTTTTGCATGAATTTTAGAGTTAATTTTATTTTTGTTTTTTGTGATTGTTTGGTTTTCTTTGATTGATGATTTGTTAAGTGTTTTTGATTGATATGCTCTAGTTTCATTTGTTAATCTCATCTTTATTCTATTTTATGTTGATTGGTTTTAGTATAAAGTTTGTTTAAAAAAAAAAAAAAAAAAAAAAAAATTCTAAAAAAATGCACCAACCGCGGCTGGAAACCCAACCGCGGCGGTTGGGACCTTCTATGAAACACCAAAACGCCAAACCGCCCGGCTCGGATTTGAACCGGACCGGCTGGAACTTTCTGAGTAACAACAAACCCACCAACCGCCAGTTCGGACTTGAGCCGCGACGGTTGGAACTTTCTGTGAACATTGAACCCACCCACACCGCCGGTTCGGCTGGTGAACCGCCAAAAACTACTTCTCTAAAAAAAAAAAAAAATTATTTTGTTTATTTCCTTTTTGTTTGTTAAGAAACTTGTTTATGTAGCTTTGTTTAAATAGATTTAGATATTTACTTATGTTTTCTTATTTGAATAGTTTAGTTTTTATTAACTAACTCCTAACGTTTGTTTTGGATTTGTTGTTTATGAATGTTTTAGTTTATTTTTAGTTATGGATTCGCCTAGTGAAGTTTCGGCTTATTTGGACAATTTGGAAATGGAATTGATGGATGTTGGAGATGTTTTAGGAAGAATGGAGAAAATGGTTGATGTGGAGAAAGTGGAATTGTAAGCAAAAGGAAAGGATGTTGAACTTATGGAATGTGAACCGGAAAAGCCACGGGTGATTACTTTCACTCGAGCTAAGTTAAGGGAATATGATGTGCCAAGTATGTGGTATTCCACGCCTTGTGGAATCGAAGGTTTTGGAGCTTGGGATGCGGAGTGCAATATTGGACAAAGTGAAAGCTATGTGACTTATGCATTTTATGAGAAGTTTGGAGATGGCAAGTATGAAGTGGACAAGTACAATAAAAGGATAGCAAGGGATGTTAAAATTGACATTCATGGTTACACTTTTACTATGGACTTGATTGTTGATGAGTATGAAGACACTACGGACCCTTCCGTTGTGTTTGGAAGGAATTTCTTGGTAGCAACCAAGTGTGTTCTTGATTTTGGTTTAGGAGAGATGCAACTTAAGATTGGGGAATTGCAAGATGATAAGGATGTTGATTGGTTGATTGAGCAAATGGAAGAGGCTTGTGAAAATGAAGATGGTACTTTAGGGAGCACGGAAATAGTCAAGATGGGAAAAGCTTCTCGTCTCAAACAAAAATACCCACCATTCAAAGGTCTTATACCTTCACCATCATCACTACCACACCCTACTACACTACTCAAGGGAGAAAATTCTTCCAATCCAACACCCTCACCAAAAGAAACACCACCCAAACAAACCATTGATGAAGCCAAATGTGTTGAAGAAATCAACGCAAAATTCAAGGAATTACTTAATGAGAAACCCATACTCCATGTTTTGGAACACTATGCTCATTATAGGAAGTTACTTGATGAAATTTTGGTTGAAAAGATGAAACTTGACAAGAAAAGTGTGATTGAGGAAGAGGAAGAAGAGAAAGTTATGGAGAAAGGTTTGCCTAAGAAGAAGGAGGATCCGGGAAACTACCTTATCCCGCTCAAAGTTAATGAAACCATCGCAATAAAAACCTTGGCCGATACCGGGGCTAGTGTGAGTATCATGCCATATAAACTTTATAAGCTTTTGGAGTTAGGAAGAGCTTGTCCTTCTAATGATGTTTTGTTGATGGCGGACAATACCATGGCTAAAGCTTATGGAAAAGTTAAGAACGTTAGTCTACAAATAGGTTTCTAAACCTACTTGTGTGACTTCTTGATCTTACATGTGCCCATTGATAAGGAGACGCCTATGTTGGTTGGTCGTCCATTTTTTAGTACAATTGGAGCCGTGATTGATAATGGTAAAGGAATAATGGAGATTGATGATAAAGTTGCTAGGAGAATTTACCATGCTAAGAAAAGGAACAAGATTCTAGCGGAGGAGGAATCGGATGAGGAAGATTGGTTGGACATGTTTGATATTAGCTATGATAGTGAAGGAAACCCGAAATATGGAATAACCGCACCATCGTTTGAGCATATTAAGGATGATATGGAATGTGTCTTGGCTATGGAAAACTATTTCAATCCTTTCAAAAACATAATTGTGTATAAAAAGATGGTTGATTTTCTTGGTTCTTTGCCAATCAAACTCAAGAATATTGAGTGGACGTCCGATGATTATAGCAAGTATCAAAAAGTTGAGGGAGACAAGGATTGACATACTAAGATTGAGATCACTAGCCCAAGTGGACGTCGTTTCACTCGTGCGTTTAAGACAAGGGAAACCGATAGAGTACTTTCGAGAAAGTTCAATTCGGAGGATATTCTACGGTTTGGGAATTACTTTGATTGAAGAAAGAGTTTTGGAGGAATAAAGAAGCTTATCGCTAAGCTTCCGCTCATTTTTTCTTTGATGAGCCTTATTATGATTTTTTGCATTTTGATTATCTTTGTTTATCTCATTATGTTTTGCATTTCTATGATATTTTTAGTGTGTTTTAGCCTTATAAGCTTTTAATAATATGAAGTATTTTAAGTTATGATGTTTTAGTTTGTTAGTTTGTTTAATTTAAGTTTATTGGAAATGTTTGAAGTGTTTATGAGTTGTGGTAATCATTCAAAATTATTTGGAAATGTCGAGAAATTGAGACATGATTTTGTTTAAGTCGGTTTTGTGCTAAATTTTTACCAACCCGCGGTTGATAACCCAACCTCCGGTTGAAATGGTTGAAATACCAACCCACGGTTTGAGTCTTCATTTTTTTCAAACAAGAAAGAAAAGAAAAAACCCACGAGCACCAACACTCTCAACATCATTCCAAGTGATTGATTGATTGAAGTTTGATTCGTACATTAAGTTTCTAAAGATTCAATGGCATCAAAAAGGGTAAGTAACACCATCTAATTGCTTTAATTTGTTCTTAATTCGAATTTGATTTTTAGGTTTTGAATTGGGCGAATTTTATAGAGTTCGAATTGATTGAATTTCTTTGAAGGGGTTGCTAGAGGATTGATAATAGGTTTGATTGCAAGTGAAATTAGATGAATTGGTTGAGTATTGAATGAGAATTTGAGGTTTTGAGATTTAGGGTTCATATATGTCGATTTTTTGAGAATTAAAATCAAGATTGATTGGATTTCTTGTGGTATATGGTTATGAATTAGTGTTTGTATGCTATTTGATTAATTATATGGACCACTTCTTTGTTTGATTTTGATTTGATTCAAGGATTTTTGAGGTTTAGGAGTGAAGAGGATATGGAGGTTTAAGCATTTAGAATAAGCACTAATAAGCTAAATGGAGGAAGGTAGTAACTTGTTAGGAATTAGGGAAGAGATAGAAAATCGTTTTTGATGTTGATGTGCAGCGAATTGCGGCTGAAACCCAAACCGCCAGTTCGGAGACCCACCTGACCAGCCCAACCGCCTGTTCAATACCTAACCGCGGCAGCTGGGTGTTTCTGTCCCAAAGATCAATCTGAACCGCCGGCTGGGAATCCAACCGTGGTGGCTGATGCGTGGTTTTGCGACCTTACAACAGGTTTTACCTCTCGAGGGATCTCAAGAGGCTTGCAATCCCCACCAGGCAGTGTACCTGACCGATGTAGTATAGTGAAGTGGCAAGTACCGGGGGATTGATCATTCTCTAGGGGAATAGTGTCGTTAGGATTGAAAAACTACTCTAATAGGTCTAAGGGTGAGGGAAGATTCTTTTTGTATTTTTATATTTTTTATAAAAGCAAGTAAAATCTCGGGTTTGAAGGAGTGGGCGGAATTAGTTGCTAGTCAACTAACCCAAATAACTACAAATGCAAATAAAATAAAATAACTGAAAATGAAAAGGTTGTGAAACTTATGTGGAGAGAAATGTGTTTACTTAGATTTCCTTACTCCCTAACTATCTTTTACCGGTTGATTAGTGTGTATTAATTGCGTGGATGACGGGTGTGTTCCTTAATACCAATCGTGGGGTGGCGTACGTACTTCCCCAACTCTACAAGCTCCTACTTCACTCCTATGTCGAGCTGGCTAAGAAGCTCCTAACATGGGATCACTAGATTTCGCTCATGCATTAAATACAACCATAAAAACCTTAGTACGCATTGGTTCATGTTTCTTAAGACGTTCAAGTAAATTACCGTATAGGAGGTTAGCCAGTTTTCTTAAGCATAACATCGAAACAATCATCCAATACAATTAATAACACATTAATAACCGATAATCAATAGTTAGGTTTCATTAGATCTAAGCAAACACAAGATAAATCTAGCCTAGCATGTTAATTAAAAGACAAGAACAAGATATAATCAAACAACACATATACATATTGATTGATTAAGTGATTACTTATCTTCAATTAAACATGGGAGATCCAAGGGTATAAAACCCTTAAAAATGGCAGAAAATTCATCTTAGGGTTTCTCCTCACAAAGTTGCACCCCAATGACTAAAAATTGCAAAACTATATATAGAGTTTAGGGTCTGACGGCGTCACGTTGTAAGAGGTGACGCCGTCACCTCGCCGTGGCTAGGGTTCCCGGATGGTCTTCCTGACGCCGTCCCTTTTTAATCCTCCAAAATCCGCTCTGGCCTATCAAGGGTTGACGCCCTCAGAATAGTGCTTGATGCCGTCCTTCTTTAACTTAAACCGTGATGGCCTTGATCACCTTAAAGGGTGACGCCGTCAGATTTCCATTGTAAAACTCTCTGGCGCGTCACGTGTATTTTGTCATATCCACCTCTTTTGCCAAGCCGTGACGCCGTCAGGAGCAATCCTTGACGCCGTCACGTGTACTTTTCCAGCAGCTTTGGAGACTTTGTCGAATTCTTCATTTTTATGCTCCAAAAACGTCCAAAATGCTTCCTTTTCCAGATTTCTTCTCCAAAGTACCTAAAATGACAAAAGGAACGATTTAGGGCAATATTTGATCAAATAAATACGATTTAGGGCTTAAATGACCCCCTAAAAGCGGTACACTTTTCGCTTCATCAAATACCCTTACACTTGAGATTTGCTTGTCCTCAAGCAAATGCGCTTTTATTCTAATCAAAATACAAGTTAGGGATCATTTAACGCTAATATAAAAGTAATTACAACAAATAGTCGTTCCACTTTAATCATAATAAGCACGGAGATTACAAACTAGCACCTCACAAGTAGTGTTTAGATACTCACATCTCTCAGGTGTCATAAAAGTATATCTCATAAATGAAAACGGATAATATCTCTCACTACCTGTCATAGCAAATAGATTACCATAGGCTTGGGAAAGGATCAAAAACCTCCTCCACTAGGCGTAAGCACCTAAGATAAACTATCAAATAGGGCTTTTAAACGGGTTATAACGTTAGGTGTAGGGATATGATAAACACGGTTTTGTTGGATAAGGGATATTTTACTGGTGGCGAGTTAAAGATCTTGATTAATTACATGTACAATATGACGTTGCTAAGCCAAGACTAGACTCGACTTAAGCTAAAAACAAAATAACAAAAAGATAAAATAAACATAAAATGAAACGGGATGGTAGTCCGTATGTTTTTTCTACTTTTCTTTTTCTCATTTTTTTTTGTATTTTTCATGATTTTTCGATTTTTTTTTTCTTTTTCTTTTCACATACACTCTTGCCCTACCATCCAAAATAATACATCATAGGGGCGTTGCATTCCCCTTACACTTGAACTTTTACATAACTTTACAAATAACTATTCTAATGACTCGAATTAAGATAATCGAAACACTTGGAGTACTTTTAAACTATTTAGCACATATGGGGGTAATAATGTTGTTCTTCCCCATTACTCCATTACACTAGTACTTTACCCATGAGTCCCAATCGTCCCAAAACAATATGTACAAGGATATGACTCGACTTAGCAACCATGTAATCAATTAGATAATTAACTTGGGGTTTAAACAAATGTTGTCACAATAATGCACTAAAGATGAGTGCATACAAGGTAGGCTAAGGCGATTTGGGTGTACATTTAAGTGGGGTGTAAACAAATTCTTCCTTTAAGTAAAATGCTTAAAGGTCGAAACGAAAAGATAGGCTCTGAGGGGTGTACTAGGGGTATCGTGTACTAAAAATGAGTACAACGCAAAGGGTGTGGGAGAATTACTTGACCAATGTAGCCAATGTAATTATAACAAAAACACAGGTGTAAAACAATGGGTTAATCCTAATGCCTCTTATCATGTAGTAAATCTAACTACACGAATGTAGTCTCACTTGTGGCCTCGGAATGGTCCTAACGCAAGTTCTAGAATCTAAGTACTACCGGTACACTCATCATAGCATAAATGCTTTTCCTACCAATTCTAGGGGCGAACCTCACATATTTGGGGGTGGAAAATTTTTTAGTGGTACGGTTTTGTGCTAGTCATATAACTCCTATCCATGAGACGCTCATTAAGATCAAAGTTTCACTCCTAAATGTTGTAAAAAATTTTAAATTTGGCACTAAAATTGCCCTAACAGGTATTTCTCTTAGTTTTATTACACATCTACCATCAAACAAACAAAAATCAAGTGCAATTGTATTCTCTAAAGTATCGTACTTTTACCCCCCTTACACTTAAGATGAACATTGTCCCCAATGTTCAAATAACAAGATGTAAAAGTAAATAAGGTAAAAGAATGAAATCAAATACTCCCCTGATTCATTTGGTGGATAAAGAAGTAACATGGTTAGATCTTCTTCCAAGAGAATGTAGAAGCTCCAAGACTAATGCATCGCCAAAAGCTTGATTCCACATACATCTCCTTGTCCAAAATAACCTGTTAAACCTGAGAAAACAAACACGAAAACCTGCATAACATCGGCGCGATAAATCTATATAAGGATATAATGCTTGTGGAATGATTATTTTGCGGATTCCTGGAGTTTGTAAGTTAGAGATTTAATAAAAACTTTTTATTATTCCGGTAGAAAAAAACAAAACTTTCAAAAATTTCAGAAAATTAAAACCTGACGCCGTCAGGTTGTAATGCCTGACGCAGTCTGAAATGATCTGACAGAATTCTCATGTTAAGTTTCCGGAAAATTTCTAGAAAAACCTATACCTTACTTCCTAGAATTCCTGCAAAACATCATTATGACTCGATACAATCATTTGACTCAAACAATTACTAATATGTATGTTAATTTAATATTGTTATGATTCATGTTCATTTGTTCTAATAATCCGATTTGGATTTCCCTTACACTTATCTTTTGCAAAATACCTTTATATGTAGTTAAGACGAAGTTAAAAACAATATAAAGCATTTTCACAATTTAGTTTTGAACATGAATCAATAATAATAAAAATTAAGCATACATACGGAAACAAATAAAATCAAACAAACAACTAAATAAACACACAAAGCAAATAAAGCTTGGGTTGCCTCCCAAGAAGCGCTTTTCTTTATTAACGAGTCTTGTAGCTAGACTCAAAGTCACGTACATTACGTGATTCCATCATTCATAATGACGTATCCCTGATAGATATAATCCTTGTTATCAGGGTGGTGGTGTCTCAATCGCTCGACATTCGCAGTCACTTCACCTCCTCCCTTGCTGGTCAAGATTACTACCCCATCTTGGTGTAGACTTTTAATTGTGAATGGTCCGTACCACCAGGGACTTGGTTCATCGGTAGGTGCTTTTGTTTCTAAATGCCTTAGGAGCACTGAGTCTCCTTTAGTAAATTCAACGGGGTTATTGGTTTGCTCATCAGCCTCAATATAATCGTTATTTCCACCCTTACATTCTCTAATCTCATTTTCATTGTAATTCTTAATCCTTGCCTCCCATGCAAGGATTTTCTCTCGAACATTACCACGGATTATATTGGGGTTCGCCTCCATCTTCTTTTGTAGAGCTACATCTCGTATATGACGTGGGATCGTTGGGAAGTTTATTATTTTCTTCCCCTTCTTCATTTGGATGGTACTATTTTCGTAATCGATTTGTGCCCTAGTGGTAGCGAGAAAGGGTGCCCCAAGGATTATTGGCATATTCATATCATTTCTTTCAATAATCATGAAGTCGACCGGATACAGGAATCCGGCAACGTTGACCAACACATCTTCTGCAATTCCTAACGGGTACTCATAAGAATGTTTTGCAAAGGAGAGTTTAGTACGGGTGATGGATGGCAGTTCGTTGGTTAACTGGACATAAACGGATAAAGGCATCAAATTTACGTCAGAACCTTGGTCAGCTACCGCATCCAGATACTTGAGTTTTCCAATGCTACATGGTATTTCAAAGACCCCGTAGAATTCCTGCTTTTCCACTAACTTTTGTCTTATGAGGCTCTCATACAATTGCCCTCCGGGTAATGTGTCAGATTCATCATCCGGTTCCATCCTCTTGGACTCCTTGTTGGGTAGATGAGTACGTCGATAGTTTCTCATTCAATCGTTTATGGTCTCCTTGTTTATTTCGTGCTTCAAGTAATGCCTCACTTGTTGTGACTTTGGCGATTCTACCAATTGGCGCTCCTCAAAGGGCGCCTCCTTTCCCTTGTCGGAATCGCATTTGTAGGTATTGGTGTTTCCGTCATTAAGTGGGACGAGGTCAATTTTGTTAACTTCCATAGTTATCAACTTCCCTCTTTCATCATTTTCGCCCTCTTGGACGACGGAGATGGCATTAACACATTTAGTGTTGGGAACTCCAACGTCTTTTCGCACTAACACATTTTCAGGAGCTTTTGTTTTTGTGTATTCTTTCAAAAGGCCCATCATCTCAGCCATCTTCTCTTCCATCTCCTCCTTTTGTTTGTAGATAGCTTCCTCAAATTTTGCCAACCGTTCGGAGTGTTTTAACATGTATTCTCTCATTCGAGCTTCGAATGTTGGACTAAGTTCCTGAGGTGGTGAGTTGGGTTGAGCGTGCTTATGGAAGGGTTTAGTATTTTCCCTCCGGGGTGATTCGGACAATGGTATTTCTTTAATGCTTGAGACCGAGTTAACTGTTGCTTTTTGTGGACTTAAGGGTCTCTTTTGCTTTTCCATAAGATATGCAACCCTCTTCTCAAGTTCACTAACGCTTTCCTCGGTGATTTGATTGGCTTTATCGGGCGATGAATATGTCTTGACCGCCGAGCGTACGTCGTGGGAAACTTGCCACAATTCATCATCGTCGGATGCAAGCTCATCAATGATTTCCCATGATTCCTCGGAGCTTCTGTCGCGCAATCTGCCCCCGGCGGCTCGATCGATGGCACGCTTGGTGTGGTTATCAACATGGTCATAGAAGATTTGGATTTGAAGCCAGAGATTTATGCCATGATGAGGGACTTTTTGGAGTAAGTCCTTGAATCGAATCCATGCCCCATGCAGGGTTTCGCCTCGACGTTGTTCGAACATCAAGATATCCATCCTTAACTTGGTAGTTCTTCCTGGTGGGAAAAACTGAGCGAGGAAACGAGTGGTGAGATCATCCCAAGAGGTAATGGATCCTGCGGGTAGACGCTCTAGCCATTGACTAGCTTGGTCCCGCAAAGAGAATTGAAAGAGACGCAGTCGGGTCGTCTCTCGAGTGGCAACATCAAGGTCTATGGAATCAACGATTTTGAGAAAGTCCTTGAGATGTTGATTAGGATCTTCGGAACGAAGTCCATGGAATGCGCATCCGCTTTGCACCAACCGGATGGTGTCGGATCGCAAGGGAGTGACATTGGCTCCTTGAGTGAGCTCAATGGTGTTTAAATAGCCATGGTGGCTAGGACGGGAGTAGTCTCCTAAGGTACGGGCTCTAGGAGGTGGGTGTTGTTGTGGTGGTGGGTTGTTGGGATCGAGGATATTACCACCTTCCATGATGTCGGATGGTAATGGTTACGAACAAAGAAACGAAGAAAAAAGATAGACTAAAGAAAAACCTAGAAAAATAAAATAAAAATCTCACTAGAAAGGAATCTAGTGAGTAGACCGAATAAAATAAAAATTCAACCTAAACAATAACTATTCCCCGGCAGCGGCGCCAAAAACTTGATGCGTGATTTTGCGACCTTACAACAGGTTTTACCTCTCGAGGGATCTCAAGAGGCTTGCAATCCCCACCAGGCAGTGTACCTGACCGATGTAGTATAGTGAAGTGGCAAGTACCGGGGGATTGATCATTCTCTAGGGGAATAGTGTCGTTAGGATTGAAAAACTACTCTAATAGGTCTAAGGGTGAGGGAAGATTCTTTTTGTATTTTTATATTTTTTATAAAAGCAAGTAAAATCTCGGGTTTGAAGGAGTGGGCGGAATTAGTTGCTAGTCAACTAACCCAAATAACTACAAATGCAAATAAAATAAAATAACTGAAAATGAAAAGGTTGTGAAACTTATGTGGAGAGAAATGTGTTTACTTAGATTTCCTTACTCCCTAACTATCTTTTACCGGTTGATTAGTGTGTATTAATTGCGTGGATGACGGGTGTGTTCCTTAATACCAATCGTGGGGTGGCGTACGTACTTCCCCAACTCTACAAGTTCCTACTTCACTCCTATGTCGAGCCGGCTAAGAAGCTCCTAACATGGGATCACTAGAATTCGCTCATGCATTAAATACAACCATAAAAACCTTAGTACGCATTGGTTCATGTTTCTTAAGACGTTCAAGCAAATTACCGTATAGGAGGTTAGCCAGTTTTCTTAAGCATAACATCGAAACAATTATCCAATACAATTAATAACACATTAATAACCGGTAATCAATAGTTAGGTTTCATTAGATCTAAGCAAACACAAGATAAATCTAGCCTAGCATGTTAATTAAAAGACAAGAACAAGATATAATCAAACAACACATAGACATATTAATTGATTAAGTGATTACTTATCTTCAATTAAACATGGGAGATCCAAGGGTATAAAACCCTTAAAAATGGCATAAAATTCGTCTTAGGGTTTCTCCTCACAAAGTTGCACCCCAATGACTAAAAATTGCAAAACTATATATAGAGTTTAGGGTCTGACGGCATCACGTTGTAAGAGGTAACGCCGTCACCTCGCCGTGGCTAGGGTTCCCGGATGGTCTTCCTGACGCCGTCCCTTTTTAATCCTCCAAAATCCGCTCTGGCCTATCAAGGGTTGACGCCGTCAGAATAGTGCTTGACGCCGTCCTTCTTTAACTTAAACCATGATGGCCTTGATCACCTTAAAGGGTGACGCCGTCAGATTTCCATTGTAAAACTCTCTGGCGCGTCACGTGTATTTTGTCATATCCACCTCTTTTGCCAAGCCGTGACGCCGTCAGGAGCAATCCTTGACGCCGTCACGTGTACTTTTCCAGCAGCTTTGGAGACTTTGTCGAATTCTTCACTTTTATGCTCCAAAAACTTCCAAAATGCTTCCTTTTCCAGATTTCTTCTCCAAAGTACCTAAAATGACAAAAGGAACGATTTAGGAAAATATTTGATAAAATAAATACGATTTAGGGCTTAAATGACCTCCTAAAAGTGGTACACTTTTCGCTTCATCAGTGGCTCAGACTTTCTGTCCCAACATATTTTCTGAACCGCCGGCTCAAAACTGAACCGTGGCGGCTCAGACCTACTTTTCATAATTTTTTTTTTAATTTTTATTATTTTTAATTTTATTTTTATTTTGCTTTGTTAATTTATCTTACAAGTTAACCTTTAGCTCCAACATTTCTTGTGTGCTTGTTTTGTTGTGTTTTTGTAGAAATGTGTTCGTCAAGAGGAAGAGAACCCACATATTGCTTTGTACGCGAAACAAGGTAGGGGAATGAAAGAAGCAAGTCTCATGCCAATCACTAGTGAACACTTGAAATGGGGAAAACTAAGCAAGGAAGCTAAAGCTTGTTTTAATAGCCGTTTGGCTAAATTTCAAAGGAACGAGATTGCGGTACCAAAGTTGGTTAGTTGGAGCTTGATCAAGAAGTATAACCTCTATGAGACTCTAGAAAAGTTGTTGGAAGTTAGCACGGAGTATGACGATGGAGTTTTTGAGGATTTTAGTTTGGAGCTCGCTTTGAGGATCAATGAAAAGCAAATCTACAAGGAATGGTGCTTGGAGTTCTTTTCCACCATTTATTTCAACCAAGAGGTAAAGTTGAGTAATATTTTGGAAGAAAATGTATTTGGTTTAGATTATGTGGGAATGATCATGTGTTAACTTTGCCGGAGTTTGGGAAATTACTTGGTTTGTATGTCGACAATGACCTTGATGAAGAGGAGTTTGTTGTTCACTTTAGTAAGTTGGAAAAGGAGCAACCGAAGTATGTTGGTACTAGAATTTGGAATGAGATTGGAGATCCCAATAGTTCAAGACCAAAGGTAACGGAAATTCATTCACCGATGGCGAGGCTTTTGCACAAGATGCTTGTGAACTCGTTTGTGCACCGGGGCAACAGCCAAGACATGGTTTATCAACCGGATTTGTGGTTGATTGAGATGATTATGGGTAATCATGATGGACAGAAGTTGAAGATGAATGTGGTATGGACTTTGGCAGTTTACTTGTCCAAAAGAGCAACTATTATGTCCGAGCATGGTTATATTTATGGGGGCCATTATGTGTCAAAGATTGGAAAAAGTTTGGGGTATGATACACCTAGTGAGTTGAATAGGATCACGGTGATGAAAGAGTGTGAAAAGCTTGACAATAAGAGTTTGCAAGGGTTGCTCGATCATGATAGGATGTGTTTAGTTGAGACTATTGCAAACGTGGCTCGTAGGCAACCACAACCACAACCTCAACCACCACGTATGGAAGAACCTTCGGGGTTAGATTCAGGATGGGGTGATTGGCATGCGAACTTGCCACAAGTTGAGAGAAGAGGAGTTTGGAGGGATATGACTATGATGAGGATTGGACATCAATTGGATTATTGTGCACCGGTTCTCACACACCTTGGTCAACAAAGTGTTCCGCCATATTCGTTTCCAATGGCTTATGCACCGCCTAGTGTTCCTCCTTACCCATACCCATATACACCATATCCATTGCAACATGTACCTTACCCAACATCGTCCAGTGCATTTCAAGGAAATGAAGGGTATAATGTTAATCAGGAGGGGTTCATGGGATCAACAGGTTATGAAGCAGGAACATCGTCGTGAGGTTATGGCTTTGGAGCATTGGTTGATTATCGAGGGGACGATTGTGATGACATGGATGATGAATGATTTTGACTATAATTTGAGGTTTATTTATGATGTGTTACGGACAATTATTCTATTTTCTCTCGTACTTTATTTCTAATTATTATTATTATTATTATTATTATGTTATGTAGGATTATTATGTTTTTTTTAGGAACTACCTTTATTCTTAATATTTGATTAGGATTATCTAGTATTATGATTATTATTATTATTTTTGTGTGTTTGTTTTTGTATGTTTTGTGCATATGTTTATTTTTCAGGTTTGAGATACCATGGAATTATTGCTCGTTCATATGGTTGGTACATTTTTTTGGAGTTTGGAGTGACCAACTCATGCGTTAAATACCAAATATGGATCTCGCAGGATTTCTCGGTGATATCATTTACTATTTTATTTTCCCTATTTCCTTTGCTTTGAAGTTAATTTTTCACATTGAGGACAATGCAAAACTTAAGTGTGGAGGAGGGAAGTAAATAGTTAAAATGATCTAGTTTTTAAATTTTATTTTTTTTGTGATTATTTTGGAGTTTGTTTTATTGCCCTTAAGGAAGTTAGTTGTTTTTACACCTAAAAGATTATATATAATTAAAATAACTTGAAATTTTTCAATAGCATAAAATGGCAATTTGAAAATTTTAACGTATCTCGATTAAGTGAAACAATCCGTTCTTGGGATTGATAACATTACTTGTGCATTTATACCCTATTCTACAAATATGTAAGGATTTGAGCCTATCATTTGAAGCATATCTTTATGCTTAAATTTTATTTTCTTGCTATGAGTGTGCCGGTGATTGAATTGATTCTAGAACTTGTGCTTGTCATGCATTATGAATTCCAAAGTAAGGTCACATTCGTGTGATATAAATGAATTTAAATAATAAGAGGCAACTTAGGATTTCAACCAAATGGCCTTCCATTTACATATATTGATATATTAGCTAGCCACATTGGTTAGTTAACCACTTTTTATGAACCCATTTGTTAGCGCTCATTTTTAGCGCTAGATACCTTTAGTTCACCCCTTTGAGCCATTCTTTTCGTTTTGTTACATACAGAAAATACAAAAAGATTTTACGCCTTTAAACTTTAGCCTAACCTTTTTGTCAAGTCAAATCGATGAATTACTTGTTGTTGGCGTGAAGAAGTTTTTGATGATTATGAGTTTACACTTTGTATTTCGGATATACCTTTCCGACGAAGTCGAAGGTAGCTACTTCTTATTTGTATTTTTGAGGTATATGCTCATCCAAAGTGTGGGGGAGATGAAAAATAAAAATAAAAAATAAAAAATAAAAAATAAAAAAAAATGATGAAAAATAAATATATAGCCAATGTGCTATAATTATAAAGATGAAGGAAGAAGAAGTATGTTTGAGATATCGATTAGCCAATGTGCTAAGATGTGATATGTTTATATTTATATACGGTGATCGATGAAAGAAATCAAAGAGAAAGGAAAAGTTGATTCGGAGGCTATAATCATTTTAGGATACATGGTTCGATTCTTTTTGCAACAAGTGATTTTGGTATTTGACTTGATTATTGTTACATTACTAATTCCAGTAAATAATCCCATGCCTTATCCTAACCCTTTTTGCTTTGTGAAGATATCGACTGTACGAGTATTCTAGTGACCATCCGGTTCTTGAATAATCGAATAACAAGCTAGGGATCTAAGGTATTTTATTTTAGTGACCATCCGTTGTTTGTGTAAATCAAGAATTCGTGCTAGCGATCTATTATGTTTGTACAGTAGTTATTTGAGCATAAGTTGATATTAACCCTCAGCCTAACGTTTCAACCTAAATAAAAGTCCTCTTTGATAAGTTTATTTATTTCTTACATGATTTGGATTAGTTTTGATACTTGTACAAGCTTATGGTATGAAATGAAATCATGACTGAGCAATTGAGTGAAATACACCACCAAAAGAAATGAGTGTGAGTGAATTATATTATTACTTTCTTTTCGTGAGGAGCTTAGTTGTGTTATCTAGCTTGATCGAGTACTTCGTTTAAATTTCACGTATAAATAGTAAAAATAACTTTTTGATCTTTTGCTTTGGCAATAAGGAAGATTAGTGAACTTTTTGAGAATCATGATGATTGGCTATTGGAAAACAATTTTTTTTTTCAAAAGATTACTTTGCTTGAGGGCAAGCAAAATTACTTTGCATGAGGGCAAGCAAAACTTAAGTGAGGGGGATTTGATATCGCTCATTTTGTCTATGTTTTAGTCGCGTTATTTATATATTTTTGTATATTATTTAGTTATGTTTATGAGCATTTTGCGCTTAAAAGGTATTAAGATGTGTTCAGGTCTAGGTACAAGGAAATATCAAAGAATGACGAAGAAAAGCCAAGAGATTAAGAGAATATTCAAGAAAAGATCGTCGTCAAAGATATTGATTCATGTTATGATTATTTCTGATGTACAAGAGAAGGATGTGAAGATTTTCAATGTAAGATGGAGTCAAGATTAAGTGCCAAAAAGAGTATTAAAGATTGGAGTTTATTGCCAACCCAAGGTTGAAATACACATGCAAACCAATTTCTAAACCCAAGGTTGAAGCTGAGATTCAAACCCAAGGTTCAAGAGCTCAACCTGAGGTTGAGCAGTCATCCCAGCCGCAGGTTCAAGTCTGAACCGCAGATTGAGATATTTCTGAGATGAAGAGTTGCATTAACTCAAGGATTTAACTACCATAATGACTCAAGTCCGATCATTTCCTCTCTTTTATGATTATTGAAGGCTTGTGACAGTTTGTTGGATCGATATACTCTGACCAAACTAACTTGTAGCTTGTCTACTGTTTAACAACTTTGAATGAATTCAAAACTATTAATAATGAAACACTGATATACTTTGCTAAGTATGCGGAATCTACTTCAACAAAGCTAAGAAGAATTAATAAACGACTTTGAATATTATTAAAACCTTGAACCTGCTTTCTTACACAGATTCACTAACAGACTCTAATCACTAATACTTCTAACAATCGACTAATAATCATATATCTAAAAACATATCTCTAATGCCAACCTAGGGATCCTTTTATAGGCACAAGGAAAACCCTAGTCGGTTTACAATACTTGAACGACAAGTAATTCTAATTATAACTCTAATCTAATACGAACATTCTAGAATTACACATTAGTCCTTAAACTATTTGCATAGCAGTCCTTCAACAAGCAGCAGTACTTTAGTCGAACAGCAGTACTTTGACTTGAGTAGCAGTACTTTGACTTTCAGCAGTACTTTGATATTTCATAGCCCAACAATCCTCCCCTAACTTGAATTCTACTTGCTTGATTTCATGTTCCTTTGTATTTCTTTAACTTCAACACTTTATCTTCAAGGAAAGGTTGTTTCTTTGAAATCTGTCTCGTTGTTGTTTTGTCATCATCAATGCAATTAGTATCTTCAATCTTCATCAGCAACAATTCTTTTCAGCATCATATCTTTTCAGCAACTCAGCATCATATTGACAATAGGTACATCAGATCTTAAAAGTTCCATACTATTCTCATCACTTCCAGGTGTGTTAACTCCTGTGAGAGGTGAATCATCGAAAACTTTAATGGATTTTGATGTCTCTTTACCAAAGCCATTAACTCTGGAGTAGCCAATGTTTAGATTTAGGAAAAACCATGGTACATTGATAACCATATGATTTTTAGCAAATCATCAGCTATCAACGGATTTGAGTAGTCTTTACCAAATAGCCGTTTGCTTTTGGACTAGCTAGTTCTTTTTGTACAATCACTACCATGGTGAACTAATTACCATATAATGGTTTTCCACAGCCTTTACCACAAAGCCATTATCTTGTGGGCTAGCCAACTCTTCACTAATATAGATATGGTGAGTTGAAAACCATACAATTTTTAGTAAATTGCCAACTAAAAACGGATTTGATAATCACATCAGAGCCGTACCCTCATGATGAGTCAAACTCTTTCTTGTTTATTAAACATGGTGAGTTGATTACCATTTGTTGTGTAGTACAAGTACTAACACCATGCTGTTGCTTTCAAAACCATTTGTTGCTTTTTAATCTTTGTGCTTCAAAATGTTTTTGCACTTATCAAAAATTACTGATTTTATCAAAAGACTTTACTGGTTTTATGCTGCAAGCAGTACTTTGAGAAAGTACTGTTTGACTAGCAGTACTTTGAAGAAAGTACTTATTTTTCAAAAGATTTATATAATAATTAAACCATACCAGTAGTTATGCATTAATCTTCAGATTCAGTTGTCCACTTGATAAACAATTTTATGACCATCAATGCTACTTCATCCTCTTGTTCCACTTCTATGCCATGCTCTAGCATCCTGATCATCAGATCTCTTGTGAGTGGATATCTCTGTTCTGCTAGCATATGAATCATAGTGCCATCTTCTAACTCCAAAACATGTATTCCAACTGATTCTAAGAATCTCCATCTGTTAATCTCCCAATTGTCTTGATTTTCCCACAAAGTACTGTCCTTTGTTTCTTCTGTCTCCCAGATTGTTGTGAGATCTCCTAATAATATCAAACCTACTCCTTGTGGTGGAATATGCTCAAAATAAGTTTGTACTTGGAGATATAACTGAAGCATATCATCTCTATCAATCAGATGTAATATATCCCACAATGAATTGAACACTCTAAAACTTCCATCTTGTCTATGAAAGATCAGATAATTTCCTTCTTGTGATTCTACAACTGAAAAAGTAGATATCTTGGACTTCTTATCAGTATCTTCTTTCAATTTTCGATTTTCAAAGTCAACAACTCTAAGATAATTCCTTAGCTCATCAACTGTGTCTGTTCTTAATTCAACAACTTCCTTGAACTTCTTTGATGGCTGTTCATCAGTTGTTCTTTTCCTCTTTGAGCTCCTTGTAACAGCTCTTTCCTTTCTTTTATCTTCAAGCTCCTTATCTTCAAAAGAAATAATGCTTGCAAGATCTTTTTGAATAGCTTCTCTAACAGCATCATACAGATCCTTCATCTCTGTATATGTCAATCTGACTAAACCTGTATATCCTCGACCTTTCAAATAAGCCATCATATCATTCCTTTCTCTAGCTTTACTAATTGGCCTTTGTGATTGAACAATCTTCCTTGATTCTTCAGCATCTATCTGAGCTTGCAATAGTCTAGCTGCTTCTTCACCTTTGGCAATCTGAATTTCTCTTAATTGTGCCAAAGTCATCTTCTTCTTCTTCTTTTCTACCAAAATCCCTTTACCTTTATCTTTTGGATCTATCTCTTGTGTAGGTTGAGAAGAAGTATGATGTTGTTGTTGTTGTTCAACCTCATGAATACTGATGCCTCTTTGACTTGACATATTAAGCATAATGTCAGCAATTGTTTCATCATCACTGTTAGTATGAGCTATAACATCTTCTTCCTGAGCTGGTTTAGAAGGGCCAACTTCCTCTTGAACTTGTCTTGAAGGACCAATATCTTCTTCAAAATCTAAAGTTCTAGGTGTAATAGTGAATTGCCTCTCAGTACCTTGTTGAGCAGTACTTTCAGCTTCAGCTCCTTCCAAGTTTATTTCCTCAGTATCACCACTTCTTACTTCAACAGTAGCTTCTTCCAAATTGATTTGCTCTGTTTCATCACTCTTCCTCTCAAAAGTATCTTGAGGAATATGTTCAGGTGGTGTCCTCTGAGTATCATCCATAAATCCAGCATCTTGTTCAAAATCTTGTTCAAAACCAGCATCATCTTCATTCAAATTCTCTAAATTCCTCCCCAATTGGAATGAAGATTGCTTCTTAGATTTTTTCTTCTTTGACTGAGAATACTTCTTAGGTTTCTGACCACTCTGCTTCTGAGACTTTACCCATAATCTATGATGTTGAACTAGTGGCCAAACAAACTTCTTCAATCTTTGAAACTTAGTCTTTAACTTGACTATCTTAGCAGCTTGAGCCTCACTCTCCTTTTTCAGCCTCTTTAACTCCCTTGTTAAAGCATAATTATCCAACTCTGTCTCTTCTTCTTTAAATTGCTTAGACATATTTGTGGAAGAATAATCATTAGGAAATGGTGGTTGATTCATACCTTGGTCTGACTCCTCATGAGTAGGAATGTCCATAGGATCAGTATCTTCCCTAGTAGCAGAATGTGGAGAAGCAGTATGTTGAGAAGCAGTAGGTTGAGGAATACTAACTTCTCTTGAAACTGGAGACTCTTGGCTTGCTGATCCAGAATTTGCTTCTTGCTCTTGCTCTTGCTCTTGTTCTGCATCTCTAACAACTTGTGCAACTCCCAATATATGAGCAGTCAAAGGTGTGTTGGTTCCAGAAAACTTGACACTTTGTTTAGAGAGAAAAGTAAACACCTTTGGTGGAAGTTTGACAGTGGGTAAAAAACTTTGAGGTTTAGGGACATCCTCAAGTTGATTGTTCAAAAATAACTGAACAAACCTTGGATACATTAAGAATGGCGAACCATTAGCAATATGTGTAAGCATACCATCAAGAATTAGTCTTGAAAAGTTGAATCTTTGATCGGTAGCCAAACCCACTAATGCAGATGCAATATTTTGACCAAATTGATCAAAAGAAGTACTCTTGGGACTTAAACAATGAAGTAAAACGTGAATGAGGTACTTCCAATGAGAACAAAACAAAGGCTTTTGAAAAGTAAGTTTCGTCAGATCTCCTTCATAACCTATATCACTTAAAGTGTCCCAAAGCACTTGTTTTTCAAAACGAACAGCCCCCCCTTCATCATTGAACATCAAAACATCCCTAATCGTGGCCTCAGAAATCTGAATAGTGCGTCCAGCAACCGTAGCCCTAATCAACGAGTCATCTTCAATCGTTGCAGTAGCCCAAAATTCTTGCATCCAGGGACCAATAACGTCAGGGTCAACTAAAATAGAGTAGTTGATGGAAGACCCAGTTAAGAAATCAATGATCGCGTGAAAATCAACATTATCCCTTGTCTTGTCCAAGTTAGCGATCATATTGTGTTTGCTAACAGTGAGTCGATTAGCCATGATGAGTGGTAGAGAAGAATTCGCTTTGAGTGTATGTTTCGTTAAAAAGATTGTGGTGTAAAAGCGAATGAGGAATCTCAAATATGGTAAAGGGCGGGGAAATAGGGAGAGTTTCCTTAAATAGGATGGAAACAAATCAAACTTTAAATAATAAGGTTACCGTTTTGATTAACTTATTATCTTCGCCGTAAGGAATTAATTAACCATAGCCCCACAATTTTTGACCGTTGGAACAGTACATCCACGTAAGCAGTACGTTGAAGCAGTACTTTGCTGAGGCAGTACTTTAAGAAACAAAGCAGTACGTTCCATCTTCTTATCCACAATCAACACTCCAAACTAAACCAAGAACTTGTAAATGGTTCATGCTTAAGTTCTAACTAATAGCTTATGTTGCCTCCCCTCAAATACAACATATAGGCTAAACTAAATTACTAAAAACCAAAACTTTCATTAAGAACTAAAAGAAAGTATACTAACTAATACTAAAGCCTCCCCTCAAATGTAACCTAGTAGTTAATCATCCCAATGCTCACAACTAAGTGGTTGAATCTTGAAACATCAAATCCCTTAGTGAGTAGATCAGCTACATTATCATCTGTGTGAACCTTGACCACATTTATAAGCCTATGCTCATAACAATCCCGAATGAAGTGATGCCTAATCTGAATATGCTTGGTCTTGGAGTGATAAACTGGATTCTTTACAATGCAGATGGTACTATCATTATCAATATTGATAGGAGTATTTTTTAAATTGAATCCATAATCCAAGAGTTGATTTTGCATCCACAAAACTTGTCCACAACAGCTTGCAGCAGCAACATATTCTGCTTCAGTAGAGGAGGTTGCAGCAATGATTTGCTTCTTACATTGCCAGGAAACTAATCTTCTTCCAAGATATTGACATCCTCCTGAGGTTGATCTTCTATCATAATTATCACCTGCATAGTCACTATCTGAAAAAGCTTCCAAGTGAAAAGGTGACTCCTTAGGATACCATAATCCTAACTTTGGTTGATGCTTGAGATATCGAAAAATCCTCTTGACTGCATACATATGTGAAACCTTGGGTGTAACCTGATATCTTGCACACAAACATACAGCAAACATGATGTCAGGTCTTGATGCAGTTAAGTACATAAGACAACCAATCATTGATCTATAAAGCTTGACATCCACAGCTTGTCCATCTTCATCCTTGCCTAAGGGTTTATGGTTATCAATGGATGTGGTGGCAGGCCTGAGATTAGGAAGGTTAAATCTTTTAAGTATGTCTGCAACATACTTTTCTTGGTTAATGAAGATTCCATCTTTTGTTTGTTTAACTTGAAGTCCCAAAAAGAAGGTTAATTCTCCCATAGAACTCATTTGAAACTCCTTCTGCATAAGATCTTCAAATTCTTTCACCATAGACTTCTTTGTGGCTCCAAATATAATATCATCCACATATACTTGGACTAACATAATGTCTTTCTTATCCTTTTTGATAAACAAAGTCTTATCAATTGCTCCTCTCCTATAACCATGTTGTGATAGAAAATTTGAGAGTCTCTCATACCAAGCTCTAGGAGCTTGATGAAGGCCATATAGTGCCTTGATCACCTTATAGACTTTGTTTGGATGTGCAGGATCTTCAAAACCAGGAGGTTGTTTAACATAAACTTCCTCAGAAATTGTGCCATAAAGAAAAGCACTTTTCACATCCATTTGGTAGACAGGAAATCCCATGTATGATGCAAAGGCAAGAAATAACCTTATTGCCTCTATCCTTGCAACAGGAGCAAACACTTCATCATAATCCACTCCTTCTTCTTGGCGATATCCTTGTGCAACCAATCTAGCTTTATTTTTGATAACATTCCCTCTTTCATCTCTTTTGATTCTGAAAACCCATCTTGTACCAATGACTCTTTTGCCATCTGGTAAATCACATAATACCCAGACTTCTTGAAGCTTGAATTGTAGAAGCTCCTCTTGCATGGCTTCAACCCAACTTTCATCAGCTAAAGCTTGAGCTACCTTCTTGGGTTCTTCTTGAGATAGAAAGCAAGCAAACAGGCATGTTTGTTGATCCTTGTGATTCATCCTATTTTGTTTGTAAACAAAGCTAAGTAAAGCAGTATGTTGCTTAGAAAGTCCTTTAACTTTGTTCCTTGTAACCACTCCTGAAGAGGGTGATCCAATAATGTTACTTTGAGGATGAGCTTTATGAACTCTCAATGTAAGAGTTGGTGGTACTGGAAGATCAGACTCCAAGTTAGTAAAATCAATCCCTTCATTGGAGAAAATACCTTCTGGATTAAACTCATCATCAACTTCTTCTAATCCAGGAATGTTAGCATTATCCAAATCATCATTATCAACATTGGAATCATCAGCATTGTTCCAATTTGATTGTTCTAACACACCAGAAGTACTGTCAAAAAGATCAGCAGTACTTTGATCAAAAGTAATGTGAACAGTATCGTGAAATTTACTCTTTTTCTTTGCAGCTTCATAAGCCTTCCTTTGTTCATCTTCATAGGATTGGGCTATAGTTTCTTGAAAAAGCATCCTATTAAGTTCATCTTGTATTGCTTGATCTTCATCAGATACTGTATTAGTTGGGTGAGCAGTACTTTGTTCCTCATCAATAACTTCAGGTTCTTTGTCAGGAACATCTTCTGGTGTAACATTGACTCCATGAACAATGTACTGAGAATCATCTTCTTTGTGATTAGCCTGATTCTCTTCTCTAACATGAACATAATTCATAGATGGAGTGAACTTGAGATCAAGATCAAACATCCAATCAGGACCTTTACCTTTCTGAGTTTCCTTATCTTCCAAAAATTCAACATGAAGACAATCTTGTACCTTTTTGGTATTCCTGTTATAAACTCTAAAACCTTTGCTATTTGTACAATAACCCAATAGAAATCCTTCATCTGACTTACCATCAAATTTTCCCAGAGAGTCAATGGTATTAAGAATAGTCAGAGAGCAGCCAAAAGGTTTTAGAAAACGAATGTTTGGTTTCTTTCCCATTAGTAACTCATAAGGTGTCTTCATCTGAGGTTTAGTTACTGAAACTCTATTTAACACATAGCAAGCAGTACTTATGGCTTCAGCCCAAAAGAGAATAGGTAATTGGGAATCTGCAAGCATTGTTCTAGCTGCTTCTATCAAAGTCCTGTTCTTTCTTTCTGCAACACCATTTTGCTGGGGTGTTCTAGCAATGCTAAACTCTCTCTTGATCCCTTTCTTGGCACAGAATTCATCCATATGCTTGTTCTTGAATTCTGTTCCATTATCACATCTAATACCTCTTACTTTGAGTCTTAATTGATTTTCAAGGGCTACTATCAGGTCATGAATAGCATCAAAGGTTTCATCTTTGAATCCCAAGAAAAAGACCCAACTAAATCTGCTACAATCATCTGTTACAACCAAGCAGTACTTCTTCTTGTTTAAACTCTCTACTGAAACTGGTCCAAACAGATCCATGTGTAGCAACTCCAAAGGTTCTCTAATATCTCTTTCCCCAAGCTTCTTACATGAAGCTTTATGTTGTTTACCCTTCTTGCAAGCCAAACATGAATGAGCAGTCTTGAATGTTTTGGAAGGTAAACCTCTAACTAAATTTCCTTTGACCAGCTTGTTGATGTTCTTAAAATTAACATGACCTAGTCTTCTGTGCCACAGATGTGCTTCTTCCAATGATGCCTTTGCTACTAAACATGTTGCTCTTCCAGCAGAATTGAGACTCTTTAAGTCTAAACTGTACACATCATTGGTTCTTGGTACTCTCAATGTTACCAAGTGATCATCAACAAATTTGAACTCAGGGGAGAGAATGAGACATTATGTATCAGTGAACAGAATTGGGTACTTCTTGTCACAAATTTGAGATACTGACAATAGGTTGAACTTGAGCTCCTTCACATATCTAACATTCTCAAAATCAATACATCTAGCCTTGATTGTTCCTTTGCCAGTGATTCTTCCTCCATCAGGATCATTACCAAATGCAACTCTTCCTCCATAATATGCCTTAAAATCTGACAGGATCTCCTTGTCCCCTGTCATACTGCCAGAGCAACCACTATCAACAATAATATGATCTTTAAGCTCCTCTTCTGGGTTGCCCTGCTGATGAACTCAAATAAGTACATTTTATTACTATCATTTATCCTATTAATTTGACTTGTTTTACTATATTATGTATGAGGATTGATACTTAATCGTTTACTTTTGTAATTCTCAGGTAAAAACAAGCATTTGGTGAAACTTGGCGATTTTGGACTAATAATGGAGCAAAACGTGCATAAAGTTGAAAGTCTACTGACATGGACAAGATCAAGTCAATTCTGCTCCAGATGCGCCGCATCTCACTCTCGACATGCGCCGCATCTCTATCAAGATATCACCAGATACGATCCAAGATACAAGAGGACATGCGCCGCATCTAATCATGGAGTTACGCCGCATCTTCTGGCGGTGTACGAATATTCCAGAATATTATAATCTTGGACCCCACGCGAAGTTAAGTACATGCGCCGCATCTACTTAGTAGATGCGCCGCATCCTCCCTCAGACAGAAACTATAAATACCCCGTAGAACAGACGAATTACAAGTTCCGGAAAACCTAAAACCGAAGTTCGAACAGGAGAAACAAAGGACGAATTCAGTCAAGGAGGCAGCACAAGACACACCCAAATCAAAGATACAAGAGCTGTAAGAAGGTGCTGCATGTGTTTAATTCATTAAGTAGTTTTGTTTTATTGTGTTAGCAAACTTTAATTCATCAGGATTGGTGGCTTGTGTAATGTGACAACGAAAGATTGCACTCCCTTTAATACTTGCTTTCCCATCAATTAAAGTTTATATGTTGATGTCTTTGGTTACTACTTATTAGTGCATTGATAACCTCTGTGTTTATTAGTGGCTTGCGGGCATTTGACTGCGGGACATAATGTGGCTCCCACGGTTATTACTAAATTGATCACTTAGGAATAACTTTTAGACATAAGTAATCATTAAGGGTTTACTCGCCGATAAGATTAGGACCAACGAGAAAGGGTTAACTACATACACTTCATATAAAGCTATCAATAAAACAAGTGACAATCTACTTAATCATAAGGACAGCCCTCTTATTGTCTCAAGTATTTATCTGTGTACGTGTGTGCTACTTGCTGATTCGTGCCTATTGGTTTATTTTATTATTTAATTGCAAACAAACCGTGCCAGTCTCTCAGGCTGAAACCCCCTTACGTTAGGATATTAAAATACTGATTAGAATAACGAGATAATACGTTCCACTCTTAGTGATCGACACTCTACTTACCATTATCTTCATACTGACTGGGTACACTGCTCGTTAAGTGTGTGTGTTATTGATAAGTCGGCTAAATATAAATTTAAAACTTGAGTAGGCATTAAAACTGCTAAACCGCAACGACCCATCACGCGCATCAAGTTTTTGGCGCCGCTGCCGGGGAGTGAATTGTTATTATCTGTTAATTTAATTAGTATTTTAATTAGGTTTTTCTTTTTTATTAGATTAATTGCATCATTGTACTATTTTGCATATTTGTTGTATTGTGTGTTAATTGTTTTCTTTTATTTTTGTGTGTTTATTTTCGTTTGTGTGTTTAATTTTTGTTTTTATTTTTCGTATTTTTTCTGTTCTGCTATCGTTGTACTGTGCTAAATCAAACGATACGGCGCATCTGATCTCTCAGATACGGCGTATTGCGTTTAATTTTTTTTAAAAAATACAACGCGTTTAATTAATTCGATACGACGCATCTTTTCCCCAAGATACGGCGTATCTGTTTTTAATAAGAAAATTTTTCTAAGCGATAAAGTAATACGACGCATCTGCTTTTGCAGATACGGCGTATCTGTTTTTAAAAAAAAAAAAATTTCTAAACGTTAACGCCATACGACGCATCTGCTTTAGCAGATACGGCGTATCTATTATTTTAATTAAAAACAGTTTGCGAATTATTAAACAGATACGGCGTATCGATCTCTATCGATACGGCGCATCTTTCTGAATCAAAAATCGATATTTATTTTTAAACGTAACGAAAATACGGCGCATTAACTTTCGTTAATACGACGCATTTAATTTTAATTAGATAAGTTGATTTTTGATTAATTAATTCGATACGGCGCATTCTTAAATTCTAAAGCGGCGTATCTATTTTCTGGATAAAGTCTGATTAAATTTTAACGTATTAAGATACGGCGTATCCAACTTTTTGGATACGGCGCATCGTCTGCAGATATCAGCTATTTTTATTCTTATATCTGTTTCTATATTCATTAATTTCTCTTCTAGCGAACAAATCCCACTGATGATTTTACCTTGGATGACAGATTTTGCTATGGAAGACATGTCAGTTAACGGATATCTTGCTAAGGAATGCTTGTTTTCAGATTCATTCAATGTACTCATGATCGATGCAGATTTATTCTCTTGGGAGACTCCTCTTGAAGCTGCTTTTAAGGAATTCATGCGTTTATGCAACATTGACAAAGAGGTATTCTCTTATGATGTATTTGTGAGGTACACTGGAGAAGAATTGTCGCTCTTATGGCCTATCATTGAAGCCGAAGGATTGAACTGGACTACTATCGAAGAAGATGATGGGAAATTCTATCTTGCATACATGGATTCAAGCAACGAAAGCTATGGTGGAGGTGTAGGGTATTCACAATGCAAGAATCACTATCTTGAGGCTAGTTTGGATCGAATAGAGGATGTTTTAGAGAGAGAAATGGGAGCCTTTTAGTGAGAGAAAGTAACTTGTGTGATATTAGATTGAAAAGGTCCAACCCTTCCCATGTGTGGGAAGGGGTATATATACTACTACATATTACGTCCCTAGTGGACTGTGGAGCGAGCTGACAGTGGGGAAAGCCCCGAACCACTCCACAAATATAGATACTACTAATACTAATACTAATAATACTAAGCTACTGATAATATTACAGATAATCCTATGAGCTATGATGATCTAATAAGTACTCGGGGTGACCGAGTCTTCTGCTGAATATTCATATTCCTAACAATCTCCCCCTAAGGGAGGTCACCCCAGAAGTAATGTTTTGAATTTCAGCACTTCTTCCTTGGATCTTGACATCATAGCTCGCAATCATTGAATCTTCAATGTCATAGCTTGTTGTGCAAACATCAGTGATCTGCAGATGACTTCTCTTTTGTCTTGGATGAACTTTGAGCAATTCTTGAAATTATCATCCCACTTGAGTCTCCAAGTCATCTTTCTGTGGTAATCCTCCATGTGATGAAATATACTTAGAGCCAACATGCTCACACGATATGGTGTCATGATCTTCAGCATCAGAGTGAGCAGAAGCTGTGTTGAAGGTCTTTTAGGGTGATCATGACTTCTTTGATGATGATGTGGTGTGAACATGTGGTGATGGATTGGCATCTTTTCTGCAACCAGCTACAACAGCAACCAGCTACAGCATTCCACAGCAACATCCGCCAGAAATTCCTGCATACGACAGTTAGCAATAATTCGACCGGTACTTACTAGTTTGGACTTCGAGATCGTTAACAGCATAGTGTGAAGACTCTCTCTAATCCTTACCAAGACCGTTCCTAAACGAAAACCCACAGAGGGCTTTTTAAGATTTTACCGTAGTAAATCAACGATTAGGTGAGTCGCTGGAGATCACTCCACGACTGTAGACCGGTTGAAACCGCCGCGACCACTAAGCGTAATCCACGAGGAATTACCTAAGTGACCTGCTTTCAGGGCTGCTTGATGTTGACCCTGGCAGGAATTTCCATTCAATCATTGAGAATTACATAAGTAAATTCTCTCATAAATGTTCTGGCAGATTGCTAAGATCTGCGTAGGACTCATGAGATTACAACTGGTGTCCTTAAGGTTGAACAACCAGTGTAGAAATGATTCGTGTCTCTATGAGATCTTATTATGTATCTCGTGGCTCTAGACTCAATTGTGCGTTTTGATTTGGTGATCGGAGGCTGGAGAGGACTGCCACCTTTTCAATATCATCTAACTCGGAGTGAGAGAGATGATAGGAATGTATTGAACTCCGTGACAATTGAAACAAGAATCCTTTGAGGGACCTTGAGTGGCTAGGGAGGGTTGTGCAGCGTATCACTGGGTCCATGATACTTTGTCTTCAATGCCAGCAATCAACTAAGTGATTCTGACAGCATATGTATTGACCCGGTTTCTGCCTAAGTTGTAAGGAGGGCTATTTCTTTTCACCCTTTCTCTTTACAATTCTTTTTCATTCTTCAACCCCTTCAGTGCTTACCGAGACTTCATAACTAACACCTTGTTGGGTTTGTTCCAGTGTTAGCTCCATCTCAGTCGGCACTATTCCCTTATGCACATATCTCCTTTTTAATCATACCTAAGGACCTCTATACTAACTAGTGGATTGTCCCTGGGTAGATCCCTCCGGCTCTGGCGGGATCGTGGGAACTTGAGCCTAACCTAACCATCCTTATAACTCCATGCATTAATTAAAATGGTCGGTCTTTGGTGTACTTCCACGATTGCCATACCAAATCTTTGAAAAATCTCTCCAAGTGTTCATGATTCTGAAACACATTTTTGCAAACACTTGAGAGTTTTATATTTTTTCAAATGCTCCCCCTCAACATGTGCTCGGTTGATTGTTTTATAAATTTGCACATGTTAGGTAGAGCCTGCACTTTTTGAATTGATCCACTTTCAGTGAACATGACCGATTCGAGACACGCTTACATCACTGGTTAGACCAGCTTGAAATTATTACCCGTCCTGGTCAAGTCCACAGAAAGTTTCTCGAAACGGTACACTCTACTGAGATTCATCTTTTTCGAGACACGCTTACATCACTGGTTAGACCAGCTTGAAATTATTACCCGGCCAAGACGAATCCTTTCGATTGATGACAGTTCAAGTTTCGTCAATTCTGAGTCACAGCCACATGAGATGCCAAATCCTTTGTTTTGATAAAATCATTTGCTCCCCCTCAATATGTGCATTGGTATAAGAAAGATTTTAGCACATATGGAAGAGCTTGCGTTTGTGACCAAAACATTTTGCTCCCCCTCAATATGTGCCATGATTTACGAAATGGTTTAGCACATACGGGAGAGCATACATTAACTTCCAAATCATCACATTTTATCAGAATTTCCTATTTAAATCACATTCTCTCCCCCGATCAAAAATTTCAAACCATTTAAGATTTGTGATCCCAATTGATTTAAATATGTTTAGAAAAATTCGGGAGAAAATGTGGTCAGGTTAACATGTATTCTGATGTAGGAGCATACTATGCTCCCTTATAAATTAACGACAGAGGATTACTTGTCAATATACACAGATCACACATAGAGTATTACATGATTATAGGAAATTACATTGTAGCATTACAAGAGCCCAACAAAAGACTACTATTACTACAGAGACCACTTGTGGAGCGGATCAGCTCATGTCGTTCTTTCCATCAATCTGTAATCTCCTTCACGAACTCTTCCCCCAACGAAGCTTTCCAAGCTGCGAAAGATCCTTCTTGTTTTCAGTCTACGCTCTATGGCTTTCATAAACTCTTTGCTCCTCTGTACATCCAGATCAGTCCAGAACTGAGTCTTCAATTGTGGGTTGTGGGGATTTAGTTTAAAGTCTTTAATCCTGAAATCCAGTGCTTCATCGATCATCCTCAGGGTACCATCGCTGAATTTATGAATCTCACTGAATTGCATCATCATTGGAGTCCCATGTTGGTCAGTGAACTTGACTGCTTTTGGAGACTCGATAACTTTGAAGTCGTGAAGGTACTCGAGACCCTTACGTTCCCAATATGGCCTCGTGAGATTGAGTTTGGTCTGATAGCTCTCCATCCCTAGTTGAAAATCACTCACCCTTTGCCTGATGACAAGACCCCGGATCCATAAGTTAACAGCAGCAGCAAGCGCCTTCTTGTCGCGAGGTGGAAGATGATTCAGGTGCCCTTGAAGATTCAAAAGGAAGAGATCCTCGAAGTCACTCGGAGATAGATATTTGAAGTCGCTTTCAGAAATGATATAATCCTTTTGATCAGCACGACGAAGCACTATCCTTTTAAGATACTCATATCCATACATTGGGTGAATATCAACTTTGATAACACTTAAGATTCTTAGATGTGAGCGTATACCCTGACGACTACCCTCTCCTGCGTGCCGTTCAATGTAAAATCTCTTCTTGTGGAACCACCAATGTGTGACCCCATAAGATGCAGCAAGTTCAAATTTGTATTCTTCATCTGACCATACGTGATCAGGCACCATTTGTTCCAGCCCAATGTCTGGGTAGTAAGCTGCTTTCATCTTGGAGATAGATAATGCCTGACGATCACCATTATTCCCGAACCGGAGATACCTCAGATCGTTGTTAAAGAAGAGATCTGCTTGAATGTTCTTTTGACCTGGAGGACCATCAAAGGGAAGAGGTCGGTTGACGTCGTAGGCAAGAATCCGGTCATCAACTTGATCAGTAAATAGTCGATGACATTCTTCCATTTGATATTGAAGATGATACACGTCAGGATGAAACACTTTGACGATTTCATATGCAGGACCTTCCAAGTCTTGGGGAGTGAGATTTGTAATGCCTTTCTTTTTACAGAACCAACTAATAAATGCCCCCATGTCATTAGACTTTGCCAGCAATGAGTTCTCTGAAGGAGATTTATGTTGCGAAGCAATAGTAACTGCCCAATTGTTTATAGGAATGCTTTTGTCTGATGATGATGATGGTATAGACCAATTAGGTTCAGGAATTGGTTCTCGATCTTCATCAGATAAAGGTTTTATCCAGGATTCCCTATCTTCCCTGGTGGGTCGCTTTCTCGAGGATTCTGAATCATCCGGTTTGTCTGTGCGCAAGAATTCCAACCACCATTTCTGATTAGGATCAACAGTTGGGATATTGGTGTTAGCTGAGACATCTTCTTCATCAGTTTGAGTAGACAGATCGTCTGCAACCGATTCCTCATTCATGACAAAATCTTCAGGAACTGGCGAGAACGAGGGCTTGTATCTGTCATCAACTGTGGTCCATGCAAGCGATCCTGCCTTTGAAACACCCTTAGATGTGCTTGGGCCAGAAGAGGTAGTGGTTTGATCTTTACCACCAGAAGATTCAGTTGGACGATGATGAGCTTGAGCTTGGGTGGATTCTGAAGCTCCTGACATCATTGCTGCTCCAGATCCACCACTAGGTGGAGGGGGTGGAGGAGGATGTGGTGGAGAGCCAGGGGGTGTTCCGGGTTTATCTTGTCTCCTTTTCTTCTTCTTCCGTTGTTCTTCAAGCTCAGCCATAAGGAAATCCTGATTGTCATGATGCATCGATTTTTCCAATGCTTCATAAAGCCGTTGATGATCTTCGTGACCTTGATACTGACCACATTCAAACATTCGGTCATATAGGATTGATTTCATATCAGCAGTAGGAAGATCTCTGAATCGTGTCTTCATAGGAGCTTCCATTGCCCATCTGACTGCTTCTTCCACCTGATCATTCACAGCTTGAGCCACTTTTTGTTCTATATTAAGCTTTTCCACATTAAGTAGTCTCTGCTCATAATTCTTCATCTTTAGTGACATGTCATCAATGAGCTTTGTAGCAGCAGTTAGTTTTGATGCTAAATTAGATGGTACTTCTGGTGGGATGGGTGTTGCTGGTGTTGCTTCTGGTGAGGGATCTACTATGATGGTTGCTATTGTGGACACTGGAGTTGTCAAAGGTCTAATACCAGTCATGTCTTGTTTAATTGGTACAGACACCATTGACTCCACTTCCTTATCATCATGTGGTATGTCAGTCTCTGTGGTGTTGTCGTTGGCTTTATCCAGAATGAATTGATCACCATAGTTGAAGTCGGTGTCAAGGTTCTTCAGAGACGATAGAGTGCCAGTAGACCCTGTTGGTTCATTCAGGAGAGTTAGCTCATCCTCCTTCATTTTCAGATTCTCATGAATCCCCGGGTATGTAGAAGCCACGAATTCTTCATGCTGTATCTCTTGTGGAGGTTCTGTAGTTGTTGTTGTTATCTGATCATGAGCTTCCTTGACGATGTTATCAGACTCAGCTTCTTTCTGAACTTTCTCTCCTTGACTCTCACCTTGATCTTGTGGATCCTTAATGTCAGTGTGTGTGCCCTTCACCTCCTCCTTCTTTTCATTAATAACGTTACCAGACTCAGCTTCCTTATGAACTTCCTCTTCTCGACTCTCACTTTGATCTTGTGGTTCCTTTACTTCTGCATGTGCGATCTTCATTTCCACCTTCTTTTCCTTGTACAACTGTTCATCGCTTTCTGTATCACTGGAATCTTGAGCAGCTTCTAAGCTTGGTGATTCGTCTTGATGTCCTTCTGAGAGGTCAAGTGCTCGAGATGATCCCTGCTCACGTTTCCTGAGCACAAATCGAGTGGTTGTCTTGGATGCCGGAGATGATATGGTGAGAAGAGTCTTAGCCGCTTGTACCACTGTAGCTACTCCTTTACCTTTGCCCTCAACTGCAGGTAATGGTTTACTGCTCTCAACACCAGGTTCTCTAATGACAACTCCTTTCGTAGCACTCTTCGTTGATTCAGCGTGTTCTTTAGCACTCAGCTCCAGGGCATGTAATAAATCCGGATCTTCTTCATCTCTTAGACTTAGTTCAGGAATCACCATCTCTTCATCATCATCTCTTCCTTTTGACTTGATTTTCTTAGATTTCACCTTCTTGCTTGAAGCCTTCCTTTTGATTTTCTTAATTTTCTTAGATTCCTCAACCTCTGTGGGTGCATCCTTTCTTTTCTTTGATTTTGACTTAGATTGGGTTTGTTTGATGGATTTTTGGGTTTCTGGTTCAGAGGTTTCGGCTTCACTTCTTACCTTCTTAGAGAGAGACTTAAGATATCCCTCTACTTTGCTCAGATATTCCTTATAATAGGAAGCTTGACGAATGTTATCTGAAATAAGAGGCTCAGGAATAAGCTTTCCAAAGACTTCTTGTTTGACCCCTTTAGCAGCCCATTTGAGATTTCCCAGAACAAATTCTTCAGAGGACAGATGGAGAGGAGAATCAGTTCTAGGATGGAACTTGTGAAGAGAGTAGAGGTGATTGATTATCATTTTAGTGAATCTGATGCTAGGAATTAACATCTTCCTCACTGTCTTCCTGCTGGCCAGATTAGATTCCAGTTTTGCTTTGTCTTCTTGGAATGTGTGAATGGAGTGAATGAATTCTTCCCAGATCCTTTCAGCGAAGTCTATGTTGGAACGTTTTATAATTCCCCACAGAATTTGAAGCACTGGAGCCCTAGGTCTTTCATAAGCAGAAGTCTTCCCAGTAAGACATAGATTGAGGATGGTGGCGAGTGTTCTCCATGGTTGATACATTTCACTGGTGACTACCGCTGACACCTTGAGAACGGTTGATGGATAGCCCAGATCATTGACAAAATGAACGAGAGCCTCGGATGTAGGAGGTTGAGTAAAGGGCTTATCAATGACAACAGGTGAGATTTGAAGAGCCTCTCTGATGGTGTCTGATGTCAGCTCGTACCATTGTTCATCTAACTGACAATGGTAATTACCAGTGTCTTTGTTGAGCTCAATAGTATTCCAGAACTGTTGAATATATATGGACGGAACGGTTGCACATGCAGTGAATGCCCTGAAGAAGTTGGTATCCTTTAAGATATCAATAGATATCTTGTAAATAGGATTGGGTTGAGGTCTTGCCACATCGACATAGCAGTTGCTCCTTCCAATAGGGATCCATTTGTCCTTAGGAAGTATTTGTTCATCTGTACGAACAGGTGTTGAAACTGCAGGGTTTGGTTCTGAGGAAGTAGTGATCCCTGTATCTGTCATTGTATCTACACACACATTCACAGAACGAAAGTATGTCTATGCAAGTTAGATGTGAATCAATCCATGAGGTTAGCACAGAGACTATGTGTACAGAACACAAGACTACAGTAGATCAAGTAACACCCAATCGTGAGAGACCTAAAATGCAGCAACCATCATTCCCATTATAAAGCATTGACTTCACAGCTGCATTTGTAAGCATGTAGACAAACATATAGACATATCATGACAATACAGACAAATTGCATCCATGACCAAGTAGACAACAGCATCCATAATCATAGACAAACTGCATTCATGATCAATCAGACAAACCGCATTCATGACAAATTAGACAAACCGCGTTTGAGATAATTAAGAAAAACCGCGTTCGTTATTGTTTATACAAACCGCGTAAGTGATAATTTAGATAAACCGCGTTCGTTATTATTTAGACAAACCGCGTTTGTGATCAAACATACAAACCGCGTCTGTGACTAAACATACAAACCGCGTCTGTGACTAAACATACAAACCGCGTCTGTGACTAAACAAACAAACCGCGTCTGAGACTAAACAGACAAACCGCGTTTGTGATCAAACATACAAACCGCGTCTGTAACTAAACATACAAACCGCGTCTGTGACTAAACATACAAACCGCGTCTGAGACTAATCAAACAAACCGCATCTGAGACACAACAGACAAACCGCGTCTGTGATGAATAGACAAATAGCATTCAAGAATGATCACTCAAAAAGGAACGATGAACCAATCATAAAGCAACCAACACCCTAGATCATGTAGAGAGTAATACTAACATATTTCATATTATGCAAACACCTCATGACATGCTAATCACTTCACACATGAATCACATAATTCTATACCGAGATTAATCACACCACATTGCAAACTATCGACCTATGCTGGACAAACCGCATTGAGGAATATATCATCACTTAATCATCAAATCATTCAATACAATGCGAGTGTATGCACATACGACAACAATCACAACAAGGTCTTATATCAAACAACCCTATCACAGTCCACATTCACTCTAACTAAACCAACTATCATACGACTTAAACGCATCTAACCATGAAAGAACTAACAATCGACATAACAATTACTCAAATCAGATTACTCATTTGATTAGTGATAAAAGAAACCCATTCTACCCTAGAGACTTATTAATCGAACACTGATTGAACAAATCCAAGACTCATGAGCGATTTTGACTTTTGGAGTCAAACATCGCTCGACTAATCTCACCAATCCAACACACAACATGAATGATGAAGCAATCAGAGCATATAACACTTATCAATACATTCATAACTAAGAATCCCATCAATCAAAATAAGAAATAACAGACTCACCTAGGATCGAAAGACGAGTCGAACGGATCAACCTAAAAAAATAAGTAAGACATTAAGAATCTAGGAATGAAACTCGTAACGACCTACTGATTTGAGTGAGGGTCGATCATTACCTAGGGAAATCTCGATGGATGGCTAAAGATGGTGATCGTGGATTTGGTTAGAGAGAGAGATAGGTTCGAACGGTTAAATTGTGGAGGAGAGAGAGTGTTTGAGGGACAAACCGCATGTGATAAGATTATCTAACTTTGAAGTTTAGCTTAGCGACACTTTTGGTCCCTGTAGTTGTTGGTTAGACAAACCGCATAGGTTACAAACTTTGAAGTATAGCTTAACGACACTTTTGGTCCCCGTAGTTGTTGGTTAGACAAACCGCATAGGTTACAAATTTAACAACCTCCTCCTAACTCTCCTCTTATAACTAAATGACACCTGTGGTCCCTGACTTTCCGGACAATGTGCCTTCTAACACACATAAGCATCCAAAACAGATATGACACACTAAATCCCCAAGGACTTACTAATAGTCCAGTCAGATGCCATAAATTCAGAAATAACACAATGAATACTCACAGACGAGTTTAAATTGCTATTGTTCTCCCCCTCAATCAATGACTGAACTTCTGTAGAGAGATTTAGACATTGATTGAACAGCAATTTATCACTTGATGAGATCAACTGTGAAGGTCTTTAGGCCAACAAAAATCATCAGTACGAATGAACATGAATATGAAGTAATCCATGCGCAGGTGAACATCACCTTGTTGGAGGAACAGCCGTCCTTAAGGCGACGTACTTTCCCCAAAATGAAGCGCGGGTAGCTATCTAAAGTAATAGCTAGCCACAGAGACATGATTAACTTATTAGGATTCTACTTCTGTTCGAGCTTCATTTAAAACCCCGTGTCATTATTGAATGACATTTCTAGGGTCGTAAATGTTATCGATATCCAGAAGACATGCCTCTCTCTGTCCAAGAACACATAATACTATATATATACAAGAAACATGTATCTATCACATAGGAGAAACTATATACACCAAGAAAAAGGATACTTGAGATTTTCTTTGTAACATTTGTACGAGTTTTGAACTGAATTGTTCAAAAGTCATTGTCCCCGTACATTACCGGTGGGTTTTCCGAACCTCCTCTGTGGGAGTTGATGTCCCCTTTGGAAGCCACACCTTGAGTTTTTTCATGATGCACTCTGTGAGAGTAGCTGCACGCGAAAATCGTCTCCCTGCACTATCATAAGTATTTTGTACGCGTGGATATTGGTTAGTGACTATGGGGTCCTGTCTCTGTGATTTCTTGCAACCATTCTTAGAAGCATTATTCGTGTCAGTAGGTACCCACTTACGACCGACTTGCTTAAAGATTCTACCAGTTGGCAACCATCTTAGGCACGTTCTAAATATGTTCTGTTTCTGAGGCACCTTAGTGTTTTTATGAGAGAAAGTTTCTTGTTTTTCAGCACTAGATCTATTAGGCTTCCTAGGGTGCTTCATTGATGTTAGAGGCCTATGGTGATTGTTTGTCGAAGTAGAGGATGCAATGATATGAACATTAACTTCTTTTGTTATTGTCATGTGAGACTTATCCTTAGAGTGACTCTTCGCTAATGTTCCCTTATGTCTAGGTTGTGAAGTGACTGATTTTGGCAAACTCTTAGTCTCACCAACTTGGGGGGCACACCTTGGAGAAGGTGTTTCCAAGGCTGATGGTTTGACAGACTTAAGATTCACCCTGTACTTGGCCGACTTCTTAAAGTCATTCTTACGAGAAGCTAATGACCAACTTTTCTTAAGGTTTTGTTCAGTCTGTAACTCAACAGTGTTTGAGTCATGTGAGGTTTTATCTTCATTGACCTTTTCTTGCAAATCACTTAGTTTGGTCCTTAACATGTTAATAGTCGCGTTCTTGGCCACCAGCTGATCTTTCAACTCATTTATCATGAAAAATTCCCGAATGTCAGGTAATTCTGGATTTTTTGATGGAAGGTTAATTTGGAACTTTTCTTTTAATTGTTGCATTGAAATTTCAAGATCAACACAATGTTTTTCCAGTTTTGAAAATCCTTTTAAAAGTTCATTGTAAACCTCTTTTTCAATCATATCATGTTTTTCAAAAAAATGTGATTTGAAAGAATCAGTCGTAGGCAGAGAACTCGACGAATTAACATGTACCGGTTCATCAGAAACAATATTATCTAGATAAGACAGATGTACCACAGTAGACCGTGCTTGGTGATTTTCAGATTCTTGAGATTTCTTCTCACATCTTGAGAGGTCACTTCCTGAGCTAACACTATCATCCTGCTTGTCTGATTTTGTTCCATTTCTGCCCTGCTGACCTTTTCCCTCAATAAACCCATAGACATCCCTTATCCGCAGTAGCAGTGTCGTTTTGTACATTTCTATTTCAGACCCAGTATATTTAGCGAAACACTCTTTAGTCACTTGACAGTCACAATAATAGTCCCCAGTGTATTTAGAGTTGATGAACATTTGGAATTGATTATTGATCACATTGAGAGCGTCTTTGGATTTACCTTCAGAATATTCTTCCTTGACCAGCTCCTGTTCTAGTTGATCCAGATATAATGTCATCATGACTGTGAAATCGCTAATTTCCTGACCAAAGAGTGAAGCAAATGCCCGTCTGTACCCCATCACATATTCAGAGTTACCGAACAAAGCCTTAATGTGTGATAGAAGTGAACGGAAGCATGCTACTTGACTTTCCTTTGCATTAGCCAACTGCATATCCTCAAGGCATTCATTCATGTGTGACTGCGAGTGTGACACATCCGTTCCAGCAGAATCAGTATCATTTGTTTCTGTTAGAGATGTGTAATCATAGTTCCCATGATCCTTAGTATCATCGTACAGTTTGAGAACCTCCGATATGATGGAGTCTGAGTTAGTTGTCATAGTGAATACACGATTATACTGATCTTGTGATTTAACCGAGAAATCGAATCTTTCGCGGGAATTTCTAAAATCACCAAGACACAAACCGCCTAGACAAACAGCGTAGACACAAACCGCGTATGTGCCTAAGAGACAAACCGAGTTCACACAGGAGACACAAACCGCGTGTGCGCCAAAGAGACAAACCGAGTTCACACCGTAGACACAAACCGCGTACGCACCGTAGAGACAAACCGCGTTGGCACAAACTTCCAAACCTGTCACTATCAATGCCGTTTGTCCTTTTGCCTAAACTAGTATAAAGACAAACCGAGTACTCGATGCTACACAAACCGCATTCAAGAATCGTCCAAACAACACAAACCGCATCCAAGAACTCTTGAAAGAAAAACCCTCGAATCACCCACAAACACCACACGAGCCTTAAATCTGTGAATCCAAACACTAAATACCACTCTAATACTAATCTTAATCAAGAAAGTACAAAGAAAAACAACTTCTAATCACTAAACAAAGTACAAATTGAGATTTATGCTACTAAACAAACAAAATAAAAAAAAACTTAAAACTACAAGTCGAATCCAACAAGAAAACCTCAAGAACTACACTAATTCGTGAATACCAACTCTCATGGACCTAACCATGGCTCTTGATACCAATTGTAGGGTATTCACAATGCAAGAATCACTATCTTGAGGCTAGTTTGGATCGAATAGAGGATGTTTTAGAGAGAGAAATGGGAGCCTTTTAGTGAGAGAAAGTAACTTGTGTGATATTAGATTGAAAAGGTCCAACCCTTCCCATGTGTGGGAAGGGGTATATATACTACTACATATTACGTCCCTAGTGGACTGTGGAGCGAGCTGACAGTGGGGAAAGCCCCGACCCACTCCACAAATATAGATACTACTAATACTAATACTAATAATACTAAGCTACTGATAATATTACAGATAATCCTATGAGCTATGATGATCTAATAAGTACTCGGGGTGACCGAGTCTTCTGCTGAATATTCATATTCCTAACAGGAGGCAATACCCAAAACTCTTACATGCCTTATTCCGAACAGTACTGGGGATTGAATGAGAACTATCAGGATAATGACATGAATTATGCTTTGGCGGAGTTACTATTTCATGGGAAATTGGTAAGATTGATAGACCTCTCCCTCAATGATTGGCTAGAACTCAAATATGGTAGTCCGGAATTTGCCCCTGCAAATGAAGTCAAGGAGATTATGACTTCATGGTTGACTCGGAGTTTTAAGAAGCAATTTAACGAGTTCATGGAGATAAAAAAGAATATGATTGGAAAGGTTTGCTTTGACGTTAACCACGATCCTCACGATGTTGATTTTTCAGAATGGTTGGCTAGTAAGTTTAATAACCATAAGTGCATGGATCGTGCTACTAAGGATGCATTATGGGTATATTGGATGAGAGGAGAAGATGAAGAAGTAGAAAGCGATTATGGGTCGTCACTTCATGATTCAACAATCAATGAAGGCATTGAAGAGTTATTCAGAATAGACATTGATGTGTTCGATTATGAGACACCCTTGTGCAAGCAGTTCAAGGAATTTAACTACCTTCTTCAAGTCGACGATGATGTGCTTACTGGAGAACTACCAGGATTTAAGACTTATGACGATTTCAAAAACACCTGGTACTATGAATGGAATGATCAAGTACCATGGGTTTGGGATAAACCATGAGAATTTGCGCACATTAATCACACCTGTACACCCTTCGTTTTCAAGGACGGGAGTAGTGTTTGGCCGACCTGTGATTATAAAAGTGACGGAACCTGTAATGGGGGAAGTATAATTGGGATGAAACGGGTTGGAAACGATGTAACCTTTGAAGATTACGAGTGGTACGATAATGTTGAAGACTGCCCACAAAAATCGGAGGCTTTACAAGAAAAGGGCAGAATTGAACGCTTGAAAGGACTTAAGGGAACATCGGATACTACTTTCTGGGAATGGGTGCATAAACAGTTTGATGATTTCACGAAGCTTAGTCGACGGTTACAATATGATTTGGAAAGAGAATGGGAGGCGATTCAAGACGATAATAATAATGAGTCATTGACTGAAGAACTAGATGATTATTTGATTAAGGATCCTTATTTTAAGTTTGTCGATAAAGACAAGGAAGAGTTCACCAAAAGAAAATGTCAACTACTTGGGATTCCTTACAATGAGCCACCCATGATTATTTCTGAAAAATTTAAAATCATCAAATATTATTTGGGTCCTGATGAAGAATATACTGCGGTGAAGACAAAGAGTTATACTAGATTAAGTCGAACGGAAGAAAACGTCGCAAAGATATACGGAAAAATCTTTCGGATGAAGGACGAAGGATGGACCGTGACAAGGACTTATTGCTGAGCTGAACGTGAGTCTAACTTGAAGACTCTGGAATAAAGACAAGTGCTTACCGGGAGACAACCCGGAATTATCTTTTATTCTGTTTTCAGTGTTGAGTCAGTCCAGGCCGCACGAGGATACGGCGCATCTCAATTCTGAGATGCGACGCATCTCCTGCAATGGTCATATCTTATTTTATTTTTCTGCATTTTTATTTTCGACTTTAAAACTATTTATCAGTTTATTTTAATGCGGCGCATCCCTGGTTAAGGATGCGGCGCATCTTTATTCTGATCCGTATTAATTCCAGGCTCGATACGGCGTATCTTCTTCAATAAGATACGGCGCATCGACTGACCTGATGATTTTCAGTTTTAATTTTTAAGTTTTATTTTTATCTAACTACTAATGTATTATGCAAGCTTGAACCTTTCTTATCTTAGGTGTGTTTTAAAGTGTTGGTGGTATTATAGTTTCCTGGATTTCCTGTGGATACATCAAGTATGAAGCTTTAACGTTCTAATCCACAAGAAGTTGATTTTTGCTCTTATACAAATGGAGGATCATACCGAGCAAATCTCAGGGGAGTTTTTCTGTTCTAATTCTTTTATTTTCCAGTTTTTAACCTTTTATACAAACAACGAGGACGTTGTTTAACCTAAGTGGGGGGATTGGAGAATTAGAACACTTAACACCTACTTGTCCTAAACTTTTTCAAAAATTATGCTTAATATGTACTTAATATGCTTAAATTTAAAATTTTTCTAGCATGTTTTTGTTTAAGATCTAAGTTGCATAACTGCACACATGACGTTATTTTCAAAAATTGTGATTTTTCAAAATTCACAAATCTATGAGTGTGCCGGTGACTTGTAAACTTTAGAACTTGGCTTGTATACTATTCGAGACCACCATAATAAGTATTATTTATATAATTTGAATGACTTGTCTAAATTGGTAAAATTCTAGGATTACACCCAAATAGCCTATTATTTGTTATGTGTTATTAACTAACTACACTGGTTAGTTAACCCCCGTATAAACCCTTTTGTTACTCTCATTTTTAGAGTAAGATACCCCTAGAAAAACCCTCAGAACCATTCCTTTCGTTTCTTACACCTATGTTTAAAATGTTTCGTTACACCCTTACACCTTAGCCTACCCTGTAGATTAGAATCCGTGGTTGGTTGATTGCTATAGGCAGAGTGTGTTTCCTTACATTACCTGTGTTCGTGTGCGTAATTCATTATCTATGGTTAGGTCGGGAAATTGCACAATGCAATTGGAGTGAAAGTAAATATTGTATATTTTGGAGTTTATTTTTCGTGTGTTTACTACTTTCACTATTACCATTATTTCTGAAGTCATGAAAAGTATGGAAAAATTATCCGGAAAGAAAGTTATAGTGATGTGGTGAAATTTTACACATCTATGTTTATGTTTAATAATAATAAAAAAAAAAAAAAAAAAAAAAAAAAAAAAATCGAAAAAATGAGAAAAGAAAAAGAAAGAAAGAAAAGTTGGAAGTTAGTTTTAACCAACTTATATAAAGTTATGTAAGTGGTCGATATCACCACTATTTGTTGTACTATATCTATGGATTGAATGAGAATTGGCAGTTATGGGAACGCCAATTAAGGTTTATTCTTTGATTAAGATCTTGTTGAGTATAATTCGTGTCCACCTAAAGCGTGTGTTTCAAGTGTTAAAGCGTGAGTTATTCAGTGATATGAGTCTTATTCATGGGATGGTTGGGATAGTGATTAACCACACTTAGGATTTTGATTTATTTGTTTTGTTTATTTTTATTTTTACACCAATTTATATCCCAAATGTTATCCATGCCCTTTATTATTCTTTATCCAACCAAACCTTTGATTTATTGAGATTAGGGATTTGAGCAATCTTAAGTATCGTAGTCGTGGATTCGGCTATATATTTATGATTTTGTCGCCCTTTTTGATATATTATTATTGGTGAAGTTTGGACCTATCTTTAGCCTATTCGAGTTAAGGATTTGAGCAATTGCAAGTATCGTGTTCGTGGATTCGATCATGTATTTGTGATTTTGTCGCCTTTTCTGGAATTTGAGATCGATAGTGAAAGAGAATAATTAACCCTTAAGCCTAAAAACCCTTTTTACCGCTTTAGACTTGTTATTCCTTAGCTTTAGTGGTGGAGATGTGTATACTTGCCAAGCTTATGATAGAATATTCGTCGCGACTGGACAGTTAAACGATTAGATTTGCTTTTATCGACTTACTTTATTTTACTTCTAATTCGTTAAAGTGTTTAGTTGTGTGATTATGAAATGAACGAATACATGCTTAAATATAAAAATAAATCCTAACATCTTTTAGGATACATTTTCATAAGAGAAATTCTAAGGTTTACTTGGGGACAAGTAAAGTTCAAGTGGGGGGATATTTGATGAACTCAAATAAGTACATTTTATTACTATCATGTATCCTATTAATTTGACTTGTTTTACTATATTATGTATGAGGATTGATACTTAATCGTTTACTTTTGTAATTCTCAGGTAAAAACAAGCATTTGGTGAAACTTGGCGATTTTGGACTAATAATGGAGCAAAACGTGCATAAAGTTGAAAGTCTACTGACATGGACAAGATCAAGTCAATTCTGCTCCAGATGCGCCGCATCTCACTCTCGACATGCGCCGCATCTCTATCAAGATATCACCAGATACGATCCAAGATACAAGAGGACATGCGCCGCATCTAATCATGGAGTTACGCCGCATCTTCTGGCGGTGTACGAATATTCCTGAATATTATAATCTTGGACCCCACGCGAAGTTAAGTACATGCGCCGCATCTACTTAGTAGATGCGCCGCATCCTTCCTCAGACAGAAACTATAAATACCCCGTAGACCAGACGAATTACAAGTTCCAGAAAACCTAAAACCGAAGTTCGAACAGGAGAAACAAAGGACGAATTCAGTCAAGGAGGCAGCACAAGACACACCCAAATCAAAGATACAAGAGCTATAAGAAGGTGCTGCATGTGTTTAATTCATTAAGTAGTTTTGTTTTATTGTGTTAGCAAACTTTAATTCATCAGGATTGGTGGCTTGTGTAATGTGACAACGAAAGATTGCACTCCCTTTAATACTTGCTTTCCCATCAATTAAAGTTTATATGTTGATGTCTTTGGTTACTACTTATTAGTGCATTGATAACCTCTGTGTTTATTAGTGGCTTGCGGGCATTTGACTGCGGGACATAATGTGGCTCCCACGGTTATTACTAAATTGATCACTTAGGAATAACTTTTAGACATAAGTAATCATTAAGGGTTTACTCGCCGATAAGATTAGGACCAACGAGAAAGGGTTAACTACATACACTTCATATAAAGCTATCAATAAAACAAGTGACAATCTACTTAATCATAAGGACAGCCCTCTTATTGTCTCAAGTATTTATCTGTGTACGTGTGTGCTACTTGCTGATTCGTGCCTATTGGTTTATTTTATTATTTAATTGTAAACAAACCGTGCCAGTCTCTTAGGCTGAAACCCCCTTAAGTTAGGATATTAAAATACTGATTAGAATAACGAGATAATACGTTCCACTCTTAGTGATCGACACTCTACTTACCATTATCTTCATACTGACCGGGTACACTGCTCGTTAAGTGTGTGTGTTATTGATAAGTCGGCTAAATATAAATTTAAAACTTGAGTAGGCATTAAAACTGCTAAACCGCAACGACACATCACGCGCATCACCTGCACAGTAAAAGAAAGGGTTAGTGTCTTTTAGGAACCCAAGCCATTACTGACTTGTGTTCCCCTTGTAGAGTGACATACTTGAATTCCTTCAGTATGTAATCTCCACTGGTTTTAAAGGCATGGTCAATGATTATTTGAGTTGGTCCCATGTCCTGTGTTGTATTATCAACAACACTCCCTGTTTCACCCTTATCTGATGAAAGTACTTCTTGTTCCCCATCAGTACTTTCTTTCTTAACCCAATTTCGTTTAACCTTAGGTTTCTCTGATCTAGGTACTCTGCTTAAGGTGTAAGACCTTTTATATGAATTGAATCTCTTAGGTCTTCTATGTGCAAAAAGTGTTAGCAGTACCATGAGTGGGTTAAAACTTATCAGTCCTTTGAGAAGGTACTTCTTGAGACTTATCAGTGTGTGAAGGTACTGGTGATTTGGAAAACATCCTTTTCTGGTGAGGGTACCTATAGTCTTTGGAGAAATTACTATGGTTAACCCTATTTGAGTGATTCCAAACTGGTCTAGTCTCTCTTGGCTTATGGGTGGTAGACCTATTCTTTGGAAACTGACTTAAGTATTCTGAGTGTAAGTCACAGTGCTTAATCAAATGATCAGGACTATAGCATACATAACATAACTTTCTCTCCATATTCCCAAATCCTCTTCTATGATTAAAAGATTTCCTATAGTGAGCAGTATTTTGAAAAGTTTCTCTTGGAGGTACTGCTGAATGTCCAGCAGTACTTTGAAAAGTTTTGGAGGTACTGCTTGTTTTTGAAAGGCTGTAGGAAACTTTTGATCATTACCCCTTTGAAAATCATTCTTAGGTTTCTCAGAACTAGTAATCTTCTTCCTAAACTCTAGGTTGTCTACACCATAACGAGAAACATCTGTCCTAAGTGGTTGAAACTGACCAGTGGGTGGAGGAACTGAGTGGTACTCCTTATCTTTCTTAAACTTAGGAGGTGATTCACTAATTGGTTCCTCATTCCTAGATGTGTTTTCTTCTGAGCTTGTAAGGTCATCATCACTAGGTGGAATCTCTTCCTTATCACTAGGTGGTGTTTCTTCCTTAGCGCTAGGTGAGGTCTCCTCTGAACTACTATCTTCACCATAACCTAGTCCAGCTCTACTGTTTATGACTCTTTGTTTTTCAACAAATTGAACATGTGATAGAACAGCCTGTTTAATACTACCAAGTTTTTCTAACAAAGTATCTCTTTCCTTAGTAATCTTTTCTAATTCAGACACCTTACATCCTAACTTCCATTCACTTAATTTCAATTGGTAATCTTGTTGCTCATATTTTTCTGCCCAAGCCATTTCATTATTTTCATGTGTTAATATTTTGGCTTCCATTGACTCTAAAGTTAATTGATAACCAGCAACCTCAGACCTAGCTGTTCTACAATTATCTCTTTCAGTCACATATTCTTTAAGCAACTTTTGATAAACATCATTACACTTAGAGCATACCTCAGAGACATTGGATGAACTTGGTGAAGTAGCTACCATAGCAATCTGAACAGGTTCATCTTCATCCTCCAAGCTCCAGTCAAAGCTTCCAAGACCATCTCTTGATTCCAAAGCAGCATATCCTGGTTCCTCATCAAAAGCTGTGCCCCAATCAAACTCTTCCATTGCAACCATAGAATAGGTTACAGGTTCATCATCAAATTCAGCACTCCAGTCAATCTCTGCTAAATTTTCTTGAGCCACCAAAGCTTTTGGTTGTGATTCAGTAATAGGAATCTCCTTTCTTTCAACCTTGGGTTGTTCAATCATCCTGTTTGCCTGATATTTTGCAAACTTGCATTCCCTTGCAAAGTGTCCAAGCTTTTGACAATTGAAACATTCAACCTTGGATTTGTCAAAAGTTATACCTTGTTTGGCTTTGAAATCAATTCCCCTTCCTGTCTTGTTCATGAACTTCTTGATCATAGCAGTGATCATAGCTACTTGCCATCTTATGTCAATCTCCTCTAAAGCATCTTCTTCAATCTGCAACAAGTCTTCTTGATAGGTAATAGGTAAAGTGGCTTGTTGTGCAAAGAAAGAACATACAACTTCATCAGAATTGGTGTTGGTTGTTGGTGATGGGTTGGGAGTAGTTGTGGTTGTGCAAACATGCTGTGAATCACCAACAGTACTTTGAGAAGGATAAGCAGTACTTTTAGTGGAAGTACTGCTTCTGTTTTCAGAAGACACAAAAGCTATGTTGTGAGTTTTCTGAGAACTGTGACCATTCATCTCTTGCTCGTACACTTTCAAATTGTTATAGAGATCATCAAAGTCCATAGATTCCAATCCAGGTTGTCCTCTAATCATAGTAGCAACCACATGCCAGACGGATGGCAAACTCCTTAAGAACTTCAAATTTGCATCTTCAACAGATACCTCTGCTCCATACAGTTCTAGCATACTAAGTAGATTTTGGAATCTGTCATAGGCAGCATCAAGACCTTCTCTTTCACCAACAGTGAAGGTTTCAAACTGCTGCTTCAATAAGTTTCTATGCATCTTCTTTGAAGCATCATTACCTCCAAATCTTGTCTTGATCGCAGCCCACAATTGCTTTGCATCCTTAGCATCATGGAACTTCAGTAGATGACCATCAGGAATAGCTGACAACAGTATGTTGAGAGCCTTATCTTGATTTCTCTTTGTAGCTGCTGGCAAGGTTGGTTGAGGTGGTTTGGGTTGTCCTTCAACTTGTAAAGGTTCATCAAGAACAACATTACCATTGACAATTACATCCTATAGAGCATGGTCAGTAATAGCAAGGTACTGTCTCATCTTCATGCTCCAGAGATCATATTCTCCCTTCTTGATGATAGGAATTCTGAGTGAGGTGATGGATGGGATAGGTGCAGCTTCAGTCGACATTGTTGAGGGTTTGTTGATAAATCGGTTTTAAGGGTTTCTTCTTAATCAGAGTCTCCACACAAGCTCTGATACCACTTGTTGGATCGATATACTCTGACCAAACTAACTTGTAGCTTGTCTACTGTTTAACAACTTTGAATGAATTCAAAACTATTAATAATGAAACACTGATATACTTTGCTAAGTATGCGGAATCTACTTCAACAAAGCTAAGAAGAATTAATAAACGACTTTGAATATTATTAAAACCTTGAACCTGCTTTCTTACACAGATTCACTAACAAACTCTAATCACTAATACTTCTAACAATCGACTAATAATCGTATATCTAAAAACATATCTCTAATGCCAACCTAGGGATCCTTTTATAGGCACAAGGAAAACCCTAGTCGGTTTACAATACTTGAACGACAAGTAATTCTAATTATAAATCTAATCTAATACGAACATTATAGAATTACACATTAGTCCTTAAACTATTTGCATAGCAGTCCTTCAATGAGCAGCAGTACTTTAGTCGAACAGCAGTACTTTGACTTGAGTAGCAGTACTTTGACTTTCAGCAGTACTTTGATATTTCATAGCCCAACACAATTTTTGTGAGTGATTTCAAGCATAAATACGACCCTAATCACCCCATTAACAATTACAACTAGAGACAAGACATAATTAACAAATCTCAATCAAGGCTTACAACATAAGGTCTTGATCATATCTTATACAACCCGCAAGAGCTCAATAATTCCTGTCATTCTTACCAAGAAGAGTTGGTGATACTTGTTAGAAGAGGCGGAGAATTCCCTTGTTCGATTGGAGGCCTTAAGGAGTGCTGTAACTCTTTATATTTCTTACTCATTGTAGTCTTGCTTTGGGTAACTTTCTTTTACTTAATTATTATGTTGAACAATTTGATATTGAATGAAATGTTACGTTTATTGATGAAACTTGTTATGGAGTAATTTGTGATACTTATTTGGGAATTATGTAGACTTTCGTGTGAATGTTGAATGATTAGTCGGTTAGAAAAAGTGATTGTTCTCATAAGTTTGTTTAAATATAATTCGTGTTCTAAAACATGTTGATTAAACATTGTTGGATTTATAGGTCGAAAGCATTTCTAATATTGTTTGATTCCAAGAAGTTGGTGCACAAATGGATTTGGTACTTGATAATTGACAACTATTAGGTATTCAAGTTTTTAAATGAATTCGAGAATATTTAATCACAAAATTGGGTCGAAAGGACTCGTATGAACTAATGTTACTAATCATCTTTTTCATACATTTGATAACACAAAGGGCTAGCGTAATGGGATGATGTATTGGCCGAAAGGACTCACCCGTGAAACTAGTAGAAACATAGATTTTCTTGATATTACCCGTTGACTAGAAAACCTTGTGAAAATTGGTATGTGCCTTCTACATATATGTTTCACCCAAACATATTCAACATTTTATCACGATTGTTTATTATTCCTAAACAAGTATTTGTTCGTTTGATTGATTGAATTCGGAACCATTGTTTGTTTATTTGCTTATTTACGGTGCTTTAGAGTGTGACAATCTTTATTACTATTTCTTGTGCTACCTAAATTGCTAAGTTTAAACCACGTAGTCTCTTGGGACGACCCCTATTTACAACAAACCATATTACACACGGACGAGTTTACTTGCTCGTATGCGTTTTTCTTAATAATCGGTAAAAAGGTGTTTAATAAATTTAAAATTTGAGTGAAACTTAGGATATAATATATAACCGGTTCATACACGCATCAACTAGCACATTTCTCTCTATTGATATCTCTTCCACGTTTAATTATTTTTATTTTACTTTCATTTCTTTAGTTTAATTAATTAATTTATAAAACTCCCTTTAAAACCAGTGAAACTAGAACTTAAATTAGATCAACACGCATAGCTCTTAGGATGACCTCGGTTTTACCGATTAGTACACTACACACGACCAGGTACACTGCCCGTTAGTGCATTAGGTAGACCATAGGTAGACGAGAACTTATAAATATTAAGACCTGGTCAAAAATCCTGCATCAATAAATATATATATATATATATATATATATATATATATATATATATATATATATTGGATCATTAGAAAAGTTCATTTTGGTAGAAAAGTAAGAAAAGTGTACAAATCACCCCCTCCCCTTCCCCCTCTTTTTTTCCCACAACTCAAGGGGCACATTTGTTACTTTCTTTAGTTTTTAAGGTAAATTTTGTAAATTCATCACCCTTCCCCTACCTTTTGTATATGTTTCTTTATTTTTTATTTCTTTTTTACTTTTTAGTTGTTTCTTTATTTTTTCCCTCCCAAGTCCGTGAGTGAGCTTCTTTTGTTTCCTTGCACATTTACACATAAGACGAATTGTAAGACATGCATTAATTTAGATTAAAACATTAATATACAGAACAAATTATATATACAATGTGTTCTATACAACAAAAAGTCATTCTCAGGTCTTTAAAAAATGCCTTATATTGAACATTTCTATACAACATAACACACTTTAAAACATCATATTCAAGTTCGTTAGATTATCCATCTTCCCGGTTTCTTTTCTTGACACCGGTTGGAGGATCTTGGACCTTTTTCGTGATGGTGGAGTTCTACTACAAAAAATATAGACCACATGCCACTTTCAAGCTGCAATCCTCATTGGACCGAATTCGCCAATCTTTGAACTCTTATGCTACAAAAAATAAATAAATAAATAAATAATTCAAGATTATACGTCAATAGGTGAAGGGGTATTAGAGACAATCACAAAAGGTAAAATAACAAAGCTCAACCACTTTGAGATGGAAAGAAGTAGATCAAATTTACCTTGGTATTCATATGCCTATGAATGTCATTCAGGTTATCATCTCCATCATATTTCCTTTTCTATAGCCATACAATTAATAAAGTCACTTAAATACAAGCGAAAATTATGTTATATCCTTCACTAGGACAAAAGGTCCTGTTCGGTTCTTTCTACAATAATCATGATTTAAACTAATAGTTTCACAATTCTTCCATCGCATTTAGAATTGTCTAACCCATTTTAACCCAACCTATTGTACAACTGAATAACACACTCACTTAATGACATAATTAGCTCACTAGTGACAACTTTACCTCAATCAAACAGTACACAAATCAACTGTATAAATTAAGCTTAAACAAACTCAATTAACCGTTAAATAAGCACAAATTAAGCTCAGATAACAAACATTAACAGAACCGAAGTGATTATACCAAGCGAATAAGTGTATAATTATTTCAATACACATAAACTCAACTAATAGATGTTTAAATGTTATCCAAGTTGACAGATGGTTTGTCCTCTAATCCTATATGTAATATTGATACTAACTCCCCTAATATTTTGATGCCCTACTGTGATACAAACTGATGCACTAAAGTATCTTAAATGGATGCATTAAAGGTCCTCAAACGGATGCACTAAAGTACCTCAAACGGATGCACTAAAGTACTTTAAATGGATGCAATTAAAGAGACAATGTGTATCTATCATATTTATTATTCCACCAGCTCTCTCTAATGGAATTTTCATTAAATCAGCCAACTAAGTTTATAATGAACAAGGTTAAACATTGTCAAACTTAAAGATATTATTATGAAAATTTATCACAGAATAGCAGTTTGTGTTTTACCTCAATTGTTTCTAGTTTCTACATGAACAGTTTATAGGTGATGTTGAATATATAATAACATATTAAACACATAAACGCAGCAGATAACATCACCAACAACGGATCCATATAGCCATATGCTCAATCAACAATAAAGATAACAATTATATATACCTTTGTAGCGTGATTCGGGAGTCACTAGCAATCACCAATATCACCAATATGAGATGGAGAAACCCAAGCGATCAATGATGTTGATCTCCTCTAAGAATGAAACACACTACACGTCCTTGATCACCAATTGATGCTAGTCTTGACCCCGTAACAATGATCCTTGCAACACCTATAGTAGAATATGCAAATAAGGGATGAAAAAAACACAAACCCTAAGGGTGTTGTGTTTTAGGCCGTGAGTTATGAGAGGGGGAAGGGGAGAGAATATCTCCTCTATTGTGGTAAGTACTTATGACTAATTGATTTGATTTAATGGTGATTAATCTTATCAATTTGCAAGTTACACTTAGCACCTAGGAAAAGTTCTATTTTCCTTCCAAGTCCTCCCATAGTTCGGCCATATAGTGGGCCCCCAATGGGCTTGCCCATTGTTGGTCCAATCCAAAAATGCTAAGTCCAACTTAGTATTTAATGGCCCGTTATAGATCCCAAGTTATGTAGTCATTTATATATTGTAAATACGATAATTACAATCTATAAAATGATGTCTCTGTGTAAAAGTGTGTGACCCTATAGGCTCACATATGTATAGCCATATGATTATTTATTATGACATGAGCATACTCCAACAGCTCCCACTTGTGACGTCATAATAATCAAGTAATTATACAAGCAAAGGTTAGCGTCTAGCAACACGCCAATGCCCCTAGAAATATGTGAGAATAGTTTCTTAAACGTCTCATTTTAAATGGTTTATATGTCATCCATTCTTTTGTTACAGATACCATGTTGAACATTAGACACGGATCAAATGTCATTCTAATTGTTCAACTATTATGTTTCTCGATATAGATATTGAACAAGATTACCATGTAGATCAAGATTCATCTTAATCTCATTTGGGTACGGCCATACAAACATCTGTCCAATTCATCGAGGGGCCTAATAGTATCTAACTCCATAAAATGTGGAGGAACAAATCCTATTTTGACTGCACGTGTCATTCATGTGTTTCATATCACTCCTGAAGATGGTTTTTATAACTACCTTATTCAGGACAGCGTTTAACCATATCAAGGAATGAAATTTCACGCATGCAACACCTACTTGCATCTCAAGTCTAAGGATAAAAGACATAACCACTTGCGAGATTCACTATTGACGACGATTCATGTAGCGAATGCTCTCAGGTTGGGTCAGTCCAATGTTCATCACAATGAACAACATGTGAGTTTGGTAAATAATTACCAACACGCTCACATTTGCCTTAATTTGATGATACTCCCGTATTGTCAACTGGCAATGGGCAATTTTAGAATAAATAAATTATTCATGGATTAAATGTCACAACCCGAAATTTCAGGTCCTTTTCAAGCTTCAAATTTCACTATTCATCTCGGGAAATTACTATTCATAGGGTTACTATTCACTGATCACTATTCATCATTTCACTATTCATCGTTTTTGAAGTCAGTTTGAGACTTTGAGAAGTCGTCAAAAATTTTACTATTCACAAAACACTATTCATTCCCGGAGAAAATCACTATTCATGCTCATCATTCATCATTACGTAAACTAGGTTTACGGGTATTCAAATTCGCGTAACCAGGGTGGTTTAGCTGCGAATTCATGCACTGTCAGGAAGGACACATCATGTAGACTAGAGGAGTCTGCATAACATCAGTAACATCATCAGTACATTAGTTCATGCACGGATATGCATTATTTCAATTTACGTATGGTTATTTATATAATTAACGTTACCACTCAATCATTTCTACTGATATTATATACATTTTCAAACTAATTATAATGATATAAAGATTATATTATTACTTTACCTGGTGTTTTTAAACCAATTGCTATATTTTCCGTTAGGAGCTTATAACTCCGTCGGTTTGCGATAATTTAACCCGATAGTTATTCTAACACCCGATTCATGCAAGGAATATGATTTTACAATTTTTACAACTTCGTCGTATTTTATTTTACTTCGTCACCATTTATTTTTAGTTAACTCGGTACACGATAACACCTAATGTATACCCGAAACTAGACTAATTCTAAATAAATGGAGACATGTTCTTTAAATGCACATCAATTCTCTTCCTTTTTCTCACATGGTGCCGCCCCCTATTCCATAGTACACCAAAATGCATTTAATGTTCAATGTGCAATTAATTTGATTTAATTTACATAACACATTACATAACAATTTCATAAGATAAACAAAGTCCATTCTCTCCTACTTTCACTCTTCATACCCACGGCCACAAGATCAAGGAGAAGAAGAACCATAAATTTTTCTAATTCAAGTGTTCTACAAGTCCCATTTACCTTCCTTGTTAGAGTTTTGAAATAAAAACTCCAAGGTTTTAATCCTTTTTCATCCAAACTCATATAATCTTCAAGTAAGTTCAAGAACATCTTTTTGATCATGTTATACTTTCATTTGATCCATATGATTATGTATTTTCAAGTGTTGTTAGTTAAAAATGCAGCTTACTTATGTTAAACATACCACTTTGTTCATTTTCCTTCCTAAACACTAGATCTATAATTTTTATTAACAATCTCATGAAACCCACCAAGGTTGGTGATGTTTAGGACCCCATGACACCCTAAGAAGGTGTATGGTAGGATTGGAGTGTTTGTGGTGTTGTTTGGAAGTAGTTTGATCAAGTATGGAACTAGAAAAATGTGTTTTTAACAAGTATAAAATGCTACTGTCCAAAGGTGGGAAATCTGGAAATTTCAGTAAGCATGGAGTCATTTTGGCCTTCATATTTAGAAAATACTTTCAAAAACGAAACCGTGGCCGCAAGAATCACTAAAAACCGACTTATAACGAAGGAGATATGATTTATCGAAGTTAGACGACGAAAACTAATTTTCAGAAAAATGCTTGTTGTTTTTCCGAACTTCAAAGGACAAAACGAGACGTTAGACGTGATCTAGACGAGCCGACCTACTGAAAATATGTTAGTTCATATTTGTACGAACCCGTGGATATAAAGAACGTAGAAAACGAGCTCATAACGACCGAGATATACACGTTTGAAGCCAACGATTTACAAACTATTTTTGACAGCACTATATGAAAATAAAGTTTAAGTATGAAGACTAGTATTTTTGCAAGTCACCAAGTTGATAGCCGATTATCTAATTGATCGAGACGTATTTGGTCAAAAGTTAAATATAACGACATTTAGATGTTGTTACAAGGTTTTCAAAAGCGTCGAGTTTGATCGCTAACACTTAACCTACATTATTTCGCGACTAGTTTTGCGAGGCCATTTGGGCATATTTTCACAAGTTATGAAAATTGGTATTTTGCGACGAAAACATTATATTTACCAATAAAACACCAAACAAGGATCATGGAGTGTAGTTTCAACATATTTACACAAAAGCAGTTTGTGACTTAACGAGACGTCAAAAATGTATTTTTCGACGATGAACGTTATTTTCAAAAGTAACGAGTGGTATCGTTAACATACGTATTTGCATGTGTAGCATCATTTCATTGCTTACATTAGATCCTATCATTCATATTAAGTTGCGGTCAGAGATCGTGCCTAATTTCAGTGTATCCATTTTTTTCATCGTAGCTATTGCACCAGGTGTGTTCCATAGCCCCTACCTTTATACGTTTTGGATTACGTTTTGGGGGAGAATACATGCTCATTTTCATCTAAATGTATACTTGATTTACTTGATTATGCCACTTTTTTAGCCAAACCATTACTTACTCTACATATGAAATTGTTATTCATTCGAATGTATTATATAATCACTTGTATCATACTTAATTCTTTTTACTCATGGACCTAAGCACTTTAAATGAATATGCATACTTAACCGAATGAACTGGCCCCACCACTATGTACATACATGACAGAATGAACGGGTTACATAACCGGATGTACGGGTAACATGACAGAATGAATGGGTCACATGACAGAATGAACGGGTCACATAACCAAATGAATTGGTCACGTAACTGAATGTACTAATCTAACTAAATGTATTTTAAATCATGGTCCACATATTACTTTTGTTCACTCAAACCAAATCATATTTGGCAGTGGGTTGTAAACACACAGGTTGCAAGTCTTGTATGGGCGGGACTTGGAACTGGGTGGATTTACAATGCCTTTGCTAGGAAATCATTTTCAAAGGCTTTACATTTTTCATTAAACTCTATGAACTCACCAACCTCGTGTTGATACTTTAGCATGTATTTTCAGGTATAAGCGATAGCACGCTACTGGAGGCTTTTGGCAGGGCATGGCATGGTCATAGAAGACTCTGATAAACATTTGGGGACCTTTTTAACTGTTTTAAGGGCCTATTTCCGCACTACTTTTACCAATGTAAATTCAACACTTTTGTTAAACAATTTTAATCTAAATGATTGAAGTGAAAACCGTTCTTTGCACTTGTGTAGTGATACCAATTGAGTTGCACCCCAGTGGCATGTATGCTTCCGCTGGACCCGATTTTGGGGGTGTGACAGATTGGTATCAGAGCCTTGGCTATAGAGAACTGGGTGATTTTAAAACCTAGACTATAGCTACATTTACAAAAACTTAATCCTATGACCGCCGCGTGCCTGCCTGCCAAGCTGATGCCTCATTTGTGGTTTGTTGCTGACATATTTAATATGATTTGTTTCTTATTTTCAAATCATTTGTACTTGCTTATTATCATTGATTACTATAGTTGTCTTTCATATAAGCATGCTCGCATATCATACACGTCGCAGCGTTACGTCTTTTCCTTACGTAGTTTCATCATTCGACCTCGAGTTTGGTCACTTGCTGTAGTCTTTCAGAACATCATTTCAAATGTGAAAGACATAGTGTTAGTATAACTGAGCTGAGTATTTCAAAATTCATTGAACCTCGGTGGAATATAGACTGGTCATCTATATTCGACCCGGGACAGTGGGACATAGGCTGACCACCTATGCCCGACTCAGAGATGAATTTTGCAATACTAAGGAAAGTTATAATAGAATTATGTCCGGGTTGCATTTCTACCCAATTTCTAAAGGTTTCATTCATATGTGTATACTCAATCGTTGCAAGAACATTCACCTCTACATCACCTCGTGAACCACCGTCTAGAAGCAAGCCAGATAGTCATAACGCAACTTCCAATTTTCATTGTATGACAAGCCACTCCAGAGCATCTACATTTAGGAAACGCCGTATTTACGTTTCGCTCTTCTTTTCTTGTTTTGAAGAATCATGCCACCCAAGAGAGCTACTACTACTATGACGCCTGCCAAGATCAGAAATCTGGTTGCCGACAGTATAAAGGCAGCACTGGTGACTGAAAGGGCTGCACCGTAGCTGCAGCCGCCTCACAGGCAGAAACCGCAGAAGCTGCAGGAACAACTGCTAATGGTACTAATGGGCGTAAATGTACGTACAAGGACTTTAAAAGTGGTGATCCCGAAAAATTCAAAGGCACTGAAGGAGCCACTGCTATGATTCGTTGGTTTGAAAAGACAGAATCTGTATTTCTTTTATGCAAATGTCCAGAGGAGGACAAGGTAAAGTTTGCTACCAGTACACTCGTTGGGGAAGCTATGTCATGGTGGAATTCGTATGCAAAACCCATGGGAATGGAAAATGCTCACAAGATTACGTGGGATGAATTCAAGAAGTTGCTGACTAAGAAGTTCTGTCCACGCACTGAAATAAAGAAGTTGGAAACAGAGTTTTATGAGCTAGTAACAGCAGGTAATGATATCGAGGCATATATCAGCAGGTTTCAGGAGTTAGCAGTGCTATGTCCAACTATGGTTCCAGATAATGAAAAGCTGCTAGAAAATTTCATTGCTGGACTACCTCACAGCATCCGCGGAGATGTGATTTCTTTTGACCCACAAACACTGGATGAGGCAATTAGGATGTCTCAGAAGCTTATGGCACAGGTGTTGAAGAAGGGGACTACTGTCAACAACAATGACCATAACAACAACAACAACAACGATAGCAAGAGGAAAAGGGATGACAACGAAGGAAATGACCAAGATCGGCCGCCAAACAAACAACATGAAGTGGTTAGGGCCTACGTTGCGGGGCCAAGTGTAAAGAAGGGATATGCAGGGACGTTACCCAAATGCAACAAGTGTCAGTTTCACCACAATGGACCCTGCCCCACTCAATGTGGAAACTGCCAAAAGGTCGGACACAAAGCCAAGGATTGCAAGGCTCCCACCCTCGTAATGCATCAGAAAGTCACGGTAACCTGCCATGAGTGTGGAGTAATTGGACACTTCAAGAGTGAATGCCTAGAGCTGAGAAACCAGAATGGAGGAAGAGCTCGTTGAAGTACGAAGCTCGTCAAGACAATGACAACGACAATGGCAATGGTTAAGAAGAGAATTCTTGCCTTATAAATAAATGGAAACCTAAACTCTCTAGAGTTGTATCTCTTTTGTGTTTCACTTTAGGTTCTATCGTATGAACTTTATGTACTATGACGAATCCCTATCTAATGGATGTTTTATCTTTTATCACCGCAATGTGACTCCAATATCCACATCATTTCACCGAGTCCACTCCCGAGACCAACATTAACTGAATTCAGGGACTGAATTCCTTTAACGGGTGGAGTATGTCACAACCCGTAATTTCAGGTCCTTTTCAAGCTTCAAATTTCACTATTCATCTCGGGAAATTACTATTCATAGGGTTACTATTCACTTATCACTATTCATCTCATTATTCATCGTTTTTGAAGTCAGTTTGAGACTTTGAAAAGTCGTCAAAAATTTTACTATTCACAAAACACTATTCATTTCCGGAGAAAATCACTATTCATGCTCATCATTCATCATTACGTAAACTAGGTTTACGGGTATTCAAATTCGCGTAACCAGGGTGGTTTAGCTGCGAATTCATGCACTGTCAGGAAGGACACATCATGTAGACTTGAGGAGTCTGCATAACATCAGTAACATCATCAGTACATTAGTTCATGCAAGGATATGCATTATTTAAATTTACGTTTGGTTATTTATATAATTAATATTACCACTCAGTCATTTCTACTGATATTATACCCAGTACTCCCGACAATGATCCTAATACATTTTCAAACTAATTATAATGATATAAAGATTATATTATTACTTTACTCGGTGTTTTTAAACCAATTGCTATATTTTCCGTTAGGAGCTTATAACTCCGTCGGTTTGCGATAATTTAACCCGATAGTTATTCTAACACCCGATTCATGCAAGGAATATGATTTTACAATTTTTACAACTTCATCGTATTTTATTTTACTTCATCACCAATTATTTTTAGTCAACTCGGTACACGATAACACCTAATGTATACCCGAAACTAGACTAATTCTAAATAAATGAAGACATGTTCTTTAAATGCACATCAATTCTCTTCCTTTTTCTCACATGGTGCTGCCCCCCCCCCCCCCCCTATTCCATAGTACACCAAAATGCATTTAATGTTCCATGTGCAATTAATTTGATTTAATTTACATAACACATTACATAACAATTTCATAAGCTAAACAAGGTCCATTCTCTCCTACTTTCTCTCTTCATACCCACGGCCACAAGATCAAGGAGAAAAGAACCATAAAATTTTCTAATTCAAGTGTTCTACAAGTCCCATTTACCATCCTTGTTAGAGTTTTGAAATAAAAACTCCAAGGTTTTAATCCTTTTTCATCCAAACTCATATAATCTTCAAGTAAGTTCAAGAACATCTTTTTGATCATGTTATACTTTCATTTGAACCATATGATTATGTATTTTCAAGTGTTGTTAGTTAAAAATGCAACTTACTTATGTTAAACATACCAATTTGTTCAATTTCCTTCCTAAACACTAGATCTATAATTTTTATTAACAATCTCATGAAACCCACCAAGGTTGGTGATGTTTAGGACCCCATGACACCCTAAGAAGGTGTATGGTAGGATTGGAGTGTTTGTGATGTTGTTTGGAAGTAGTTTGATCAAGTATGGAACTAGAAAAATGTGTTTTTAACAAGTATAAAATGCTACTGTCCAAAGATGGGAAATCTGGAAATTTCAGTAAACATGGAGTCATTTTGGCCTCTATATTTAGAAAATACTTTCAAAAACGAAACCGTGGCCGCAAGAATCACTAAAAACCGACTTATAACGAAGGAGATATGATTTATCGAAGTTAGACGACGAAAACTAATTTTCAGAAAAATGCTTGCTGTTTTTCCGAACTTCGAAGGACAAAACGAGACGTTAGACGTGATCTAAACGAGCCGACCTACTGAAAATATGTTAGTTCATATTTGTACGAACCCGTGGATATAAAGTACGTAGAAAACGAGCTCATAACGACCGAGATATACACGTTTGAAGCCAACGATTTACAAATTATTTTTGACAGCACTATATGAAAATAAAGTCTAAGTATGAAGACTAGCATTTTTACAAGTTACCAAGTTGATAGCCGATTATCTAATTGATCGAGACGTATTTGGTCAAAAGTTAAATATAACGACATTTAGATGTTGTTACAAGGTTTTCAAAAGCGTCGAGTTTGATCGCTAACACTTAACCTACAATATTTCGCGACTAGTTTTGCGAGGCCATTTGGGCATATTTTCACAAGTTATGAAAAGTGGTATTTTGCGACGAAAACATTATATTTACCAATAAAACACCAAACAAGGATCATGGAGTGTAGTTTCAACATATTTACACAAAAGTAGTTTGTAACTTAACGAGACGTCAAAAATGTATTTTTCGACGATGAACGTTATTTTCAAAAGTAACGAGTGGTATCGTTAACATACGTATTTGCATGTGTAGCATCATTTCATTTCTTACATTAGATCCTATCATTCATATTAGGTTGCGGTTAGAGATCGTGCCTCATTTCAGTGTATCCATTTTTGTCATCGTAGCTATTGCACCAGGTGTGTTCCATAGCCCCTACCTTTATACGTTTTGGATTACGTTTTGGGGGAGAATACATGCTCATTTTCATCTAAATGTATACTTGATTTACTTGATTATGCCACTTGTTTAGCCAAACCATTACTTACTCTACACATGAAATTGTTATTCATTCGAATGTATTGTATAATCACTTGTATCATACTTAATTCTTTTTACTCATGGACCTAAGCACTTTAAATGAATATGCATACTTAACCGAATGAACTGGCCCCACCACTATGTACATACATGACAGAATGAACGGGTCACATAACCGGATGTACGGGTAACATGACAGAATGAATGGGTCACATGACAGAATGAACGGGTCACATAACCAAATGAATTGGTCACGTAACTGAATGTACTAATCTAACTAAATGTATTTTAAATCATGGTCCACATATTACTTTTGTTCACTCAAACCAAATCATATTTGGCAGTGGGTTGTAAACACACAGGTTGCAAGTCTTGTATGAGCGGGACTTGGAACTGGGTGGATTTACAATGCCTTTGCTGGGAAATCATTTTCAAAGGCTTTACATTTTTCATTAAACTCTATGAACTCACCAACCTCGTGTTGACACTTTAGCATGTATTTTCAGGTATAAGCAATAGCACGCTATTGGAGGCTTTTGGCAGGGCATGGCATGGTCATAGAAGACTCTGATAAACATTTGGGGACCGTTTTAACTGTTTAAAGGGCCTATTTTTGCACTACTTTTACCAAATTAAATTCAACACTTTTGTTAAACAATTTTAATCTAAATGATTGAAGTGAAAACCGTTCTTTGCACTTGTGTTGTGATACCAATTGAGTTGCACCCCAGTGGCATGTATGCTTCCGCTGGACCCGATTTTGGGGGTGTGACATTAAACATGCAAATATAGAACACAGTAGTATAAATGAAGATGATCATACCAGGTATATCAATTCATTATATAATACGACTGCTTACAGTTCCATTATCCAAATATTAAAAACATATATGCATAAGGCTACTCACAGATCGGAATCCGATGTTCCCACCATGATCAAATTATGTTGTACAAAACAACAAGTAGTCATCTGAGTAAACTTTGAGAATACTTGTTTCAAAGATCATGAAAGGTTTGAATAATGATTGTCCTTTGTATGTGTGCATTCAAGTACAATACGAGTATTGCAACAATACGTTCCATAGGGTGTTTGAAGCTAGCAAAACACCTATATTAGACAATCATCTGAACAGTTTCTCAAACTGTAAAGTATTCTTATTCTATTAATGTATAACGCATTAATGCTCTCAGTCGAGCACATCTAGTCAGGAATTTCATCATTCATGATGACATCCTACTACGACTAGGGTTGAGCATCATCTCTGTTGAATAAGCATCAATGTGTGCAAACAAAACAGAGCTCCTCAAATATCCGTAAACGTTGAACATATCGTTGGTACTTTGTAGGTCCATTATAATGTTCATTTAACAATTATCTAATGACTTTCACTTAGATATTGTTGTTATCAACTCATCTTGCGTTCATGCAAATGATATATATAGTCCAATGCATAATACGACTTGCACAATGAATCCTTTAGTCGAACTTAAGGTTTCATTCATGTGTTCAATCTCATCAAGTTAGATTGATCATTGAGACTTCCCTCAATAACGTGTCATATTGTGTTTAGACTTAATAACCGCTTATGTTTATTCTAATAAACATATATATATATATATGTAACAAGGTTGTATGTCTTATTTTATAAATCCCTTAAGAGAGACTTCATTCCAATCTAAGGATTAAAGTCTAGCTTAGATGGAATTTTTGTTTCTAATATGTTAATGATATATGAGATTTAAGTAAATAAATATATTGCTCCAACTTGCTCTCAATGTACTTAGGAGTAATCTTATTAATAAATATTAAATTAATGATTTTATAATTAACTTAAGATCTCTGCTCCTAGATGCATGATCTAATCCACACATGGATTCTTTTATCTTGTATACATAATAAAGATTACATGGATTCATAAACCCTTTTGATTACTCATCGTCCTCGCAAAGGTAATCAACAAGAAAAGTGTTTTGATATCCTATTGTCATATTTCATTTACATGAAAATAGGTATGAAAATTTTAATCATCTTTATACATTTAATGTTTGTAGGTAGGAAGATTTAGTCATAGTCAATTTCTTGAGTACGAGTAAACTCCTTTTACTACGCGTGCATTAAATGTGTGTACAAGTTTGTCCTTTTAAGTCTTCTCATCAAGAAACTCACTCTTAACCTCACAGTCTTTATTCAGAAAATAGATACGCCGCTTAGAATTTAAGAATGCGCCGTATCGAATTAATTAATCAAAAATCAGCTTTTCTAATTAAAATTAAATGCGTCGTATTAACGAAAGTTAATGCGCCGTATTTTCGTTACGTTTAAAAATAAATATCGATTTTTGATTCAAAAAGATGCGCCGTATCGATAGAGATCGATACGCCGTATCTGTTTAATAATTCGCAAACTGTTTTTAATTAAAATAATAGATACGCCGTATCTGCTAAAGCAGATGCGTCGTATGGCGTTAACGTTTAGAATTTTTTTTTTTTTTTTTTTTTTTTTTTATCGAAAACAGATACGCCGTATCTGCTAAAGCAGATGCGTCGTATTACTTTATCGCTTAGAAAAATTTTCTTATTAAAAACAGATACGCCGTATCTTGGGGGAAAGATGCGTCGTATCGAATTAATTAAACGCGTTGTATTTTTTTTAAAAATTAAACGCAATACGCCGTATCTGAGAGATCAGATGCGCCGTATCGTTTTATTTAGCACAGTACAACGATAGCAGAACAGAAAAATACGAAAAATAAAAACAAAAATTAAACACACAAATGAAAATAAACACACAAAAATAAAAGAAAACAATTAACACACAATACAACAAATATGCAAAATAATACAATGATGCAATTAATCTAATAAAAAAGAAAAATCTAATTAAAATACTAATTAAATTAACAGATAATAACAATTCACTCCCCGGCAGCGGCGCCAAAAACTTGATGCGCGTGATGTGTTGTTGCGGTTTAGCAGTTTTAATGCCTACTCAAGTTTTAAATTTATATTTAGCCGACTTATCAATAACACACACACTTAACGAGCAGTGTACCCGGTCAGTATGAAGATAATGGTAAGTAGAGTGTCGATCACTAAGAGTGGAACGTATTATCTAGTTATTCTAATCAGTATTTTAATATCCTAACGCAAGGGGGTTTCAGCCTGAGAGACTGGCACGATTTGTTGCAATTAAATAATAAAATAAACCAATAGGCACGAATCAGCAAGTAGCACACACGTACACAGATAAATACTTGAGACAATAAGAGGGTTGTCCTTATGATTAAGTAGATTGTCACTTGTTTTATTGATAGCTTTATATGAAGTGTATGTAGTTAACCCTTTCTCGTTGGTCCTATTCTTATCGGCGAGTAAACCCTTAATGATTACTTATGTCTAAAAGTTATTCCTAAGTGATCAATTTAGTAATAACCGTGGGAGCCACATTATGTCCCGCAGTCAAATGCCCGCAAGCCACTAATAAACACAGAGGTTATCAATGCACTAATAAGTAGTAACCAAAGACATCAACATATAAACTTTAATTGATGGGAAAGCAAGTATTAAAGGGAGTGCAATCTTTCGTTGTCACATTACACAAGCCACCAATCCTGATGAATTAAAGTTTGCTAACACAATAAAACAAAACTACTTAATGAATTAAACGCATGCAGCACCTTCTTACAGCTCTTGTATCTTTGATTTGGGTGTGTCTTGTGCTGCCTCCTTGACTGAATTCGTCCTTTAGTTCTTCTGTTCGGACTTAGGTTATATTATATTGCGTACGAAATTCGTCTGGTCTTGGGGTATTTATAGTTTCTGTCTGAGGGAAGATGCGGCGCATCTAGTAAGTAGATGCGGCGCATGTACTTAACTTCGCGTGGGGTCCAAGATTATAATATTCAGGAATATTCGTACACCGCCAGAAGATGCGGCGTAACTCCATGATTAGATGCGGCGCATGTCCTCTTGTATCTTGGATCGTATCTGGTGATATCTTGATAGAGATGCGGCGCATGTCATGAGTGAGATGCGGCGCATCTGGAGCAGATTAGTCTTGATCTTCTTCATTTCAGTAGACTCTTAACTTTATGCATGTTATGCTCCATAATCAGTCCAAAATCGCTAAGTTTCACCAAATGCTTGTTTTTACCTGAGAATTACAAAAGTAAATGATTAAGTATCAATCCTCATACATAATATAGTAAAACAAGTCAAATTAATAGGATAAATGATAGTAATAAAATGTACTTATTTGAGTTCATCAGACTATTACACGACTCGTTAGATGAACTTATACTTTTTGGCTTACATATCTACCAACCAAGTCAAACCAGATGGTATTAATAGTAATTTTAGCCTACTGCATACTTTACTTCATGTGCATGTTTTGACTAGAAAACATAAACATTTAATATTATACGTTGTAAGTGTACATGTCTTAACAAGAAGACATAACAAATCAACGTCTTACTTTACGTTATAAGTCTTTCAACATATTCACGGAATTGATGTTTATGTCTTTACAAGAGACCTAAACATATTCAACTAAAGTAATTACGAGCGCCGACACTTGGCCTCAATAGTAATTCAAGTTAATTTCATACTTCATGATTATGACTTTACAAGAAAACATAATCATATTTACTAAACAATTCAGTGAATATGTTGAAGCAGCTTTTCATGTTATCTTGATATTTGTTCTAATTAGGGCAACGTACATTTTATGTGTAGAAGTCCTAGTAGAATCTTAGTTTCTTACCTTGCAGTCAAGAAAAACCATTAGTCATATTGTTATATGTTGTACCTTGCACACAATTAAGATTTCTCTCACTTGTGCATGGCACAACATCATGAGAGTATACAGACAACACTACGCTCGTTTGTTTGTATGAGCAATATAAAAATGTCTAAGATAACATATGATTTTTAGTTAAAATCAAAATATATAACTTTATCGTTTTAATAATGAATCATGCACAACAAGTTTATAGATAACATTTCAGGAAGCAACATCAGGAACGCAACAAGTTATCTTATAAAATTTATGCAATGGTTCTTATATAAACTATGATGCTTAACATGTGGAAAGTAATGTATTATTTCAAGACAATCTGAAAATAAGATGGGCAACTTGCAAGGTAATAAAGCTTACAGCTCCCACTGGATTAGACAACATTACATGTGTTTCGTCACCAGTAGTATAATCACATAGCTCCCACTGGATCAGACAACATTTATAAGTGTTACGTCACCAGTGGAGAGTGAGTGGCGATTGGATACTTTCATTCTTTCTTTGAATATCTACACATTATTGCTAATATAAGTCACTTTGACTAGTAAACATGTACTTAGATATTCAAGGAAGTGCATCAAGTTATAACATATAGATGATGGGCTAGCCATCATTGTTGTTTTAACTTGAAAATAGGCATGCATTTCCTCCATAATTGGTCTACTTTACCAAAAGGGTATGTAGGACCTTAGTAGGTTTATTGGGTTAAGACAAACTGCTAGGTAATCATGCTAGTAATTGCCTTTACCACTTTGCAGTTTATTGATATTTTCGTTTTCTAATTATTTAAACTCATTTTAGTTTGGTAGCTATAGAAAACGTGTTCTCTAGTTATCCAAATATCTTATATTTCTTCAAGGTTTCAAAACCGAAACTAAGGTTATAAAACAACCTTGAAAGAATAAGATTTGTAACCATACTTAACCGTTTTGACTTTTACAAGACATCATGATTTCTAGAGTAGGTGTTCTTTGAGTTTGAAAAGAATTAAGAAAATTCAAGTATTCCTATTATGGCCTTTCCTCATAAAGAAAAAGGATAGGAACAAGTCTCTTTCTTACAAGGAAAGAACGACTTAGTTCGTCCTTTTAACAAGTAAAGAACAAACTCTTGTTTATGGTTGCATTAATTCATTAATTGAATTTACAAAGTTCATTTTTAGTATTTTCAATAATTATCCTTTTGTAATTTAACTACCCCTTGTTTACAATTTAAAACAATTAAATTTACAAAAAGGCTAAGATCCACATTGTGCTTCTACTATCACATCAGTTGATCTCCTAGCAATAGTAGATTCAATTGGTAGGCGACGATCACCAATTATATTACATGTACAACTCTTAGATCTTTATGGGACTCATGGCATCTAGTGTCAAACAGCTAGTGTCATGTAGGCATGTTTAGTCCCATTATTCTCTCGTGTCAAGGTCTCACCGCTTAACTCAATTAAGTCATCCAATTTGAGAACGTGTGAGGATATATCTAGGTCCCACGCATAGAGAATAGTCACCTTGGGTTACAGTTTAACCTAGGTCCCACGCATAGGCAAAAGGAAATTGCAAGTGTTCTCAACGATTGGACGGCATGACTTAAATTTTGACGGGTAAAATATTTGATGTGAATCAAAAAGTGTACGAAAGAAGCATGCATTCATTCTTCGTAGCACAAGTTAAAAACTTTTCTTAACTTAAGTCTAATCATTGTTTTAATTTATGTGTGTCGAGTTGTCCATTTTCAAGACTAATGTTAATCCTAAGTGGATTATAATTAAGTTTGGACAATACAATAAATAAATAAACAAGCTTAACTAGTTTAAGTGTTATTTAGAAAACAATGATTTTAAGTTTCAAATCCAAATTTAAACTTAGTTAAACTAAATCATAAGACTTAGTTTAAATTGGTTTGTGTTTCGTTTCAAGTTTTTAGAAAACAATTTGCGTTTTACATATAATCATAGCATATATAAAAGCAACCAAACAAACACACAACCACAATATGCAAAGCCTCAACCGATGAAAATCCTATGCTCGGTCTCATGAGCCATCACGAGAACCAAGATTCAACTAGGGACATGATACACAACCACACGGAGTGCTCCCACTTGCTCCAAGACGATCATGAGCAAGTAAAAGCCCATTATGCACATGGAATATTGATTCTGTCCGATCAGTTTTTCTGTCTTTAGAGGCCCAAAATGCCTAGAAGGAGACCTCCTCTTGCTTCGGCCTTAACTTGAAAGTTGTAGGCCCATGTCTTGTGAACCTGCACAAATAAAATTTAGCCCAAAATACCTTACCGAGCTCCTGGAAATGGCGTTTTTCTGCAGTGTGTCCAACAACCTTCTTCGGTCTAAAGTCTTTCATTCTTTTGCCATTCGATTACATGCTTTGATTACAAAATATATGAAGTAAAATACAACTAATCTACTTCCTATCTATTGTAAAAATGCCCAAAAAATGGCAAAACCAAAATGAATTACATTACATAAGTGCCGAAACAATGGTAACCCCAAAAACAAGAAATCAACGACAAATCACAACAACACAAGGCACAAGTGGTCTAGGTTTTCATCGGCTTTGCATATACACATAATAATACAATAATATTATGAACAAAACAAGGTGTTGGCTAACTCCATGGTCAAACATGCACGTATTTTCCATGGATACAAAATTAATAACAATAATTCAATAACTAGCCAACGAAACGAAGAAATTAATTAACTAGAATTAAAAAACCCCGAATGGTACTCGTGTCAAATGGCCTTAGGTTCAAAATCCATTGATATTAGGACTTTCTAATTATCATTTTACCACATAAAATTAAGCCATAGGGGCTGATTTGAAATCGTTTCACAAATCGATCAAATTAATGCGTTTTTGGCCATTTTACGGGTACCCGACAAGTAAACAAATAAGCATATGCATAACAAATGGTTGTGAGGTAAAAAATCACAGATCTTATGACCTCTAATGTGTCAAATTTTGAGAGAAAATAGAGCCCTAGGGGCTGTTTAAATTGGTGGTTTCAAAAATCATCAAAAAACACCCATTTTAGCCACTTTTATGCATACCTGATAATCATATGGCACATATGATGGCTCGTGATACCACTATAGGTGATGTTGAATATATAATAACATATTAAACACATAAACGCAGCGGATAACATCACCAATAACGGATCCATATAGCCATATAATCAATCAACAATAAAGATAACAATTATATATACCTTCGTAGCGTGATTCGGGAGTCACTAGCAATCAACAATATCACCAATATGAGATGGAGAAACCCAAGAGATCAATGATGTTGATCTCCTTTAAGAATGAAACACACTACACGTCCTTGATCACCAATTGATGCTAGTCTTGACCCCATAACAATGATCCTTGCAACACCTACTGATGTGTGTCGGGAGTGCAAGTTTTAAATTTATAAACACGATCTATCAATGATTCAAACAAAACACATACGAGCAAGTATACTCGTCCGTGTGTAGCAAGAGGTGATATGGTAAGCCAAGGTCGTTCACAAGGATTTGTTTAGTTTTTATGTAACGTGAGTTTGATTTTAACAAAGACTGAGTAATGATTCTAAAGCAAACAAATAATGATGATGATATAAATTAAATATATTAAAAACTACACTTGCGTAGACTAGTTTGCACAATTCCCTTGATATGATTATGACAATGGTTCAAACTGATTATGATCAATAAATTAGATGGTGCTCTAATTTGATTAGTTGGTGTACTAATCCTCTTGTTTTCAATACTTTCAATCCTCGTCAAGATTTTAAGATGACAAAAAAAATATTAAGTTTTGATCAAACAAGACTAACATAATTCAATCACTTGATTCGCTATCGTTTCACAAGTAATTGACAACTACACTTTTAGTTGTCTAAGTTTAACCAAGTTACATATGAAATGGTCAATACATAAGGTAACACCTTCATAGACAAAGGTTTACAATTGATTAAATAACAATGTCTCTTTCGACCTATTACACCATTGATAATCAACCAAACTTGATAACTCTTTTGTTTATGAAAACTTTGAAAGCACAATTCGATCTTAGTATTAGCTTTTCATAGAATTAGAACCATAGAGTCATAATCAATCAACATTCATGTAACAAACATCATCTAGGCAAGTGTACAATGCACTTAGCCGCTCATGGCAAACAAAGTAATAATCACAGAAATTATATCACTTGAAAACATGATTAAAGAGTCTTACAAAAGTTGTAATGATGATTACAAGACTTAGGAACAATTATGAGGTGATCAACAATGATTCCTTTGATGATTACAATGATGGATAATGAATGTAAGTCAACTTCTTCCTGCGTTTTCTTCTTTGTAGCCTTCTTGAGAGAGTATGAGAAATTTGGTATATGAGTATGTCTTTTCTCTCTAGCCAATGTTTCTAATTAATAGAAAACTACTCCTTGGCCAACAAGCAAGTTTCTTGGGCACCAAGTGTCATAAAATTCTGGACTTGAAGTAAATGAAGCATAATGACAACCCACATGAAGAGTTAGATCATTAAAAGTAGACATTAAGTATGCCAGGAGTTGCAGCAACACAAGGTTGAAGTCTCAACCTGAGGTTCAGATTCCAGCCCAAGGTTTGGAGTAAGGTTGGCATGGCAGTTTTGAACCTTGGGTTGATCTTAAGCCTTAGTTGTATTTCTTGAACCTTTGGTTGAGGAAGCAAGCCATAATTCATAGCAAACTTTGCATGTAACTTCTCATTCATTTCATCAACACTTGATCCTTTCTTGAGCTCGGAAATCTTTGGAACTTGATTCTTTATCTTTGATGATCTTCCCGAGGTCTTTATTATGGGTAGAATCTTTCGTTGTGCATAAGCTCTTGATTTAGCGACTTTTCCCCATCTTTCTAGCTATTCCCTTGGACTTGATTATACATGAACCTTAATATATCTTTTGTACCTTTTTTGCATAATATGTTCACAAACACAACCGAATACAATGCACAAACATAGAAATAACGCGACTAAAACATGTACAAAATGAGCGTTATCAAATCCCTCAACACTTACACTTTGCTTGCCCTCAAGCAAATCTAGCTTTTAAAAATAAATCCACATGATATAAATGAGAATGATTCTAAAATATGAGATGCAAATCCATCAAGTACAAGTACGAGATAAGATCCATCTTTTTAAGCTTTATAAGTGAAAAGTCGAGATGTTTGACAATACATTAATGATTCTCTTGCTTGATAACATGTTAAAACACCTCACAAAAAAGGAATGAAGTATAATTCACTCAACACTCATTTATTTAGTGGGTGAGTATATAAGAAAATCACACTCATCGCTCAGTCATGATCTAAATATTACCATAAGCTTCTACAAGAAACAAAACTCCACCGACATGGCGCAAGCACCAAGTGTAAACATCTAAGAGGAATTTTATTTGGGTTAAAGGGTAATATGGGATTTATGTTCAGATATCTCTTGTAAAAACATACTAGATCGCTAGCACGAATTCTTGATTTACTCAAACAATGGATGGTCACTAAAGTAAAATACCTTAGATTGCTGGCGCGTTATTCTATCACTCAAGAACCAGATGGTCACTAGAATATTCGCACAATTGATATCTTCACAAAATTAAAAAGGTAGGGATAAGGCATGGGATATACTTATGAGAGGTGTAAAAAAAACCTTTACAAATAGTCAAAGTCTACAACCAATTCCTACTAGCTACATCAACCTCTTTCACATGAACTTAAGAATTCATCCTTGATTGATATAATACTTTCATAGCTCATTGGCTATTCTTGTCACCATACAATTGCGATGACTTATTATAATTTTTTCTTTTTCTCTTTTTTTTTTCTTCTTCTTTTCTTGGCCACATGTTTTGGCCATCGATCATAATTCCAATAGATCTTCTATGAGATTATCATACAGTTTGCAACTTTCTCCAAAATTCAAGGATTTTCCACATAACAACCATCTTTCCAAGTAGCTAGTAACCAACCAAGACTTGACAATGGGTAAGGTTAAGGCTTAAAGTGTAAAATATTTTTGTATTTTTCTGGTGTAACAAAAGAAAAGAATGGCTCAAAGGGTATACTAATGGTATCTAGCACTAAAATTGAGTGCTAACAAATGGGTCAATAATGAGAGTTTTAACTAATCGATGTGATTAGCTAATGTATGATTTGCAAACTGATGGCCATTTAGTTGAATCCTAATGTTGCCTCTTATCACACGAATACACTTTCATCACACGAATGTGATCTCACTGCGGTCTGGTAATGATTTGCATGTACAAGTTCTAGAATAAATAAAATCACCGGCACACTCATAGCAAAAAGATCATGCATAAAAGATGTATGCTATATAAGAATAGGCTCAAATCCTCACAATTTTTGGTGGAATGGGCTATAATTGTGCTAGCAATGTTATCGATCCAAAAAATGGATTGCAATGTCAATCAGGACACATCTCGAATTTTCAAAAATTACATGTTTTATCAGTGGATTGATCTAGTTATTCTAATATAAATTATCCTAAATGTGCGAAAATAATTATATCATAACAATTTAAAACTAGGGTAAAAAATATAGAAAATTTAAAATCCAGTTTCATTTTCCTATTTCCTCCCCCCACACTTAAGTTTGACATTGTCCTCAATGTAAAGAACGATGAACCATAAAAATAGGGAAATGGAACATAAAAGAAATGATACTGCCTGAGCCTTGGAATCTAGATCGAGCTCCAAATGAGATATTGAGATCGAACGATTCCACATCTTCGAGATCAAGCATCGTAACCTGCAGTAATCTTCATATACAAAACAAACAAACACACAAAATGCAAAATACCATTGGGGCATAAAAATAAACAAACAATTAAAAACAAACGGGTTGCCTCCCGAGAAGCGCTTAATTTATTAACGAGTCATCAGCTTGACTCGATCTTCCTCACTTTCGTGGTTTATGTTTGGGATTCTTTCCCGACTTCTTGGGAATATAAACCACATTTCCTTTCACTATTCCTTTTCCGGTTTTATCGATGTCATATAACTTTGCTGTATCACAAGATCTAGGAAGGACATCATACATAAATCCAGAATCTGCAGCCCATGGTATTACTTTTTTATAATCTGCTGGGAAAGGTGCCATGAATGGAATAGCAGTGTATTTCTTTTTATCGAGCAGTTCAAGTGGAATTTCCTCACTTGACATTTCATTCGGTTGCTCCTTATCATGATAAATCTTGATATGATGTCCATTAACAATGAAACTTCCACCGTGCTTTTCATATAACTCGACATATCCGGATGGAAAACCATATTTTACCACGAATGGACCATACCATTTGGTTCTTAGCTTAGGAGCTTTGAATTTGTACTTAGAATTGAACAAAAGTACTTTGTCTTCGGCTTTGAATTCTTTCCGGATTCTGAGTTTCTTATCATGGTACGCTTTTGTTCGAGCTTTGTAAAACTTGGAATTCTCATACGCTTGGAGTCTTAACTCATCGAGTTCATGCAATTGCAAGAATCGTTTTTCTTCAGTGATTTTGAGATCGGGGTTACATTGCCTCAACGCCCAGTATGCGCGGTGTTTGACCGGATCTAAACACACAAGTTGTGTTGGAGATACTTTGAGTATATACTTGACAGCACGCGGAATTTACTATCAAGTACTTAGAAGAATTCTTGTTTGGTAATTGTATGTGATTGTATGAATGTAACAATAAAGATAATTGCACACAGTTTAACCAAATGAATAGCTTTAATATATTACGAGTATTACAATGAAATCGTAAAAGCTATATCAATAATGATGATGATGATATATAAAACATAACCTAGGATCTCCTTTTATAGGACAAGGAGTCCTTTACAAGTAACCTATCTACCGTATAAATCTAACTTTATAAGATATACATTAAATCTTTTCCATATATATCTTCACACGGTTTCATCTTAATCTTATAGGCAGTACTAACTCTTCTTATCAACAGTACCAACTGTTGATGTATTCTTCAGCAACACTTCAACCGTACTAACTTATACAGAACCGTACCAACTGCTTAATTTAATTCCCAACAATCCTCCTCTAAACTTATGATTTCTGTGTAAATCAACAAGTTTCTTGAATTAAACTCCGACGTTATATGATGGGGTGGATTCTTTCAAACACTTATCTTCAATCTTGAAACACTTGGGAATTTTCTTCACATATCCACCTTTTGACCAATATTCATAATAATACATCAAATTTGGTCAACTCCTCAAAAGTCTCCATAATTAAACTTATTCCTGCAAGAAATTAATTCCTAATACCAACCCAACATTCAAGGGCATTAAATCTCCATTGGTTCTATAAAAGATCTTGAATTATCAACACTAACCCATCACATTCTTCAAAACGCAACTATCAAACACAATGAGTTCATCCAATCCAAACATGGTTGAGATTTCATCAGATTCGTCTTCGGATTCAGAAAGTGAAGGATGGAAAAATTATTTTCCACCAAACTACTCTAATCTGACCATCAGGAACCCAAATCCACAAGCTGAAAAACTATCTTCTGATGACCTTCCAACTTCCTCTTATGATGATGATCAGCAAACACAGCCACTTCCACTATCAGTTCTACTAACAAGGGAGATCAAAAAAGCTGTGTCAGGCATGAGTAGGATCTCGGTGCCTGTAAGAAATCAACCACGACCAAAGCCAGATAAACAAGTGATGGGACTCCCTAGTCCGAAGGTGTGGAACTCAATCAAAGACAAAGGAGTTCACAAGTCCATGCCTGACTTTAAGGATAAAGGGAAGAGGAAGCTTGAGTAGTGATGAAAGTGTTAGGTTTTCGTGTTGACTTGGTTGTTGGTTATGTTGACTTTGAGTCCAGGATTATAACAAAACTTCTTCTTATGTAATGAATGAACCACATTAATGAATAAACTTTAAAACTTCTGCTTATGTAATATCATTCTATAAGCCTTTGAACAAACTGTAACAGTAAGTACTTCAGCATAAACTTCACACTCATCACAAATTCTGAATTGATATCCTCCCCTGAATTACATAACCATCTTTAACAGCAACTGAACAAACTTTTAATTCCTCCCCTGTTTGGAAGAATCTTCACCATCAGATGAACTAGAACATAGGACATTCGAGCTCAGCATCCAATATGACAATTTGTACAAGTTACCATCAATTCAGTTTTGTAGTTTCAAACTACTCTCAACACTTCCAGATGTGTAACCTTCTGAGAGAGGTGAATCATAGAGCATTAACTTAGAATGAACCAAGTTTGAAAAAGCAGGACAAACTAGTTGAAACTAGCAGTACTAACTGTTTAAAAAAATTTCGGAGATAAAATCAATGTTAATTGTAATGTGGATTTGAAAACACTTTTGTCCACGTATAGTTTTTAGCAAACTATCAGCTATCAACGGATTTGTTATGTATTTACCAATAGCCGTTTGCTATGGACTAGCCAACTCTTCACACTTAGATATGGTGAGTTGATAACCATCCAGTTTTTGGTAAACTGTCAACCGTAAACGGATTTTAGAAGTCTTTACCAGAAACCGTTTGATCTGGACTAGTAGGTTCTTATGTGGATTAGACATGGTGAACCAATTACCATTTGTTGTGTGACAAGCATGCACACTTGATAGTCCAGACCACCATACTTCCCAAAGCACAATCCAAAGCAAAAAGCTTTTCTTAACCTGAAATGTTAGTCCAAAACCAAAGAAAACACAATACAAAATATTTTCTTTTAATAGTTATCACAATTGACTAACAAATTCACAAGCAGTACTAAAAATTACCAAGCAGTACAAACTATACAAATAGCACAACTAGCAGTACAAAAACCAAAAACACTTAGACATTAATCTTTTGAAGGATTAAGCATTCCAATACCTGTTACCAAGTACTGAAATCTTCCTACATCAAAACCTTTTGTTAAGAGATCAGCAAAGTTGTCATCAGTATGTATTTTAACAACTTGTATTAACTTCTTTTCAGCACAGTCTCTTATAAAATGATGTCTAATTTCAATGTGTTTAGTTTTTGAATGTTGAACTGGATTCTTAATGATACACATTGTACTGCTATTGTCTATATGTATAATTGTGTTTAAGAAATTGTACCCATAATCAACCATCTGGTTTTGAATCCAAAGAACTTGAGCGCAACAACTTGCTGCTGCCACATATTCTGCTTCAGTAGTAGAAGTGGCCACCATAGTCTGCTTCTTACACTGCCAAGAAATTAATCTACAACCCAAGAACTGACAACCACCTGTTGTAGATTTTCTATCCATGCTAGCACCAGCATAATCAGAATCAGAGAATGCCACTAGATCAAATGCAGACTCTTTAGGATACCATAGCCCCAAGTTAGGTTGACCTTTAAGGTATCTGAAGATTCTCTTTACTGCTGTGAGATGAGACACCTTAGGATTTACTTGGAATCTAGCACAAGCACAAACTGAAAACATAATGTCAGGCCTGGATGATGTGAGATACATCAAAGACCCAATCATAGATCTATACATGTGCACATCCACATCTTCACCACTGTGATCCTTTAATAGCAAATGTGTCTCCTTATCAACTGGTGTGCTAACAACCTTGGCATCTGTGAATTGGAATTTCCTCAATAGTTCACCAACATATTTATCCTGAGAGATAAATATTCCATCAGGCTTCTGCTGTACTTGAAGCCCAAGAAAGAAAGTAAGCTCACCCATAGAGCTCATATCAAACTGATCTTTCATTAATTTCTCAAACTCTTTGCACATTTCTTTGTTTGTAGAACCAAAGATGATATCATCTACATAAACTTGAACCAGTAGAATATCACCCTTGTTCCTTTTGATAAACAGAGTTTGATCAATTTTACCCCTATTGAACCCATTCTTCAATAAATAAGTAGCAAGAGTCCCATACCAAGCTCTTGGAGCTTGATGCAATCCATAAAGAGCTTTAACCACCTTATAAACTTTGTGAGGATGGTCTGGATCTATGAAACCAGGAGGTTGAGATACATATACCTCCTCATCAATAGTACCATACAAAAAGGCACTCTTCACATCCATTTGATAGACTAGAAAACCCATATAGGAAGCATAAGCAAGAAATAACCTTATTGCTTCAAGTCCAGCAACAGGAGCAAAAACCTCCTCATAATCAATCCCTTCTTCCTGTGTATAGCATTGAGCAACCAGTCTTGCTTTGTTCTTTATCACAATGCCTCTCTCATCCTTCTTGTTCCTGAATACCCACTTAGTACCAATCACTCTCATTCCCTTTGGTAGATCAACCAGAACCCAAACCTTCTGTATTTTGAATTGAAGCAGTTCTTCTTGCATAGCCTCAACCCAACTTGATTCTTTTAAAGCCTTTAGCACATTCTTGGGTTCTACCTGAGATAGAAAACATACAAACATACACTCATGCTCATCATCATGATGTTTCTCCTCATATACCACACTGAGAAAGCCATGATGATCTGGGTCTTGAATTTGCCTTCTGGTCTTGACTCCAGATTATACATCTCCTATGACATTGGAAAGTGGATGATTCCTATGTACAATTGTATGGGGAGTAGAAGGAGCTGCATAGTTGATAGACATATTTTGCAGACCATCTCTAAAGAAATCAAACTCATCAACTTGAGGAGCAGTATGAACTGGTGAATCAAGATAAGGTTGACTTGGTCCAGCAGCATCACTATTTTGCTCAGCAGTAGGAACTTGTGGCTGAGCAGTACTAACTCTATTTGTACTGCTCGTTGGATTTTCAGTTTCTTTACCATTCTGTCCACTGGTTTCAGCAACATCTTTCTCTTTGTCTACACCACTTGATGATGGAATATCATCATTCTTTGTAGAAGACTCATTCAATGGACTTTCCTCCATGATTGGCATGAAAATGCAATCTTCATCTTCCTCCTCTGAACCAGTTTTTATGACACCTTTACCAGTAATCCGTCCACCAACACCACCACCAAAGACAACTGGTCCACCATCCAATGCTATGAAATCTGAAAGATAGGACATGTTGCCAGTTATGTGCCTAGAACATCCACTGTCTGAGTATCCTCTATCTACTTCACCATTTGAAGGATGTTACTGCACACAAAATAAAGGTGTTAGTTTCTTTTGGGGACCCAAACCATCACTGGTTTCGATCTGCCTTGTGCATTGATTGCGTGGTTTTGTAACCTTACAACAGGTTTTACCTCTCGAGGGATCTCAAGAGGCTTACAACCCCACCAGGCAGTGTACCTGACCGATGTAGTATAGTGTAGTGGTAAGTACGGGGGATTGATCGTTCTCCACAGGGAATAGTGTTCGTTAGGTATGAAAGGCTACTCTAATTAGGCCTAAGGGTTGAGGAAGATTCTTTTTTATGTTTTTATAGTTTTTATGAAAGCAAGTAAAATCTCGGTTTTGATAGAGTGGGCGGAATTAGTTGCTAGTCAACTAACCCAATTTACTACGAATGCAAATAAAATAAAATAACAAAAATGAAAATGTGGTGAGAAACTTATGTGTAGAGAAATGTGTTTACTTAGATTTCCTTACTCCCTAACTATCTTTTACCGGTTAATTAGTGTGTATTAGTCGCATGGATGACGGGTGTATTCCTTAATACCATTCGTGGGGTGGCGTACTTACTTCCCCAACTCTACAAGCTCCTACTTCACTCCTATGTCGAGCCGGCTAGGAAGCTCCTAACATGGGATCACTAGAATTCGCTTGTGCATTAAATACAACCATAAAAACCTTTAGTACGCGTTTGGTTCATGTTTCTTAAGACGTTCAAGCAAGTTACCGAATAGGAAGTTAGCCAGTTTTCTTAAGCCTAACATAGATAAACAATCATCCAATACAACTAACAACACACTAACAACCAATAATCAATAGCTAAGTTTCATTAGATCTAAGCAAACACAAGATAAATTTAGCCTAACATGTTAAACAAAAGACAAGAATAAGATAGAATCAAACAACACATAGACATATTGAATGATTAATTGATAACTTATCTTTCAATGAAACATGGAAGATCTCAAGGCAAAAAGCCCTGAAAAAGTAGCTAAAATCGTCCTAGGGTTTTATCCCAAAATTCCACACACTAAGCTCTCTCTAATGACAAAAGATTAGAAAACTATATATAGATTTTTGGATCTGACGGCGTCACCTTATGGAGTGTGACGCCGTCACCTCGCCGCTTTTAGGGTTCCCGGATGACCTTCTTGACGCCGTCCCTCTTTAGCTCTTCAAAAATCCATTCTGGCTTATCAAGGCTTGACGCCGTCAGCTCGTGAACGTGACGCCGTCCCCTTATGATTTAAGCCGTGACGCCCTCGATCAAGTTAAAGCGTGACGCCGTCAGAATTCACATGCTATTTTCACTGGCTTATCATGAGTAAATTTCACGTCCAACTTTTCTTGCCAAAGCATGACGCCGTCTAGAGTTAATTGTGACGCCGTCAAGAGTAACTTTTAGCCGATTTTTGAGACTTTGTCGTTTTCTTCACTTAAATGCTCCAAAAACGTCCAAAATGCCTCCTTTTCCAGATTTCTCCTCAAAAGTACCTAAAATGACAAAAGGAACGATTTAGGGCAATATTTGATCAAATAAATACGATTTAAGGCTTAAATGACCCCTTAAAAGCGGTACACTTTTCACTTCATCAAATACCCTTACACTTGAGATTTGCTTGTCCTCAAGCAAATGCGCTTTTATTCTAATCAAAATACAAGTTAGGGGTCATTTAATGCAAACATAAAAGTTATTACAACAAATAATCGTTCCACTTCAATCATAATAAGCACGGAGATATAAACTAGCACCTCACAAGTAGTGTTTAGATACTCACATCTCTCAAGTGTCATCAAAAATAAATCTCATAAATGAAAACGGATAATATCTCTCACTACCTGTCATAGCAAATAGATTACCATAGGCTTGGGAAAGGATCGAAAACCTCCTCCACTAGGCGTAAGCACCTAAGATAAACTATCAAAGAGGGCTTTTAAATGGGTTATAACGTTAGGTGTAGGGAAAAGGAAAACACGGTTTTGTTGGATAAAGGATATTTTACTGGTGGCGAGTTAAAAATCTTGATCAATTACATGTACTATACAACGTTGCTAAGCCAAGACTAGACTCGATCTTAAGCTAGAAACGAAATAACAAAATAACAAAAATATAAAACAAACATAAAATAAAACGGGATGGTAGTCCGTATGTTTTTTCTACTTTTCTTTTTCTCATTTTTTTGTATTTTTCTTGATTTTTTTTTTTTTTTTATTTTTTTTATTTATTTATTTTTTTTTTTGATTACACTTTTGCCCTACCATCCAAAATAATACATCATAGGGGCATTGCATCCCCCTTACACTTGAATTTTTACATAACTTTACAAATACTAATCTAATGACTCGAATTAAGATAATCGAAAAACTTGGAGTACTTTTAAAATATTTAGCACATATGGGGGTAATAAATGATGTTCTTCCCCATTACTCCATTATACTAGTACTTTACCCATGAGTCCCAATCGTCCCAAAACAATATGTACAAGGATATGACTCGACTTAGCAACCATGTAATCAATTAGATAATTAACTTGGGTTTAAACAAATGTTGTAACAATAATGCACTAAAGATGAGTGCATACAAGGTAGGCTAAGGCGATTTGGGTGTACATTTTAGTGGGGTGTAACAAATTCTTCCTTTAAGTAAAATGCTTAAAGGTCGAAACGAAAAGATAGGCTCTGAGGGGTGTACTAGGGGTATCGTGTACTAAAAATGAGTACAACGCAAAGGGTGTGGAGAAATTACTTGACCAATGTAGCCAACGTAATTATAACAAAAACACAGGTGTAAAACAATGGGTTAATCCTAATGCCTCTTATCATGTAGCAAATCTAACTACACGAATGTAGTCTCACTTGTGGCCTTGGAATGGTCCTAACGCAAGTTCTAGAATCTAAGTGCTACCGGTACGCACATCATAGCATAAATGCTTTTCCTACCAATTCTAGGGGCGAACCTCACATATTTGGGGTGGAAAATTTTTTTAGTGGTACGGTTTTTGTGCTAGTCATATAACTCCTATCCGTGAGACGCTTATTAGAACTAAAGTTTCACTCCTATGTGTTGTAAAAAATTTTAAATTTGGCACTAAAATTACCTTAACAAGTATTTCTCTCAGTTTTATTACACATCTATTATTAAGCAAACAAAAATCAAGCGTAATTGTATTCTCTAAAATCGTACTTTTACCCTCCCCTTACACTTAAGATGAACATTGTCCCCAATGTTCAAATAACAAGATGTAAAAGCAAAAAAGTAAAAGAATGAAATCAAATACTCCCCTGATTCGCTCGGTGGATAATGAAATTACACGGTTAAATCTTTCTCCAAAGAGAATGTTGAAACTCCATGACTAATGCATCGCCATAAGCTTGATTCCATAAACATCTCCTTGTCCAAAATAACCTGTTAAACCTGAGAAAACAAACACGAAAACCTGCATAACATCGGCGGGAAAAAATCTATATATAAGGATATAATGCTTGTGGAATGAAAATTTTGCAGATTCCTGGAGATTATAAGTTGGAGATTTTAATAAAAACTTTTTATGAAAACAAAACTTTCAAAAATTTCTGGAAATTAAATCTGACGCCGTCAGGTTATAACCCCTGACGCCGTCAGAAATGACCTGACAAAAATTTTCATTTTAAGTTTCCGGAAAATTTCTGAAAAAACTTTTACCTTACTTCCTGGAAATCCTGCAAAACATCATTATGACTCGATACAAGCATTTGACTCAAACAAATACGAATATGTATGTTAATTTATTATTATTACGATTCATGTTAATTTGTGTTCTAATAAACCGATTTAGATTTCCCTTACACTTATCTTTTGCAAAATACCTTTATATGTAGTTAAGACGAAGTTAAAAACAAAATAAAGCATTTTCACAAATTAGTTTTTAACATGAATCAATAATAATAAAAATTAAACACACATACGGGAAATAAAATCAAACAAACAAATAAATGAACACACAAAGCAAATAAAACAAATAAAGCTTGGGTTGCCTCCCAAGAAGCGCTTTTCTTTATTAACGAGTCTTGTAGCTAGACTCAAAGTCACGGGGTCTACGTTTTTCCGTTTTGCTTCTCAATTGCCCCTCTAATCATCCTAACAACCTCCATATCAATTTTGTATTTAGGTCCAAGGTTTAAGCAATCTTTATAATAAAGGCTTCTCCTATTCCAAACATGGTCCATGCCTTTTTCTTTATCCTCTTCATTGATGTCCTCAATCGCACCAATGTTGTCCATGTCAAATCGAGGCACAAAACGAAACTCATTAACCCGATAAGGCATCCTATATGTGATCCTATCTATGTGATTAGAAAACTGAACCGTGCCTTTCAAACGGTCATACCTTAAATTGGATGCTTCGATAAATGGCTTACCTAACACAACGCGAGATAGGCGGCAGTCAACAACACTTGCCATATCTTCTAAAATCATGAAGTTGGTGACAAAGGTAAAGCTCCCAACAAGGATATGTATATCCTTAATTCTTCCAACGAAGTTACAAACTCCGCCTGGACACTTGGGGTCCATCCTAGGCTCAAGTGGTGTGTTTATGATTTGGCTATAGAGGCCTGAGGACATAACGTTGATTGGGGATTCACAGTCAATGTAAGCATGCTCAACGTATTGGTACCCAATCATACATGGTATCTTCACATTCCCGGGATCACCTCTCTTAATCTTTGGGTCAATTCTAACAAAAGGTGGTCGAGGGTTATCAACTAGGTTGTTATAGTAAGCAATCTCCTCCTTAGTGGGGTATTCATTGAAATAATCATCAAACCTAGGATCTACCTTCACTTCCTCAATTTTCTCAATCAACTTATCAACCGTAAGATTATTACGTTCTAAGTAATTATCTGAGTATATGGCGGTCCCTAAGTTGTTCAAAGCATAATCAAGCTCTATATCAATCATTCTACTGAGCTCCCTGAGCTCACTAATCTCATTCTCAAGTTGGCTACGCAACAAAGCCACTTCGCCAGGTGTAAGGGGTGGATTCGCGTTTTCCATAATGGCAAACTGAATAGTTAATGAAAATCTGTTACGAACAAAAGCACAAAGAAAATAGATAGACTAAAGAAAACCTAGAAAAATAAAACAAAAATCTCACTAGAAAGGAATCTAGTGAGTAGACCTAATAGAAATAAAAATTCAACCTAAACAATAACTATTCCCCGGCAGCGGCGCCAAAAACTTGATTGCGTGGTTTTGTAACCTTACAACAGGTTTTACCTCTCGAGGGATCTCAAGAGGCTTACAACCCCACCAGGCAGTGTACCTGACCGATGTAGTATAGTGTAGTGGTAAGTACGGGGGATTGATCGTTCTCCACAGGGAATAGTGTTCGTTAGGTATGAAAGGCTACTCTAATTAGGCCTAAGGGTTGAGGAAGATTCTTTTTTATGTTTTTATAGTTTTTATGAAAGCAAGTAAAATCTCGGTTTTGATAGAGTGGGCGGAATTAGTTGCTAGTCAACTAACCCAATTTACTACGAATGCAAATAAAATAAAATAACAAAAATGAAAATGTGGTGAGAAACTTATGTGTAGAGAAATGTGTTTACTTAGATTTCCTTACTCCCTAACTATCTTTTACCGGTTAATTAGTGTGTATTAGTCGCATGGATGACGGGTGTATTCCTTAATACCATTCGTGGGGTGGCGTACTTACTTCCCCAACTCTACAAGCTCCTACTTCACTCCTATGTCGAGCCGGCTAGGAAGCTCCTAACATGGGATCACTAGAATTCGCTTGTGCATTAAATACAACCATAAAAACCTTTAGTACGCGTTTGGTTCATGTTTCTTAAGACGTTCAAGCAAGTTACCGAATAGGAAGTTAGCCAGTTTTCTTAAGCCTAACATAGATAAACAATCATCCAATACAACTAACAACACACTAACAACCAATAATCAATAGCTAAGTTTCATTAGATCTAAGCAAACACAAGATAAATTTAGCCTAACATGTTAAACAAAAGACAAGAATAAGATAGAATCAAACAACACATAGACATATTGAATGATTAATTGATAACTTATCTTTCAATGAAACATGGAAGATCTCAAGGCAAAAAGCCCTGAAAAAGTAGCTAAAATCGTCCTAAGGTTTTATCCCAAAATTCCACACACTAAGCTCTCTCTAATGACAAAAGATTAGAAAACTATATATAGATTTTTGGATCTGACGGCGTCACCTTATGGAGTGTGACGCCGTCACCTCGCCGCTTTTAGGGTTCCCGGATGACCTTCTTGACGCCGTCCCTCTTTAGCTCTTCAAAAATCCATTCTGGCTTATCAAGGCTTGACGCCGTCAGCTCGTGAACGTGACGCCGTCCCCTTATGATTTAAGCCGTGACGCCCTCGATCAAGTTAAAGCGTGACGCCGTCAGAATTCACATGCTATTTTCACTGGCTTATCATGAGTAAATTTCACGTCCAACTTTTCTTGCCAAAGCATGACGCCGTCTAGAGTTAATTGTGACGCCGTCAAGAGTAACTTTTAGCCGATTTTTGAGACTTTGTCGTTTTCTTCACTTAAATGCTCCAAAAACGTCCAAAATGCCTCCTTTTCCAGATTTCTCCTCAAAAGTACCTAAAATGACAAAAGGAACGATTTAGGGCAATATTTGATCAAATAAATACGATTTAAGGCTTAAATGACCCCTTAAAAGCGGTACACTTTTCGCTTCATCATGCATCAAGATGGGAAAATTTGTTGGAGGTCATTAATGCACCATTGGGTTTGGTAGATTTTCTAACCCAATGTGCTGAGGCCTTGACAACATTGCCCCTTTTTCCCTTAACGTTTAAGTGCCTAGCAGTAGGATTTGCTGGTCTAGTAGTTGGAACTGCTGACCTAGCAATTGGAACTGCTTGTTTAAATTTAGGCACCCATTTCTGATTGGTCATTGCTGTTTTCTTATAAAAATGCCTTTTAGCTGTTTGTGCATGATTTGAAAATTGTTTTGCACTTGAAACAGTTTGCTTGTTATTAAACCACTTATTTTGACTAGCAGTTGAAACTATTTTGATGCCAGTCTTTAACATAACAGCTTTTGGTGACATTTTATGATTTGCATTAGGGCTTGTCAATCTAGTTGGACTGTTTTGAGTTACCCTAGCATTGTTATTCCTATTCACCCTTGTATTCCCATAAACCCTTTTTTCCATGGGTTAAAATCACAATAAGCAGCCATATGATCAAAACTTCCACAAACAAAGCACACTTTACTAATCATAGCAAACTTATCATCCAATTGCTTAGATTTTGAGTGATTTCAGTTCCTATGACTACCCTCAGAAACTGGTGATGTGTTCTTAGTCCTATACATCTAAGCATATTGAACACTTTTCTTAACTGGTTTATGTTTTCAGTCTTAACCACTTTAGGAGCATGTTTAACTTCTACCTTAACAACATTAGATTTGACCTTAACCTTTGCATCCTCATCATCAGATGTCCAATCCTCAATAGTTGGTGCATCTGAGTTCCTATCAGAGGACATCTTTTCCTCAGAAAGAGATTTATCACTAGCACTCACAAAAGAATCTTCTGCCTTAACAAATTTAACAGGATTCTCACTCACTTTAACACCATATCCAGGAAAATCCATATCCTTAAACTCTTCTAAACCTGTATAAGCTAAATCAATTCCTGGTGGAACAATCTAAGAGGGGGTGCAACTGACTTATACCCTAAACCAGACTTAGCTTTGTTAAGTATTTGATTCTCTACTATTTTCTGAACTCCCTTTGAAGTATGTTCAAGAGTATCTACACTTAACAGAATATTTTCTTTTTCCTTTTTAAGCTTCTCTAGTTCATATACAAGTCCACTCATTTTATCATCTTTTAGTTGCAAATCCCTCTTTAAAACACCTATATCATCAGAGAAGTTTGACTCATTCTGTCTATAAAACCCAATTTGTTCTTCCAAAACAGCTAGTCCTCTTTTATGATTTGCCAGAATAAAATTTACTTGATTAAATTCTACTCTAAGATCATCATACTGTTTCTTAAGACACTCATAATCTTTTAAAGCAGAACAAGTATTTGAACATTTTTGAACAACATGTACCTCAGAGTCTGAGAAAGCCATCAAACCCAAGTTAGCTAGTTCCTCTTCTTCCTCCATGAAGCTCCAATCAAATCCAGCTCCATCTACAGCTACCATAGCCTTGGAAGAAGGTTCTTCAACATTAACTGTTCTCCTTGTTCCTTGCTGATTCTTAAACCCTTGACCCTGGTTGCTTTGTTGTCTTGGACATCTACATTCCCTGGCAAAGTGCCCCATCTTGTGACAATTATAGCACTCCACCTTAGACTTATCATACCCAACAACATCTCTTCCATTGAAGGTAATCTTATTCCCAGTCCTTTGGTAATGCTTCTTAGCCTTGATGCTTATCAAAGCCAACTGCCACTTTAAATCCATAGCTTCTAAATCATCTTCAGCAATTTGAAGAAGATCTTCATTAAAGATCTGAGACCCACCAGATTGTTCTGACACAAATGCATATATGGTCTCTTCAGTCAAGCCAGCAGTGCTAGTTTTTACACTAGCAGTGCTAACTGTTGGTTTACCAGTACCAACTGCTTCTTCATCTTCATGATTCGAACTGTTTGAAGAAGATAAGAAATCCATATTCCCTGAACTAGTACTGGTGCTACCACTCTTCTTCACCTTCTGCTCAACAATCTTAAGATTGTTGTAAATCTCATTCAATGTAATTTTCTCCAATTCTGGTTTATTACTCCAAACCACAACATAAGTGTTCCATTCAGCAGGTAAACTATTAAGAAACTTCATGTTGAGGTCTTCCTGTGGAATCACAATCTTCAACACAGTAAGTTGACTGATGATCTTTTGAAGCTTATTAAAGATATGGTCCAAAGTTTCATTCCTTGATGCAGTGAAGTTCTCATAACTTTGTTTAAGTAGAGTTCTCTATGCCTTCTTGGTAGCTTCATTGCCACCAAATCTTTCCACCACTTCTTCAAAAAGGGTCTTAGCAGTCTCATATTGGCTAAAGTTCAGCACTTGATCATTAGGAATTGCCATTAGTAACAAATTCCTAGCCTTCTGATCATTCTTCTTTTTGATTCTCTCCTCATTAGTAACAGACTCAGTGTTGAGCTTTGTTGTTTTTGAGCCATCAGCATGTGTTTCCTCAATTGAAATTGGTTTGAATGAATCACCATTGATAATTATATCCCATAATGCATAGTCTTGCACCATGAAATATTGCTCTATTCTGAGCCGCCATAAATCAAATTCATTCTGTTTCAACATGGGGAGTTTAGTAAGGATTGAGGTTTGTGGTGTCTCCATGTCCATCTTCTTGGTAGCAAGTTAATGAATACTTCTGGATCTTCTAAATCAAAATAACAGAACCTGTCTCTGATACCACTTGACCGGATCTAAACACACAAGTTGTGTTGGAGATACTTTGAGTATATACTTGACAGCACGCGGAATTTACTATCAAGTACTTAGAAGAATTCTTGTTTGGTGATTGTATGTGATTGTATGAATGTAACAATAAAGATAATTGCACACAGTTTAACCAAACGAATAGCTTTAATATATTATGAATATTACAATGAAATCATAAAAGCTATATCAATAATGATGATGATGATATATAAAACATAACCTAGGATCTCCTTTTATAGGACAAGGAGTCCTTTACAAGTAACCTATCTACCGTATAAATCTAACCTTATAAGATATACATTAAATCTTTTCCATATATATCTTCACATGGTTTCATCTTAATCTTATAAGCAGTACTAACTCTTCTTATCAACAGTACCAACTGTTGATGTATTCTTCAACAACACTTCAACCATACTAACTTATACAGAACCGTACCAACTGCTTAATTTAATTCCCAACAGTGTTCAATTTCAAACGGAAAATGACAAGTTTTTCCATATATGAGTCTATTCAAAGTTGTGCCAATTGGAGTTTTATATGCCGTTCTAAACGCCCATAGAGCATCATCGAGTTTCCTTGACCAAATAGAAGGATTATCCTTAACCGTTTTTTCAAGTATTCTTTTTAAAGCTCTATTGGTGTTTTCAACTTGACCACTGGTTTGAGGGTGGTATGCTGCTGGGAAACGATGATGGACTCCATATTGTTTCATAGCTTTCTCCATTTGATGGTTACAGAAGTGAGTTCCTTTGTCGCTTATCAAAGCTTTTGGTATTCCGAATCGAGAGAAAAGCTTTTTCAGAAAATTTACAACCACTCGTGCATCATTTGTGGGTAAGGCTTCCGCTTCGGCCCATTTAGAAACATAGTCAATTGCAACGAGGATGTATTCAAACTTATGAGATTTAGGAAAAGGACCCATGAAGTCAATTCCCCATATATCAAAGATTTCATAAACTTGTATGCTCTTTTGTGGCATTTCGTCTCTAGGAGAAAGACTACCAGACCTTTGGCAAGCATCACAATTCTGCACAACCGTATGGGCTTCTTTAAAAGTTGTCGGCCAATAAAATCCCGCATCAAAGACTTTTTTCCGTTTGTAGAACGACTAATGTCCTCAGTTGGGCCGTGATGACATTCATCGAGAATTTTTCGGGTCTCTGAACCGTACACGCATCTTCTAATTATCCCATCGGGACACATTTTAAATAGATACGGTTCATCCCAAAAATAGTGTTTTAGGTCTGCGAAAAATTTACTACGCTGAGTGTGAGTTAGACCTTTTTGTAACACTCCTCCGACTAAATAAATTGCAAATTCTGCAAAACCATGAAACTTCTTCGTTTTCAATTCCCATAAGAGTTTCATCGGGAAAATTATCATCAATCTCATCTTCACCGAATTCATCTAAATTAGGATTTTCTAATCGAGACAAATGGTCTGCTGCAACATTTTCCGCGCCTTTCTTATTTTGGATTTCTATGTCAAATTCTTGAAGCAATAAAATCCATCGGATAAGACGTGGTTTGGCATCTTGTTTGGCAAACGGGTATTTAAGAGCTGAATGATCGGTGAATACAATTGTTTTTTACAAAACGAGATAAGAACGAAATTTGTCAAACGCAAAAACTACAGCCAAAAGTTCTTTTTCAGTGACCGTGTAGTTTTGTTGAGCACTATTCAAGGTTTTGCTAGCAAAGTAAATAGACAAAAATGTTTTCCATCGCGTTGTCCTAATACTGCTCCAACGGCAAAATCACTTGCATCACACATAAGTTCAAATGCCAGCGACCAATTTGGTGAAACCATAATTGGTGCATTTGTTAACTTATTTTTGAGCGTTTCGAATGCCTTGATGTAGTCTTCATTGAAATCAAAAACTGAATCTTTCTCGAGAAACTTCGTCATAGGACGAGATATTTTCGAAAAATCTTTGATGAATCTGCGGTAGAATCCCGCATGCCCCAAGAAACTCCTAACGCCTTTGACGTTAGTCGGGGGTGGTAACTTAGCAATAGCATCTATTTTTGCTTTGTCAACTTCGATTCCCTTGCTAGAAATCTTGTGACCAAGCACAATGCCTTCTGTCACCATAAAGTGACATTTTTCTCTGTTTAGTACGAGATGAGCGGTTTTGCATCTTTCAATCATTTTATCAAGATTGGAAAGGCATGACTCGAATGAGTCTCCAAATACCGAGAAATCATCCTTGAAAACTTCCATGGAGGTTTCAAGCATATCTTGAAAAATAGCAATCATGCACCTTTGAAATGTTGCCAGTGCGTTACAAATACCAAAAGGCATACGCCTATACGCATATGTGCCAAAAGAACACGTGAATGTGGTCTTTTCTTGATCAGCTGGATCAATTGGAATTTGGAAATAACCGGAAAATCCTTCGAGAAAACAAAAGAATTTTTTCCCCGCAAGTCTTTCCAACATTTGATCCATGAACGGTAAAGGGAAATGATCCTTCCTGGTGGCGTCATTTAATTTGCGATAATCAATGCATACTCGCCAACCAGTTATTGTTCTGGTAGGAACAAGTTCATTACGTTCATTAGTTACAACAGTTGTTCCTCCTTTCTTAGGAACACAGTGAACAGGACTCACCCATGAACTATCCTCAATGGGGTAAATAATACCAGCATCAAGAAGTTTGATTATTTCCTTCTTAACAACTTCCTTCATGTTTGGGTTGAGTCTTCGTTGTCTTTGAACAACGGGTTTCGAATTGTTTTCGAAATTGATTTTGTGTTTGCAAAAGTTTGGACTTATTCCACGAATGTTAGAAGTTTTCCAAGCGAAAGCTTCTTTATGATTTTTGAGCATAGAAACAAGACGTTCTTTTTCATCGGGTTTGAGTGCTGAAGATATGACAACCGAAAGAAGAGATTTTTCTTCCAAGAATGCATATTACTGATGATCGGGAAGAGGTTTCATGACGAGATCCACCGGCGGATCTTCAATTGAGGTTTTGATTCTCATTTCATCATTGAATTCCATCTCCTCAAAGTTGGCTATTTCTTCCTCAGAAATTACTTCGGTGTTTATCTTCATAAATTCAGCGAACTCTCTGTCGAGATCTTCATCACTTATTTGTCCAGATGTTTTATGAGTCTTAATTCTTTCATCAAGCAACTCATCGAATGTTTCCTCTGTAATTTCATCGATAACATCAATGCTATAACAAGTGTCATCATTCGCATGAGAATATTTCATGGCTTGATTAATTTGAAAAGAGATTCTTTCATCTCCAACTCCAAGATTGAGTTCTTTGTTTTTTACTCGAATGATAGCATCGGCGGTGTTTAGGAAAGGTCTTCTTAAGATCAATGGAACTTTGTTATCTTCCTCCATCTCGAGGATCACAAAATCAATGGGAAAAACGAATTGCCCAACTTAAACAAGCATGTTTTTAGCTACTCCAACAGGATATTGGATAGTATGATTTGCTAAACGTATACTCATTTTTGTGGGTTTCAAGGTATCGATCGAAAGCTTCACATACAATGAGTATGACATAAGATTGATACTCGCACCGAGATTGGCTAAAGCATCACAAGTGATTGAATTTTCCAAAGTACACGGGATGAGAAAACTTCCAGGATCACCGAGTTTTTTTGGTAGTTTGTTTTCAACAATGGCTGAGCAATCTTCATTCAAGAAGGTAGCGGAAATGTTTTCCATTTTTCTTTTGTTGCCCACAAGTTCTTTCAAAAACTTTGTTGGGAATTATCACAAGAGAAGACTTAAATATGAAGAACAAACTTAAGTCTGCTGGTTTACTTAGTTAAGTCTGTTATTATTGTTCAAGTCATAGTTAAGTCTGCCAGTACAATGTTAAGTCTGGTAGACAGATTACATAGTTAAGTCTGGTTGACAGTGTTTTAGTTAAGTCTGTTTATTATTTATAGCAAAGTTAGTTAGCTATAAGTTAGGAAAGGATACGTATGAATTAGTTATCTTATTAGAAGATACGTTTATCCTTCTACATGTTTTGTATCTTAGGGTTTCCTTGGTGTATAAAGGGAGCCCTACGGCTTAATAGTTTGTACGACATTGTGATTGAAAGTTAATAGAATTACGAAGTTAGTATATTGTGTTCTTCATTGTTATTGTTAATATTCCGCATTAGGAATTAACAATCTGTTTAGAGTTTCTCACTTAGATCAATTTGGATTTATTCAAGTTGTCTAATAAGTAACAAAGGCTACTTAGATCCATAACCAGTGGACCTACAAGTGGTATCAGAGCCTATAGAGGGACTCTGAGTTTGAAGAAACACAAAAACCACAAACACAAATTCACTCAAATCAACCCTGCACAATGTCTGTTAAAGGTGATGAATTCTCAAACCATCTCAGGGATGATGATGTATCAAACCATGAAGATGAAAAATCAGAAGCTGGCACATCCAAACCACAACAACAAACCATCCCTGCAACAACCACCATATCAAACATCAAACTCCCAATCCTGAAGAAGGAAGAGTATGACATCTGGGCTATGGAGATGGAGCACTATCTTGAGTATGTTGACAACGAGGTCTGGAAGGTTATACAGAATGGGAATTCAAATAAGAGGGTTTTGGTTGGGAAGGATGGAGTTGTTAGGGTGCTTCCACCAGTATCTGCTGAGGAGATACATGCTGTGGAAAAGGAGAGAAAGGCCAGAACTATCTTGCTGATGGCACTTCCCAAGGAGCACTTAAGAAGGTTTCATGGCATGAATGATGCCATGGAAATATGGGAAGCTATCAGAACAAGGTTTGGAGGGAATGCTAACTCCAAGAAAATGCATAAAGCTGTTCTTAAACGGCAGTTTGAAGCATTCACTGTCTCCAGTTCAGAGGGGTTGGAGAAAGGTTATGATAGGTTCCAACATCTTCTATCACAATTGGAGGTTCATGGTGCTGCTGTATCTAATGAAGATGCAAATCACAAGTTTCTCAGATCACTGCCAAAAGAATGGTCAAGTGTGACAATGACCATGAGAATGAAGGAAGAAATTGACACGTTGTCAATTGATGATCTGTACAACAATCTTAGGGTTTTTGAACAGGAAATCCAAGGAAACACAAAGGCATCTTCAAGTACTCCCAATGTTGTTGTTGTTTCTCAAAGCAAGGGCAGTACTAACAAGGTTAATTCTGGTGGCTTTAGTTTTGGTGGCTATGAAACTTCTTCAAGCAGTCAAAGAGAAAAGGATGTTCCTGCTGGATTTGCTGATGCAGTTGCCTATTCACTCTTTGCTAACAGATCAGAAGAAAAGGACCTCATTAGTGAGGACCTTGAACAGATCAATGATGTTGATGTTGAAGAGATAGATATTAAATGGCAAATTGCAATGATTGCTCTTAGGGTTAAGAAGTTCTACAAAAGAACTGGAAGGAACATCAGGTTCGATGGGAAGACACCGGTTGGGTTCAATAAGAAGACTGTCGAGTGCTACAGGTGTCACAACCATGGACACTTTGCTAGGGAATGCAAAATAAGGATGACTGCTGATGGGAAAAAGAAGAAGGATTCTGACTCTCAAGAAGATGACAAGCTGGAGAAGAATCAGATGAGCATGTTGACTATAGAAGCTGGTGCTCTGAATTGGGAAGATCACACAGAGGAGGAAGAAGAGCCAAATCATGCATTTATGGCTATAGGTTCCAGTAATGAGGTATCTTTTATGCTCCAAAATATGCATTGATTCATACAATAATCTTAAAGCTTTGTGTGACGAACAATTAAAACAAATAGGTGATCAGGAGGTACAAATTCTTGCTTATACTAAGGCTGTTAAAACTGTAGAAGCACAAATAGTCACCTATCAAAAACAACAATCTGCCTTAAATGAAAAACTTACCTTTCAAGCTAATGAGATATATGAAAAAGATGAAAAACTTAAAAAATATAGAAGAATTGGCATGAAAGCAGTAAAAGAAAAAGAAGAATTGTAAAAGAGAATAGATACATGGAACCATTCCTCTAAAAATCTGTCTAGGCTAATTATTTCTGGAATGAGCTCTACATGTAAAATTGGCTTAGGTTATGTGATAAAATCAGACAGTGAGATTCTAAGCTATGAGGAAGAGATGGAGAGAACAATGTTTATTAGTAGAGAAGATGATTTTGCTGATAAACCAGTTTACAATAGGTTCATAAAAACTGATGATTTTAAAGGGGTTCCACCTCCATTAAATGGAGATTACACTCCTCAACAAAAGGAAGAACTTGATGATTCTTTGTTTGTGTATGGTAAAAAGGGTCCTCAATTTCTTGAAACAGGCAACTCAGATGATAAATTCCAGTGAATATTCTACCTGTCAATCTAATGACAGTGAAGGATCCAATGGAAATGTCTCTGAGCAGTCTGAATCAGAATCTGAAAAAGAACCAAAAGAGGTTTCTGAGTCAAAATTTGTTAAGAATAGTGAACCAGTTGTGACTGCACCTAAACCTAATACAGACTAACCTAGTTGTGTTACACACATAAAATCTCCTAGGAAGTCTGTTAAGAGTCAAGAGTCACCAAAATCTGATAAGATTAGAAGAGAGCAAAGGAAAAGCTACACATTTGCTCCAAAAAGATGCTTTCTTTGTGGTAGCCTAAGTCATCTAATTAAAGACTATGATTTTCATGAGAAAAGAATGATGAGAGAGGCTGAACTTAGGAAACAGAAGAGTGTTAATACTGGTCATATGAATGCTAAACCAGTTTGGAATAATGCAAACAAAATTAATCATGCTAACCATTTTGCTCCTAGACCAGCACAAATAAATACTGGTAGACCACAGGTTAATTCTGTTAGGTCACATATTAAAACTGGTAGGACAAATTTTAATTCTGTCAGGCAAAATGTTAGTTCTGTGAAGCCCAAAGTTAATTCTGGATATGTTAATCAAATTAGACCCAGAAAACCAGTTAATAGACCACAGGTGAATAACTATAATCAAAGAAATACTTTTGCTAAATCACATTCACCTGTGAGGAGACCCATTGCAAAGAATACAGCACAAAATTCAAACTCTGATGCTGTAAGGGGACATGGGCGGTCTGCTGTTAAGGCCTCAGCATGTTGGTCTTGGGATCCATTTAAGAATGAACTTACCTACCAATCCCAAAACAACAGTGGATCATGTTCATACAAGACATACAAATATGTTGATCCACAAGGCAGACCCAATCCTGCAGAGGCCTGGGTCCTTAAGAGAAACTAATCTCTTTTCTTTATGTGCAGGATCATCCACTCAAGAACATGGGAGACAGAGGCATATTTGATAGTGGATACTCAGGGCACATGTATGGTAACAAGGATCACCTGAAAGATTTTCAAGAATTTAAAGGAGGTTCTGTTACCTTTGGAGGTAGTAAAGGGCACATTACTGGTAAAGGTAGAATAGTAGTGGGCAATTTAGAATTTGACAATGTGTCTTTTGTGAAAGAACTTGGGTAGTTTAACCTTTTCTCAATATCACAAATTTGTGATAAGCAGCATAAGGTGCTTTTTACTGAATCTGAATATTTTGTGTTGACTTCTGACTTTAAGATGCCTGATTAAAGTCAGATACTTCTCAAAGTCCTAAGGCAACACAACATGTACAACTTTGATATGAAAATACCTGAACCTGCAAAAGGTTTTGCCTGTTTGATTGCAAAAGCCACTATTGATGAATCTAAATTGTGGCATAGAAGGTTGGGTCATATTAATTTTAAGAACATAAATAAACTTGTGAAGAATAACCTAGTTAGAGGATTACCTTCCAAGGTTTTTAAGAATGACCATACCTGTGTAGCTTGTAATAAGGGTAAACAACATAAGGCTTCTTGTAAGGCTAAGTTAGAAGGGTTCATCACTGAGCCTCTACACCTTGCATATGGATCTGTTTGGCCCTACTTCTGTGAAGAGTATCAATCATGCTAGCTATTGCCTTGTCATTACTGATGATTGCACTAGATTTTGTTGGGTATTCTTTATGTCTAAGAAGGATGAAACTACTAACTTAATTCAAACTTTCATTAGGCAGATAGAAAACCAGCTTAATCATAAAGTTAAGATTATTAGATCAGACAATGGAACAGAGTTTAAGAATAGGAGCATGCTTGAGTTTTGTGTTAATAAAGGAATCAAGCAAGAGTATAGTAATGCTAGAACTCCACAACAGAATGGAGTTGCTGAAAGAATGAACATGACCCTAATTGAGGCAGCTAGGACTATGCTAGCAGACTCACTTTTACCAACCACTTTTTGGGCTGAAGCAGTAAATACTGCTTGCTACATATTTAATAGGGTAAGAGTGACTAAACCTCAAAACAAAACTCCTTATGAGCTTTTATTTGGACATAAACCAATTATTAGTTACATAAGACCTTTTGGGTGCCATGTTACCATTCTAAATACTCTTAGTGTGCTTGGTAAGTTTGAAGGAAAGTCTGATGAGGGGTTTTTAGTGGGATATTCACTAAATAGTAAGGCCTTTAGGGTATATAATTTAGTGACAAAGTGTGTCGAAGAGAATATTCATGTTAATTTTCTTGAGAAGAAACCTAATGTGAAGGGAATAGGTTATAGATGGATGTTTGATATTGATTATTTAACTGATTCTATGAACTATATTCCTGTCTCTAAGGAGAATCAAGCAAACCCCCATGCAGGTTCTATAGAAGTAACTAACAATGCAGGTACTCAAGTTACTTCTGATGCAAGCACCTCTGATCAAGATGAGGAGAATGAGGAGCTTATTGTTGTACCCACATCTGGAGTCAAGACTAATGCAGCTCATGGAGGAACAAAGAAATCTTCTACCACTTCAAAGAAGAAGGAGACTGTTATCAAGCCTCAAGCACAAGGAAAAGAGGCTTCTCCTACAAAGGTTTTAGAAGATATTTCATCCTTCAGAGAGGAAATGAATGCATTGGCTGACAAGCATCTTGGGAAGCAGGCTACCAAGACTTCTACTCTTAAGTAGTAAGTTTGTTAATTCTGCTGCCAGTACTTCCACACTTAAGTCTGGTAGTGATGCTATTAATTCTGCTGAGCCTGATTCTACTCCAAATACTAATTTTGACAACTCTGAGATGCCAGAACTTGAGTTCTTTGACAACCCAAGTGAAGGGATTTTTTATGGAACTTCCTATGATGATGAAGGAGTAATCACATATTTCAACAACTTACCAACTGAAGTAGATGTAAGTCCAGCTCCAACACTCAGGATTCACAACATTCATCCAAAAAGTCAAATAATTGGTGATCCTAAGTCAGCAGTTCAAACCAGAAGTAAAGTGCAGAAGCAACCTGAAGCTCATGTACTTATTAGTCTTGTTAAGAAGCAGCAAAGGGTCAACCACAAAGATCAACAACATTGTCTGTTGTCTTGTTTCCTTTCTCAAAAGGAACCAACCAAGGTCTCTGAAGCCTTAGAAGATGAGAGTTGGGTGGAAACAATGCAGGAGGAGTGGTTGCAATTCAAATTGCAAAAAGTATGGGTTCTGGTAGATCTACCTAATAGGGCAAAAGTGATTGGAACAAAGTGGGTCTTCAGAAACAAAAAGGATGAAAGAGGAGTAGTTGTCAGAAACAAGGCAAGATTGGTGGCACAAGGGTACAGCCAGGAGGAGGGGATAGACTATGATGAGGTTTTTGCTCCTATAGCCAGAATTGAGGCTATCAGGTTATTTTTTGCCTATGCATCATATATGGGATTCATAGTTTATCAGATGGATGTCAAGAGTGCCTTTCTGTATGGCACTATAGAAGAAGAGGTGTATGTTCACCAGCCTCCTGGCTTTGTTGATCCTGCTCATCCCAAGAATCTGTACAAAGTCATTAAAGCCTTGTATGGTCTCCATCAAGCTCCCAGAGCTTGGTATGCTACACTCTCCAAATTTCTTGAAGAGCATGGGTACAAGAGAGGTGTGATAGACAAGACCTTGTTCATCAAAAGGAACAAGAAGGATATCATTCTAGTTCAAGTCTATGTAGATGATATCATTTTTGGTTCCACAAAAAGGTCTTGGTGTGAAGAGTTTGAGGCCTTAATGAAGGGCAGATTTCAGATGAGTTCAATGGGAGAGCTCACATTTTTCTTTGGACTGCAAGTGAAGCAACAAGAAGATAGACTTTTCATTTCTCAAGACAAGTATGTTGCTGAGATTCAAAAGAAGTTTGATCTTGCAAATGTGAAGACTGCAGTCACTCCTATAGAGAACAAGGTGCCATTAACAAAAGATGAAGATGCTGCTGATGTGGATGTGCACCTATATAGATCAATGATAGGTTCTCTAATGTATTTAACTGCCTCTAGGCCTGATATTATGTATGCAGTCTGTGCTTGTTCCCATTTTCAAGTTACTCCCAAGACTTCACATCTTCATGCTGTGAAGAGAATCTTTAGGTATCTAAAGGGAAAACCCAATTTGGGCCTTTGGTATCCTAGAGAGTCATTGTTTAACCTGGAAGCCTATTCAGATAGTGACTATGCTGGAGCAAGTCTTGACAGGAAATCCACAACAGGAGGTTGTCAATTTCTTGGTAGAAGGTTGATTTCCTGGCAATGCAAGAAGCAGACCATTGTGGCTACATCAACAACTGAGGTTGAATATGTAGCTGCTGCTAATTGCTGTGGACAAGTCTTGTGGATTCAGAATCAGATGCTGGTTTGAACTTTATGAATACTGTAATTCACATAGATAATGAAAGCACTATCTGTATAGTTAAGAACCTCGTGTATCACTCTAAAACTAAACATATAGAAATAAGGCATCACTTCATAAGAGATTGCTTTGAAAAGAAACTGATTAGGGTGGAAAAGATACACACAGACTTTAATGTTGCAGACCTATTAACCATAGCTTTTGATGGACCTAGGTTCAATTACTTAGTGGTTAATATTGGTATGATAAACCTATAGCTACATTTAAGGGGAGGTTAAATGTATAGTTTGTATAATAGAACCAGTACTTGGTATTTTTAATTCTGGTAGAAGTTAATTCTGGTAGCTTTAGAGATAATTTTGGTAGTTAGTGTTTTTTATTTTGGTTGCAAAAACATGTATTTGTGTATTTTTCTTGGTTGTTGGACTAATGTTTCCAAGAAAAACATGGATTGGTGTTGCTAAGAAGCCTTGCTAAGGATTTCTGTGCGTGTTTGTCTGATATTTTGGTTAAGTCTGGTGAGTTAATGGTTAAGTCTGGTTGACCGTCGTTAAGTCTGGTAGTGTTAAAATGTAATTAATTTTATTACCGTTAGGTCTGGTCAGTAATATAATGATTTTTCTTATAAAATAATACCGTCACTTATTTTTCGGGAAAAGGGGGTATATATGTATAATATTTGATAAATTTTTCACTTTTATCCATTATTTACTTCAAATTTTTAAAATTCATTATTTTCGGCCAAAAATATTCTGTTTTTCACTACCAGTATTCAATACCTAATACGATTCTCAACCTGCACTTACACACTCTCTCATCAATGGCTTCGCTAAAATATTGTGACAAGCACAACCAGGTTGGTTTCTTGAAGAAACCAAATAAAAGTGAAGGTTTCGAACAGATAGTTGACTTTTTGAGAGGTTCTTCTCTCAGGTATGCCTTAACTTGTAATCCAACTATCTATGATTCCCTAGTCAAACAGTTTTGGGGGACTGCTACCTCCGAAACCCTTGCTGATGGGAATCTACATTTAAGGGCAACAATAGATAACCATGAGTTCTTTATCACTGAAGCATCCATTAGGAGTAGTCTTCAATTGGATGATGCTTCAGGGGATTATATGTTGTCAAATAATATGCTTTTAGAGGGTATGCAAAATATTGGGTATCCCAGTGATGGTTCATTCACATTTTGGAAACAAAATTTCTCACCTCAGTGGAAGTTTTTAATTCACCATTTACTACATTGCCTAAGTCCCAAGAGTGGAGGATGGGATCAATTTGGAAGCAATATTGCTTCTGCATTGGTCTGTCTTTCACTTGGAAAGACTTTTAACTTTTCAAAACTTATTTTTGAGGGCATGGTAGCAAATGTAAACAGCAAACACAAGTTTTTGATGTACCCTCGTTTTCTGCAAATGGTGCTCAATTTTGAAAATAAAAATAAATTGCAGACTTACATGTGTGTGGCTTTTAAAGATAAAATCTTTGCAAACATGAAAAGGAGTTTTTCTGGGGCTCATAGGCCATTATTACCTGCCATGTTGTCTGGTACTACTAACCTTGCAGGTACATCCACTACTGAACAAGTGGCTCACTCCCCATCACCAACACATGAGGAGCCAACCCAGGAAGTCCCAAGATCACCTACACCATAACCAAGATCACCAACACCTCAACCCAGATCACCTACACCCACACCACCTTCACCACAACAACAAACCCAAATTCCAATTCCAACCTAGGAGGAGGAACCTACTTCATTGAGTATGGAAGGTCTTCTACAGCTGGTGCCTACATTGGTTCAAAGAGTATTAGCTTTGGAGAAGGCAAACAAGGCTTTGAGTAGTGCTGTTGTGACTTTAGTCAAGAAAGTTAAGAAGATGGAAAGGGTTATGAAGGAGAAAGGAGTTGATTTTGCTGATCAGGAAGGGACTGAGGATGAAAATTCTTCCAAACAGGGGAGGAATTTGAATGAAGAACAAGTATTCAAGACCCCTGCTCAAGACAAAGATGATGAGATCAGTCCAGATGCTAAGGAAGCAGCAGAAACTTTAGCTCAATCTTTAAGTAAAATTCAACTTAAGAAGAAGAAGCTAAAGAGAAAGTTGGTGGTTGATGATTCTGAAGATGAAGAAGTACTTAAGTCTGGGGAGAGTGTTAGTTCTGCTATTAAGTCTGGTGGTAATAAATCTGCTGAACAAGATAAGTCTGCTCAGGAAGTTAAGTCTGTTGGGACACAAAGGGAAGGAAAGCAAATACTCATTGAAACTCCTAAGCCCAAGAAATCAAAAAGGCAACAAAGAGAAGAGGAAGCAACTTTAGCAGAGATTGCAAGGATACAAGCAGAAGACCAAGCTGAAAAGGAAAAGCTTGAAGAACAAAAGAAACAAGATGAGTTGCTTGCAAGAAAGTTGTCAGAGGAGTCTACTGATGATCCTCTTATGTCAATGATTCAGGTTTGACAACAGAGGAGAGAGCCAAACAACTAGCAGAATTCATCAATGCTAGAAGGGTTTCAGATACCTTGGGTGATTTTATGGAAAAGATCAAGCAGACTCAAAAGAAGAGTGGTGCTAGAAAGAAGCTCTCTAAGCAAGAAAAGATGCATGATATGAAGATGTATTTAAAGAATATGATGCATTCCAACTTTGACAAGATGAGAGGAAAATCTTTTGAGGAGATTGAAGCCATGTATCTCAGGGCATATGAGAGGGATCAAGGCTACAAACCAATTGATTATGAGGATGCTATCAGAAGGAGCTTCAAAAGACAAAAGGTGACAGAGTCTGAGCCTGTAATTGAAGTTGAGAAAGTGGTTGAAAGAGTGTCTGAAGATGAGAAGGCATCCATTGTAGTAAAAGAAGAGGTCAAAGTGAAAAAGCCCATTATAAGGTGGACGAGGAGGAAGATCATAGCTAGGAAGGCCAAATCAGTGTCCAAAAACAAAGTGCAAGAGGAAGAAGAACCCTCATCTGAGGAGTTTACCATGGGATCAATCCCTGAGAGTTTAGCACAACAAACCAAAATTTTCAAATATCAGATTATTAAGACTGGTATAAGAGCAGCATATCAAATAATCAGGGAAGATTACACAGAAGTAGTTTATGTGAGCTTTCCAGGTTTATTAAATGACTTAAGCAGGGATGATCTTAAAGAGCTGTACAAGTTGGTGAATATTAAGCATGGAGATAATAGACCTGAAGAAGAATTTGAAAGGTTTCTTTTGGGAGACTTAAAGATAATGTTTGAGTCACCATCAAGAACAGATCAGATTTGGAAATTGCCATATCAACAAGAGATTGTTAGATGGAGATACTTTGATAGCTGTCAGGTACACTGTTTATCTTTGTAGAGAGCTCACATTTACATGCTGGCAGAAGTGGAATATCCCCTACCACCTAGGGTCTGCAAAGAAATGTTGGAAAAGAAATTGTTTGCAGATAAGAAGGATGAGGTATATGAGCAAATTTTGGATTTGATTAAGGTACAATCCCAAAAGGAAACAACTTGGGGTATTTAAAAGTGTTTGAAAGAATTTTCAAGTTGATAAGTAAGATTAAAGGAACTTCTCACTTGGTAAAGGTTCTTTGCACTAACACAACAAATGGTCATCAGTCCACCATATCTAACCCACATAAAGACTGGCTAATCCAGAGCAAACGGCTCTGGTAAAGATACCTCAAATCCGTTTATGGCTGACAATTTTCCAAAAATTGTATGGTAATCAACTCACCATATCTGAGATAGTGAAGAGTTAGCTAGCCCACAAGAGTATGGCTTGTGGTAAAGGCTGTGGAAAACCATAACTGGTAATCAATTCACCAAGGTGAGGTGCATTCCACCAAAGAATTGGCTAGTCCAAAAGCAAACGGCTTTTGGTAAAGACAAAACAAATCCGTTGATAGTTGATGGTTTGCTAAAAATCATATGGTTATCAATGTACCATGGTCTTATACATCAAAACATTGGCTACTCCAGAAGTTAATGGCTATCTAGTAAAGAGACATCAAATCCATTAATTTTTAATGATTCACCTCTCACAAGAGTTAACACACCTGGAAGTGATGAGAATAGTATGAAACTTAAAAGAATTGATGTACAAAAGGTCATTGTTGCTGAAAAGATCAGATGAGTTGAAGATCAGATGGTGAAAAGATTGTTAAAGTCAAGGTTGCTGCACAAGTTCAAATATGCTGATTTGAAGAGTTAAAGTTCAAGATAATTCCAAGAGTTCAGAGTTCAATCCTCAGGAAGCTTATTAGAAAGGAACTTGAAGTTCATGAAGCATGAAGATTAAGTTAGGAGAGGATTTTTGGGAATTATCACAATAGAAGACTTGAATATGAAGAACAGACTTAAGTCTGCTGGTTTACTTAGTTAAGTCTGTTAGTATTGTTCAAGTCATAGTTAAGTCTGCCAGTACAATGTTTAGTCTGGTAGACAGATTACATAGTTAAGTCTGGTTGACAGTGTTTTAGTTAAGTCTGTTTATTATTTATAACAAAGTTAGTTAGCTATAAGTTAGGAAAGTATACGTATGAATTAGTTATCTTATTAGAAGATACGTTTATCGTTCTACACGTTTTGTATCTTAGGGTTTCCTTGGTGTATAAAAGGAACCCTACGGCTTAATAGTTTGTACGACATTGTGATTGAAAGTTAATAGAATTACGAAGTTAGTATATTGTGTTCTTCATTGTTATTGTTAAGATTCCGCATTAGCAATTAACAATCTGTTTAGAGTTTCTCACTTAGATCAATTTGGATTTATTCAAGTTGTCTAATAAGTAACAAAGGCTACTTAGATCCATAACCAGACCTACAAACTTCCCATAATTGGGCATACCAGCCAGGACATCAACAAGAGGAACGTTGATCCTAACTTCTTTGATTAAGTCAATGAACTTGCTATATTGTTCTTCCATCTTTTCTTTCCTCAAACATTGAGGATATGGAATTCTTGGTTTATATGCTTTGAACTGCGGAGTGGGTTTAACGACTGGTGTAGGAATTGGTTCGTTATCTTTTGGTTCCTCCTCTGCTTCATCCTCCCTATCATCGTGAATGATAGTGGTTGTTTGGTTTGAGTTTGGTGGTGCATCATAAGATAGACCACTACGAGTAAATACAACATTTACATGCTCATTTCTTGTTTGAGGTAGACGATAAGATCCAGATGATGATGGTTTCGGGTTGGATTGAGTATTGCTTGGCAAAGTACCCGATGGTCTAGCAGCAAATTGATCAGAAAGACGACCAAATTTGGTTTCAAGGTCTTGGATAGAAGCTTGATGGTTCTTTTGACCTTGTTCGACTTTGGTTTTGAGGCTGAAGAACTGATTTTTGATAAATTCATTCGTTTGCTTTTGAGCATGCACGAATTCACGCATGGTTTTTTCAAATTCAGATTCTTCATTTTTCTTTTCAGGTGTTTGTGATGATGAATGGTTATCATCACGAGACGATGTCGGACGGTTGTCGTAACGATGGTTGGGAACTACGATTATCATCCCTCGATGGATGATCGTGCCAATCTCTAGAATTTCTACCGTAGTAGTTTCCACGATATCCTCCTCCTCGATATCCTCCATAAACATAATTGGTTTCGGCTTCAGGACCTCCCATGGGTTTGTCATCACACTCGGATGATGAATGGTTTCCACCACAATAGTTGCATCCATCGCGCATTTCTTTGATCTCTTTTTGGATACTTTGTAATTTAGAATCGATTTTGGTGGTGAGATCTTTCATCATGTCCATGATTTTAGAATTTTCATTCGTTCCTTCGGCGAATGCAACGGTTTTTTGTTGAGGTTTGGTTTTGGCATCCTTAAACCAATCGAGCTTAAGAAGTACACGGTCTTCTAGTAAAGTGTAAGCTTCGTTAGGGGTCTTACAAAGGAAAATTCCTTCGGCATCAAGGATACCTTGAGTTGTGTCATCGAGACCATGGTAAAAGATTTGAATGATATTACCACGAGACAAACCATGCCCATGACAACTTCCGAGCATGTTTTTCATTCGAAGCCAAGCTTCGACAAGATTTTCTCCTTCCTTTTGAGTGAAACTACGAATTTTACCAAAGAGATGATTAAACATGGCCGGTGGAAAGAAACATCCAACAAATGCTTCTCTCATTTGGTTCCAAGTTGTGATCACTCCGGGGCTTAATTCGTTATACTAAATTTTCGCTTCTCTGGTGAGAGATGATGGAAAGAGTTTGAGGCGGATTGCATTTGCTTCGGTAGTTCCATAACGAAACATATCACAAATTTCAAGAAAATCGTCGATACGTTTGTGTGGATTGGATCTAACTCGACCATCAAATTGATTGTCTTTAATCATCGAAAGATGATGACCTTTGATAGTAAAGTAATCTCCAAGATTAATGGGAACAATGGCGGCCGCGGGTGTAGGAGCTACAACCCTATTGGTGGCCCACATAGGTTGATCGTCGGCCATTGGAAATGGTAATTCAAGAAAAAGATCAACGATTGGATGAACTTCGAAAAGATTATCAAATGGTGGGTTAACGGTTCTTGGTTTTCTTCGTTTATTTGGAACAAATGGGGTTCTCTTTTTGCGAAATAAACTTTCGGGGTTAGACAATGGTGTACTTAATTCTTCGTGAGAAGGGCGAGTGGTCATACATGAGAAAAACGAGCCAATCAAAAAAGATTATCAACTAAAAAGAAAATTAATTTTTTTTTTAGCAGTAACTGCCGGTTCAAAAATGAACCGGGCGGTTGAGATAGGTCAGGAACAAACGAACCGGGCGGCTGGGTTTGAACCGGGCGGTTGGGGTAGGTCAGAAGACTCTGAACCGGTCGGTTCGGATGTGAACCGAGCGGCTGAGTATTTTTGGGTTACAGAAACTTTTGAACCGCTTGGTTCAAGTTTGAACCGCGAATTCCTGTGTGAAAATTTCAAAGAACTTTTAAAGAACAAGCTTAGGAACAAGAACAAAGCACAAAAATTATAAACAAAAACTCACAAAAACGTGATAAAATCCCCGGAAACGGCGCCAAAAACTTGATGTGACGATGCTGGAATTATCATGCAAGCAAACAAACAATATATCAATCAAGAAAACAATCAAATGAACAAACAAGTGCAAAACAAATCCCCGGCAGCGGCGCCAAAAACTTGATGTGTGTCGGGAGTGCAAGTTTTAAATTTATAAACACGATCTACCAATGATTCAAACGAAACACATACGAGCAAGTATACTCGTCCGTGTGTAGCAAGAGGTGATATGGTAAGCCAAGGTTGTTCACAAGGATTTGTTTAGTTTTTATGTAACGTGAGTTTGATTATAACAAAGACTTAGTAATGATTCTAAAACAAGCAAATAATGATGATGATGTAAATTCAATATATTAAAAACTACACTTGCCTAGACTAGTTTGCACAATTCCCTTGATATGATTATGACAATGGTTCAAATCGATTATGATCAATAAATTAGATGGTGCTCTAACTTGATTAGTTGGTGTACTAATCCTCTTGTTTTCAACACTTTCAATCCTCGTCAAGATTTTAAGATGACAAAAACAATATTAAGTTTTGATCAAACAAGACTAACACAATTCAATCACTTGATTCGCTATCGTTTCACAAGTAATTGACAACTACACTTTTAGTTTTCTATGTTTAACCATGTTACATATGAAATGGTCAATACATAAGGTAACACCTTCATAGACAAAGGTTTACAATTGATTAAATAACAATGTCTCTTTCGACCTATTACACCATCAATAATCAACCAAACTTGATAACTCTTTTATTTATGAAAACTTTGAAAGCACAATTCGATCTTAGTATTAGCTTTTCATTGAATTAGAACCATAGAGTCATAATCAATCAACATTCATGTAACAAACATCATCTAGACAAGTGCACAATGCACTTAGCCGCTCATGGCAAACAAAGTAATAATCACAGAAATTATATCACTTGAAAACATGATTAAAGAGTCTTACAAAAGTTGTAATGATGATTACAAGACTTAGGAACAATTATGAGGTGATCAACAATGATTCCTTTGATGATTACAATGATGGATAATGAATGTAAGTCAACTTCTTCCTGCGTTTTCTTCTTTGTAGCCTTCTTGAGAGAGTATGAGAAATTTGGTATATGAGTACGTCTTTTCTCTCAAGCCAATGTTTCTAATTAATAGAAAACTACTCCTTGGCCAACAAGCAAGTTTCTTGGGCACCAAGTGTCATAAAATTCTGGACTTGAAGTAAATAAAGCATAATGACAACCCACATGAAGAGTTAGATCATTAAAAGTAGTCATTAAGTGTGCCAGGAGTTGCAGCAACCCAAGGTTGAAGTCTCAACCTGAGGTTCAGATTCCAGCCCAAGGTTTGGAGTAAGGTTGGCATGGCAGTTTTGAACCTTGGGTTGAACTTAAGCCTTAGTTGTATTTCTTGAACCTTTGGTTGAGGAAGCAAGCCATAATTCATAGCAAACTTTGCATGTAACTTCTCATTCATTTCAATAACACTTGATCTTTTCTTGAGCTCGGAAATATTTGTAACTTGATTCTTTATCTTTGATGATCTTCCCGAGGTCTTTATTATGGGTAGAATCTTTCGTTGTGCATAAGCTCTTGATTTAGCGACTTTTCCCCATCTTTCTAGCTATTCCCTTGGACTTGATTGTACCTGAACCTTAATATATCTTTTGTACCTTTTTCGCATAATATGTTCACAAACACAACCAAATACAATGCACAAACATATAAATAACGCGACTAAAACATGTATGAAATGAGGGCTATCACCTGCAATAGAATATGCAAAGAAGGGATGAAAAAAAACACAAACCCTAAGGGTGTTGTGTTTTAGGCCGTGAGTTATGAGAGGGGGAGGGGAAGAGTATATCTCCTCTATTGTGGTAAGTACTTATGACTAATTGATTTGATTTAATGGTGATTAATCTTATCAATTTGCATGTTACACTTAGCACCTAGGAAAAGTTCCATTTTCCTTCCAAGTCCTCCCATAGGCCGGCCATATAGTGGGCCCTCAATGGGCTTGCCCATTGTTGGTCCAATCCAAAAACGCTAAGTCCAACTTAGTATTTAATGGCCCGTTATAGATCCCAAGTTACGTAGTCATTTATATATTGTAAATACGATAATTACAATCTATAAAATGATGTCTCTGTGCATAAGTGTGTGACCCCATAGGCTTACATATGTCTAGCCATATAATTATTTATTATGACACGAGCATACTCCAACATAGTTATTAGATACAATAATTGACGAATAAAGTTTCAAGTACCTTCAGAAGGGAGTAATACTTGACGGAACAACTCTTGGTGGTACAAGGCCCTAGCTGATTCTTTCGTAACGGGAGTCAATACCGACTCTTAGCAGCCAGTCTTGCATCTCTTTTTTGGAACCCATCTCATCATTTGTCGCATCTGCTTGAGAACTAGAGCCCGAAAGTAGTTTTTTCAGCATTTTTTCAGCTAACATCACCATTTCTTTAGCTTTGCTCTAAGTAACAATCAATTTTTAAGTGACTTAATTTAAATTCATACACCCACGGCCCCTGAGTGTGAGTGTTGCAAAATAATATGTACACAAGCGCAAACATAACACTATTATTTATCATGCTTACAAAACTACAACACATACATGAGTTACTAACTTACTACGTTACAAGGACATGGAGTTATGGGCATCAGATTCAACAAAGAGCACCCAGTCTTATGGTTTCTATGGGCATCAGATTCAACAAGGGCGTGCAAATGGATGCACTAATATTTCCAAACAGATGCATTAAACTTGCAAATGGATACACTAAACATGCAAACAGATGCCTTAATAAGTCTAACACGCAAAGGAATGAAAACTAGCTAAAAGTGGGACAGGTCAAACATGTTGTCATTAATAGTCTATTTTTATGTCATAAAACCTCCTAAAACTATGTTTTCAAAAGCTCATAAATGCTTCTTACAATGACATTGACAATGTTAAAAAGTGTCATCATACCTGCAATCACCTACTGTTGTGATATACGAGGCACTTAATCAGACACAATTCTTGTATTCATCTGTATTGCTTCACAAGTATTACAATATGCACAATTAGACGTATCTTGGACCACTATAAAATCTAAGAACCGGGAACAAAAGAAATTACGACCTACAAACAGAATTTCAAACATTTCAAACACAAGCCCAGGTCCTACTGACGCTCATTATATAATAAATGGCAGTAATTAATAATGCTTTAGGAGTTTCAGGAAGCTTAAAGACAGTCTAACCCTTCCCGTATCTCATGCACTCGGCCCTTGTCTTTCCCTCCCAAGCCTCACAAATCTAAATGATCAAAAGATATCCTCAAAAGTATTAAAACCTCAAGAACAAATTCATCTTTTCCTACATTTGCTGCGATATATATATATATATATATATATATATATATATATATATATATATATATATATATATATATATATATATATATATATATATATATATATATATATATATATATATATATATATGTATGTATGTATACTCCCTCCGTCCCATATTAAGTGTCCATAATGGAATCTTGGGATGTCCCAAATTAAGTGTCCAGGGAATATTTTCAACCAATGAGAAGAGACTTTAGTGGGTAATAGTGATATTTGATTGGTGGAGAGTGTAGTTGGCCCCACTTTCCTAAAACTTTATGCATTTGGAAAGTGGACACTTAATATGGGACGGAGGGAGTATATATATACACACATAGAGGTTGGTTCATATGAAAAGTTGATTTTGGTAGAAAAGTGTACAAATCACCCCCTCCTTCCCCTCCCTTTTTTCACACCAAACTACAGGGACCTTATTGTATTTTCTTTCATTATTTAAGGTAGGTTTGGTATATTCGCACCCAACCCCCAAACCCCCCCCCCCCCTCGGAAAAAAAAATTTCCCTCAAAAAAAAAATTTTTTAGGAAAAAAAATTTTTTCCAGCCAAAAATTTTCCCGCAAAAATTTTATAACTCTGATGCACCTTTTTTTGGGGTGCATCACAGTTATAAAAATTAGTTATAACTATGATGCACCAAATTTTATAACTGTGATGCACTGTCACAACCCGTAATTTCAGGTCACTTTCCTAACCTCGACAAATCACCATTCATGATCATCATTCATTTCAGCGTAACCAGTTTGGTTTAGCTGTGAATTCATAACATTGTCAGTAAGGACACATCATATAGACTAGAGGAGTCTGCATATCATCAGTATTTTAATTCATGCACGGTTATGCATTATTTAAATTTACGTATGGTTATTTATTTAATTAACGCTACCACTCAGTCAGTATTATTAACAATTATACCCAGTACTCCAGACAATGATCCTAATAAATTTTTATACTAATTTTAATAATATAAAGTTTATATTATTATTTTACCCGGTGTTATTACACCAATTGTTATATTTTTCGTCAAGAGCTTATAATACCGTCAAATTACGACAAATTAACCCGACAGTTGTTCCGACACCCGATTTATGTCAGTAACATCATTTTACAATATTTACAACTTCGTCGTATTTTACGTCACTCCGTTGATATTTATTTCAAGACAACTCGGTACCCGATAACACCTAAAGTATACACAAAAGTTACCAACACATACATTATGTTACATAATATCTTACTTGCCCTCCTTTTTCTTCCATAAAATCCGCTCCCCCCATGCCCTTTCTTTCAAAATTTCTTTCACATTAATTGGAGTTAGTAAACATGTTTCCTTATTTTATTTTACAAACATAACATATCTCTCATTTCACAAAGTGTACAAGATCAAAAACTTGCTCTCTTTCTCTCTTCATCCTCACGGCAAGAACACAAGGACCAAGAAGTTTCATAATTTTTTTTGAGTACAAGTATTATACTAGTCCTTATATGATCCTTGTTAAGGTTTTGAAATAAAAACCTCAAGAATCCTTCTCATTTCTTTCCATCCTAACCCACATTGTAAGTAACTTCAAGATTATTAATTTTTCATGTTTTACTTTCATTTGATCTTTATATTTATGTATTTTCATGTGTTATTGGTTAAAAATGCAACATACTTAGTTATGATACCACTTTTCCTTTTAAAAACTCTTATAAACTTTAGATCTATAATTTTTGCTAACAATCTCATGAACCACACTATATTTAGTTAAGTTTAGGACCCATGACACTTTGAGAAGTGTATGGTAGATCAAGGGTATTTGTGGAGTTGAATGGAGTAAGTTTGATTAAGTTATGAACTAGAAAAATGTATTTTTGCTCTACCTAAAGTACCTACTGCCACGAATTGAATTTTCTGGAAAACTCAGATTTTTGTGAACTATTTTGGTTTCAATATTTAGAAAATACACTCAATAAGGAACGCGTGGGCGCTTAAATCACTAAAAACCGACTTATAACGAAGAAGTTATGAAATATTTAAGTTACGCGACGAAATATACACTTTGCTGAAAAATAGCATGCTGTTGGACGCGTTTTCAGGAGCAAGGCGAGCCGTTAACCATGATCTAGATGAGCCGAGACATTGAAAATACGTTAGTATAGGTTTATACGAACGCGTGGATACCTAGAACGTTAAAAACGAGCTTATAACGAACAAAATATGGACTTTTAAAGACTCGACGATATGTATATATTTTGACAGCACCCTTTTTAGTAGAAAATAGAGTGTTAAAAACTAGTATTTTCATAACTTGAAATATTGATAGCCGTTTACCAAATCGATCGAGGCGCGGTTGATTCAATGTCAAAAGTAACGATATTGAAATATTGTTATAAGGTTTTTGAGGACGTCAAGTCGGAATACTAATATGTATACAAAGTATATAATTTTCGCGACTAGTTTTACACGGCCAAAATGGTTATATTTTCACAAGTCGTATAAAGTATTATTTTGCGACGAAACTGTTATATTTGACAATATAATACCAAATAAGGATCATGGAGTACCATTTTAATGTAATTACACGAAAAGTCGTTTATGACATAATGAGATATCAATAATGTATTTTTCGACGTTAAATGATATTTTCTAAAACCACAAGTGGTATCGTTAGCATAAGTATGTGCATTAGTTGAGTTACATCATTGCTTATACGAGTCATATCATTCATAATAGGTCCTGTTTAGAGACCGAGTTCCATTTCATCACTACTCATCATTATCATTGTGCTATCATACCAGGTGAGTTTTCATAGCCCCGTTTTTCAATTTATTATTTCATTTCAAATCCCACGGGGGAGAATACATTGCAACCATTTTTATATGCGAGCCCTAGTATCAAATTCCTTGTACATAGATTAAGTTACCTTGTTGCCATATGAAAGTCCCCTATATCATGAACCGTTAATTTACCTGTAAGCGAGAGTGAGTGGATAGATCTATCGAGGGTGACGCCTCCATCCGTGTTGGCTTTGACCAACAACCGATAGCGGATGCATTTCATGTCTTTTTATTAGAGTGCCTGGCAAAACACTCTGAGGGGCACCATAGATTCAGTCATAGTTTCGGGGTCATGAGCTTAAGTCTATTGTACACCATTTTTATGTGACTTATGTCATACACTTTATACTTGTGGCTATCGTATACCTTCATTTTATTAAACCTATGATCTCTCACCAACTTTATGTTGACCGTTTTTAGCAATGTATTTTCAGGTAATTAGCTAGCGTGTGGACATGCATTTGGCTATTTTGGAGTCGCGGGGTCGACTTGCATCACTTATTTTCATGCACTTATGTAAACGTTTGATCTACTATGGTTTTGTTATATAAACTTGCAACATCATTTGGGACCTATGTTTTGTAAACTCTGATTTTATTTATGATCAAACGTGTATTTTCAAAACGGCACTTTAGGTCGTTCAATATATCCATTGTATGAGACGCCATGAAAGTCACACCAAGGTATTCATATCCGCTGCCATTAACAGGTAAATTCAGGGTGTGACAGATTGGTACCAGAGCAATGGTTATAGCGAACTAGGTTATATCTTGGACCCTAGACTATAACTACCCCAACGGTAGCGTCTCATCATTACATCATAAGTGCACATTATTATTTACGAGGATTCATTACATGGGTTATTCATTTCATTTTGCATTGTTGCCACAGAGATATGTCTTCCAATTCCCACCCTATGGTTATACTTTCTGATGTTTACATCGAGGACACTATGTCTTCTACTACTCCCATTGTTGCACCTACTCCTCAGATTTCACTTATTGCACCACCTTTGGTTACTCGTGCACCTACAGAATCATCATCCCATACTATTCCGGTTTCCACAGAATCCAACTCTTATGTTCCGACGTCGCAAGACGATCGGGGGTCCTAGGAAGAGCGTACGTTTTGTTGCCTCTACTCCTAGGGTGCCCATTACTCATACATCACATCGTTCTTTCACCAGTTGACCTTACATCATACTCACTATGGATAACATCCGATGCCGAGACCGAGCCCTTGAGGAGGGTAAAGTCGCATCTACACCATCATTATCACCATTAAGGTATCTTAGGAACAGGGATGTCCCTATTACTTCAGCCCATACAGAGTATACCATTTGATAAGACGTACATGCTTAGTACTTATGGACCTATTAGGATGTTTATTACAAGAAAGATAGTATATCTTCATTCCCTCACTGTTAGAACACTCACCACTCATGTATTACCACCATTATCAGCTACTCATACCACTATTGGTCGTCCCATAGTGCATACTCCAGTTTTACCGCTTAGACATCGCAAGATAGCGTAAAAGAGGGTAGTGATTCCTTCAGTATTATCACCATCGACTTCATCATCATCATATGGAACCCCATTTATACCATCACATCTCAGGGACTCTACCCACATACTTAACTTACCGCTTGAGAAGCGTACGTGATTTGATACACCATTACCATATACCACTAAGGACACTACACCACCTTATAGACTAAGGTTGATGAGAGTTCGAGAGCCCTTACTGTTAGACAACCTACTACTCTTCATCGTTAGATGATGATCTCTAATTAATTGAGACTACACGTGAGGGTTTAGATGCCCCACAAACCAAACAAGAGCAACAACAAATCACCAAAGAGTGGCATTCCTCGCAAGGACTCTATACTATCTCAGGTATAACCGACTCATACTTCCATGACATAATGAACCAACAAGATGCTTTGAGCAATATTACACCACCACAAGAGAACTCTTCACAACACCCTCCTCATTACCAAGTTTGATTACATCACATTCTAAGCGACGAGTTGGATTTCATCATTGGTCATCGTAACAACACCCCACCAATCAGATATGACACCGAGACCTTCGAGATTCGGGAGCCTAACCTTGCCTTTCAGTACGACCATTGTCATTTCCCTTTTCCCATTCTCACTTGACATGAATTAAATAACATTTTGTGGATAACACCAAGATCACGGACTCAACAGGAACATCACTAGATTCCTCAAGAATGGATTGGAATCTACATTATCTCGGACATGAATCGATGCACAACCCCGGACCTCACTTCAGGACTCATCTTAACCTTATGACGCCACAACCCTGGATTCATTGAAAAGGACATCATCCTAGCTTTTACCTTTACTCGCTTTTACTATCATCCTAGCCACGGGAAGTGTGGCGTAGTTCAAAGAAGCTTGTGGTATTTTGATTGTTGTACAACGAGATCCCCAAGTATTGACTTTACTATATGGGTATGGTTGTGCTATCTATGACACCGGTCAATGTAGACCGAAATTTTCAAGTGTTGTATTCATGTGTTATGAGGATATACGCATGATTGTGGTGGTATACATAGTGAACAATGATCGTTGCTATTACGAGTACTCATGGTTGTATTCTTTTATGGTTTTGAAGAAACATGGCACCAAGGAAAGTTAAGACTACATCGGCTACACCGAACATGACGCAAGCAGCTATCCAAAAGCTTGTTAAGAATAGTATTCCTGAAACACTAGTGGTTGAAAGAGCCGTTGAGGCTGCTCCTCAGATAGAGACATCTGGGGAAGCTAGTAATGGAACTAATGGAAGAAAGTGTACGTATAAGGACTTCAAAAGTGGTAATCCCATCAAATTCAAAGGTACTGAAGAAGCCATTGCTATGATTCATTGGTTTGAGCATACCAAATCTGTATTTCACCTATGCTATTGTCCTGAGGAAGCTAAGGTAAAGTTTGTTGCTAGTATACTCCCTGATGAAGCTATATCATGGTGGAATTCCTACACCGAGCTCATTGGAAAGGATAATGCATACAAGCATACATGGGATGAATTCAAGAATTTGTTGACGAAGAAGTTTCGTCCACGCACGGAAGTGAAGAAGTTGGAGGTCGAGTTTTATGAACTAGTGACATTGGGTAATGACATTGAGACATACCTCAGAAGATTTTAAGAGTTGGCTGCTTTATGCCCGTCTATGGTTCCTAATAATGAGAAGTAGTTGGAAAACTTCATTGGTGGTTTACCTAAAAACATCTGTGGAGATGTGATCTCTTCTGACCCGCAAACATGTGATGAGGCAAACAGGATGGCTCAGAAACTGATGGCACAGGTTCTAAGGAAAGGAATTCCTGCCTTATATCATAAACCGTATTTCGAGCCCTTAGGGTCGTATCTATCCATTGTAATTTTCCGTTGGTACGTTGACCTGACCTAGTTGTATAAGCACTCTTCTATCCAATGTAATAACTATCTTTTGCTATTTCCCTGATACTCACAACCTTGGGTTATTCCATTTCTATTTCAATTGCTCCATTTTCAATCGTTCCACAACAACATACCACTATCCTATTAGGGATTAAACTGATTTCACTCTTGGCAGATTAGTAGACTATTACCATTTCGAAAGATTCATCCATGGATCCAATGAACCATTCAACAAATATAATGCAAGTTATTTTACTACCCTACGGGAGAATTGTTTTTCAGAATTTTCAAAATAAGCCATTTTGTACCACCCTATAAATGGATTTTCTGTCATTTTATCAAGTATTTACTACCGCTACGCGAGACAATTTTCATGTTACTTTCAAAGGAAATATCTAGAAAACCATTTATCAAAACAACACGTTGAACACCATCTAAAACTTTTGGGAAAAAGTAATACCGTTTCAATTTAACCAAGCAACGCATCGTTGGTCCTCAATTATACATAGCCTGATCACCTATGTATAATTCAGGAGGAATTATGCCGTGAAGAAAATAGTCACATTTTCAGGAATTATTAATAACAATCTTCATTCAAAAGCTTTGTAAACAAATGGAATCTTTCATGAACCCCCTTTTTAACAAACTTCCACCGGATACTTACACCACTCATCACTCACTCAGCCATTAAGTTGAATTTTACCATTGATTTCTCTAGGAGAGACTCTACATTATGAAGGATATTTCATGACATAGAAACGACGAAAGGATAGACGATACCCCTCAGATTTCTAGCAATTCCTTTAAGATATTCCTTTTCTAATCAGATATACACGCTCTACCATCGTTAGCCCGACGAATCCTTACGAGAACTACCTGAGCACTATAGGATGTATTCAACACCACATAACCAACTTTGAATGGATTAGGATAACCTTTCGATTATTGACGAATTTCATCATCAGCAAAAATAGCCATCACGGGAATATATAAAGGCACCATTTAAGACACCCTATGGACGAAGTGACCATGTACACAATTACATATCGAATTTGGAAAGTTAAATTCACGGGCCTAGAACTAAACCGGGAAACAACAAAGGGAATTTCACAAGTCAAGAATCAGTTACAAGGAATGAGAAAACAATGGAAGTTAGGTTGGTGCATGATGCACATCATTCGGATTTGATATCCTTGAACAATGAACCTCCTAGATTCAAGTGGAAGCACGAACTATGATTGAAAGCCTTTCCTTGGAAAGGCATGATACAATTTTTTTTGGTAACCCGATAGATTGAGCTCTCAGTATTGGACCATTTCAGATTCTAGTTAGAACCGATCAGTTGGCGTACAAACCTAAGTTTCCGACAGAGTTCAGCAACATATATACTACTCATCTCACCTTTCAGACCTCAAGAAGTACTTTCCTAATGAAACACACAAAGTCGAAGTACTTTATTTATCCAAGTTCTAATAAGATATATCAGGACCTCAAGAGGTTTTATTGGTAGCCAAACATGAAAGTAGAAGTAGCTACTTATGTCAGCAAATGCCATACTTGTGCTAAAGTAAAAGCCGAGTACCAGAAACCAACAGGATTACTTCAGCAACCAGAAATTTCACAATGGAAATAGGAACACGTTACAATGGACTCTGTTACTAAACTCCCCAAGATTTCAGGTGGTTACGATGCTATTTGGGTTATAGTAGATCGTCTACACAAATCAACCCATTTCATTCCAATCAAAGAGACTCATTCCATGAAGCAGCTTACCAGACTTTGTGACAAGGAAATAGTCTTAAGGCACAGTGCACCAATTTCCATCATTTTCCGACAGAGATAATCGCGTACTTCAAACTTCTAACAGTCATTGCAGGATTCTTTTGGGTCTAAGTTAGACATGAGTACTGCGTACCATCCTCAGATCGATGGTCAGAGTGAGAGAATAATTTAAACACTGGAAGATATGCTTAGGGCATGTGTGATCGACTTTAGAAATGATTGGGCGAACCATTTGCCATTGATCGAGTTTCCTTATAACAACAAGCTTCCTCAATGGATATTCAAGATAAAGCAAGGATATCGATGTAGATCCTTCCTAAGGCCCTACTACCTGTAGAAATTTCGGATAACCTCACTTCCATGTCAAGAACAGCAACATGCCCGAACGAATTCCCCCATCCGCATATGAAAACGAGACAGGCATTCCCCGACGTATTATCAGCCGATACCTACATTTTTGCCATCATGGTAACAACTTCAATGATGAACCATTTCAGTACTTAAGTAAGGTTGAATACCCATGCCGTTAGTTTTGCCTATTGTCAACCAATGGACGTCATCCAACATCAGAAACCATGGACCGCGAGGTCAAGCTATTAAAGCAAAGTCGAATTCCTATCGTGAAGGTTCGCTGGAATTCTCGAAGAGGACCCGAGTTTACTTGGGAACGAGAAGACCAAATGCGACGCAAGTATCCACACATTTTTCCCGAGCCTGCTTCTGAAACCAACAACAATTGAATTCAGGGACTGAATTCCCTTTTGGAGGGGCGACTGTCACAACCCGTAATTTCAGGTCACTTTCCTAACCTCGACAAATCACCATTCATGATCATCATTCATTTCAGCGTAACCAGTTTGGTTTAGCTGTGAATTCATAACATTGTCAGTAAGGACACATCATATAGACTAGAGGAGTCTGCATATCATCAGTATTTTAATTCATGCACGGTTATGCATTATTTAAATTTACGTATTGTTATTTATTTAATTAACGTTACCACTCAGTCAGTATTATTAACAATTATACCCAGTACTCCAGACAATGATCCTAATAAATTTTTATACTAATTTTAATAATATAAAGTTTATATTATTATTTTACCCGGTGTTATTACACCAATTGTTATATTTTTCGTCAAGAGCTTATAATACCGTCAAATTACGACAAATTAACCCGACAGTTGTTCCGACACCCGATTTATGTCAGTAACATCATTTTACAATATTTACAACTTCGTCGTATTTTACGTCACTCCGTTGATATTTATTTCAAGACAACTCGGTACCCGATAACACCTAAAGTATACACAAAAGTTACCAACACATACAATATGTTACATAATATCTTACTTGCCCTCCTTTTTCTTCCATAAAATCCGCTCCCCCCATGCCCTTTCTTTCAAAATTTCTTTCACATTAATTGGAGTTAGTAAACATGTTTCCTTATTTTATTTTACAAACATAACATATCTCTCATTTCACAAAGTGTACAAGATCAAAAACTTGCTCTCTTTCTCTCTTCATCCTCACGGCAAGAACACAAGGACCAAGAAGTTTCATAATTTTTTTGAGTACAAGTATTATACTAGTCCTTATATGATCCTTGTTAAGGTTTTGAAATAAAAACCTCAAGAATCCTTCTCATTTCTTTCCATCCTAACCCACATTGTAAGTAACTTCAAGATTATTAATTTTTCATGTTTTACTTTCATTTGATCTTTATATTTATGTATTTTCATGTGTTATTGGTTAAAAATGCAACATACTTAGTTATGATACCACTTTTCCTTTTAAAAACTCTTATAAACTTTAGATCTATAATTTTTGCTAACAATCTCATGAACCACACTATATTTAGTTAAGTTTAGGACCCCATGACACTTTGAGAAGTGTATGGTAGATCAAGGGTATTTGTGGAGTTGAATGGAGTAAGTTTGATTAAGTTATGAACTAGAAAAATGTATTTTTGCTCTACCTAAAGTACCTACTGCCACGAATTGAATTTTCTGGAAAACTCAGATTTTTGTGAACTATTTTGGTTTCAATATTTAGAAAATACACTCAATAAGGAACGCGTGGGCGCTTAAATCACTAAAAACCGACTTATAACGAAGAAGTTATGAAATATTTAAGTTACGCGACGAAATATACACTTTGCTGAAAAATAGCATGCTGTTGGACGCGTTTTCAGGAGCAAGGCGAGCCGTTAACCATGATCTAGATGAGCCGAGACATTGAAAATACGTTAGTATAGGTTTATACGAACGCGTGGATACCTAGAACGTTAAAAACGAGCTTATAACGAACAAAATATGGACTTTTAAAGACTCGACGATATGTATATATTTTGACAGCACCCTTTTTAGTAGAAAATAGAGTGTTAAAAACTAGTATTTTCATAACTTGAAATATTGATAGCCGTTTACCAAATCGATCGAGGCGCGGTTGATTCAATGTCAAAAGTAACGATATTGAAATATTGTTATAAGGTTTTGAGGACGTCAAGTCGGAATACTAATATGTATACAAAGTATATAATTTTCGCGACTAGTTTTACACGGCCAAAATGGTTATATTTTCACAAGTCGTATAAAGTATTATTTTGCGACGAAACTGTTATATTTGACAATATAATACCAAATAAGGATCATGGAGTACCATTTTAATGTAATTACACGAAAAGTCGTTTATGACATAATGAGATATCAATAATGTATTTTTCGACGTTAAATGATATTTTCTAAAACCACAAGTGGTATCGTTAGCATAAGTATGTGCATTAGTTGAGTTACATCATTGCTTATACGAGTCATATCATTCATAATAGGTCCTGTTTAGAGACCGAGTTCCATTTCATCACTACTCATCATTATCATTGTGCTATCATACCAGGTGAGTTTTCATAGCCCCGTTTTTCAATTTATTATTTCATTTCAAATCCCACGGGGGAGAATACATTGCAACCATTTTTATATGCGAGCCCTAGTATCAAATTCCTTGTACATAGATTAAGTTACCTTGTTGCCATATGAAAGTCCCCTATATCATGAACCGTTAATTTACCTGTAAGCGAGAGTGAGTGGATAGATCTATCGAGGGTGACGCCTCCATCCGTGTTGGCTTTGACCAACAACCGATAGCGGATGCATTTCATGTCTTTTTATTAGAGTGCCTGGCAAAACACTCTGAGGGGCACCATAGATTCAGTCATAGTTTCGGGGTCATGAGCTTAAGTCTATTGTACACCATTTTTATGTGACTTATGTCATACACTTTATACTTGTGGCTATCGTATACCTTCATTTTATTAAACCTATGATCTCTCACCAACTTTATGTTGACCATTTTTAGCAATGTATTTTCAGGTAATTAGCTAGCGTGTGGACATGCATTTGGCTATTTTGGAGTCGCGGGGTCGACTTGCATCACTTATTTTCATGCACTTATGTAAACGTTTGATCTACTATGGTTTTGTTATATAAACTTGCAACATCATTTGGGACCTATGTTTTGTAAACTCTGATTTTATTTATGATCAAACGTGTATTTTCAAAACGGCACTTTAGGTCGTTCAATATATCCATTGTATGAGACGCCATGAAAGTCACACCAAGGTATTCATATCCGCTGCCATTAACAGGTATATTCAGGGTGTGACATGCACTAAAATAAAAAGGTGCATCAGAGTTATAAATTTTTGGCGGGAAAATTTTTGGCTGGAAAAAAAATTTTTGGCAAAAAAAAAAAAAAAAATTATTTTGGAGGGATTTTTTTTTGGGGGGGCTGGGTGGGTGGGTAGGCGGTGGTTCAAAACTTACCTGAAGTTTGAGATGTTTGCAATTCTACCCTATACTTTTTTTCTCACTTTTCTATCTAATTACACTTTTCATCTAGAACCGGACCCTATTTTATATATATATATAATATTATATATATATATATATATATATATATATATATAATTATATATATATAGTGTGAGGTTATTTTCAGAACCAGAAAAAGGTCGAGAACTGCGAGAACCGATCTCAACCTTTTATTTTTTTAATCAATGGCTATAAATGATGATGGCAGTTTTGTAATTAAACTGAAAACAAAAAATATTCAATTAAAAGAAAAAGGGTATTAATGGAATTTTGCTTAAAGGATTTCCATTAAACTGCCCTACATCTACTCCACATTCTAATCACGATCTGAAACAAAATCAAAAGGTATTTCTCTCTCAAAAAAAACCCTAACCACTTAATCTATCTTATTCGTACCCACCAAAACAACAACGGCCATGATCGCGAATCACGATGGGTAACCAGGTATTTATAATTTCGATTTCAGTTTTAACAAGATGGAGTCAGGCATGGCATTGTGATTTTTTTAATTAAAAAAAGGGTGAATCAAAACTGATTTGGGTGGCATAGAGGTAATCACGTACTATAGATTCATATATATTTTCGTTTTATATTGAATAATTTTATTGATTAATTTTAGAGTCAATCGAGTACTATAGATTCATATATATTTTCGTTTGGGTGGCATAGTGGTAATTACATACTATAGATTCATATATATTTTCGTTTTATATTGATTAATTTTATAGATTCATATATATTTTCGTTTTATATGATCTTGATTAAGTCTGGGTTTAGAGTCAATCGAGTACAATTGTCAAAATATTTAGCAATTGGTTTGGTTAATGAGGTTAACAAGATCTCCTGTTATACTTGGATCTAGATGGTTAATGAGTTTGATGCATATGTGTTTTTATAGTTTTGGAGTTAAATATGTTGAAAGTGCATATATGTTTTTAGTTATGATATAAAGATGTTTTGTGTTTAGTTCTATTTTAAGTGTGCACTTGTGTTTTGTGGTTACAGGTACGAGTATGATGAGCAACATGAAGAGTGCACATATGTTTTGTACATACTATCTAGCGATAAGATAGTTATGCTAACGATTTAAAGAGTAAAGACACAAGTGCAGCCGTAGATACAAGCGCACATATACATACAAAGAGTCCAACGAGGGAAAATACATGTGCATATACGGCAACATATTTTTGCTTTTAGAAATTTGTATTTGAAGTGTATATCACATGATTTTAAATTTTGTATATAATGTTTTTGTTTTAAATTGTAAACAATACATGTAAAATACTTCTGTTTGCCATTCCATGCACTACAAACACACGTAAATTTACATTATCTAAAAAACACATATGCACCTTACTAAATACATGTAAACTGAACACTACAAATATACGTAAATATACATATCCAAGAAAATCTGATTGGTTGATGCTGGTTCTCGCAGTTCTTGACCTTTTTCTGGTTCTGAAAATAACCCTTCCCTATATATATATATATATATATATATATATATATATATATATATATATATATATATTATATATATATATATTATATATATATATATTGTATATACAAGTAATGGACGCCTATATATATGTATGTATGAATGTATGTATGTATGTATGTATATGCCTAATTGAGAAGCTTACAAATTTATAGCATGGATAAAAAACTATCAACAATCCTGATGAGCCTGATTGAAATTTTGAGATAGCTTACTTGTACAAAACTTGACATCCTATTTGCTATTGACTTTGCGAATCTGGCACCTATCACATCATAATACGATTCAAAGGAGCAATGACACTACAAAGTGGTGCATATTGTAGAAGTTTTTTGCCTCTGCAATTTTCATGTAAAAATGACATAGCAAATTACTCATTGGTATCTACTTGTTGATCAATCAGGAGTGTTTTGAATGTGTGCTGTAAAACATGATTATCTAAATATTGTATTATGGAGTCATAGTTTTTAGTTTTTGGTGGATACAATGATTCTGATCATATAACATATTTAGGGGTCAAATTCTTTTAGGTTGGAAAGTCGATTTCATAATTGATGCAACAGAACTTTATATAAAACATTTACAACAATGGTGTTTCATACCTTTATTATTCTATCCGCTTGCCCAACAAAAAGCCTTCCTTGCCAATAAAGCAAAGCAATCACTACTGAATTACCAGAAATAGTTCCAATTTCTGTGACATCTACTCGAGACTCGTCACTTGAGACTTTCTGCACCTCAACAAACCATTACAATGACAAGAAAATCACCTCACTTAGATTCACTGAAATAATTGTATGTACATGTACAACAATAGTCTTGTTCCAACCACTACTAAATAACCATTGGCCTTCCATATCAATTAAGAAGATTGAACTGGGGTGTGCTAATATTGGGCTCAAAGGCACATAGTTGTTCCATATCTGGAAACAGAAAACAATGTAACTGTTACTCCACCATACACCTGCATATAATTAATGTCGCCTTCACGAAAACCCAAGATGACCCGTTTTGACCCAATCCCTGACCTTGCATAGCTGGCCTTAAAAATCTTGGAAACGGTGATTCGTACCTAAGCTTGTATTGCGCTACATCTTTCATTCCATAAAATTAGCACACGGGGGATTTTTTTATAAAAAAAAAATGTTACAAAAGTTTCACAAAGAAGGTTAAAACTCAAACGCAAATCAGATGCAGAATGTATTTACAAACATTAGCAACTGATTAGTGCAACCTCAAGTCTTACTGATGTAATAATCAGTTCCAAGAATCAAAATGCCAAACGCCCGTTAATTAAAGGAGATACCATACTCGTTTTCTTAGCTGAGTCCACTTTGGTGTTTAATGGAGTCGACACTTGATCCGAAACTGTAGTTGTGGTCTGAAAAGAAGATGCTTGAATAACCACTGCACCCCTCTTTCTACAACACTCATTTTGTGACACTCCAAGATCAATCATGAAACCGTTTGAGGTCAACAACAGAGAACTATTTCCAACTTCTTGATGAAGTGTAGAATTCTTGATGTACCTGTGAGACTTGATAGTACCAATACATCCAGGGATTACCAAAAATTTAGGTTCAAATGTAAAAGAAAAAATTACCCAGCTATGAACCTCTCAGAAACCAAGGTGGTTAGAGAAACCGAAGCACCACCTGCAACATAATCAGGCTTAATTTTTATATTGAAACGTTTAATATCACATTCAGTATGTCCTTTCTGCCCATTACTTATGAATGGGTCAAGTTGGGCTACACAAAAAAATGGCTTTTAAGAGAATGTTATGATGAGGGAGTAGAAAGTATGAGCTTGTTTGAAGGTGACAGAGCTTTGAAATGACAAATATGAGACCAAAGAATAATTTATATGGAAGTAACTAACCGGCCCAATGAGTGGACGAAATCGAATCACCTGTATCCCCTCCTCCCACATCGGTAGGGTGCGTTTCTGCTAAGCAAACAACAGGAAAAGGCTTGAAAAAATTAGGTAGAAGAACTCAGGTGCCATAATTTTATTATTGAAACTAAATTGATTAAGTAAGACAATACCCGCACGTGTATGTTGTCTATGATCAGTTGGTAAACGTGATCGCCGTCTTCTGCTGCCCCTTTAGAATATGAAGTTACAAAAAAATAACAGACATATATAAGTATAATGTGCAGTTGTGTGGCAATAATAAAGCTAAAAATTAGTGGTAAGCATGGGCATAAAAATATAAGAATACTCACTGTTATCACCCGCTGCCGTTGCATTTCTCGCTGGTAGTTATATTTCATCTCTGTCTAATAATCTTCATAAAATATTGACGCATAAAGTAGTTTTAAACGATTGTGGACGTGAAAGTGTCACTGTCACCTGCAGATAAAAGCAAATGTCTATATTGAGTGTCTATATCTAATAATCTTCATAAACAATAAAAGATAGTTTTTTTTTTCTTACCATAACACATATAATTAACACGATTAGTGGTAAACACAACATCAAGATTATTATAGATGGCCAGAATGTTCTCCATGAAAGGAGCAAGTTTTTATCTCTCCACAAAACACCAACTGAATTAAGCACTTACAGAAAAAGCACAAAATTTTGAGTTTTTTTGTTTTTTACATGAACAGATAAATCAATACCTGAAGAACTGGACACATACATGATTCACCCGAGATAGTAAAGTTGCACTGGACAGAACTGTTTGAACCTTGGTAGCATCGTTCACCTTGCCTTCAAAGGAAGAAAAAAAATAGTTAGGCGCATAAAATAGCATCTTGCAGATAAACAACCAATGCATCTAAAAGAAAGATCAAAAACTTAAAGAAGGGCTCTTATTAACTTAAGAACACATATTAGGGTTTTCAGGAAAAAATGGAGGAGTCGACTTGTGGAATATAATGATATTAGGGTTTTGATTTTTTTTTAAAAACGATATAATGAATGAATCGGGCTATATTGTGCATAATCTAATTAGCAAAAATCATTAATCGCAGAGGTTTATAGATTAGGTGTTGCAAAATATAAAACAAAAAAGATGTTGGTCTAGTGGTATTGCTCTAGTGGTTGAGATGTTTGTTTATGTTTGGAGACCATCCCATGTTCGAATCATGCTAGCTCCATTTTTTATTTCCGAATTTAAATCCATTCAAAGTATGCCTACGTGGACAAAAACCAATGACATGGAATAAAATGCACTTATGTGGTATTATGAGGTGGCATTAATTTCGATGATGTGGCTTTAAAATGGTCAAACGCCTCCTGTTATAGTTATATATGTGTGTGTGTGTATATATGTGTGTGTGTATATATACATATCAGAATTGAATCAAAAAAACTTGCCACGCCATACCCAAAGGCACGCCTTTCAACGCCTTACTTCAAGTCACGCATAGAACCAACGCAAAGGTCTATTTTGTAATGTTGAGCCTACGCCTCGCGCCTTGGCGGCGCCAAGGCGCGCCATTAGAACACTGGTTATGAGACATTTTTCCGAATCATAATCACTATATGCTTTAAGTTAATATCACACAGTTTCTTAAATTGCGCACTAGTAAAAGGTGACCTTTTCAAGTACCTTAAAACTCTTAAAGCAATATGCATATGAGACTCCAAAGGACAATGCATATACTAACTTAAACAATGCACAAAATATGAAATATCTGGCCTTCTATGAGTTAGATAGATCAATTTCCCATCAATTTTTTTATAACCAATCACATCAGAATTACACTTATCATCCTTAGTTTCTTTATGATTTAAAACAATGTTTTCTGGAAGAGAAGATGATACAGGTTTGGTTTCAAGTAAACCATACTCATGCAAAAGCTCAACACAATATTTTCTTTATGTCATACAAACACCAAACTCATTTTCAAGAACTTCAGTGTCCAAAAAAAATTCAAATAATCTAATAAGTCTTTAATTTGAAACTTTGAACTCAAAAAAGACTTAAAAATTTCAATTTCTTTAATATTATTTCAGTAATGATTATATCATCAATATAAACCAACAATGCAATAAAAACATCACTAGAAGACTTAGTAAAGTGAATAATCATATTTAATTTGCTTAAACTCATTTTCAATTAAGGCATTAAATAGTTTTCCATTCCATTGTCTTGGAGCTTGTTAAGCCCATACAGTGAATTATTAAGTTTCCAAACCTTAGTGTCATTTTTATTGCATAAACCAAAAGGCAAAGTCATATAGATATCCTTAACTAAGTCGCCACATAAAAATTCATTGTTTCCATCAAGTTGAAACATAGACCAACCCTTTCAAATAGCAAGAGAATAAAACATCTCACAATAGTCATTTTCACATCAGGAATAAAAGTCTCCTTATAGTCCAAACCCTCTCTTTGACTATATGTAACACCCCCAAAATCATAATATTCGCGAAAGCATATAGTTTGGGTGCTACTGGATTGAAATCACAACACAAGATATAGGGAACGGATTAAAAATCCGTTTTAAAATATATTACATAAGTTAAGTCATGTAACATTACATAAAATCCATTTTGATGAAAATGAAGCCCATTTAAATTAAAAAAGTCCAGTTGTCAGAGTAAACGTATAAAAAACATTTCCATCATTTATTGTGACCGACGCCATGCACTGCACCCGGCTAAACGCACCTCAGTTTCCTGAGAAAAACATGCTAAAAGTCAGCTAATGCTGGTGAGTTCATAGGTTTAAATAAATAGCACATATGGACCAATAGCAATATCATAAAACAATTCAGCAGATACACACTATCCGATATGCAAACACTAAGCCTCATCCTACCGATGCTAAGACAATGCAGCACGACTAGCATTAGCAAAATAAATAAGGGTGCCCGCGAGTGTTAATCCCCAGACACTCGGCCAAAAACCGACTTGGTATACGTTCGCCTTGGCTATGCCGAGCCAATCGAACGGGGATGTCACTCCCAATAGATCTATTTATAACAAACGGCTTCTCAAATAGGAATTAACGGCAGATGATAGTGGGCACAAAATGGGATTCAGCAAACTTAGGTTTCTTCATACTAGTGTGATCTCAAAAGCAAATTCATTTCTGGTCCATGAAAATAATTTTGCATGTTTCTCACCCCAAGCTTATAAAGCAAAAATCGTATAAAATATGGGGCTATAAACACACCTTTCAATGACAGCAAATCAGCAAATAAATCAAATAATGCAACCGCGCCGACCAGCACCTAAATCAGTACGGTAAGTCTTAGCAAAACGTTTGTGTCTCATGTGTCTTTATTTTATTTGAAAAGTTTTACGTTTGACCTGCGATCATGTATTTCTTGCTTGCTGTGTGGTAAAATATATTTCGAAACGATTTATTATTGTAACTCTTGGGGGCAGCTCATGGTGAAAGCGCATGGTGGGAATACGTAATGGAACATCCATGCTAGTATTCGCGATTTAAATGTGCAAGTGTTTTATATATATATACATACAATATATATATATATATATATATATATATATAATATATATATATATATATATATATATATATATATATATATATATATATATATATATATATATATATATTATAAGTTATTTTCTCATATATTTAATTAATGGAGATTAATTAAATAAGTTTTGAAGAATAGTTAATAGGATATAGTTAGTGAAAAATTATTATATTTAGAAACATCGTCTATTATTTTTGTTGCAACTTTTATTATAAGAAAACAAGTTTTGTTAAGTAATTCCATAAAGTTTACTTAAGTTAAGTATTTTCACAAAAATATTCTAAGTGTTGAATTTTTAGAAAATTTGGGCATGACCCATTCGTTTATTCAACGTTTCCATTTTATCTCAAATGTTGCAACTTTTACTCAAACATTTCACTAACTAGTTTCGTGTGCAAAAATACTTTCGTGATGTATATATTAAGTGTCGTGAATATTTTCGTAGTTATATTATTCGTTATCTTCACTTTTAAGTATGAACCTTAGGTTTCGACGTAAAGTCAATATTTTGTCAAAAAGTCAATAAAATCAATCTTAATGTAAATTTAGTAAAATTGTCAATTTTTACCCTTTCGGAGACTAAACGTCTCAAAACAAGTCCAAAATTAGTTATCGTTTTTTTCGCTTCGTTAAACATTAATAACTTCGGCGAGTCGAAAAATATTCCAAAAATCAAATTTATCATTTTTATGGCTCATTGGGCCGAAAACTATTGAAAAAGCCCAAAAACCAATTTTAGCCCAAAACACGTTTTTAGTTATAACGTATATATCGTCGCGTTACTAAAAATCATTTTACTCGTTCATTACGTCCGTTTGGTCAAAAAGTCAAAACATCAAAAATACTTATGGGCTTCGGCCCAACAGTAACTTAGTGGGCTTTATGGCCCAAAAATTCATTTGGTCCAATTTGTTATTATTTGTTACTTATTAGTGATTATTAGTTACCAAATACACTTTTTACTTATCAAATAATTTCTAATAACTAAGTTACTTAGTCAAAAATTCAAACATGACTATTTCATGGTCTATTCGACCCATATGATATATCTCAACTTATTTTCACCTTTTTACTAGTTATTTTTAGTAACTTATAACTCATTAATTAAGCTAATCCAAATAAGTACCTCACTATATTTTTCCACCATTTCACCACTTGAGCCAAAATTTTATGTTTTTCAAAACCCCAATAATCTCATATTTTTATATATAGCCGATCTATGTATATACTCTAAAATTCAATATAGTGCTTAAATTAGTGTAAAAACCATAACTAATGTTTCTATTATCAAATAAGCACTATATGTAACAATATTTACCACACAAGCAAGAAATCTATAAACTAACTCATAAACTTTCAAAAATGTCGAGCATAGTATATCAAAGATCAAACCCTAGCTTTAATCATATTATCAAAACATACACATTTAACACTTTTAAACATCACTATACACCAAATGAACAAGAGATTAACAAGATTAGAAAAGTTTTAAGAATCCTTACAATGGTGTGAAGTTATACGTGTGATAGGAGACCAAAGAACACCCAAAACCTTGCAAATTTTACCCAAATCAAGCTCCAAATTACCCAAAACCTTATGTAAACACTTATGATCTTGATCTTTGTAGTGAAAATTTTTGTAAGTAAATGTTTGTGTGTGATGAAGTTGCCATACAAATGAGGTAGAAAAAGAGATGATCGTAGTTATTTTGGGTAGTAATAAAGGATAAGATCTTAAAAATCCAAAAAGCATTTTACCATATTAAGCAAAACTAGATTACATTTAAGGATAGAATGACTAGGTGTCCCATGTGCTTTGGTGTGGCTTATGTGGCCGGCTAGGGGTTATTTACGGGAGGGCAAAAATAGTTTTTACCCCGCTTTGGTGTATAGTGGGTCGGTTTGAGCTTAAAAGTTACCGTAAAGTCCCGGTTTGACTTTTTGGACCCGATAACGTAAAATAAAGTTTTTAACCACGTTTTCGTCAGAAATATAATAAAATGTCATTACTGACTCAAAAATAAATTTATTTGACTATTACCATATGTATTGTGCTATCGGTACACGCGTGCGGTTGTTTTTCAGATAAATGCGTGAAAGCTCTCAATTAATTTAAATACTCGTCAGTAACTATTAGAAATGTGATAATTTAACTTTACTGACAAAAATATACCTTTTCTGTAGTGACTGTAAGCTACAGTATGCTGGGACAGCTCCCGAAAATGCTCAAAAACACTCAGAAACATGCAAATGCTCATAGAAATGCTTAGCTTAAAAATAATTAATACTCATATAATATTAATTAACAACGTGAAAATTACCATTGGTCACAGTCTCCCCATCTAATCGGGAAATCCATCCCGGATTTCAATTTATGTTACTCGTCGGCTTTGAAAAGAGATGAGGGTATTTTCGCTTTATTTCGTCCTCTCGCTCCCAAGTGTATTCGGGGCCTCTGCGAGAGTTCCATCGGACCTTCAAAATTGGGATACGACTCTGCTTTAGTCGTTTCACTTCCCGGTCCATGATTTCAATCGGCTCTTCAATAAAATTTAACCTCTCATCAAGCTGGATTTCATCCAAAGGAATAACGGCGTTTTCATCCGATAAGCACTTTTTCAAATTACTGACATGAAAAACGTTATGCACAGCTCTGAGCTCTGATGGCAGTTCGAGTCGGTAGGCTACCGGCCCGATCTTTTAAAGAATTTTGAAAGGTCCAATATAGCGAGGGTTCAACTTACCACGCTTGCCAAATCTGATCACGCCTTTCCATGGTGAGACCTTCAACATTACTTTATCTCCCACTTGAAACTCAAGGGGTTTCCGCCTCTTGTCGTCGTAACTCTTTTGACGGTCACGAGTCGCCTGCATTCGGCTCTTGATCTGTACAATCTTTTCAGTAGTCTCATGGACTAGTTCTGGCCCGGTAAGTTGGCTTTCTCCAACTTCTGCCCAACAAATTGGCGATCTGCACTTACGTCCATAAAGTGCTTCATACGGTGCAGCCTTAATACTGGTGTGATAGCTGTTGTTATAGGAAAATTCGACTAAAGGCAAATGCCTATCCCAGCCGTTCCCGAAATCAATCACACAGGCTCTTAGCATGTCCTCTAATGTCTGAATGGTCCTTTCACTCTGACCATCCGTTTGAGGGTGATATGCTGTACTCATATCGAGTTTGGTTCCTAAAGCATCCTGAAGCGACTTCCAAAAATTAGACGTGAATCGACTGTCTCGATCAGAGATAATAGAAATAGGCACACCATGCCTTGCAACAATTTCCTTAACATATAAACGCGCGAGTTTATCCATGCTGATTTTCTCTTTTATAGGGAGGAAATGCGCTGATTTAGTGAGTCGGTCCACGATTACCCAAATCATGTCGTAACCACTCGATGTCTTAGGCAACTTCGTTATAAAATCCATAGTGATACGCTCCCATTTCCATTCCGGAATCTCAGGTTGAACAAGCAGACCGGACGGTCTCTGGTGTTCAGCCTTGACCTTCGAGCACGTTAAGCACTTGCTGACGTATTCAGCTATATCGGCCTTCATGTTTGGCCACCAATACAACTTCTTCAGGTCTGAATACATCTTGTCAGATCCTGGGTGAATGGAGTACTTGGACTTATGGGATTCGTGCATAATAAAATCACGAATTCCTCCACACAGTGGAATCCAATACCTGTCTCCATAACGCAAAATCCCATCGGACCTTCTTACTAACCCCTTCTCAAGTTCTGGCATTCTGTGAATCCTCTCACTGGGTCGGTTTTCATCTTTGAGTGCCTGATCCTGAGCCTTAAGAATTTTTGCTGGAAGCGGCGAATTGATCGTCATCCCTAATGATCTGACCCTAAGAGGTTTGATTCGCTCCTTTCAGCTAAGGGCGTCGGCAACAACATTTGCCTTGCCTGGGTGATAACGGATCTCACAATCATAGTCACTAAGCAACTCCAACTATCGGCGCTGTCTCATGTTCAGCTCCTTCTGGTTCAATATATGTTGTAGACTCTTGTGATCAGTATACACTACGCACTTAGTTCCATAAAGGTAGTGTCTCCAAATCCTTAGTGCAAACACGACTAATCCTAATTCTAGGTCATGGGTTGCTTAGTTTTTCTCATAGGTTTTCAGCTGTCGAGAAGCGTATGCTATTACCTTCTCTCTTTGCATCAACACGGCTCCCAAACCTTTGTGTGATGCGTCACAATACGCAACAAAATCTTCGCTACCCTTGGGTAAAGCTAAAATAGGCGCACTACACAATCTTTCCTTAAGGAGTTGAAAAGCTTCTTTCTCCTTATCTCCCCAGTCATATTTCACATTCTTTTGGGTCAATTTCGTCAACGGTTTAGCTATCTTAGAGAAACCTTCTATAAATCTTCTGTAATAGCCGGCAAGTCCTAAAAATTGTCGGATTTCCGTCGGCGTTGTGGGCGTTGCCCAATCCTTAATGGCCTCAATCTTAGCAAGATCTACGTGAATCCCTTGCTTATTTATCACGTGACCAAGAAACTGAACGGTCGATATCCAAAATTCACACTTTGAAAACTTAGAATATAGTTCTTCCTTTTTCAATAGTTCTAGAATTAGCTTGAGATGTTCCTCATGCTCTTGCTCATCCTTGGAATATATCAGGATATTGTCAATGAACACTATCACGAATTTATCCAAATACGGCTTACACACACGATTCATGAGATCCATGAATACTGCTGGTGCATTTGTCAAGCCGAATGGCATAACATGGAATTCGTAATGGCCATATCGGGTTCGGAATGCGGTCTTCGGGATATCCTCTTCCTGGACCCTAAGTTGGTGATAACCCGATCTCAAGTCTATCTTAGAATAAACCGATGATCCTTGCAACTGATCGAATAAATCGTCTATCCTCGGGAGTGGGTATCTATTCTTAATGGTTAGTTTATTCAGTTCCCGATAGTCAATACACATCCTGAAGGATCCATCCTTTTTCTTAACAAACAAAACAGGAGCTCCCCAAGGCGATGAACTCGGTCTAATGAAACCTTTTCCAGATAATTCAGCTAATTGATCGGACAACTCTTGTAATTCCGTAGGTGCTTAACGATAGGGTGCTCGCACCACAGGCGCGGCTCCTGGCACTAATTCGATGTGGAATTTGATTTATCTGGCCGGTGGAAGTCCCGGTAAGTCATCTGGAAAGACTTCTGGAAAATCCCTTACGATTGGCACATCTTCCAACCTTTTCTCTCCAGGTTCCTTTTCTTTCTTTTCAGTGACATGAGCTAAAAAGAGATAACATCCCATCTCGATGTACTTCTGCACCTTCGTACACGAGATGATGCTCAATCTTGACGAACGCGCACGATCAGAGCAGTCGCCTTCAATGATCAGAACTTCATTCCCATAGGGTACTCTGACGATCTTCTCATCACAGATGATGACGGCATGATATTTTGATAGCCAATCCATCCCTATGATGACGTCGAAGCTACCCAATTCTACCGGAATTAAGTTGATATTGAATGGACGGTTCAACAAGTTTAGAGTGCAACCCCTTATGATGGTACCTACTCTTTCTAGGTTTTCGTTTGCTAATTCTACGTCAAAGGCATTATCTAAGGTTGTCGGGGCTATATCGAGCAAAGGACTAAAAGCGGTCGATACAAAGCTTCTATCGGCTCCCGTATCGAAAAGTACTGAAGCATAGCGATTATTTAAAAGAAACGTACCCGTCACCACGTTCGGGTCATCATGTGCTTCCCTTCTGCCTACGGCATAAACTCTTCCACGAGTTCTTCCTTCATTGCCCTGATTTCCATTGCTAATCATTGCCACTTGGTTCCCTGGTCTACCACCGTTTCCTTGATTTCGGGGCTTATTGCACTCATTCCGATAATGACCCTTTTCACCATACCCAAAGCAGGTGATATCCGCCTTACGATTGTAAGGTGGTGCTGCTTGTGCGGTGGCTAGTGGTCTTGCCCTACAGTTCTTTGCCAAGTGCCCTATCCTCTAGCAATTGTTACACTTCACAGTGCACTGTCCCCTGTGATGTAACTTACAGCGGTTACAAAAAGGCGTATTCTTATCATAACCCTTCTTGTCTCCTGAACCAACTGCATAAACCTTGCCTCCATTCTGCTTTTTGTTCTGAGAGCTGTTGTTTTTACCCTTGGAGTGATCTTCCCACTTCCTTTTGTGGTCAGTACTCTTCTCTGGAATATCCTCCAGTTCCTGATTCATTAACTTGTTTGCTGTCTCCATGGTCTCAGGAAGATCTACAGCCCTCGAGGTAATCACATCACCTCTTATAGATTTCGGTAAACCACCGATATACCTCTCAATCAATCTGGCTTCAGTCCGAACCATTTCTGGACATAGCAAAGCCAACTCCTGAAATCTCTGGTTGTAAGCAGCGATGTTGTTGTTTTGCACCTTCAGATTCCAAAACTCAATTTCCAATTTCTTAATCTCATTTCGTGGGCAATACTTCCTAATCACTAGTTCCTTAAAATCTTCCCAAAGCATAGCATAAGCAACATCCATATTAGCAGACTTCATGTAGTTGTTCCACCAGGTCAAAGCGGAATCCATGAAAGTGAATGATGCAAACTTGACTTTGTCATCCTCATGACATCCACTGATACGAAATACGGTTTCAAGCTTCTCAATCCATCTAGGCAAACCAACGGCTCCCTATGTTCCTCCAAATCCTCCAACCATGATTTTTCAGAACTCAGAGTAAGTACAACCTCGGCTGTTGGTCACTGGCCTAGATGTTCCGGTGTTGGTGGTCGAATTGGTCACAGCTGCGAGAGCGGCTGCCACACGATCAGCAACTAGTTTATCCAGTGTTGCTTGATTCACCACTGGGGTAGTAGTTGCGGCCCTGGTTGGTGCGACATCCTCAGCTTTCTGGTCTTGTGCGGCTCTAGTCGGGGCGACATCCTCAGTAGTTATTCCCCTCACTAACCTTGTCTGAACCGGTGTGTTAGCGGGTCGTCCTCGTGTGACTCTGGTCGGGGAAACAGGCTCAGTAGTTCTTCCCCTTACTGACCTTGTCTGAATAGGTGTGTTAACAGTTTGTCCTCGTGTGACTCTGGTTGACTTTCATTTTGGTGCCATTTATCTGCATCACAAGAGATGGCGATAAATGAGATTTTTGGTTATAGGAAAGTAAATCATACCGATATGTGGATAGCGAAAACAGATACGAGAATAAAGTCAACCACAGAAGAAAACGAATAATCGGATAGGAAGACTAAGCTTGTTATATATATATATATATATCAAAAGATAAAGGTTCACAAAATTACAAGCTCGTCAATAGTTAGTTCTAAGATACTACCGAAATACTAATAGTCTTAGGAATACATCATCACAACTACTACTCTAGGAATACATCATCACTACTACTACTCTAGGAATACATCATCACTACTACTACATCTAGTGGTCGATCCTAGCAATGCGTAGCTCCTCAAATGCTCGGGTCAATCCTCCAATAGTGGTCTCTAGTTGGGCTACCCGGTCTCTAAGCTCTTGGTTCTCCCTCATCACTGATCCAATGGTACGCTCAGCAGTTGAAATCCTCTGCCACTGCATACGGTCAACGCCTCTGGCTCGTCTCATCATACCCAATATCCTACTCTGGCCTCTACCTAAACTAATGGTCCTAAAATCCAATCCTCTAAGCTCCTTGCCATGTAACCTCTCTAGAGCATCCAATCTAGCTCTCAACCCAATCATCACTCTATGGTCAGAATACAACTCCTCAAATAAAACACAAGCTGCCTGATCAATAGTCCCAATCTGCCTCTCCACAGTCTGTATACGCTCAGACTGCTCCAATCTCCCAAGCTGATCTGAATGCACATCAAGTAGGTTCGCCTGGTTCGTCAACTGAATCCAGATCTGATCCATCTCAGTAAGATCCTCATGATCTGCTAACGGAGAAGTCACTGGTGATGGGAGTGGGGTAGGCATCGGAGATGGTGGTATAAAAGAAGGAGATGACGGAGTGTACTCTGGGCTAGCTGCACGTACACCCGTGCTAATCTCACAAGCAATGTCCAACCACTGACTATCATACAAACCCTGAAACTGTGCATCTCTCGAGCTCTGTCCAACCTCAAACAATCCCTGAACAACCTCCATGATGCCCTTGCCATCCCTCGGCATCATGCCCTGATCTACATCCATAGGAGTATCCCTATCCCTATCATCCTCTAAACCCGTAGGAGTATGCTCAGCAGCAACAGTAGGAGTAGGCTCATCCTGAACCTGCTCGGGATCCTCCACTGGATCCTCGTCCTCATCAGAATAAGTCTCCACTGATCTCCTAAGTCTCTGACTAGGTGGGGAATAGTCTGGAGATGGTACAGGTGACTGAGGTGGTGAGTCAGCAGGAGTACCCATATAACCATAACGGGTCCTACTAAGAGATGAAGTCAATACAGAAGATAACTGAAGACGGCGTCCATGGACTCGCCTATATGAAGCCCGAAGTCTAACAGGTGGAGCATCAAGATCATGCTGAGCAAAGGTGTACAACTGAGCTGGTGATGAACGGTGTGCTGTGGTAGATCTGTTCAAATACGGTGAGGTGGATACCAAAGTGGTGTGTACAGGCTGAACTGGAATGGATGGCTGAGAAGCAGCACGAATAACCTCCATCAGTGGGTCATCCATGAATGGAACTGGCTGTTGTGTCTGAGAAGTGAATCCAGCAGTATCTACCTCAGAGTGTGTGCCGAATGGGAGAGACATGGTCTGTGACAAATATAGTGCGACACGTATAAGTATATAGAAATTACTTATATCATATATGCTTAGTATAACGCTCAAATAGCATGTCAAAACAGTAAACCAAATAGAGCAAATAACACTCAAATCAATTAAGCAACAAATGCTCAAGTCATAGCAAGCTAAACTGGCAGGCATCCGACGGTCATGATGGAAAGTTTTTCAAAATCGGTTATAGTTTAAGGTTTTTATAAACCACGTTCTCTATAACCTAGGCTCTGAATACCAATCTGTAACACCCCCAAAATCATAATATTCGCGAAAGCATACAGTTTAGGTGCTACTGGATTGAAATCACAACACAAGATATAGGGAACGGATTAAAAATCCGTTTTAAAATATATTACATAAGTTAAGTCATGTAACATTACATAAAATCCATTTTGATGAAAATGAAGCCCATTCAAATTAAAAAGGTCCAGTTATCAGAGTAAATGCATTAAAAACATTTCCATCATTTATTGTGACCGACGCCATGCACTGCACCCGGCTAAACGCACCTCAGTTTCCTGAGAAAAACATGCTAAAAGTCAGCTAACGCTGGTGAGTTCTTAGGTTTAAATAAATAGCACATATGGACCAATAGCAATATCATAAAACAATTCAGCAGATATACACTATCCGATATGCAAACACTAAGCCTCATCCTACCGATGCTAAGACAATGCAGCACGACTAGCGTTAGCAAAATAAATAAGGGTGCCCGCGAGTGTTAATCCCCAGACACTCGGCCAAAAACCCGACTTGGTATACGTTCGCCTTGGCTATGCCGAGCCAATCGAATGGGGACGTCACTCACAATAGATCTATTTATAACAAACGGCTTCCCAAACAGGAATTAACGGCAGATGATAGTGGGCACAAAATGGGATTCAGCAAACTTAGGTTTCTGCATACTAGTGTGATCTCAAAAGCAAATTCATTTCTGGTCCATGAAAACAGTTTTGCATGTTTCTCACCCCAAGCTTATAAAGAAAAAATCGTATAAAATATGGGGCTATAAACTCACCTTTCAATGATAGCAAATGATGAAGCGAAAAGTGTACCGCTTTTAAGGGGTCATTTAAGCCCTAAATCGTATTTATTTGATCAAATATTGCCCTAAATCGTTCCTTTTGTCATTTTAGGTACTTTTGAGAAGAAATCTGGAAAAGGAAGCATTTTGGACGTTTTTGGAGCATAAAAGTGAAGAAAACGACAAAGTCTCAAAATCTTGCTGGAAGTTACCTTTGACGGCGTCAGGATTAACCCTGGACGGCGTCATGGCTTGGCAAAAGTGGTGGATGTGAAATTTACTCATGATAAGCCAGAGAAATTGCATGGAAATTCTGACGGCGTCACGCTTTAATCTGATCAAGGTCGTCACGTTATAATTCAAAGAGGGACGGCGTCACGTTCATAGTCTCACGGCGTCAAGCCTTGATAAGCCAGAACGGATTTTGGAGAGCTAAAGAGGGACGGCGTCAAGAAGGTCATCCGAGAACCCTAAAAGCGGCGAGGTGACGGCGTCACACTCCATAACGTGACGCCGTCAGATCTAAAAATCTATATATAGTTTTGCAATTCTTTGTCATTAGTGTGAAACTTATTGGGGAACTTTGTGTGTGAAAACCCTAGGACGAATTTGGCAGCTCTTTCAAGGCTTTTTGCCTTGAGATCTTCCATGTTACATTGAAGATAAGTTATCAATTAATCATTCAATATGTCTATGTGTTGTTTGATTCTATCTTATTCTTGTCTTTTGTTTAACATGTTAGGCTAGATTTATCTTGTGTTTGCTTAGATCTAATGAAACCTAGCTATTGATTATTGGTTATTAGTGTGTTGTTAGTTGTATTGGATGATTGTTCATCTATGTTAGGCTTAAGAAAACTGGCTAACTTCCTATTCGGTAACTTGCTTGAACGTCTTAAGAAACATGAACCAATGCGTACTAAAGGTTTTTATGGTTGTATTTAATGCACAAGCGAATTCTAGTGATCCCATGTTAGGAGCTTCCTAGCCGGCTCGACATAGGAGTGAAGTAGGAGCTTGTAGAGTTGGGGAAGTACGTACGCCACCCCACGAATGGTATTAAGGAATACACCCGTCATCCACGCAACTAATACACACTAATCAACCGTTAAAAGATAGTTAGGGAGTAAGGAAATCTAAGTAAACACATTTCCCTCCACATAAGTTTTCACCAACATTTTCATTTTCTGTTATTTTATTTTATTTGCATTCGTAGTAATTTGGGTTAGTTGACTAGCAACTAATTCCGCCCACTCTTTCAAACCCGAGATTTTACTTGCTTTCCAAAAAAATATAAAAACATAAAAAGAATCTTCTCTCACCCTTAGACCTATTAAAGTAGTTTTTCATACCTAACGAACACTATTCCCTGTGGAGAACGATCAATCCCCCGTACTTACCACTACACTATACTACATCGGTCAGGTACACTGCCTGGTGGGGTTGTAAGCCTCTTGAGATCCCTCGAGAGGTAAAACCTGTTGTAAGGTCGCAAAACCACGCATCAAGTTTTTGGCGCCGCTGCCGGGAATAGTTATTGTTTAGGTTGAATTTTTATTTTATAGGTCTACTCACTAGATTCCTTTCTAGTGAGATTTTTATTTTCTTTTTCTAGGTTTTCTTTAGTCTATCTATTTTCTTCGTTTCTTTGTTCGTAACCATTACCATTCGACATCATGGAAGATGGTAATATCCTTAATCCCAACAACCCACCACCACAACAACAACCACCACCTCCTAGAGCCCGTACTTTAGGAGAGTACTCCCGTCCTAGCCACCATGGCTATCGAAACACCATTGAGCTCATTCAAGGAGCCAATGTCACACCCTTGCGATCCGACACCATCCGGTTGGTGCAAAGCGGATGCGCATTCCATGGACTTCGTTCCGAAGATCCTAATCAACATCTCAAGGACTTTCTCAAAATTGTTGATTCTATAGACCTTGATGTTGCCACTCGAGAGATGACCCGATTGCGTCTCTTCCAATTCTCTCTGCGGGACAAAGCTAGTCAATGGCTAGAACGTCAACCCGCAGGATCCATCACCTCTTGGGATGATCTCACCACTCGTTTCCTTGCTCAGTTTTTCCCACCGGGAAGAGCTACCAAGCTAAGGAAGGATATCTTGACGTTTGAACAACGTCGAGGCGAAACCCTCTACGGGGCATGGATTCGATTCAAGGACTTACTCCAAAAAGTCCCTCATCATGGCATAAATCTATGGCTTCAAATCCAAATCTTCTATGACCATGTTGATTACCACACCAAGCGTGCCATCGATCGAGCCGCCGGGGGCAGATTGCGCGACAAAAGCGCCGAGGAATCATGGGAGATCATTGATGAGCTTGCATCCGACGATGATGAATTGTGGCAAGTTTCCCACGATGTACGCTCGGTGGTCAAGACATATTCGTCACCCGATACAGCCAATCAAATTACTGAGGAAAGCGTAAGTGAACTTGAGAAAAGGGTTGCATATCTTATGGAAAAGCAAAAGAGACCCTTAAGTCCACAAAAAGCAATAATTAACTCGGTCTCAAGCGTTAAGCAAATACCATTGTCCGAATCACCCCGTAGGGAAAATACTAAACCTTTCCATAAGCACGCTCCACCCAACCCACCACCTCAGGAACTTAGTCCAACATTCGAAGCTCGAATGAGAGAATACATGTCAAAACACTCCGAACGGTTGGCGAAATTTAAGGAAGCCGTCTACAAACAGAAGGAGGAAATGGAAGAGAAGATGGCAGAGATGATGAACCTTTTGAAAGAATACGCAAATACAAAGGCTCCTAAAAATGTGCTAGTGCGGAAAGATGTTGAAATTCCCAACACTAAATGTGTTAATGCCGTCTCCGTCGTCCAAGAGGGCGAAAATGATGGAAGAGGAAAGTTGATAACTATGGAAGTTAACAAAATTGACCTCGTCCCACTTAAAGACGGAAACACCAATGCCTACACATGTGATTCCGACAAGGGAAAGGAGGCGCCCACTGAGGAGCGCCAATTGGAAGAACCACCAAAGTCACAACAAGTGAGGCATTACTTGAAGCACGAAATAAACAAGGAAACCATAAACGATTGGGTGGGAAACTATCGACGTACTCATCTACCCAACAAGGAGTCCAAGAGGATGGAACCGGATGATGAATCCGACACATTACCCGGAGGGCAATTGTATGAGTGCCTCATAAGACAAAAGTTAGTGGAAAAGCAGGAATTCTACAGGGTCTTCGAAATACCATGCAGCATTGGAAAACTCAAGTATCTGGATGCGGTAGCTGACCAAGGTTCCGACGTAAATTTGATGCCTTTATCCGTTTATGTCCAGTTAACCGACGAACTGCCATCCATCACCCGTACTAAACTCTCCTTTGCAAAACATTCTTACGAGTACCCGTTAGGAATTGCGGAAGATGTGTTGGTCAACGTTGCCGGATTCCTATATCCGGTCGACTTCATGATTATTGAAAGAAATGACATGAATATGCCAATAATCCTTGGGGCACCCTTTCTCGCGACCACTAGGGCACAAATCAATTACGAAAAAAACACCATCCAAATGAAGAGGGGGAAGAAGACGATAAACTTCCTGACGATTCCACGTCATATACGAGATGTTGCTCTACAAAAGAAGATGGAGGCTAACCCCAATGTAATCCGTGGTAATGTTCGAGAGAAAATCCTTGCATGGGAGGCAAGGATTAAGAATTACAATGAAAATGAGATTAGAGAATGTAAGGGTGGAAATAACGATTATATTGAGGCTGGTGAGCAGCCTAATAACCCCGCTGAATTTACAAAAGGAGACTCAGTGCTTCTAAGGCATTCAGAAACAAAAGCACCTACCGATGAACCAAGTCCCTGGTGGTACGGACCATTCACAATTAAAAGTCTACACCATGATGGGGTAGTAAGCTTGACCAGCAAGGGAGGAGGTGATGTGACTGTGAATGTCAAGCGATTGAGACACCACCACCCTGATAACAAGGATTATATCTATCAGGGATACGTCATTATGAATGATGGAGTCACGTAATGTACGTGACTTTGAGTCTAGCTACAAGACTCGTTAATAAAGAAAAGCGCTTCTTGGGAGGCAACCCAAGCTTTATTTGCTTTGTGTGTTTATTTATTTGTTTGTTTGATTTTATTTGCTTCCGTATGTGTGTTTAATTTTTATTCTTATTGATTCATGTTCAAAACTAATTTGTGAAAATGCTTTATTTTGTTTTTAACTTCGTCTTAACTACATATAAAGGTATTTTGCAAAAGTTAAGTGTAAGGGAAATCTAAATCGGTTTATTAGAACACAAATGAACATGAATCATAATAATAATAAATTAAAATACATATTAGTATTTGTTTGAGTCAAATGCTTGTATCGAGTCATAATGAAGTTTTGCAGAAATTCCAGGAAGTAAGGTATAGGTTTTTCCAAAATTTTTCCGGAAACGTAACATGAGAATTCTGTCAGATCATTTCTGACGGCGTCAGGAGTTACAACCTGACGGCGTCAGGTTTAATTTTCTGAAAATTTTTGAAAGTTTTGTTTTCATAAAAAGTTTTTATTAAATCTATAACTTATAATCTCCAGGAATCTGCAAAATTATCATTCCACAAGCATTATATCCTTATATATAGATTTATCCCGCCGATGTTATGCAGGTTTTCGTGTTTGTTTTCTCAGGTTTAACAGGTTATTTTGGACAAGGAAATGTTTTGCATCAAGCTTATGGCGATGCATTAGTCATGGAGCTTCAACATTCTCTTTGGAAGAAGATCTAACCGTGTTACTTCATTATCCACCGAACGAATCAGGGGAGTATTTGATTTCATTCTTTTACTTTATACTTTTACATCTTGTTATTTGAACATTGGGGACAATGTTCATCTTAAGTGTAAGGGGGGTAAAAGTACGATTAGAGAATACAATTGCGCTTGATTTTTGTTTGTTTAATGGTGGATGTGTAATAAAACTGAGATAAATACCTGTTAGGGTAATTTTAGTGCCAAATTTAAAATTTTTTACAACATATAGGAGTGAAACTTTGATCTTAATGAGCGTCTCACGGATAGGAGTTATATGACTAGCACAAAAACCGTACCACTAAAAAAATTTCCACCCCCAAATATGTGAGGTTCGCCCCTAGAATTGGTAGGAAAAGCATTTATGCTATGATGTGTGTACCGGTAGCACTTAGATTCTAGAACTTGCGTTAGGACCATTCCAAGGCCACAAGTGAGACTACATTCGTGTAGTTAGATTTACTACATGATAAGAGGCATTAGGATTAACCCATTGTTTTACACCTGTGTTTTCGTTATAATTACATTGGCTACATTGGTCAAGTAATTCTCCCACACCCTTTGCGTTGTACTCATTTTTAGTACACGATACCCCTAGTACACCCCTCAGAGCCTATCTTTTCGTTTCGACCTTTAAGCATTTTACTTAAAGGAAGAATTTGTTACACCCCACTAAAATGTACACCCAAATCGCCTTAGCCTACCTTGTATGCACTCATTTTTAGTGCATTATTGTGACAACATTTGTTTAAACCCAAGTTAATTATCTAGTTGATTACATGGTTGCTAAGTCGAGTCATATCCTTGTACATATTGTTTTGGGACGATTGGGACTCATGGGTAAAGTACTAGTGTAATGGAGTAATGGGGAAGATCATCATTTATTACCCCCATATGTGCTAAATATTTTAAAAGTACTCCAAGTTTTTCAATTATCTTAATTCGACTCATTAGAATAGTTATTTGTAAAGTTATGTAAAAGTTCAAGTGTAAGGGGAAGGCAATGCCCCTATGATGTATTATTTTGGATGGTAGGGCAAAAGTGTATGCAAAAAAAAATAAAAAATAAAAAAAAATAAAAAAAAATAAAAAAAAAATCGAAAAAATCAAGAAAAATACAAAAAAAATGAGAAAAAGAAAAGTAGAAAAAACATACGGACTACCATCCCGTTTTATTTTATGTTTATTTTATGTTTTTGTTATTTTCTTTCATTAGCTTAAGATTGAGTCGAGTCTTGGCTTAGCAACATTGTATAGTACATGTAATTGATCAAGATCTTTAACTCGCCACCAGTAAAATATCCTTTATCCAACAAAACCGTGTTTTCCTTTTCCCTACACCTAACATTATAACCCATTTAAAAGCCCTCTTTGATAGTTTATCTTAGGTGCTTATGCCTAGTGGAGGAGGTTTTTGATCCTTTCCCAAGCCTATGGTAATCTATTTGCTATGACAGGTAGTGAGAGATATTATCCGTTTTCATTTATGAGATTTATTTTGATGACACTTGAGAGATGTGAGTATCTAAACACTACTTGTGAGGTGCTAGTTTATAATCTCCGTGCTTATTATGATTAAAGTGGAACGAATATTTGTTGTAATTACTTTTATGTTAGCATTAAATGACCCCTAACTTGTATTTTGATTAGAATAAAAGCGCATTTGCTTGAGGACAAGCAAATCTCAAGTGTAAGGGTATTTGATGAAGCGAAAAGTGTACCGCTTTTAAGGGGTCATTTAAGCCCTAAATCGTATTTATTTGATCAAATATTGCCCTAAATCGTTCCTTTTGTCATTTTAGGTACTTTTGAGAAGAAATCTGGAAAAGGAAGCATTTTGGACGTTTTTGGAGCATAAAAGTGAAGAAAACGACAAAGTCTCAAAATCTTGCTGGAAGTTACCTTTGACGGCGTCAGGATTAACCCTGGACGGCGTCATGGCTTGGCAAAAGTGGTGGATGTGAAATTTACTCATGATAAGCCAGAGAAATTGCATGGAAATTCTGACGGCGTCACGCTTTAATCTGATCAAGGTCGTCACGTTATAATTCAAAGAGGGACGGCGTCACGTTCATAGTCTGACGGCGTCAAGCCTTGATAAGCTAGAACGGATTTTGGAGAGCTAAAGAGGGACGGCGTCAAGAAGGTCATCCGAGAACCCTAAAAGCGGCGAGGTGACGGCGTCACACTCCATAACGTGACGCCGTCAGATCTAAAAATCTATATATAGTTTTGCAATTCTTTGTCATTAGTGTGGAACTTATTGGGGAACTTTGTGTGTGAAAACCCTAGGACGAATTTGGCAGCTCTTTCAAGGCTTTTTGCCTTGAGATCTTCCATGTTACATTGAAGATAAGTTATCAATTAATCATTCAATATGTCTATGTGTTGTTTGATTCTATCTTATTCTTGTCTTTTGTTTAACATGTTAGGCTAGATTTATCTTGTGTTTGCTTAGATCTAATGAAACCTAGCTATTGATTATTGGTTATTAGTGTGTTGTTAGTTGTATTGGATGATTGTTCATCTATGTTAGGCTTAAGAAAACTGGCTAACTTCCTATTCGGTAACTTGCTTGAACGTCTTAAGAAACATGAACCAATGCGTACTAAAGGTTTTTATGGTTGTATTTAATGCACAAGCGAATTCTAGTGATCCCATGTTAGGAGCTTCCTAGCCGGCTCGACATAGGAGTGAAGTAGGAGCTTGTAGAGTTGGGGAAGTACGTACGCCACCCCACGAATGGTATTAAGGAATACACCCGTCATCCACGCAACTAATACACACTAATCAACCGTTAAAAGATAGTTAGGGAGTAAGGAAATCTAAGTAAACACATTTCCCTCCACATAAGTTTTCACCAACATTTTCATTTTCTGTTATTTTATTTTATTTGCATTCGTAGTAATTTGGGTTAGTTGACTAGCAACTAATTCCGCCCACTCTTTCAAACCCGAGATTTTACTTGCTTTCCAAAAAAATATAAAAACATAAAAAGAATCTTCTCTCACCCTTAGACCTATTAAAGTAGTTTTTCATACCTAACGAACACTATTCCCTGTGGAGAACGATCAATCCCCCGTACTTACCACTACACTATACTACATCGGTCAGGTACACTGCCTGGTGGGGTTGTAAGCCTCTTGAGATCCCTCGAGAGGTAAAACCTGCTGTAAGGTCGCAAAACCACGCATCAGCAAATCAGCAAATAAATCAAATAATGCAACCACGCCGACCAGCACCTAAATCAGTATGGTAAGTCTTAGCAAAACGTTCGTGTCTCATGTGTCTTTATTTTATTTGAAAAGTTTTACGTTTGACCTGTGCTCGTGTATTTCTTGCTTGCTGTGTGGTAAAATATATTTCGAAACGATTTATTATTGTCACTCTTGGGGGTAGCTCATGGTGAAAGCGCATGGTGGGAATACGTAACGGAACATCCGTGCTAGTATTCGCGATTTAAATGTGCAAGTGTTATATATATATATATATATATATATATATATATATATATATATATATATATATATATATATATATATATATATATATATATATATATATATATATATATATATATATTGGGAAATATTAGCCGCATTAAAAATGTAGCCAATTGGCTACATTGCATTTGAAAAAAGTTTTAAAAATGTACAGTTGAGTACCTGCGGTAAGTCCATGACACATATTTTCCCCCTGTCCCTACCTTTTTTTTCAAAGGAAATGTAGCCAATTGGCTACATTGTAATGTAGCTAAGCTTTCCTCTATATATATATATATATATATATATATATATATATATATATATTATAAGTTATTTTCTCATATATTTAATTAATGGAGATTAATTAAATAAGGTTTGAAGAATAGTTAATAGGATATAGTTAGTGAAAAATTATTATATTTAGAAACATTTTTTATTATTTTTGTTACAACTTTTATTATAAGAAAACAAGTTTTGTTAAGTAATTCCATAAAGTTTACTTAAGTTAAGTATTTTCACAAAAATATTCTAAGTTTTGGATTTTTAGAAAATTTGGGCATGACCCATTCGTTTATTCAATGTTTCTATTTTATCTCAAATGTTGCAACTTTTACTCAAACATTTCACTAACTAGTTTCGTGTGCAAAAATACTTTCATGATGTATATATTAAGTGTCGTGAATATTTTCGTAGTTATATTATTCGTTATCTTCACTTTTAAGTATGAACCTTAGGTTTCGACGTAAAGTCAATATTTTGTCAAAAAGTCAACAAAGTCAATCTCAATGTAAATTTAGTAAAAATGTCAATTTTTACCCTTTCGGAGACTAAACGTCTCAAAACAAGTCCAAAATTAGTTATCATTATATTTATCGCTTCGTTAAACATTAATAACTTCGGCGAGTCGAAAAATATTCCAAAAATCAAATTTATCATTTTTATGGCTCATTGGGCCGAAAACTATTGAAAAAGCCCAATAACCAATTTTAGCACAAAACACGTTTTTAGTTATAACGTATATATCGTCGCGTTACTAAAAATCAATTTACTCGTTCATTACGTCCGTTTGGTAAAAAAGTCAAAACATCAAAAATACTTATGGGCTTCGGCCCAACAGTAACTTAGTGGGCTTTTTGGCCCAAAAATCCATTTAGTCCAATTTGTTATTATTTGTTACTTATTAGTGATTATTAGTTACCAAATACACTTTTTACTTATCAAATAATTTCTAATAACTAAGTTACTTAGTCAAAAAGTCAAACATGACTATTTCATGGTCTATTCGACCCATATGATATATCTCAACTTATTTTCACCTTTTTACTAGTTATTTTTAGTAACTTATAACTCATTAATTAAGCTAATCCAAATAAGCACTTCACTATATTTTTCCACCATTTCACCACTTGAGCCAAAATTTTATGTTTTTCAAAACCCCAATAATATCATATTTTTATATATAGCCGATCTATGTATATACTCTAAAATTCAATATAGTGTTTAAATTAGTGTAAAAACCATAACTAATGTTTGTATTATCAAATAAGCACTATATGTAACAATATTTACCACACAAGCAAGAAATCTATAAACTAACTCATAAACTTTCAAAAATGTCGAGCATAGTATATCAAAGATCAAACCCTAGCTTTAATCATATTATCAAAACATACACATTTAACACTTTTGAACATCACTATACACCAAATGAACAAGAGATTAACAAGATTAGAAAAGTTTTAAGAATCCTTACAATGGTTTGAAGTTATACGTGTGATAGGAGACCAAAGAACACCCAAAACCTTGCAAATTTTACCCAAATCAAGCTCCAAATTACCCAAAACCTTATGTAAACACTTATGATCTTGATCTTTGCAATGAAAATTTTTGTAAGTAAATGTTTGTGTGTGATGAAGTTGGTGTACAAATGAGGTAGAAAAAGAGATGATCATAGTTATTTTGGGTAGTAATAAAGGATAAGATCTTAAAAATCCAAAAAGCATTTTACCATATTAAGCAAAACTAGATTACATTTAAGGATAGAATGATTAGGTGTCCCATGTGCTTTGGTGTGGCTTATGTGGCCGGCTAGGGGTTATTTACGGGAGGGAAAAAATAGTTTTTACCCCGCTTTGGTGTATAGTGGGTCGGTTTGAGCTTAAAAGTTACCGTAAAGTCCCGGTTTGACTTTTTGGACCCGATAACGTAAAATAAAGTTTTTAACCACTTTTTCATCAGAAATATAATAAATTGTCATTACTGACTCAAAAATATATTTATTTGACTATTACCATATGTATTGTGCTGTCGGTACGCGCGTGCGGTTGTTTTTCAGAAAAATGCGAGAAAGCTCTCAATTAATTTTAATACTCGTCAGTAACTATCATAAATGTGATAATTTAACTTTACTGACAAAAATATACTTTTTCTGCAGTCACTGTAAGCTACAGTATGCTGGGACAGCTCCCGAAAATGCTCAAAAACACTCAGAAACATGCAAATGCGTATAGAAATGCTTAGCTTAAAAATAATTAATACTCATATAATATTAATTAACAACGTGAAAATTACCATTGGTCACACTATAACCTTTTGCAACTAGTCTAGCCTTATATCTTTAAATTTCACCAGAAGCTTTATACTTAATCTTATAGATTCCCTAACAGCTTATAGCTTTTCTCCCAACAAGTAAATAAGTTAAACTCAAAAAGTGTTGTTTCTATGTAAAGCTTCTAGTTCATTGTTCATAGTTTCAACCTAGTGAATGTCCTTAACAACATCGAAGAAATTAGAAGGTTTAACAGATTTATTTGGAATGGTAACAAAACAATGATCGCACATACTCAATTTAGAATAATTAACATGTTGTTCAAATCCATATTTAAAATTAAGAGTTAATTTCATAAATGGTCCCTGTGGTCTGTCGGGTTTAACGGGTTTAGTCCCTAAACTTTTTTTCTAACGGGTCCAGTCCCTGTGGTTGCGACCTATAACAGGTTTGGTCCCTGAGACTAATTGTTGTTAGTTTTTTCTGTTAGCTAACGACCGTTTGCAACAAAAAAATTACACCGTTAGTCCTTTATATTAACGACCGTTTATACTTAACTCAGTTTTTTTTCTTCTTCTTCTAAAAAAAAAAAAAGGTTTTCTTATATTTGTTTTTTCTAAATATCTTTAAAATTTATACACGTTTTTATACATATTTTTATACACGTTTTCATACATACAGTTTTATACACACATTTTTTATACACACGTTTTTATATACATGTTTTTATACACGCTTTTATACACACGTTTTTATACACATGTTTTTATACACGTTTTTATATACATTTTTATATACATTTGTATACACACATTTATACACATATTTTTATACATGTTTTTATACACATGTTTTTTATACACATGTTTTTATACACGTTTTTATACACATGTTTTTTATATACATGTTTTTATACACATACTTTTATACACACGTTTTTATACACACATTTATACGCACATTTATACACACATTTTATACAAACATTTATACACATATTTTTATACATGTTTTTATACACACGTGTGTGTATAAACGTGTGTATAAAAAAGTGTATAAAAATATGTGTATAAATGTGTGTATAAAAACGATAAAAGCATGTGTATAAAAGCATGTGTATTAAAAACATGTTTATAAAAATGTCTATAAAAATATGTGTATAAAAATGTGTATAAAAACGTGTATAAAAACATGTGTATAAAAATATGTGTATAAATGTGTATATAAAAATGTGTGTATAAAAACGTGTATAAAAACATGTATATAAAAACGTGTGTATAAAAAATGTGTGTATAAAAATATGTGTATGAAAACGTGTATAAAAATAGTGTATAAATTTTAAAGATATTTAGAAAAAAAAATTATAAGAAAACCATTTTTTTTTTTTTTTTATATTTTTTAATTTTTTAGGGAAAAAATTTTTTGAGTTAAGTATAAACGGTCGTTAGTATAAAGGACAAACGATGCAAATGTTTGTTGAAAACGGTCGTTAGCTAACGAAAAAAACTAACGACAGTTAGTCTCAGGGACCAAACCCGTTATGGGTTGCAACCACAGGGACTGGATTCGTTAAAAAAAATTAAGGACTAAACCTGTTAAACCCAGCAGACCATAGGGACCATTTATGAAATTAACTCTAAAATTAATATTCACAGCGTAATCATTGAACTTAGCGGGCATTTTAGTAGTCCTTTTAGACTTCCTATCAGTTTTTTCCTCATTAGAACAAGTCAATATTAATAGACTTAAGATTTTCAATTGTACCAACATTGCCCTCAGAGAAAGTTTTATCACCCATAGAAGTTGCAGAGTCGTCTTCACTTTTATGTGAAGAATGAACACTACCATCATCATTGGGTGGGAATCTCTGTTCATCATCAGGTCTTTCAGAAGTTTGATTATCTTTTTAGTTAAAGATAAGTGATCAACTTGAATGTTTTCCAAAAAACTAGTAGTTTTTTCCTTTAACAATTGATTATTCATTTTGAAAGGAAGAAGATTTTCATAAAACTTAACATCTCTTGAGTAGAAAATAGTTGTAGTATCCAATCTATAAAGTTTATAAGCCTTTTTAACAGATAAAAAACTAGAGACACACTTATCTGTCATAAAAGAAAACTTATCAACCACATCTAAAATTGTAGAAAACCAAACACATTAAAAACTTCTTATGTGAGTCTAGGTTTAGTTTTAGAAATCATTTCATAAGGAGATTTTCCTTTGAGAATAGAAAAGGGTAGCCTGTTAATATGATACACTGAAGTTAAAATACAGTAAGTCAACATATATAAAGGAATCACTCCCTAAAGCATACGACTCTTAGCCACATTCAAGAGGTGTCTATGTTTCCTTTCACCATTCTCATTTTTATGAGAAATATAAGGACAATAAGTTTGATGAATTATTCCATAATTATCAAAATATTGACTCGTTTTATTATTAACAAATTATGTACCTTTATCATATCTAACAATTTTTATTCTACAATTAAACTGAGTTAATAACATATTTGAAAAAGACATAAATTGATTAAACACTTCATCTTTAGTTTTAATCAATGTTGCAAAAATCGGCTGTGGCGGCCGATTAATCGCCAATATATCGGTAATCAGCCGCCGACCTTGTCGAATTATGAAAATCGGACAAAAAATCGGTTTGGGGAAAAAAACGGCCAAAAATCGGCCGTATCGGCCAGAAATAGGCCGTATCAGCCGATTAATCGGCCGTATCGGCCATATCGGCCGTATCGGCCAGGTTTAAAAAAAATTAAAAATTTAGGCATTCTACTTAATTTGGGGATCGTTTATTTCACTTATAACACACAATGAGCCTCATAATCAGAATTGGAGCCTTTTATTGAGGTTTGAAAACATAGTAGGCTTGGAATCAGTTACGATCTTTAGTTTGGTCTCCAGAAATACCCAAAACATGCAAAAAATGCAAATCCTATTAATCACCGATTAATCCCGCCTTGGCCGATTAATCGCTGAAGGGTGGTCGACCGCCACGCTACCGATTCACGATTTTTGCAACATTGGTTTTAATTAAGTAAACCCAAACACCTCTGGAATAATCATCTAACACTGATAAAAAAAACACCTATAACCCTCTCTACTAGTAACTTTACAAGGTCCCCAAATGTCAAGATGTATAATATCACCAACTGCAAAGTGTCATATGGTCAGTTAAAGAGAATGGTTCCCTTATTTGTTTAGCCCTGTGACAGATTTCACAGGGTGAGACATATAACTGTTTAGATATTCGAAGTTCATTTTGTAACACTACAATGACTTGGTTAGATGGATGACCAAGTTTGCCCACAAAGTCTTAGAAACAAAACAAGTGACATTATCAGACTGATATTTACCTATAGTTTGAATAGAACGAAGATCAAATAAATAAAGGCCACCACTTTCACTATCAGTGCCTATGATTTTGTTTTGATTCAGATCTTGAATCACTACTAGAAAAAAGGCCTTTAATGACGCGCATTGCGTGTCATAAAAGGGGTCAGATGACGCGCTTTTTGGTGTCATTGATCGACCCGTCATAAAGCTTTATGACACGCATTTCGCGCGTCATGAATTTATGACACCCTTTTACGACAAACTTTTATGACACTATTTTATGACCTCGTTTTTGCGTGTCATGGGTCAAATTTTTAAAAAAAAAAATAATTTTTATAAAATTAATAATATCCCCACATTAAATAACAGATAATCTCATAATACAAATAAATACACAAATAGCAAAAAAGCGCATTTCATATATATCAAAACAATACGTTTCATACAACTACAAATTATTTTCAAATTCCAAAATTATAGAAACATATATGGGTGATATACAGGTAAATGTGTAGAACATATATAGCTACATAGAATGTGTTTGCTATTTGGCATCAAGGAGCAGCAGCCAACCTTCTTCAAGTAAGATGAAACTTCCTTAACAATTTCATCATATCTAGCCTTGGAGTACTTCAAGTAAGATGCCACTAACTGAAGTCTGGTCTGCTTTAGCAGCAAGTCCATTTTGCCCCTATGAACACAAAGCAGCCGATAAGTTTTAATTAAGAGCACGTACGTTACTTTATATCCAGTCTACAGAACAATGAAACGGCAAACAAGCCTGACGAGGTGCAATCTTAATAGATTTCACATACCTTCGTGGTATTCACTGCCCTATAACTTCGAGTGAACATGGACGTACTTGATGTGGATCCAATGCAAGACTTACATAAGCAAGTATTGTCCCCAGAAGCATGGTGAGCAACTGCAATGACCAAAGAATTTTATGTATTTGTTATTCTAACAGTCATATAACGTGGCTTACTTCCAAAAAACAAAAATAAATAACAAAAAATTGCAAATAATACCAGAGATATCACATTGTCACACTATTTGAATAACATGTAAGACAATAAGCTGCTTAATTGTACACTATCTATCAGGCCAGAAACCACATAATTGTAGTGAAAAAAGTGCTACAATAAAGCATCTTAATGATATTATCAGCTTTTAGCTAGCTGCACTGGCGAGGTAAAAAATGCAGTAACAGGTGGACAAGATGCCATTCCTAATAATAATGGATTGTCTAGTAAAGTAGAAGTAATCAAAGTTCTGGTCCTTAAAGGGAGTCATCATCATTTGGACTATATGATGTGTGGGTAGAGCATGCTTGACCACTTCCTAGAGTTCTGCGTAAGTGTTCGTGCAAATGCTAACAATTATCATGAATTTCCCATGTCGTGTTCTTTGATAAAGCCCAACTAATCTACCATATACGCCACTGCGACATTTTAATCAGAAAAAGTACATAGCCATATATTATGTGAATACGCTTAACTTAAGAGTTTGATATTACATGCTATGGGAAAAGGGAGTCAAAATCTAAAGCATGTCCTATAGCTCAAGGGTACAGAGCAAATCGGATAACAATTTCATCTAATCAATATGTACAAAACAGACAGAAAGCTTACTTTGCGGATCTCAAGTTGACCTTGACAAAACTGGGATCCAATGCAGCAGCCATTCTACAATCCTTTAGACCTTCCCTCATCCTTCCAAGAGCCATACGTGCAGCTGCGCGATTACTATAGCACAAGAGAAGAGGGACGATAAATGCTTGATTGACTCTTGGCGATATCCAATAGCACCATATCATCCTTTAAAAATCTATTAGTGCATAACATCTACTCCTCAATGAGTTTATGCCGTATATTTAACCAAACTACATAGAAAGTTGCCTTTTAATCCAGAAGCCTTTTGCTTCATCGCATTGTGCTCACCAATACACTGCTAATTCACATGGTTTTATGTACTTCTAGATTCATCTAGCTTTCTATAACGGAAATATTTTAAATTCACAAGCGGAGACAAACTACAACAGGAGAGTAAGTAATGAATTTTACTTCAAAACATAGAGCTATATATAGTTCGAAAAATGCTTAGCCCTCTTTTTCCGTCAAAGTAGATATTAGAGCAACAATACAAAATCGCATCATTTCATCGTGAATTGAAACACATACACATATAGTCATTGATCACGTCAATACAAAATCTAATCATGTCCAATTCTCCTTAAACAAGATTTCAAGAGTAACAATTCAACTTACCTCGATTTGAGCTGCTGTGACCGAATTCGGTATAGTTTCATTCATCTCTGCCATAGTCCTCCACGCATAACTAGAGCGAGGAAGGATGAGAGATGGTGGCGCGGCTCGGTGGTGGTTCTCGAACCAAACGAGAGCCAAAGACCATGATGGTGGCGCGGCTCGGTGGTGGTTCTCGGTGGTGGACCTTCAATAAAAATGGATGATGGTGGCAACTCGTGATGGTGTGGTGGCCGTGAAATGAGGCGCTGGAGAGGCGGTTATCAAGAGAGAAGGAGGAGAGTGGGTGAGGCTGTGTAGTGAGGGAGATAGATCTTAGATCTGATCTTTTATTAAAAAGGGGAAAGAGAGGCGTGTTTTTTAAAAAATTTGAAAGTTTTCAATTTTGTGGTCCGTGTTTTTTAAAAAATTTGAGAGATGACACGAATTTTATGACATACAAAAATGCCTGTCGTCTAGCTTTCAATTTTACAATTTATGACAGTTTTTTTATGACTTACAATTTTGCGTGTCATTATATTGTGTGTGTCATAAAAAGCATGTCATTAAAGGCCTTTTTTCTAGTAGTGAATGTAACATTTATGCTCATCAAAACTAACAAACTGTCTCTAATCAATTTTAGCTAAAAGTTCCACTTGGATGACCAATAGTAAGCTTTAAATCAGATTGTCAATAATTCCAAACATATTTTTTTGTTGAAACAGCCATGTGTTGGTTTGCCCTTGAGTCAATGATCTACCCTATACTTATTTTAAATGCAACAGTATTGCTATTAAAAAAGTTATGAAAATGTATATTGAGTCAATAATCCAAGACCAAAGAGGAAGACATCAAAACTGTTTTGCATGAAAATCACCATTAGTCATTTTAAGGTTTTGAGTGGTTAGCAATTAAGGTAAGCGTGTTACCATTTTAGCCTAACCATTTTCTCATGCATCATCAGAGAGAAAATATTTTAAACAAAACATGAATGACCATTCAAAACGGGCATGAAATTGGCATGCGCAAATTAGACGAATCTTTAAAAGATCCGTCCCCAAGTTGGATTCTTACCTTACGAATTCAACCACTACTTTGCTTATTTAAGCCACCATTTAGTCCTCATTTAAACCAAGATTTTGCAAGGTAAAAATATACATTCTCTAGTTTTCAAGACCCTCTCTAACCCTTGATCATAATGCTTCTTACTCTCAAGATTCATCAAGAAAAGCTTAAAGTTCTTGTCATCCTCACCCACCACAAGTACACATACATATGAAGATCCACTACAACAAGATTAGAGCTCTTGTCATCTTTATCCATTGAAGGCTTCTTATCAGAAGAAGGTCAACCATATCAAGATCAGAGTTCTTGATGTTTAGAATAGGCATTCATCTCTATTAGATAATCACATCCTGTATCACCATCATACAACACTATGTATCATCACCATGCAACACCTTGTATCACCCACTATATTTCAAACTAGAGGTTAGATGGTGATAACATCAAATAATCTGAATATTTTAGTATCAAAATCCCATGTTTATTGCCTTATTTTATATTGTTTTATATGAATCTGGTACTTAATTCGTTTATATTTACAGATTCAGGTTAATCAAGGCGTTAGAACGGAAAGATGCGAGAAATGGCAAAAAATGGACTTGATAAAAGTAATGTGCATTAAGAAGAAAGTTACGGCGTAAACGGAACGAAGACTCTACGCCGTAACTCATTACCATGGCCAATTAAAGATTAAATATGATGATGGCGTAACTTATCTATTTGGTTATGCCATAATATTGGTACATATGGTGGAAGAGTATAAGCTTACGAAGGCTTACAGCGTAAGTGGCTCGATAGACTTACGCCGTAATTATTAAACTTAGAAGCCAAAGAGTTGAAGTTCAGTGGTCTGACGTGGGCAAATTTTATAGAGTTTGGTATTAATCACGAGGAATAAAAGTAAAAATAACAAGTACGATGGAGGACTAAAGCTTGGCGAAGCATATGATGCTTAAATTATCAAAAGGACTTGTTATAAAAATAACAAGAACAATCAGGGACTGAAGTTGGCAATTTGTATGAAATTCAATTATGTCATAAGGACCGAATATAAAAACATCAAGGACGATGAAGAGCTAAACTGCACAATTCTTATTACACTTATAATGGACAAGGACTTGAAGTGAAAACGAGGCGCTACTCTAGGGGAAAATCCGTACATGTCGATGGTGTTTCAATTAGCCAATCATATTGTTTTCAGAAAATAACTTACGCCGTAGGTGTAACTTTTAGTTACGCCGTAAATATTGTTCAAAATGTGTACGAGTGTTTTACGTTTTAAGTTATTACTTTTGGTTACGCCATAACCTTGTCGAACTCTATAAATACAACCCTAATTCAACTCTTTTCAGCATCTCTTTCCATCCCTTTCCAAGGGACGATTGGGGCACCATCTCAGGACATTTTTCAGCAGTAATCCACCACTTTTCAAGGGAGAATTCGTTTGCAATCAACATCTTTATTAGTTCTACATCAAGTAACTTGTATCAAACATTACTTTCAATTCAATTTATGTTTTATTCATCATTGTTTATGTAATTTATAGTATGTTTAAACATATTTAGTGTTAGCCTAGTTATGAATTATTTAATGTTTTGATCTTTATTCCTTGTCTATTTATCGTTTTATATGGATATCTTGTTAGCCTATCATTGAATCCTCGCGTTTTGGTAGTATTAAAGCTAGGGCAGAACCTAAAATGCTAATTAGTACATGACCTTTAGAAAACTAGCCTTATAGGTTACTTGAGGTGTGACCATCATCCTTGTGTGAGAATTGACCATATTTCTGCCTACACTAGAATAAGTACTTAAGAAGCGCGTGTAAACCTTACGTGGACCAAACGAGGGTTTAAGTGTCAAATGACACTAGATAGGTCTTATAGATAGTTAGTACTTAATGACTAAGATCTAGATACTTAACCACCCGTGACCATAGGAATTATAGGGTAAGTCACAATGACATTCGGACTTAATGACTTTAGACCACCACATAAGATGAAACATAGACATTCCACATAGGAACTAGATCATTGCGTTGATAATACAGTAACTAGGTTAGCACATCTTTCTCCCTTGATAGTGTGCACATTTTCGTTTCCGTTATTTATTTCTTGCAATTAGTTAATTAAACAAAAAAATCTACTCTCAAAACCGTGACAATTAGAACTCAAGTTAGAAACTGCCCATTAGCTCTTAGGACGACCTCGGCTTTACCGAATACTACACTACACACGATCGGGTTCTCTACCCGTTAGTGCATAGGTAGACTATTGGTAGATGAGAAATTATAAATATTAAAACTTATAAGAGACGTTGTTAGGTTTTCTCTGCCGAGAAGGGAGCTTGTTGACTTAGTGACGTAACTCTCCAGTCGGAAACTCGGGGAGTGGAGTAGGGTAAAGAGGAGCTTCGTGACCGAACCACTATAAATCATCGTGTCCAGTTTGATATCTCTTTTACTTATTGTTTTGTGTTTATATCTACAATGTGTTGATATGTTTTCTTTCATGCCCTCTATTATCATTATGGTTGTAGAATTATTATCTTCACTTATCATATTACATTACACTTGATCGGTTATTTGATACAAGAAATTTAAGTTTTAAATAGGAACGTATTCACCTTTCTACATGTCCTCAAAAACTGATGTATGTAATTATATTACATATAAATATTTAAGATTGACAAGCAAAAGGCATCACAAGAGATATATGTTGTCGGTATCAGGTTCTTAATCCTTTAAACTCGATGCTTATGGTTTTAAGGCCAATGAACTTTTGATGTACTTTATTCCTTGGAGTTGATATCAAAAACTTTGGATGAGGAGTTGCATGTTCAATCATGCCATCTTTATTTTTAATTCCTAATTTATAAATTTTTCTAATTTCTTACTAGCCTTTAATAAAAATCGTCGTTAAAGAAAAGAAAAAAACCCAAAGGTTAAGAGGTGTTATAACAACCTTGCAATTAGTTGCATGATATAAAAAAACTAAATCACGGAAAAAACTTTTCTTTACATATACAAATGAATTTGATAAAGGCTAGGAAACATGCATATATGCTATATGCTTGTTCAAGAATGACCTGCCACCAAAAACCCAAATTAAAGTTAACATCTTCCCCACACCTACTAAACTGCAGGCTTCAGCCAACTTATTATTCTCCTCCAACTCCATTATTCATGTTAAAGACTTGTTTTGAATAATATACTGTATTTGGCTTGCTAACGTTGTTGTTATCGAGTTTTTTTTAAGAGAGGCTAAGGAGTTATGTAGTTGATTGATGTCTTCTCGTCGAGCGTAGACAATGATTTTGAGACGGCTTAACATAAAATATTTCCTTTTAGCGGATCGAATTTTATGTTTTTAAACTACCAGTTTATATGTAATTTAGACTTTTGTGTGAGATTATCAACCTGGGAAAATGAAAAAGGGTTTCTTATTATATACGTGCTAAAAGAGATAGTAGTGATTAGGATCTGTTTGGAATACTTTGGATAACAAAGACAATCATATATTTGATTTGCTAGGTTATTATATTTAGATAGCTAGCTGTTTTGATATACTGATACAAATATTATATAATAGCGTTGACAAATTAGGATAAAGAATAGTTGTTCACCGATTTATTATTTTTTTCAGTAGAAAAATATGATGATTAAATGTTATGCAAAAGCACAACAACTATCAACAACAACATACCCAATCCCGCAAGAGCGAGATATGAGGGAGGTAGAAATGTAGATAGATCCTACCCCTACACCAGGAAAGACCTGGGAGTAAAGAGACTGCTTCCAGGGAGACCTCAGACAAATGCAAATGTGCGATTGAAAGAGAACCGAAATAGAGCAAGGAACAAGAGAGCAACAAATTAAAATCAAATAGAAGACAAAAGGGGTAGCCAATCAAACCAAGAAGAAACGCAGGGAACTATCAAACAAGGGACCTACACTACACCAAAAGCTCCTGTGTGGGACAAGCAAAAAATTTGGGTCAACATTGTCGACTCAAATATTGACCATGGCCCACTCTTTTTTCAACCAAAAAGCAGTCAAAGCTTTGAGCAAAATAGGTCGACAATGTCGACCCAAATATTGCCCATGGCCCACTCCTTTTTCCAACTAAAAAGCAGTCAAAGCTTTGAGCAGAATGGGTCGACAATGTCGACCCAAACTGCGTGTATTATTATTTTTTTATTTAAAAACTTTTTAAATCCATTTTTATTTTAAAATAAATATTAAAACATTTTAAAAAGCATAATGGGTCGACATACTACGTGTATTATATTTTTTTAAAACTTTTTAAATCAATTTTTGTTTTAAAATAAATATTAAAACATTTTTGAAAGCATAATGGGTCGACAATCTCGACCCAAACTGCGTGTATTATTATTTTTTTATTTAAAAACTTTTTAAATCAGTTTTTATTTTAAAATAAATATTAAAACAATTTAAAAAGCAGAATGGGTCGACAATGTCGACCCAAACTGCGTGTATTATTATCTTTTTTATTTAAAAACTTTTTAAATCAGTTTTGTTTTAAAATCAATATTAAAATATTTGGAAGCAGTTTGGGTCGACAATGTCGACCCAAACTGCGTGTATTATTATTTTTTTATTTAAAAACTTTTTAAATCAGTTTTTATTTTAAAATAAATATTAGAACATTTTAAAAAGCAGAATAGGTCGACAATGTCGACCCAAACTGCGTGTATTTGTATTTTTTTTATTTAAAAACTTTTTAAATATGTTTTTGTTTTAAAATCAATATTAAAACATTTTTGAAAGCAGTTTGTCGACCCAAACTGCGTGTATTATTTTTTTTATTTAAAAACTTTTTAAATCTGTTTTTATTTTAAAATAAATATTAAAACATTTTAAAAATCAGAATGGGTCGACAATGTCGACCCAAACTGCGTGTATTTGTTTTTTTTTTTATTTAAAAACTTTTTAAATCAGTTTTTAATTTAAAAATACTTGTATATAAATTAATTTTAGAAAATTATTTGCTTTAAAATTATATGTTAGTGTAAAAATTAATTTTGAAAATTACATAAATTAAAAAATTTACAAAATCAATACTTTACTATTTATCAAAAATAATTTTGATGTTAAAACGTAATCAATATGATCGTATTTACGGCTTCGATATAGAAAAAATAATACGACAAAGGTGGCTTGGATGTATACTAAATAATGGGTCAATACGTCATGCCTTGTTTTCCTATAAATACTTGCATTGTATATAGCTCATTTCATAATGACTCAAACGAAACAACTTGACAAGCAAACGAAACACGAAGGCAATATCACAATTAACAAACACAAAGGCAAACATTTTATTTAAAACACGCAAGAGTTCTCAACCACGTACATTTCATACAGACTCAAACGAAACAATTTGACAAGCAAACAAAACAGATCAAACGAAACAACTCGACAAGCAAACGAAACAACTCGGCTCATTCGTTAAACGAAACAGGCGAGTTAATAAACTGCTTTACGCCTGGTGAGACATTGTGTGTTAGGAATTAAATATGAGTTGATATTGACAAAAACATGAAAGATGGAGGAGACTTATGAAGACAAAGATAAAGGACCTTAATTGTCAATTTAGAGTCTTTGTAACCCTAGTATCTCTATTATATAAAGAGATACAAGGAATACGTTTTAAGCAGGTCTTCCAATGTAGTCGACTAAAAGGGGTGTGTGTGTTCTAGGTGTCGAGTCCTCTAATGGACACCTATGGTTTGTAATCATTCGACAAACCTTGATTAATAATAATGAATCGTTTCCGCTGCATACTATATTGTTGTTTATTATTATTGTTGTTAATCCTAGATATGAGGTCTAACAAGCCTTGAGCAAACGATCTCCACAAGTGGTATCAGAGCCAGGTTGCTCTTGATATCTAGGATCTACAAGGTTGTTTGTTGTTGAAGAGTAGCAGATTTGATGTAAAAGATGTCGATAAAGAAGCAGTTTGATATTAAGGTTTAGTATTTTATGCGGCTGCTGTACCAAGAATTCTATTGGCGACAAAGGTAGTGGGATTTATTTGTCGTTAAATTCACATGGTATGTTTAATTCTTCATCTCGTACATTAATTGGTTGGTCAATAAACTGGTTTTGTCGCCTACTGTTATTAATTGATCGGTAGAATTAATTAATTAATTGTGGTCGGTGGAAGACCATAATATGTCAGTGGGGTTCTTGTCGTTCTCTGCTAAAGGTATCCTCGTACTGCTATCATCACATGGGTCCTTGGTCAATCGATTATTATAAGGCATTAATTGGTCAGTGGAGGTTGTTGCTTACTGATCTATAAAAGGAGAATTGGACTGTTTGATTGGACCTTGCTACTGCTGTTAACTCTTCTTGTCTGTGATGAATTAATTTTGGTCAGACAGTTACTCCTTCTCACTTTATACATTCTTACTGCTCTTGATTCATACGTAGCAGTTGGTACTGCTGTGATTAATAGTTAGTACTGCTCGATAACAGTTAGTACTGTTCATTGGTTTATATGTAGCAGTTTGTACTGCTGGCTTCACCAGTTAGTACTGCTTGGTCTTCGGAATTAGTACTATTCGTTGAACAGTTTGTACTGCTAGCTTTGGAGGATGAACAGTTTATACTGCTGGTTGGTACTGCTAGAACATGGGCTTCTCAAAGTGAGGGTAAGTATATCTATTTGGAATACATTGGTTCCATAACACACATACCAAGGGAAGAAACACACACAGAGTTTTGGATCTCGGACAGAACTGAATTTATTTTAGTTTATTCTTATTGTTTTATGGCTCGTTGTGGAGATATTTGGTGCAATGGCTTTTTAATCAATTATGTGACAAGGGTATCCTTGGTGTTCGTAGATCGCCGAAGTGAGGCAACGATACAGATGAGGAATACAAGTAGATCGCCGGCTGAGGCAACAGTTACATAAGAGAGGATGATGTTATTGCACTTAGATGTTTTTCACGGATTATTTGAAGAATTGATTACGAAGAAGGTTGTATATTATTTATTTGATGTTGTAGTTGAGTTTCACAGGTGCGTGTTCTTATCATATCTTAAACGTCCTGCAACGTTTAAAGATAACTTGTTTGGGCGTTAATGCGGTGACAATGACTTGTCAAATCTAGTTTTCATAGGTCAAGGGGTGGATGGATGAAGACCTAGTTAACTATCACTTAAAGGAGTTACATTGTAGTGCTCAGTGTCTCATATAATTGAGGATTTGTCAAGAGATTTCGGTCTACTTATATTTCTTGTTTCATATAAGTTTGGAGTCACATGGATAGTGCAAGATATAAGACGCAAGTTTAAGAAATTCAACTTCCTCATCAAGTTTGTTATACTCGGTTTTTTTTCATCAGTAATCAGTTCATAAGGCCTATGGAGTTCGTGATTCAAGAGATGGTTATTGGTTTAAGGGGAAGCGTTTGATTCAAGTTGCATTGAGGACCCCTATTTGATGATGACAAAAGGGGAAGAAGGTTTATTTGCAGCTTGAAGATCATCTTTCATATCGTTGGTTTTGTCATATCAACTAGGGGAAGATTGTTAGGAATTAAATATGAGTTGATATTGACAAAAACATGAAAGATGGAGGAGACTTATGAAGACAAAGATAAAGGACCTTAATTGTCAATTTAGAGTCTTTGTAACCCTAGTATCTCTATTATATAAAGAGATACAGGGAATACGTTTTAAGCAGGTCTTTCAATGTAGTCGACTAAAAGGTGTGTGTGTGTTCTAGGTGTCGAGTCCTCTAATGGACACCTAGGATTTGTAATCATTCGACAAACCTTGATTAATAATAATGAATCGTTTCCGCTGCATACTATATTGTTGTTCATTATTATTGTTGTTAATCCTAGATATGAGGTCTAACAAGCCTTGAGCAACCAATCTTGCTTTGTTCTTTATCACAATGCCCCTCTCATCCTTCTTGTTCCTGAATACCCACTTTGTACCAATCACTCTCGTTCCCTTTGGTAGATCAACCAGAGCCCAAACATTTTGAATTTTGAATTGAAGTAGCTCTTCTTGCATAGCTTCAACCCAACTTGATGAATCAAAAGCCTTTAACACATTCTTGGGTTCAACCTGAGATAGAAAGCATACAAACATACACTCATTCTCATCTTCATGATATTTCTCTTCATAAACCACACTGAGAAATCCATGATGATCTGGGTCTTGAATTTGCCTTCTGGTCTTGACTCCAGATTGTACATCTCTTATGATATTGGTAAGTGGATGATTCCTATCTACAATAGTATGGGGAGTAGAAGGAGCTGCATAGCTGGTAGGCATGTTTTGCAGACCATCTCCAAAGAAATCAAACTCATCAGCTTGAGAAGCAGTATCAACTGGTGAATCAAGATGAGGTTGACTTGGTCCAGCAGTATCAATATTTTGCTCAGTAGTTGGAACTTGAGGTTGAGCAGTACTAACTCCATTGGAACTGCCCGTTGGAATTTGAGCTTCTTTACCATTCTGACCACTTGTTTCAGCATCATCTTTCTCTTTGTCTACACCACTTGTTGAAGGAATATCATCTTTCTTTGTAGAAGACTCATTCACAGGACTTTCTTCCATGACAGGTATGAAAATGCAATCATCATCTTCCTCCTCTGAACCTGCATCATTGTTAGTATTTGTACCTGTAACAGGCACATAATTCATGGAATCTGAGAGACTGTCAATATCAAAGATCCAATCAGGACCTACACCTGCAACATTTGGTTTATTCTCCAAAAATTCTATGTGCAGATTTTCTTCTACATGCTTGGTGCTTGTATTGTATACCCTAAAAGCCTTACTGTGCAGAGAATAACCAACAAAGAAACCTTCCTCAGATTTCCCATCAAACTTTCCTAGTTGGTCTTTGGTATTAAGGATAGTAACATGACAACCAAAAGGTCTCATGAAGCTTAAAGCAGGGGTTCTACCTCTAAGAAGCTTATAAGCAGTCTTATTGTGAGGTTGTACAACTAAAACCCTATTCAATACATAACAAGCAGTGCTAACTGCTTCAGCCCAAAATGAAACTGGTAGCTTAGAGCCAGCTAACATTGTCCTAGCAGCCTCTATAAGAGTCCTATTCTTTCTCTCAGCTACACCATTTTGGACTCTAGGTGTCGAGTCCTCTAATGGACACTTAGGGTTTGTAATCATTCGACAAACCTTGATTAATAATAATGAATCGTTTCCGCTGCATACTATATTGTTGTTCATTATTATTGTTGTTAATCCTAGATATGAGGTCTAACAAGCCTTGAGCAAACGATCTCCACATTGTGGTTAACACTTGGCCCATAGTTAGGAATTGCATCTTTCAAACTAGAAAAAGATAAGCTGGAACTTTGTTGTTGAGCACGAGTTCCATAATTTCTCGGCTCATTCGTTTAGCATCTTGTGTACAACTATATCATCTTGGCTCATTCGTTAAATGAAACAGGCGAGTTAATAAACTGCTTTACGCCTGGTGAGACATTGTGGTTAACACTTGGCCCATAGTTAGGAATTGCATCTTTCAAACTAGAACAAGATAAGCTGGAACTTTGGGTTTATGAGCTTATTTGAAGGAACAATATCACAATTAACAAACACGAAGGCAAACATTTTATTTAAAACACGCAAGAGTTCTCAACCACATATATTTTATACAGACTCAAACGAAACAATTTGACAAGCAAACAAAACAGATCAAACAAAACAACTCGACAAGCAAACGAAACAACACACGACATATACCATAACAAACATCGCCTATTCATTTTTTTTTTCTGCTACTTCCCGCTTTGCTAAAACTTGCACCATCTTTTCCCTTCCTTTCTTTCCTTTGCTTGATATGTTCAAACGTATCTTCGAGATTTGTTACCCTATTTCCCAGATCATCAAGTTTGGTGTCCAACGTGCTTTCAGCTTCATCTTCAGCTTGAGCGTCCAAATACTCTTTGTAGTACGGCTTTTTTCTCAACCATTCCAGAATCCGGTCTCTCATTCACGGTGCACAGTTCTTATAAGAACCATATTCATCAATAATTTTTGAGCCATATTCATTAAAAACTTCATCAAAGAGGAGCATCGACGATAAAACCCTTGACCACTCCTCTTCCGGCGTGTAACCATCCATTGTTATGTGTGTTTTGTGGGAATTAGTGATTTGGTTATTTGTGTTTTGCCGATTTGATGATGATCGTTTATTTGTGGGAATTAATGAGTTGGTGCTGATGGGGATGGAGGGATGAGTGATACATATACAGATGTTATTGAGTGATAAGATAAGATAAGGAGACAGGATGAGATTTTTTTGTAAGAGAATATATATGAAGGGATAAGTTTTATTATCCTTTAGTGTATTACGTATACTGATGCGCGTGATGTGTCGTTGCGGTTTAGCAGTTTTATTGCCTACTCAAGTTTTAAATTTATATTTAGCCGACTTATCAATAACATACACACTTAACGAGCAGTGTACCCGGTCAGTATGAAGATAATGGTAAGTAGAGTGTCGATCACTAAGAGTGGAACGTATTATCTAGTTATTCTAATCAGTATTTTAATATCCTAACGCAAGGGGGTTTCATCCTGAGAGACTGGCACGATTTGTTGCAATTAAAATAATAAAATAAACCAATAGGCACGAATCAGCAAGTAGCACACACGTACACAGATAGATACTCGAGACAATAAGAGGGCTGTCCTTATAATTAAGTAGATTGTCACTTGTTTTATTGATAGCTTTATATGAAGTGTATGTAGTTAATCCTTTCTCGTTGGTCCTATTCTTATCGGCGAGTAAACCCTTAATGATTACTTATGTCTAACAGTTATTCCTAAGTGATCAATTTAGAAACAACCGTGGGAGCCACATTATGTCCCGCAGTCAAATGCCCGCAAGCCACTAATAAACACAGAGGTTATCAATGCACTAATAAGTAGTAACCAAAGACATCAACATATAAACTTTAATTGATGGGAAAGCAAGTATTAAAGGGAGTGCAATCTTTCCGTTGTCACATTACACAAGCCACCAATCCTGATGAATTAAAGTTTGCTAACACAATAAAACAAAACTACTTAATGAATTAAATACATGCAGCACCTTCTTACAGCTCTTGTATCTTTGATTTGGGTGTGTCTTGTGCTGCCTCCTTGACTGAATTCGTCCTTTGTTCCTACTGTTCGGTCTTCGGTGTTAGGGTTTTGGAACTCTTTAATTCGTCTGGTCTACGGGGTATTTATAGTTTCTGTCTGAGGGAAGATGCGGCGCATCTAAGGAGTAGATGCGGCGCATGTACTTAACTTCGCGTGGGGTCCAAGATTATAATATTCAGGAATATTCGTACACCGCCAGAAGATGCGGCGTAACTCTTTATTAGATGCGGCGCATGTCCTCTTGTATCTTGGATCGTATCTGGTGATATCTTGATAGAGATGCGGCGCATGTCGAGAGTGAGATGCGGCGCATCTGGAGCAGAATTGACTTGATCTTGTCCATGTCAGTAGACTTTCACTTTATGCACGTTTTGCTCCTTAATTAGTCCAAAATAGCTAAGTTTCACCAAATGCTTGTTTTTACCTGAGAATTACAAAAGTAAACAATTAAGTATCAATCCTCATACATAATATAGTAAAACAAGTCAAATTAATGGGATAAATGATAGTAATAAAATGTACTTATTTGAGTTCATCAAATATCCCCCCACTTGAACTTTACTTGTCCCCAAGTAAACCTTAGAATTTCATTTATGAAAATGTATCCTAAAAGATGTTAGGATTTATTTTTATATTTAAGCATGTATTCGTTTAACTCATAATCACACAACTAAACACTTAACGAATTAGAGGTAAAATAAAATAAGTCGATAAAATCAAATCTAATCGTTTAACTGTCCAGTCGCGACGAATATTCTATCATAAGCTTGGCAAGTATACACATCTCCACCACTAAAGCTAAGGAATAACAAGTCTAAAGCGGTAAAAAGGGTTTTTTAGGCTTAAGGGTTAATTATTCTTAATCACTATCGATCTCAAATTCCAGAAAAGGCGACAAAATCACAAATACATGATCGAATCCACGAACACGATACTTGCAATTGCTCAAATCCTTAACTCGAATAGGCTAAAGATAGGTCCAAACTTCACCAATAATAATATATCAAAAGGGCGACAAAATCATAAATACATAGCCGAATCCACGACTACGATACTTAAGATTGCTCAAATCCCTAATCTCAATAAATCAAAGGTTTGGTTGGATAAAGAATAATAAAGGGCATGGATAACATTTGGGATATAAATTGGTGTAAAAATAAAAAACAAAACAAATAAATTAAAATCCTAAGTGTGGTTAATCACTATCCCAACCATCCCATGAATAAGACTCATATCATTGAATAACTCACGCTTTAACACTTGAAACACACGCTTTAGGTAGACACGAATTATACTCAACAAAATCTTAATCAAAGAATAAACCTTAACTGGCGTTCCCATAACTGCCAATTCCCATTCAATCCATAGATATAATACAACAAATAGTGGTGATATCGACCACTTACATAACTTTACATAAGTTGGTTAAAACAAACGTCCAACTTTTCTTTCTTTTTCTTTTCTTATTTTTTCGATTTTTTTTTTTTTTTTTTTTTTTTTTTAAACTTTAAACATAAACATAGATGTGTAAAATTTCACCACATCACTACAACTTTCTTTCCGGATAATTTTTATTCATACTTTTCATACTTCAGAAATAATGGTAATAGTGAAAATAGTAAACACACGAAAAATAAACTCAAAGATATACAATATTTACTTTCACTCCAATTTGCATTGTGCAATTTCCCGACCTAACCATAGATAATGAATTACGCACACGAACACAGGTAATGTAAGGAAACACACTCTGCCTATAGCAATTAACCAACCACGGATTCTAATCTACAGGGTAGGCTAAGGTGTAAGGGTGTAACGAAACATTTTAAACATAGGTGTAAGAAACGAAAGGAATGGCTCTGAGTGTTTTTCTAGGGGTATCTTACTCTAAAAATGAGAGTAACAAAAGGGTTTATACGGGGGTTAACTAACCAGTGTAGTTAGCTAATAACACATAACATATAAAGGCTATTTGGGTGTAATCCTAGAATTTTACCAATTTAGACAAGTCATTCCAATTATATAAATAATACTCATTATGGTGGTCTCGAATAGTATACAAGCCAAGTTCTAAAGTTTACAAGTCACCGGCACACTCATAGATTTGTGAATTTTGAAAAATCACAATTTTTGAAAATAACGTCATGTGTGCAGTTATGTAACTTAGATCTTAAACAAAAACATGCTAAAAAATTTTTAAGTTTGATATATTAAGCACATTTTAAGCATAATTTTTGAAAAAGTTTAGGACAAGTAAGTGTTAAGTGTTCTAATTCTCCAATCCCCCCACTTAAGTTAAACAACGTCCTCGTTGTTTGTATAAAAGGTTAAAAACTGGAAAATAAAAGAATTAGAACGGAAAAACTCCCCTGAGATTTGCTCGGTATGATCCTCCATTAGTATAAAAGCAAAAATCATCTTTCTTGTGGATTAGAACGTTAAAGCTTCATACTTGATGTATCCACAGGAAATCCAGGAAACTATAATACCACCAACACTTTAAAACACACCTAAGATAAGAAAGGTTCAAACTTGCATAATACATTAGTAGTTAGGAAAAAATAAAACTTAAAAATTAAAACTGAAAATCATCAGGTCAGTCGATGCGCCGTATCTTATTGAAGAAGATACGCCGTATCGAGCCTGGAATAATACGGATCAGAATAAAGATGCGCCGCATCCTTAACCAGGGATGCGCCGCATTAAAATAAACTGATAAATAGTTTTAAAGTCGAAAATAAAAATGCAGAAAAAATAAAATAAGATATGACCATTGCAGGAGATGCGTCGCATCTCAGAGTTGAGATGCGCCGTATCCTCATGCGGCCTGGACTGAAAATAAAACAAAGTAAAGGATAGGATGCGTCGCATCTATTTAGGCAGATACGGCGCATGTAGTAACCAAACAGACTGATAACAGTCTGTTGCAAAAATGGCTCGTTCCACGGTCTAATCTCATACGTCCTCTCGTACTCTCATGCTGAACTTAATGCCAGTCTTCGTCAAACATAACAAGAAATATAAACTGAAACATTAAACATAAGAATAGTGATTAGTACAATCCAAAATGAATATAAGTAATGTGCGAAGAAACGTGTCCATAATGAAAATGCAAAGAGTAGTCAAGCTGTGGGCTGGTCGGGAGTCACGTCATCTGATTGGGCCCCAGAAGTACTAGCTTCGTCAGTCCTGCGGCGAACCCTGCGCTCGTATCTAATAATCCCTCTGACATAAGCACCGTCTGGGAGGTTGTGGCTGACCCCATTAAGAGCCATCAACCTACTGACACCGTCGACCAACCAACTCGTATCTCTCCTCACTCCAGCGAGCTCAACTCTCTGTGCCTCGAGAGCCTCTCTCAATGACCTAACCTCTAGCTCCACTCTCTCGACTCTCTGTCCAATAGTGCGGGGAGCTGGTGCTGGAGCGTGTATCTCCTCCTGAGCTGGAGCAGCAGCCGGGGCTGCCTGAGCATCCCCCTGCTCTGGCTCAGCAGGCCTAGGTGGTCCTAGTGGTGCCCAGAAGTACCCATCTATCATCTCTGCACATA